>OU015747.1:28640364-28696711 GCA_907169655.1 Acomys percivali | reverse complement strand
TGTGTGTGTGTGTGTGTGTGTGTGTGTGTGTGTGTGTGTGTGTGTGTTTATACCAAGGCTTTGTATTCAGGGAGATATTTACTTAATTCTTCATTGTTTGAAACAGTTGAGCAGGTAGGGATGGCTCCTCCTCGCTGGTTGCTGATCACCTTCTGCACCTGTGAAAGGTTATTATTCTCTCTCTGACATTTGCCTACTCCAAATTGCTCTAAACTCCCAATTCTTCCATTTCCTCCACAAGTATGTTCATGAGGCAATTGCCATTTAACACCTCTGGCTGAGTGGATGGTGTTTTCATTTAATTTATTTGTCGGTCTTTTGTTGTTGTTATTTTACAAGGAAATGATCAAAATTTTGCTACTGGTACTGTCTATTTCAGGCTTGGTTTCATCCATTGCTTGAGCACATTAAACCAAGGCACTTGAAGTCACTCCCCACCCCTTGTCACTCTCCTGGCCAGGGTGGCCAAATGGCTTTTGGTTACTCACTGGCCCCTCAGTGCCAGGATATGAATGGGCTCACACAGCTGAATACCAGTAGCCACTGCAAAGCTTCTCAGAACTCCCTGTAATTATTGTGAGCAGTGCTGGATGCTGGGTGAATAAATAAAGCATAGTCTCTGCTCTCAGGGGAATTGCTACAATGGTGAAGCTACTTACATGAGGGCACTCATAGCCAACTCTTTCTGTTTGTTCAAAGTCAACATTCATCGTGCTTGCTGTGGCCAGAGGAAGAGTTTTATTACGTCTGTCCTCCTGATACCTCTGTGACATAGCTTAGCATCATTCCGTTATACACGCGGGGAGGACAGAAACAGAAAAATGAAGTGAGGCCACCCAGTAGGTCCATAAGCCTAAAGTTGACTCAGTGTTCACACTTTTAGCTGTTTACACCATCTCAGGGATGGCTGGCCAGTAAGAAGACAGAAGGAAATGGGATCCATGTGGACGGAGGGCCCTCTTCAGAGGCCAAGGGATGAGACGGTAGGTCAGGGAACCTCCTTGTGTGTTAGTTTGATAGATTTCTCCAGATGAAATTGAATACCTCTTAAAATAATCCTCCCAGGAATCTTTATTTATGACTAGCATCCTGCACATCATCTCTCAACCTATGATATATTTTCTGCCATCCCTGAGCACACATCCTCCATTTTATAAAGTCTTCAAGAATGCCCATAGTACAGAGATACAGACGTGTGGACACACGAATGTCAAAAGGTTTGGCCTGACAGGTCAGCCTATTATATTAGCCCATCAGAGGAACAATTCTCTTGGTTTCCTCTTCAACAATTGCCTGGAAGATAAGAAGCCGTTGAATTTGACCCAGAGAAACAATGTCTGACTTTACCATGCTATCATTTAGAGGAGATCTGGAGGTCGTGATTTGTGTGTGAAAGCATGGACTAGAAAGGAAACAAGTTGCAAGGCCTCATCATTGTCCACATGCCAAGGGACAGAAAGCCAGGAAGAACAGACAGCATGGGACTGATTGGGAGAAATGGCACTGGACAGGTTTACTGGGCCATGCAGTGACAAAGAGGATGTATGGTCAAGTTAGGGGGTTGACAGGGTGAGCTATGGAGGAGCAGACATTTCTGCCATGCACTTTTAGAGCTGCTGGTCCTAGGAGGGCCCATCCACATGGGACAGGTAGAGTGGGGGCTCTGAGGTAGGCAGCGGCACTGGGAGATAGTATTCTGACTTTACACATCCAGCTGTGTTTACAGCAGTGGCTATTCCTCAAACAATGGGTTCTAGAAGAGACTGACAGGTGGCCCGGTCAGCTGGACACCAATATTTCACGCCACCATTTCTTGTGCAGGTGTCTGGAATTATGCCTGCAGCCAGGCTTCACACTTCAGCTGTGGGAGTTAGCAGCCTTAACTGAATTACTATTTATAAACCATCCAAAATAGTGGCGGGGACTTAGAAGCATTTGTTAAATAAGTAAACAAATGAGTCCCATCTGGATGGCAGCTGAGCAGTGTTTTTTTCTCTCTTGACACGGCTGGCTATGGGCAGAAGTATGGAGAGTCAAGCAGGGACATCCAGTGACCAGGAAGCCAGTGAGAAAGGACTATCCGAGAGGGTAGAGCCCATGAAGCCAATGAAGGATCTCTTCAAGAATGTGGGCATCAACAGTAACTCAACAGGGCAGAGTGGCACCTGAAGACAATACAGGGAAAGACTGGAAGGGATTAGTCACCTTTGGATTCGCCTTCAAGGTCACAGTTCTTGAATGCATTGAAGAATCAGTAGTGAGAATAGTCAAATGCCTGTCTTCTAAAATAAATTACCATTAACAACAACAAAAAAAATGCTTGTCTTTCAGACATGGTGGACTCAACTTCACACCTGTAGCCAGAGGAGTTAACCACGTCTTTTAACCATGCACCAGAAATGAACTGTTTTCTGGTCGGTCCAGTGACTCAGTGTATTAGTTACTTTTCTTATTGATGTGACAAAACACCTGAGAAAAACAACTTAAAGGAGACAGGTTTTCTTTGGACCATGGTCTAAGGATGTGGTCCTTCATGGAAGAGAAGTCACAGCTGCAGGAGTGTGAGGTGGATGGCCATGCACACCCACAATTGGGAGGTGCGGGGAGTTGGATGCTGGCACTTCACTTGCATTCTCCTTTTTTATTCAAGCCATAAACCCAGCCCATGGACTGGTGTTGCTCCAGGTGAGTCCTCCTACTTCAGTTTTAACCAGCTTAGAAAAATCTCTCACTGACGTGTCCAGATGTTTGTCTCCTGGTGATTTTAAGTGCTGATGTGTTGCCAATCAATATTAACCAATAGTCAATAATTGTTTATTGAGACTCTAATAAATGGTCAGTGCTGGCAGCTATAGGGGACAGGAGGTGAGCTGTATGGCTGGTTTGTAGGAGAGACGCTCATCTGGGTGCTGCCTTGATGTCTGAGCAGGAGTTGCCTATGTCCTGCATCTTCATATTTCTCACCCAGTGGCTATTGGTTTGCTGTGACCCTAATTCTCTAGTGTATCACTGAGACGTGCTTAGGGAGGAGTCTTCTCTGGAGCTCAAACCCTAAGCTCGTGGTACAAAACCACAGGAAAGTCATCACAACTTCAGGGAGTGCTCTGAAGAAAAGGTATGTGTTCTCTGGGTGGGTGGGTGGCAGGGGTAGGGTACTCACTGAAAATAGGTGTCCAGGGGAGAATGCTAGGAAATGAACAGTGGAAAGGAGGCTTAAGAAAGAACAGGAGGGGCTAGATAAGAAAAACAGGAGAAAATTCCAGACCATGAGGAGGAGGGAGAAGAGAGGGCTGGAAAGAGATGGGGAGGAAAGCCAGGAGAGATTCCCCCTTCTGCCCCAGTGAAGAGAGCTAGGTGCACTTCATTTTTTCTCATGTCAAATTCGGGTTTCCTTTAGGCTCTGTAAAATGCCATTTCAGGAAGTCATGTTTTCTGTTTTGTAAAATGACACATAAAAAAAGCTCTTTTGTTGTCATTGGCATTAAAAGTAAAATTCAGAATAAAATAACTTGGAACCACTTTTATTTTCATTCTTTTTTTTTTTAATATGAAATGATGGAACTCCAAGTTTAATTTTTTCTTATGCTAGAAATGAATGTTGTCTTGCTGATGGATGGCAGCTGTCGACCCCAGGCCCCTGGGAATGTGCTGTCTTCTACCATCCCTCCACCCCCAAAGAGCCATATGCTGGAGGAAGCCCGTGTCTGTCTCTCTAGCCTGGGAAGGGTGGAGCTGCTGGGACACACAGCACCCTAATTCTAGGACATAACACCTGTGCCTGGGGCAACTTGTCCTCACAGAGCTTGCACATCAACGGGGGTGGAGCCTTCCTTGTCCCTGATGGTCCAAGCAGGCTGTTCTGCCTTGTTGAGTTGGAAGAGAGTCAAATACTCCATGATGCACAGATCTCTGATCCTAGAGAAATAAATGATTATCATAGACAATGCCTAGTAAGCTGTTCAATACTCGATGGGTTTCCAGGACACAGAGGCTAAAGTAGACACACTCCCTTCTTGCTTAATCTCTTCCTGCCTTAAATTTCATACTAAATATGTCCTTTTGCATTTGAGACCCTTTGAGTACATGGAGGACAGAGGGAATTGGTAATTTCTAGGAAGTGGGGCCAGACAATTCTCATGGATGTTCTGTAGTAATGCTCTCCTGGGGCAAGAAGAAAGCAGCAGAGCCCTAAATTCAGCTTTGGTTTGCTACTAGGCTTTGCTTTTAGGAAATGATGTGAGGTTTCTGAGGGAGGAGCAGGGCTCTAGTGTGTGTGAGACTTGAAAGCACAATATATACTTTGGGTGTATCAAGGATGGGGGGGCCTCAGTGGAGCCACAGTGTAGTGGAAGTTTTGGTTATTATGTCTCTATCCCTTGTCCATACTAACCTTTTTTTTTCTGTCCTACCTAGGGTTGGTGAATTGGAAAGGAGGAAGAGGTATTAAAGAACTCCATATAAAGTAAGTTTAAAAAATCTAAGCCTGTACTACAGTGTCCCTGAGGTGCCCAAGTGCAGAGAGCCAGGGTGGTTCAGTCCAAAAGTAGGCAGTGGTGCAAGGCAGCTGCCTGCACAGAGCATGCAAGGGGGTGGGGCTGAGTCTGGAATAGACATCAGGGAAGGGACAGAAGACAGTATGAAGAGTATGCTTATAACCCCATGATAACATTAACAAATAAGCATCTATAAACCATTTGAAGGACTACCAGTAACGCATGGAAGGAATGGGGCTGTAGAACCATCGATGCTGAATTCCCTCTTAGTAAGTGGAGAAAGTGTTCAGTGAGGCTCTAAGAACCCCTTTGTCCTGCAGATGGAGTGATGCTGGGAGACACTAGTGACTCAGGCAATGTATTAATTTTCTTTCCACTGCAATAGGAAATTGCCCCCGGCCCCCCCCCAAAGTGACAAACAGCCCTTAAGAAAATATCACTATTTTGAAAGTCAGAAGTCTGAAATGGTTCCTGGTAGGCAAAATCCAGATAAAAGTTGGGTTGTGCTCCCTTGTTCACGGGAACAAGTGATTTCAATTTCCTCAGAGACTTCTATAAGCAGCTCTCTGCCAAGGCTCATGGTTTCTTTCCCTTCTTCAAATCCAGAAGTAGAAGCCTATTTAGTGATAGAGAAGGCATTGCTATGTTGATCAGGCTGGCCTAGAGCTCACTATACAATTCAGGCTGGCCTTGAACTTGCTGCAATGTCCCTATTTTAGCTTCTTGAGTGTTGGGATTAGAGGTGTGTGGTTCCACCTGGCCAGAATCTTTCTCATGTCACTCTACGATCTTCCTGCCTTCCCTCCCTCGTATTTAAGGATCCTGTGATTGTGCTTGATTCTCTCTGATAATTTTTATACTTTTAAATGCAGCTTTTAAGCAACTTTGACTCCATCCGTGCCTCATCTTATATAGGACTTTTCTTAGGCTTATTGTCTTAGGGTCAATTTTGTTTCTTTTTCATAAAATAAGTACATGTATAGGCTTGAGGAGCTAGCATGTAAACACCTATGAGGCTGTTATCCTGCACTTCATTTTCCCATTACACAAAATGAAACATACTGTTTGAACTGGGGGAGGGACACATGAATGTGTAGGCATAAGGGTAGCCATGGGGTCTGCAGTCAGAAACATCACTCATGTGTGTTCCTGGCAATCCATCTTCTTTGACAGTACCACATTTCTCTTCTCATACTTCTGCTATTCTGAAGACAGAACAATCGTGGAAAAGAGAAGAAGTGGGGGTGAGGGTGAGGGCTGTGCTAATGTCTCACTCTGTTCTTTAGCTGGAATGATGTACTCTCATGTTTCATAAGAGTCAAGCATTACTATCCCAAAGGAAAAACAATAGAAATCAAATAATGGGTCTGTACACCTGTCCTAGGGCCAAAGAGTAAAGGAGCTTAACCAAGCATGAAGCACATGTGATATTACCTGGAAACAATAATATTAAAATGAACTATTTTTATTATTTCTCAATGTAATTCTTATGTACATTTCTGGAGGCAAAAAAATACAGTTTTACTTGCAATCATGAAAAAGCTAGTATTCTGGGCAGTTGAGTGGCAACAGACCTCAGTACTGAATGTCCCCTGTGCAGACTCCTCCTACCATGTCACTTCTTGTCCAAAAGAACCACTTAGTGTTCTCTGAAAGTCAAGGACCTTGCACACATCCTGCTACCACCTATCACATGATGTTGGTGTTATGGTTGTCCCCATCTTATGGGTGAAGACATAGTCTCAGGAATCTTAAGTCATTTTACATTTTCACAGCTAATATCAAGCTTGTGTTTATCTGTTTATGAAATTCCTACTTCTGGGTCTTTAGATTTGGTGTCCTGAGAAGAAGGAGAGCAACCGTAGCTGTAATTTTCCACCTCTCTGTAACTATGTCCATATAATGGGATCTCACACATTTTCCTATTAAATAGTGGCTTTTCTTCCCCACCCTCTGAGTCTGGACAGCATTGTATCCTGCTTTGGCCAGAAAATATTGCCAAAGTGATGCTATTACCAGCTTCAAGTCCAGGCCTCAAGAGACCATGCAAACTTGCCAGGTAGTTCAGCAAGTAAACAACACCAGGCTGCAGGGGGAGGAGAGACACAGGGCCTGGGAGCTCCATCATCCTGAATGCCAGCAGTAGACAAGTGAGCCCATTCTAGATCAGCTCCTAGCAGCCCAGCCACATCAAAAAATCTAGTCCACATATCCAACCAGTGAAGTCTGGGCCAAACCATAAGAGCTACCATCCAGACCTCAAATCCCTAAAGCCAGTGAATGGTTATCATCTCAAGTCATCGGCTTAGGCGGGTGTTTTCTATGGGGGATTGCTGATAGCCCATCTGATGATTCATTATCCATACTGAAAGACTTCTGAAACAAGGCTATACTAATATGGTCTAACTAGCCGGGGATGGAGCTATGGGCAAGAGTGTTCACTCAGCATGAAAAAAGCTCTAAGTTCAATCCCCAGTACCACAAACTATAAAACAACCATACCATCATCATCATCATCATCATCATCATCAACAACAACAACAACAAATAGTATAAGAGAATCTTCAAAAGAGGGCTACCGCAGGCATTTCCTCTGGAATCCTGACTCCAACTCTGGGATCTGAGTGCTGAACACACCTCTGAGCAGAGGAGTGAGGCATTGAGAGCAGTCAGTTCTCTGTGCAGTGTGTGTCAATCTGACATGTAGCAGGGATGGACAAGAACCCCAGAAAGCCGATGGAGCTGGGAGACCAGCTGCTTCCCAAGCAGCAGAAGAAAATAAGGTATGTAATAACTAAAATAGAAGAGGGGATGAAAGCAGTGATCTAAAGAACCTTTAGCACCTCTGGCACTCATATTTTCCAGTATGTATTCCACCACCATCTTCTCTACCCATGAGAGCCAGGGACACTATGCATGGACTGGGGCTAAGGGTGTTTTAGCTAATTTAAAATTATTAACTGATTCAATCCTCATACCATCTCCTAGACCAGCACTGGCCTTTTTTTTACAACTGAGAAGACTATGGCTTTGGAGGTCAGGGTCCTGAAGGAGAAAGCACATTTCTCACGATGGAACTTGTTGAGTCAGCAACTAAGACAGGATATGCCTCCCTTTCTCCCTTCCTATATCTTCCAGATGCTGACGGGACCTACCAGCATCAAAACTGCCATAGATGTTTTCATTATGATGTCTTTTTACACTTGCCCCTTAAGATCACGTTCTGTCTTATCAACTTCTTGCGTGTTCTAGGGTCCTCTTCATATATTCCCTACTCTGTTGAAGCACAGTTAATAAATTGATAAAGGAACATTCTAGAATTGAAAGGTAGGGGAGACTATTGGATGCCTTGAATTAGATGGTCACTTTAGTAGGAAAAAAATTCTTTTAGGTCTAGGGTCATGACCTTCTTTATAAAATCAGTAACATTTAGAGCCCAAAGGTCTATATTAGGCTCACGAGTGACCTCAAACTTAGAATGGGTGGCTCCAGCCTCTCAGAAGAAGGAAAACTGAAAAGCAATACTGATGCAGAATCCTGGGCTACAGACTCTTCTCTCTGCCATGGTGGTGCTAGTAGCCAAAGCCAAGTCTGAGACTCTGGCCTAAACTATCTTTCTTCTCCCTTGCATAGCTTCTCTGATTTCATGGGTCCCAGGAGCAGAGAGCACTCACAGATCTTTCCTCTGTGCTGTGTAGGGTGTGGTACCCAATATAAGCCTAAGAACAATCCATCTCTCTTAGCAAAAACATATGCTCTATCACTTGAGTCTTTACTCTCAGGGAAGACCTTTCAGCCTAATGCTACTGAGTCATGGAACATTCTCTTTCAATGAGGATTGCCAAATAATTTTGAAATATTAAAAAATATCATACATGAGCCCATAAAACAAAGTGTTTTTTAGAGAATTCTGGCACCAAGAGACTAGGAAAACATACTGCTCATATTTTCCTCACTAAGTGTTTTTGTTTTCAGAGATGAGTTTCATTCCACCTTAAAAATATGAAGGGTATTTTATTCTCTCTTCCTTTCTGCAAAATTCCAGGTAGAGAAGCTCTCTCATCCCTAAGACACTGAGTGTTGGTTGAGGCTGTGATGCTCACTCTCTTGTCTCCTTCTAGCTCTCCCACTGAGAACTGGGACATTCGACTTTTTAAAACTTTCTGGGATCTAGAGCATCCTCTTTAACAAAGGGAAGAAATTGAAATGGATGATTTCTAAAGTCCCTTTAATGCCAACATTCTTCTGAAGTATTTACAAGGAACATTCCTGAGCTAGTCCTGTGATCTCTAAGGTTAAAAGAAGGTTTGAAGTGGGGAGCGATTTCAGCGATGCTCTGAAGGGTTCTGGGTGGGGAAGGGGGAAGAGTCATTTACATATTTAACAGTATGTGAATATAGAACTACTGGCCAAGGCTTCAGGAGACAATGTATATCACATTTCAAAGGAGGTGCTAGGTAGACCATACCATGAAGTTCAAAGTGGATGATCAAAAGCTGGTTAGATGTCTTACCCGCATGCAAGCTATCAAAATCAAAAGGGCCAGCAGACAGGAGAGGGCAAGTTTGAATATGTATTTTTGGGAAATGCAATGTTGGAGTGTGAGATCTTTTCACTCACAAAGAGGCAGGAAAGGAGGTGTCTGCTTCTCATCCAAAGTCCAGTGGTGACGAGAGTCCATAGCAGGGCCACCCAGAAAAGTTTGTGAATGTTCTCTGTAGTGTAGTGTAGGCCAGGGATTGAGTGGTGATGGTGATGACCTGTTGTGGAGTCAGTGTCTTCTTCGACTAATCAAAGATAAAGGATGAGGTGAACAAGCTGTACATGGGTAAAACAGAGTGAAGCTGGGGGTGAGTGGGAAGAGAGATTGAGTTTCTTTTTAATTCTAGAATTTCTCTGGACAAAGATGTGTAAGTGAGGGTTTTTTTTTTTTTTTTTTTTTTTTTTTGTGGTCAAAGTAAGTGTTAGGCCTAAGGGAAATCTGTTGAGGACTCATCTTAGCTCCTGTTCAAGATGGTACCAAGAGGGTAGAGATGCAGGAGTTGGGGAAGAGGAGATGGAAAATTGAGGGGCATCAGGGCAGTAAAGAAAGACCTCCAACAATGGGGCCAGGTTGAGTGGGTCTCTGAAGATTAGCATGTTAGGCTCTTCTACATGACATCATGTTTTTTAAACAACAGTTTCCATGCAGATCTTTTCCTATAAAATGTCCCCTGGTAAGTCTCCAGAATCAATTTGTATGTCAGTTGTCTATCAAGAGCAGAACCACAGCCCTTTCATAAAGAATATTTCTCCCACAGTCTTATCAAAGAATGACCTAAACAAAACAGCTAGCTTCACCAAATCATGGGGTTTAGAGGCTGTGCACTGGTAGTTTCTATTTCTGTAGGCAAATAACATCACTGCCTTGTGGGTAATGTTAACAGCTAACTTGGTTATGTTTCAGGACCTAAAGGCTGGTTAGGATGAAAATACTGACTCGGGACATCAGGGAAGATTGGGAGCATCTCTGTCTTCATATTACGTTCATCTCTTCTGCTGCCTCAACATTTAAGTTGTATTTTTCTAATCTCTGCATGTATACACCTCAAATGGTAAGGTAACTATTTGAAATATGCTTTGTCCAGAACTATTTTACTAAGTTAATTTGACCTAGATTTGTCTAGTCTCTCTCCTCTCTCTCCATCCTCTCTCTCTCTCTCTCTCTCTCTCTCTCTCTCTCTCTCTATCTCTCTCTCTCTCCCTCCCCCCTCTCTTCCTCCCTCCCTCTCTTTTCTTGATTATCTGGAGACACCTTCTAGTCATCAATTTAGAAACACCAGGCCATATCATGAGAGGAATGAGAAGATATCCTGAAAGACCTCTATGTACCGCAAGAAAACACAAAAATGTTTTTCATTCTGTCAGGCTCAACTCTCCCTCAGCACTTATTCCTGCATCTGCAACTCTTCATCCTGTTTGGGGCGACTCTCCACTCTTTTCTGTTCACTGAGTCAAGCCCTTGTTTCAAGCCGTCATTTCTCCGATGTTGGCTTTTCCATGGAACCAGTTTGCATGTCTGGTCAGTAATACAGCTGTGGCTGAGCCAAGTTACCAGCTCAAAAAAGATTGCTGTGCTAGTGTCACTTTCCTCACTATTGTGACAAAATGCCTGATAAAAGCAATTTAAGGAAGGATGGAGTTTGTACTGGCTCACACGTCAAAGGCACAGTTCCTTATGTTAGGTAAGCTATGGTGCCAAGAGGCAGCTGGTCACATTACATCCTCAGTCAAAAGGAGAAAGAGAGAGAGAGAGAGACAGACAGAGAGAGAGAGAGAGAGAGAGAGAGAGAGAGAGAGAGAGAGAGAGAGGAATCCTAATGCACAGCTGGCTTTCTCCTTTTTAGTAAGGATCCTAGACAAAGGAATGGTGCCACTCAAAGTTAGGGTGCTTCCTCCATCTCAATTGGCTCAGTTGAGAAACTCCCTGATAAATATGCTCAGAGGGCTGTCACCTAAATAATTGTAGATTCTGTCAAATTCCTCTCCTTTCCTTCATTCTCCTCATGATTCCAATCCTGAGAGTCTCAGACACTGTGGGGGAAAGTTCTTGAGGGAAGAAAGAGCCCAACCAATGGGGTCTTTTCCTAACCTTGTGCTGTACACACTGTATGCTGTTGGGGTGGGGAAGCCAAGGACTCGAAAGCAATATCAGAATCTTACTTCTTAAATTGTTATATATGCATAAATTAAAGAAAAACGTTTGTGGTAGTGACAAACTGACAAACTGAGTGGAGTGTTTTGTTACCAAAGAAAACTAGTACCCAAGATAAGCTTAAAGAGTGAGGGGAAAATGAAATTGGTTTGTGATTGTATCTAGAATGTTCTGCTCTGAAGAATTCTGAAAAAGAGATTTGCTTACCAGAGCCTGGATTTTTCTAAACTTATTTTCCTACAAAATTCTTTATTTTTCCATAATGTGCTACTGAAGAGAGAACACTTTGGAATATCTTAGGTGCATGTTGTTTGATTGTTTACATATTTAAATGAATATAAAGAGGGTTATTATTTTGAGTTTTGATCCAAATGTCAAAATAGCACATACTATATAAACTGTAAGTTTCCTATCATTATACCATGCAGTCTTTAGTATTTTAGTTAACATTTATGTGTTTATTTATACATATGACTTCTTAAACACTTATTCTGGAGTTAACCGTGAACTATTTAAAATTTCAAGGGAAAATGAACCCTGATTGCCAAAGTCCTGGTTTCAATTTTCAATCTTTTGACAAGTGGTCACATTATGCATTTCAATTTGTAATTTAGGAATTGTCATCGAGGTATCCAGAGAACACTGAAAACTGTTCCTTTTAACACCTGAAGTATTAATTTTTATGCCTATGTTCAGACATTCTGCTTCAAGTCATTTATGCTTCTTAAATATTTTCCCTTCTCCAAACCAACATTTATTTAGTTTTAATATCAGAAGTGAAGTATTCTTGTTATTCTTAAAATAAAAAAAATGATGATGTGGCAGAGACAGTTTCCATTGGAGATCATCCTTGTTAGGACCTTTCACATGTTAGCAGGGTGATGGTCCAGAACCATGTTATTTCAGATGTGTTCTGTGGAGCCACAGCATGCAGAAACTTTAGTCTTGATGTAAATAAAAGATAATGAATTCCTTTCTAGATCTAATGACTTGGAAGCCATTGCTGTTTAAGGTGGTCATATTTACTGAGTGACTTCTTGTATCTGTGTTTAGACACATCTGTGGTTTCTAGCCCTGTCCCATCATATGAAAAGAATAGCATTCCGGGTTCAGTCTAGGCAGCATTATTTTCATAGATCCAGTGAAGAGCATCCTGGGTTCAATCTAGGCAGCATTATTTTCATAGGTCCAGTGTGCTCTTAGTTCATCCAAACACTCTGAAAATTCTGTCTCCAACTGAGAAGTTCCCCTCCCTCCCTCCTTCCCTCCCTCCCTCCCTCCCTCCCTCTTACCCTCCATCCCTCCCTCTCTTCTTCTTTATCACCCCATTTCTTCCTTCTTTTCTTTTTCCTCCTGTCTTTTCTTCTTTTGAAACTTTTATTATTAACATAGGATACCTAGAGTGTCCCTATGAGGACCAGATTCTTCGTGTTTCTTTGGTAACCACAAAATTATTAACAAAACCTGTTAGGCTAAATTTCTTCTTGTTAAGGACCGACCAGTCCTATGTCCTCAATCCAAACAGTCAACTCCTAATTTACTCACCGCTGCCAGATTCAGAAAGACAAATAGTGAATATTTCACCACCACCACCACCCCACCCTTGGGGTTTATGATTCTGAGACAGTCAAGCAAATAGATTAATTAGAGTTTTATCTATGTGTCAAGTGAGGTGGGAGGTGGAAAATGGAATATTCCTAAAGGAGAAATGAAAACAAGTAGACTACTGCTTTGGTGAGGATGAAGTAGATGGATTTTGTTTATTCCTTCCAATAAAGAGTCCCTAAAAGTTTTGGGCATTACATAAAAAAAACAAAAAACAAAAAACAAAACAAAACAAAACAAAAAAAACAAACTCTGCAGTACAGGGAAGACAGAAATACAAAAGACAGAAGCCATGGGTTCCCTGAGTTTTCCTTCAGTTTCTTATGTCTAAAGTTGGAAGCTGAACATGTTTTCACTGGAGACACATCATCCAGCAAGGATAAAAAAGTCCCAGCAAAGCCAGACTTCTACCCAAGGGCATGCTGGAAGATAGAACTTCCAGAAACCATCTTAGCCAATTGCCTTGGATAAACTGTGGCCCCTGCCAACCGTAGCAGTAGCTGGTCATCTATTACCATGTTGCAACAGACCTAAAGTTCCACCTGGGCTTATGTCAGGGAAAACTGAGTAAGATGCTGAGACTTATTTTCCTTCTCATCAATGAGCAAAGAACTGGCTACCCACCGTGGTGTCTGTGGATGGCATCTGGAATGCCTGCACCTCTCACCTCATTACTAACAGCTAGATACCTCTCTCTGCTCACCAGGGTTATGAGAAGAAAGCTTGTGGGGAGAAGGACAAAATGCTCCTTGAAGGAGACATCATGGAACCCAGACTTCTGCATCCTAAACCACGCCCCCCACACAAAAAGAACAACATGTCTCCTTCCATGCCTGAAGAGTGTCAGAAAGAGGAGCTAGGAGTCATATTTAAGCAAGATCTAGGGTTTATCAGCATAATTATGATAGTGCACAGATTTCAGTCAAACACCATTCATCATACCAGGAACCACACAGTCCTGGCTGAGAAAAAGAACCTAGAGATGCCAGCTCTAGATGGCATGAGGACGAAAGAGGTATTAGAGCTAGCACGTGACTCACAAGAGAGTTAAAGATGTATAGTAACAAAGCTTCAATAAGATAGTCACATTGGGCTGTAGACTAAGGAAATCTTAGCAGGTAAAGTTGAAATGGCAGCAAAGGAAAAGAAGAGTTAATAAGAATCAAAGAAAGTAAAGAGAGAGAGAGAGAGAGAGAGAGAAGAAAGGAAACAGAATCGTGTAAACACTCCAGGCTGATGAGCTCTAGAACAGGAAGGAAGGAGCAAAGTGAAGATCGCCGAGCTCAGAGACAGAAATTAATTTGTCTGAACATCACAGAGAAAGTAGACAGAGAAAACAAATAAAAACATATGAACAAGATTCCAAATACTGAGAATACTGGAGTAAAACACAGAAGAAGCATGTAAAACAATGGACATAGGGAATGGCTTTCAGGACAGGACTCCAGTAAGTCATGAATACCATCAAATGTTGTAATAATAAAGGAAAAAAAACCCACCAGACCACTCTTGAGATGATCCCAGATATTCAGAGACTCTGGGTGCCCCAAAGTTGTGCAACTAAGTGGTGGAGAAATGGAAGAGAAAGAAAAACACAGAAGGGTGTGGGCACAGTGGACACAGGCAGAAGTGGAGACTCGACGTTAATGAGGAACACACTGATGTGAATAGCTAGCTGGTGGTGCCATCTGGGACCATGGTGGGGTCCTGATCTGGGCTGCCACTGGGGGCCACATCTGCATCCATGGCCCTGCAGCTGCAGGGGTCTGCTATCACCAAAGGCCAGATGGATGTCCTTGGTCTTGGCTACTGCTCAGGGACATGTTAAAGTCTGAGAGCTGTTCAGAGTTGTCTCCCATCACTTGGGCATCCTGGGAGAGCTGGCCCCAGGAACACAAGAGCTGACCCCACCCATAGGTAGCTGCAGTACTTGGGAGGGTGAGTCCCCTACAATGTGGATGAGCAGGTCTGAGGATGAGCGAGCTGGTCCTACTTCTCATCTCCCACATGGTGGCATGAATGAGAGAGAGATACCCTCCTCCTCTCCCTTATCTCTCACATGATTTATGGCAGTTGGGAGAGCTAGCTCCAGGGTCATGAGAGTGGGAAAACTGGCCATGTTCCTGACTTGCTGCAATACTTGGGAGAGCAGGCCTGGTACCTCGCCTGGGCAGCAGGGTGGAGCTGGAGCTGGTTGTGAGGTTGCTGGTAAGCTGGCCTGAGGGAGTGAGAGTGGGAGAGCCAGGCGCACTGACCAGCTCAGATACTGCTCAGGCTCAGGGCCAGGGTTTTGAGTTGGCCCACCCAACATCTATCTTATTAATGAACTACTAGAGGGCACAAAGGGGCCAGTTTTACAGATCCCAAACTATAGGATCTTCATGACATAGGACAACAGTAGGATGACCCATTGAGGGTCCTGCTAAAGCAGCAGAGTCCAGAGGCCTCGTACCAGACCACTGAGTTATTGCTATGAACATTTGCGAGCAAAGACATATAGACAAAAGGGTATACTGTGGGACACACTGTGCCATGCTACAGCTTCCACAACAAGATTATTTTCTGTTTGTGGAGAGGTTGCTAGGGTAGAGGGTGGGTATGAGGGGAGGAGAGATGAGTAGGACTGGGGTGCATGATGTGACACTCACAAAGAACCAATAAACAAACAAACAAACAAACAAACAAAAAAGACATCTGGAAGGCTATATAAAATTAAATGCAAAAACAGAAATCCCAAGAATAAATAGATAAATGAAGCAAAAGACACCTTTCAAAAGAATAGATGCAATTGCCAAAAATTCATGAAAAGTTCTCTAACATCTGTAGCCGTTGGGAAAATGTACACCAAAACCACACTGAGACTCTGCTACACTCTAGTCAGAGTAGCCACCATTAAGAAAATTATCAATAAAAAGCATTGGTAAGGATGTGGGAGAAATAGGAACCCTTTTATATTGCTGATGGGGATATGGTTGAAACCAGTGTGGAGTTTTCTCAATAATTAGGAATGGAAGTGCAGCATGACGCAGCAATGCTAAGAAAAATTTCAGTGAGCAAGCATTCCTAAACAGCCATATTATGTAGCACTATGGACAACAACTGAGTCAAGGAACCAGCCTGGTGGTTGTCAAAAGATAAATTAGAAATGAAAAAGCACACACACACACACACACATGCATATACACATACATAAACATATACACTCATATACAAATGCACACACATAGATATACACACAAACACACACACGTACACACACACATACAGGAGTCATGTATTCTGTAGGAACATGGATGGAATTGGGGAATCCATCAAGAAAAGTAAAAGAAGCCAAATCCCCAAAGGCCTGTGTCATGTTTCCTCTATGTTGTGGAACTAATGAGCGTGAGAAAAACAAGGACATGAAAATGTAAGAGGACCAGGACGGAGACCCAGGGAGAAGTGAGGACAAGTGTAGAGCGTGGGGCTGAACACACTCAAAGCATCTTATATTAGGGTATGAAATTTTCATGATGAAATTCATTCTTTTGTATAATTAATATGGCTAATAAAAAGAATGATAGTCAACAACTTAAAAAGGATAAAAATTCGTGAATTATTCCAGGAAAACTGAGCAAGTGAAAAGAAGAAATCCTTGCAAATGACCATTGGCTGTTATGAGAGAGGGAGAATCACTACAGACCCCCGTGGCACCAGAGGGACGAGAGCCCGTTGCAAGCCATGTTGATGTAGATGTGACAACACTGGACAAAGCCCGGTGCTTGTCCGTCATGAGATAATCTGACTTGCCCTGTCAGCGTGAAGGAAACAACATTTGTTGATATGTTATTTTAAAACACAAATCTCTAGGTGCAGATGGTTTCACTTGCAAACTCCATCAAGCCGTAAAGAAGAATTAACACTAAATCTACACAATCTGTTCCAGAAAATAGAAAAGAAGGAAAAGCTTCGCAGTCCATTTTATGATGTGAGGACTATGCTGGTGCCCAAAAGCAGCAAAAACAACACAAAATTAGAAAACAATATGGGAATAGCCCTTGGGAATACACAAACATTTTCCCCATTTGTGTGAGTGTGGGCATATATGTGGCACAGCACATGTGTGGCGGTGAGAGCAAAAACTCAGGTGTTGGTTCTTAACCTTGTACATTGTTTAAGACAAAGTCTCCTGTAGTTTGCCCTTTGGCCTGTGAGTTTGCAGGGGTCCTGCTGCTGCCACAACCTCCCATCCCACTGTAGGAGCACTTGTTCACAGATGGCAACATTCATGGTTGGATGTGTGAACTCAGGTCATCAGGCCTGCATAGTCAGTGAGTTAACAACTGGGATAACTCTGCAGTGTCTACACTCAGAAATTCATATCAAAATAGTCTCAAATTCACTATTCCAGCTATACATAAAGTTATTGTATATCATTATCTACTAGGATTTATTGCAAGGATGCAAGCTGGTTCAGCGTGAGTCTATGTAGTAAACCGTATTGGCATGCTAAAAAAGAAATATGGTGTGATCCAATCAATTTATATAGACTGCACATTTGACTAAATTCAACACTTCTGATAAAACTTTTTCTAAAAGTAGAAAAGATCTTGTTCAACAAACAAGCAAAAGCTTGAAGCTATCATCAGACTTGATGGTAGAAGCTTTCATGCTTTCTCCTCAGGACCAAGAACATAAAAGGGACGGAGAAATCAAGCCGCTATTCAATTAGAAGCTCCAATCGTACTGACTAGCATTTATGCTGCTGGAATTGTACTTTAGAGAAGAAAGGTAATGATCAATTTCACTGAATTACAAACCCTTCCACACAGAACAGCAACCTGGTGGCAAAATATTTTAGTGAAATAGTGGCACAAATGTTTTGGGAGTAACCAACTACCTTTTGATTGGATGAGATGAGATGGTCTACACTATAAGATGAGACCAATACATGATATTGCTCTAATTGCCAAGAAACTCAGACTAGATAGGCCATGGGCCTAGGGGAAAACCTACTAGTATTATTCTGCCATGGGATCATATTAATAGAATGATTCTTAATGATATATTGTTATGCCTAGATATGAGCAGAGAATTGATCAACCCTTCAGAGAAGCTTCTTCTTGCAGCAGATGGTAATTAACACAGATACCCACAACTGGAAAATGTGCAGAGAATGATAAACCTTGCAAAACTCAATTCTAAATGGGATGCCTTTATCAAATCCTTCCCATTAAGGTCCAGTGTTCTATAGGGAGGAGGAGGAGACAAAATGATTCTAAGAGCCCTTGGTGAAGGATGACTCCAGTGTCTGTCAGACACAAAAGAACGGATATGAACTCACAGAGACTCTGGCAGTGCTCACAAGACCTGAAACCAGATAAAATCCCAGCACTAAGGAGGGGGAGGGACACAAAGTTATAAACTTTCCTAAGAAATTATGTGCTATTTATGTCAGTTTTTTAATGGAGTGTGTCAGTTCTATACCCATAGCATACCAGAACAGCCCCCATGCTCAGGAGGAGTTGGCCAATACCGAATACACACGTGTGTGTGTGTGTGTGTGTGTGTGTTTTACTTCTTCTATTTTGGTGTTTTTTTGTCATACTGATTTTATTTTATTTTTAATTATCTGTTTTGATTTTTCCTATTTTGTGTGTGTGTGTGTGTGTGTGTGTGTGAGAGAGAGAGAGAGAGAGAGAGAGAGAGAGAGAGAGAGAGAGAGAGAGAGAGAGAGAGAGAGGGAGGGAGAGAGAGAACAAGAATAAAGTTGGATAAGGTGGTAGAAATGAAATGAGACATGGGAGGGCAGAGATTACGATAAATTTGTTGTATGAAATACGTTTATGAACAAAATGAAAGATAAAAAAGCTAGGAGGTGTCTGAGCACACCCCTATTATTAAACATAGTGTTTGAAGTTCTAGCCAATTTAATAAGGCAAGAAATGAAAATAAAAGTCACATAGAGATGAGAAGGAGAAATAAAACTATCTATACATATGGATGTATAAGATGACTTTTAATATAAGCAATTTAAGCAAATTATAGAACATCTCCTAATGAAAATGTTTGCCAAGGCCCAATCATAGAAGATACACATAAAAACCCCAATCTGTGCATTAGCATTGGACATGTTGGTATGAAAGCAAAAACACAATGTAATTTACAAGCATTACAAAACATAAAAAGACATGCTTAGCTATAAATTCAAGAAAACAAGTATAAGACTTCTATGCTAAAAACTGAAAACTCTGATGTTAAAGCTTCAAAGAAGATTTAAATAAATAGGTAGACAAAGTGTTCATAGATGGGATGAGTCAGCGTATTCAGTAACTAGGGGACCTCTAATCTCATGTGCAGGATTTAACAGTATTATTATCATTTAAATAAACATGGAGAAAAACTGTTCATGAATGGGATGAATCAACATGTTCAAAAACTCAATGCCCTCTCATCTCATGTATGGGTTTAATTGTATTGCTACAAAGATCCTTCCCTAAAAATCAAAAGTATAGACAAGATTTATCCTATTTTTATATGGTAAGGCAAATTATAATAAAGTGATTTGAGAGAGGGGGTGGGAATAAAATATAGGGATAAGATTTCTTAACCATAAGACAGCAATTGAAACTGTGTTGCCAGAAGGATGGATACATAGAATTATGGAACAACACAAAGTAATGGGAGAGAGTAACACACCTGCATAGACCTGCTGCACTATTTTGATCATAGTCCGGAAGCAAAGCAATGCAGGAAAGTACCTTTTAGCCAATACAGAGACAAGGCAAAAAGCATCCTAGGTAGGAAAGTTGAATTTGGACCAAAATTTCACATTTTATGCAAGACTTTAACTGAAATAGATTTAAGTCTTAAATTAAAAAAACACATAAAACTAAAACTTTTAGAAAAAAATGTTGCTCAAATCTTTTAGAGAAAAGGTTGTGGTAAGAGTTCATAAACCTGACGCCTAAATCACAAGTCATAAATAAAATTGAACAGTTGAACTTGGTAAAAATTAAGATTTTTTAAAATGAGTGTACAGTTAAGGGAGCAGGAAGCAAGCTACCCACTAAGAAGAAACATTTGCAAAGCACATATATGAAGAGAAACCAGTGTCAAGATGTACACAGTTCTCTACATTCAATGGCAAAAGCCTCCAGTTAAAGATGGATGATACCATGAAGAGGCATTTTGCAGAGGATGTACAGATGACACAGTGGCATGTGGAAAGATACTCAAAGGCTTTACATGAGACAACAATACAGATTGTAATGAGCCATTACAACACACCTTTTAGGCTGGCTATTCCTGTCCCTGTGACAACTCTTTTTATAACATTACAAAAATGTGATCAGGTACAGAAAAGTCACAAGAAAGAAAAAAATGAAGAACTGAACAACCCAAACAGAACAAACATTAGTCACAACACCAAATGCTGACAAGGATATAGGGGAAATGGATCAGGCGGCATTGCTCATGAGATGCAAACAGAATAGGTACTCTGCAAAATTACTGTAATGGCTAGCAGCAATATTGTGCCCATGAGATCTAGTTTTCCTGCAAAGACCTATGTACATATGAGTCACACTAGCCTCAAATAGGAAATAATATGCATATTATTTGATGAGTCAAAAGTATACATAAACTATATTTATATCATCAAATGCTACTCAGAAATGAAAGAATGAAATGTGTGTGTGTGTGTGTGTGTGTGTGTGTGTGTGTGTGTGTGTAAGTTTTAAAGTGAATTTTTAAAAAAGTAGAAAAAGTGAATTTTAAAGTTTACTTTCTATGTTTCCATTAATGTGACATTGTGAAATAGAAAACTGTAGAGAAGATCAGAAAAGTTATTGCCATGGATTGTTAGGGGTGGGGAGCAGAAATGGAGTGAATGAGGTCAGGAAAAAAGCCATGATGGATCCTGCCATGATGGCAGTGTTCTTTGCCTTGATTCTATGTCCACATCAGGGTGATGACACTGTGTTGTAACTTTGTAAGGTGTTTCAATTGGGAAATACTGTGGAAAGGACACACTGAAGTGTTGTCTTACTTTTTATAACCACATGGAACTCCATAGTCATCTGAATAAAAAATTCAATTGGAAAATGAAGAGTAGCATTATTTCCTCAGGGATAGAGACACTTATTAGTTGATTTTTGGTAAAATGAAATGTAGAGTTAAATATAGGTATAGACAATTCTGTTTTTCTTGAATGGAATGAAATAGATAGGATAGACTAATAAAAATTTATCATTTTATTCATTTGTTGATATGACCAATTAGCTGAATCTTTTATATATTACACACTCACTGATTTTTCTGTTCTTCAAATAGAAATTATTTATGATATTACAATAAGCCCTAGTAACAGTGGAATCAAGAGGTGGCATGGCATGGACTCTGTTTTAGAAAGATCAAAGGTATTCATTTATGTATTCTATCAACCAGTTTACACTGTACAATCAACCACTCACCTAACCAAGCAATCTGCCAAGCAGCCAGCCAACCAATCAACTAACCATCAAGGCAGTCAGTCTACCAACCTATTAGCCAGACAGTCAACCAGATGACCAATAAAGCAGTAAACTAACCAACAAACCAATCAATCAACTAACCAGCCATCCAGCCAACAAACCACCAAACTGTCCAGTCAACCAGTCAGCCAATCTGCCAAACAACCAACAAGCCAGCTGATCTAGCAACCAACTAGTCAATTAACCTACCAATCAACCAACCAACAAACTAACTAACCAGGTAGTCAAGCAACCAACCCACAAAATAACAAAGCAAACAGTCAATGAATCAGTTAGTCAAACTACCAAAAAACCAACCAACCAAATAACCAGTCAACCAAACAACTAGCTAACCAACCAGCCAACCAATCCACATACCCACCAACCAGATCAATAAGCCAGTCAGTAAACTACATAGCCAACCAATCAGTTATCCAAGCAATTAACCCAGCATCCAACCAATCAAATAATCAGCCAGCCAACAAACCTACCAATCAGTCAACTAACCAATCAGCCAAACAACCAAACAATTAATCATCCAGCCAAACTACCATTAAACTAGCCAGCCAAACAACTAGTCAACCAACCAACCCATCCACTAACCAAATAAACCAACAAGACAATCAGAAAATGTTGATAGATGTCTATTATAGCTGCAAAGTCTGTTGTTTTCTTTGACACAAACATGAATATACTTGTCATTGAAGACTATCTATTGGCCACATAAGGGAGATATCTTTTTGGAACCAGATGACATATCACAAGACTTATAATAATTCAGGAGATAAGACAAGGTGGACATAGAATAAGAAAAGAGGACAATTTGCTAAGACTATGTAAAAGATCTGTCAAAGCATGTATTTAATGAGATTGGATTTTGAATACTCACAGTATAAAATTCAAGCTTATGATCCCATAACTTCAGGCTCCATCATGGCTCCATCCTTTGTTTCTGCCCCCTACTAGCTCAAGTTCGTGACACTTTTCATTATTCCTGCATGTGTTCCTGTTGCTTCATCTGTATTCTTTCTCAACTTGCAAAGCCAGTGGCCCCTCTCTCTGTGTCTTTTGATGACTTCCATTTACTATGCAGAAGAATGTACTCTGTTCTCACAGAACGAACATGCACATATTGAGGTTCTGATCACATACCAGAAGAATGCTGCTAGGATGTTCAGCGATCCAATGCATACAGATTGAAGTCTTTCTTTTCCACTTAGTGGTTGTGACAACTCTTAGAAGCCTGCTAGCTCCTCAGATCTCTCTCTTCTATTGACCTATAGATGCAAATTGGCTCTTGTCATAATAATGATGTGAGTTAAGAAAAATAACACCCAGCATGTGTCAGAACTCTATCTGGAATGTAAGTAGAGTGAAGATATATTAGCTCTTATGTGTTATGGGAAACTTTATTTGAGGTATCCACCTTCTTCATTCAGTATTTGATGTAGGGGCTATTTCTATTGTGACCCTCAAACAGAAGCAACAATATTGTTACCAATAATGTCATGGTTGCCACCAGCATACTACTTGCTGGTACACTGTGAATGAGAAGTGTATGTGGAAGTAGCTTGTGTAATTACTAGCTTCTGGATCCCTATGTCTATTCTGATTAGGCCATGGTAATTAGTATTCACTGAATTCTGGTGTTATTTTCACCAGATCCTGTCAGACCAAGGATCTCCTTATGGTCAGTGAGAGAGGGAGTAGGAAGGCTAGAGTGTTTTGGGTCTTATGTGTAGATATACTCTAAGAATTTTTTAGGAGTAAGTAGGCCTCTGTTTGAGCAAGGAACACTTCCTTGTTGATGGTATAAACTGCTTTGTGAGATAGCTCAGAACAGGGAAACATAGGGCTAGAGGGTATCCCTAGGATTTGTTTTTTTCCAAGATAGAAGCTGTACAGAGGTTTTCATAGTATGTAACTATCATTGTAGATAACACCATGAACACATGTAAAAGTACAAACTGGTCTAGGATCATGTAGATCTTTTTTCTCCCACTCTGCTCCACTGGCCTGCCTTGCTGCCCTTAGATATACCTTTGATCTTTGCATTCACTATTATAGGTTCCTGGCATATTCTTCTGCCACATGTGTATTTGGAAAACTTCATTATTTTATCCCTCAAGTCTTTATTCAAGACTTATCTTCTTACCTATACCAACTACATTTCTTAACCTTCCTCTCAGTGTTCTAGGTTTCTTTCTTCTTTTCTACTGTGCTCAGCTCGCTTCTAGAATAGCATATACATTACTTGACTTGATGCTCATGTGCGTAGCTTGATTTCTGTCTCCATTATTAGACAGAAGCCCCACTGCAGAGGCTGTATCCGTTTTGTCCCTTGCCATATGCTAAGTGCGTGGAGCAGTGCATCTCACCAAGATGTGCTCAATTATTGTGTGAGAATATATAAATCAGATGGGGTTTCGGCAGTAAACTTCTTAGGATTAAGCAATAGCATTTGCTTGGAAATCCTCCAAGCCAAGAATAGATGCAGCCCAGGGAACGAAGAGGCTTTGCACGTGGGGTCATATGGGTATATTAGTGTGTGCTTTGTTTTCCTAAGACTGTAATGAAGAAGCACAACACACCTAGGACTGTAAGGCTGAAGCATCACAAAACAAATTGTTCGCACAACACAAATGTATCAGGTCACAATTCTGGAGACCAGAAGTTCAGACAGAGGTGAGAGCAGAGTAGGTATCTTTGGAATATCTTGAGGGAGAACCTGTTCCAGCTTCTTGTTTCTGCAGGCTTTTGACATCTTTGTCATTCTTTGGACTTCAATACACCTCTCCAGATCCCTCCTTTCATCCTCTAGTGGTTTCCTGTTTGTGTGGTTGGTTCAATTTTCCTCTCATTATAAGAATACCAGTAGGATTAGCTGGGTGTGGTGGCATACATCATTACTCTGAGCACTCTGGAGGCAGAGGCAGGCAGATATCTGAGTTGGAGGCCAGCCTGGTCTACAAAGTAAGGTCCAGGACAGCCAAAGCTAAAAAACAAAACAAAAACAAAAACAAAACATGTCTTGAAAAAAAAAAAAGACTAGGTGGTGGTGGGGCATGCCTTTTATCCTAGCTCTTGAGAGGCAGGGGCTGGTGGGTCTCTGTGAGTTGGAGGATAGCCTGGTTTGCAAAGTGAGTTCCTGGACAGCCAGGGTACACACAGAGAAACCCTGTCTAGATAAAAACAACCAAATACCTCCCCAAACCCAAACCAACCAACCAACCAACCAACCAAAACAAAAGAAAACAAAAAACCCCACCACAACCCCCAAACAACCAACTCCCCAAGACCCCCAAACAAACAAGAAAGTATACCAGTGGGATTAGATGCCCACCTTTCTTCCTTATGACTTAATCTTAACTATGTCTTCAGTGATTTTGTTTATAAGTAAGGCCACATTTGAAGTGCTGGAGGTTAGTGATGGCTGAAACTTGAGAATTTATATGGGCCACAATTGACCCCTAAGACCATACAACTAAGAGTTTGATTGTAAAATCATTCTTACATGTTAAACAAAACCCATCCAATCCTCCAACAGTGTAAAAGCAAAAACTAAAACCCAGAGACGTTGAGCAGTAGTGTGGACTGAGAATATGTGCCCAGAATTGTAACTTCGCTATTATAAACAATGTGATTTAGAATCACATTATGAACTTTGATTTTTCTCAGGGGTATGACAATGACAATCCATGCTTGGTGTTACCAAACAGGGGGTAGAGGTTGAAACAGTTAATTTTCATTGCCAACCTGATTAGACTTAGAATAATCTTGAAAATACATATCTGAGTGTGTCTATGATGGCCTTTCCAGAGAAACTTTACTGAATGTAGGTGGCAGCATTTCATGGGCTGGGGGTGTTAGATAGACAAAAAAAAAAAAAAAAAAGAAAAGTTGAATTATTCAAGTTGAGCACCAGCACTGTGTTCCTTGACTATAGATACAAGACCAGCCCATACATGCTTGGCCCTCACAGAGAGGGCTGCTTCGGTTGTCTCATATTCTCCAACATTGTGGTCTCTAGCCACACTGAACCAAAAGAACCCGTTTCCCTCCTTAAGATGCTTTTTTTTTTTTTTTGCATATTTTGTCACAGCAACAACAACATAATAGAAATAACTGATGCAGAAGTTAAATGGGAACTTAACTGTTATAATAAAGGCTAAGGGGTAAAACATGGTAGGTCACATAATAGCTGTCAAACCAACAAGTAATAGATATCTTTGGAGCCTGAGATAAAGTCTGTAGTTATTTCTTCATGTGCAGAATTGTTCTGGACACCCTGTTCTTCAGGCTCTCACAGCAGGAATAGGGAAAGAGAGGCACCATTTAATTTCAGACTACAGTACACTGACATGAACTTCAGGAAGTCCAGACAACTATGTGCTTAATTACTAGAGAGAAAATGTCTTTACTCAGTTTACATTGGCAAAAGTCTTGGCAATATAATTGTTTTTTTTCAGCTTAGGAACTTGAAACCCTGGTGGAATAGGCAAACGCCTTACAGATGGGGTGATTGCTAAAGGTCACTTTGAACACTGGAAAATTCTGTGGTCAGATCTGTGAAAGATAATTTTACAAATAACCAACAAAGTGGGGCTTGCACCCAGACTCTTCACCTACTCACTGTGTTAATGGCAAGGGGTGGAGGAAATGTCAACTGAATTGACTTCCGGATTTGTAGCCTTCATCTCTTTATTTTTGAGGGGAATACAGCTCTTTGTGAACAGCTGGTGGGAGCATTGCTAGGTTAGTTTCATAGTGATCATGCAGGACTTACTCAAAATATGCATGGATGCCATGAGCCTAAAATGCCACTCAGGGTAGAGACCTAGGAAAGCTTCCCTCTAATTAATGTGCTTTGGGACAAGTGCAGGTATAGTGACTGGAAACAGAAAAGTAGAGATAGCCAAGTTGTCTATCACTAGAGAAATGAAAAGATGAAAAGGCCACGGTGTGTAGAAGGGTATAGCAGGCAGCAGAGATGAACTGGTGAGGTAGTTCTCAATGTATGACAGTAGGAGCATTGTCATCACCCCAGATAAACTAATCAAGTTCGTGGTCCCTACTCCAATCTAGTGGATCAGAAGAGCTGGCACTGGTGCCCAGGAATGTGTTTTTGAAATAAGCTCTTTAAGGAGATTCTGGTGGATGGTCAACTTTGAAGGCTAGTAGGCAAGACATTCATAGGGGCAGATGTTAAAATACAGCTAAGAAAATTTTGCTTCTCACTGAATCTCTGGCAACATCTGGAACAAATCTGATTGTCAAATGTATAGGCAGGGGTGCTGAAACCTAGATGCAATGTAGGGGTCCTACTGTTAATGCACAGGGCAGCTACACACAGCCTAGAACTGAGGAAGTCAACTAGCCCATGGAACTGACCTGGAGGGGCCCCAGTGCGTTGCCTTCACCAAACTCTGTCTCTCCCAAACTTAGTTGACTCTAGACAATGCATGCATAGCATGGCTCCTTAATGAACCATTCTCCAGTTGAATTAGGGAGAATAAACATCAAGTTAGTGATATTTTACACTAAGTGTGTTGGTCCCAATGCTGAGAAATAACCTAGCACAGTTCTTAAACCATGCTCAGACCTAACCTGAGTCCAGGCAGTGATGGGTTTTTATATGCATGGTGATTACTGGTCTACACTTTCCTCTTTTCTGACTCAGTATTGTGCATATGTATATGTGATGCCTTTCTCTTCTTCTTGCATTCTAAACAGATGCAGATTTTTGTCACTACCCAGCAATTAATTATTCTGGGAAATAAGTTTTCTTCCATGAACTTTAGCCCATATACATATCATACATTGTAATTTCCATTGGTTCCATTGGTTCCATCGTGTCTTATGTATATACTCAGATATTTGGATCAATGCTAATTGATTATAACTTCCCGCTATTCTGAACGGGTCTTTTTGTGTCCCATTTGACAATTACTTCTTATACTATAACTACTCTGGGGCCATATGTGTTTGTGTTCACCCTTGTGATGTTGATTAAGCTTTCGATCTGTAAATACAATGCTATTCTTTTGAAAAATGTTAGTTTATTTGTAATTGCCTGTCCATATTACCTTTTTACTCACAACATTTACTTGATCATATTGCATTCAACATTTAGTGTATAGTTCTTACAACCAGGGAAGAGTTAAATCAGTAAGAAATGAAAACTGTGTGTTGGAAAACTTCCCATAGACCAGTAAGCATATGTAGTCTGAAGCTGATATATTTAACTGGCATTTGTTATTTTTGAAAGAAAGAGACTGGAAATACAGACAAATGTTGATATGACTCAAACCCTTAGGTTTTTCAAACAAACCAACAGGAAACTGGGTGGCACAGCTTAAGTGGAGGGGTGGAAACCAACCAGTGGGGCTCATGGTTCTTCCCCTATTTTAGGAGATCACCTGTGGTGTGAGGAATCTGCACTGTTCCTATCTCTGGACGCATCACTGGACCTTCTACTGCACAGAGCTCTCCCTTGGGGCCCCCTGCACTCATTCCTGTTTCACTAAGGGTCTTCACTACCACGTAGGTTCCTTACCCAGAAATAATCGGAGGATGTCTTCATTTTCCTCCTCTAGAAACAATTCTTGCCAAAGAAGTGTTTCAAAATATGCCCCCCTCCCCTTGCCAAGCTTCTCAGTCACTTCAGTCTCTATCAGCTCTTTCTAGTTGAGTATAATGGTCTTCAAATGGTTGATTATCTATTATATATATATATATATATATATATATATATATATAAATTTATTATTATTTAAATTGTCAATATTGGCAGAATATGGTGATAATTTATTACATGAATGCAACATGTATGATTAAGTGAAGGTATTGCTATCTCAAATGCATAAAAGTATTATTAATTAACCTGAAGTAATTGTACATACTTATCAGGTTCAATGAGACATTTCAGTGCATGTCTGTGATATGCACTGGTAAAATCAGGGTGGTTGATGTGTCCCCTCCTTATCAGTACTATGCATGAAGTTTACCTCCTGTTCTTCCTAGTGTTTCATGAACCATACAGTAGGTTATTGCAGATGATGTCCACCCTGATATACTGGAGAACAGCAGAGCTCATTCTATCTTTTGGACAGTGCTTGGTAACAGCCATGCAGTGCATTCTTAGCTGTGTATTTGAACATGTCTGGCTGGCTTACAGTTTTTTCTTTCCTGATTTCAAAGGTGTTTTTGAACAATGAATTATGTATCCTCTATTCTAAAGAATTAGGAACAAAGCCACCACTGAAGTATTTGCTTTTGCTCATCTCTAAGACCTTAAGATTTGAAGAAAGAAAATAACCAATGAACTAACCTACCCCAAGAAACTTCTCAAATGCTGCATGAGATAGAAATACAGGTCATCAAGACTTAACATATTCCTGTAGTTCACATGCATAGCAACTGTAGTTCAAAATTCTCATATGTATCAATTGTCATTCATAAAATTTGTGGCATGTCTTCTGTTTTTACATCATATAGTGTCTAAGTATGAAACACAGAGTTTCTGTTAATGTATGCTCATGTGTACACAGAACACCCATATGTACATGTACTTTACTGTTTAGTTAGGAAGACTAGAGGTAAAGGTTATTTATATCACATCAAAGAGCCAGAAGATAGTGTTGTCTGTAGACGGTGGCTACATACTCACAAGGCCTTACTCCTGGCATAGTTCACAGTTCCTTGTACTCAAGCCTCCAACCAACAACCTGACTATTCCTCTCCTCTTATCCAGTGCATTAAAAAAAAAAGCTACATCCCCTGTGCTATGGCTTCAGTAAGTCTTCAGTGGTTCTTCTTATAGCCTCAAATTGCTGGTGAGATAATGGAAAAAGGGACCTTATATGTCCCTGGTGGGAATAGTAATTGTTCCAACCATATTGGAAAATGGTATGAATTTCCCATAAAAAGCTAAAAATACAACTTCATATGACTAAGTTAGATCACTCTGGAGACTATACCTAAATTAGTACACCTCAGAGATGCTTGTACATCTTTGCTTACTGAAATAACTGAGTTATGGAATCAGAGAAGGTGTCTGTAAACTGAGAAATGGATGAAGAAAATGTGCCACCAGGTATGGTGGCATACACCTTTAATCCCAGGACTCAGGAAGCAGAGGCAGGTGGATCTCTCTGAGTTCAAGGCCAGCCTGGTCTACAAAGTAAGTCCAGGACAGCCAGGACTTTTATGCAGAGAAACCCTGTATCAAAAGAAAAGAAGGAAGGAAGGAAGGAAGGAAGAAAGAAAGAAAGAAAGAAAGAAAGAAAGTGTATATACAAAGGAATTTTCTTCAGAGGTAAAGAAAAGTGAAATTACATCATTAGTTGGAAGATGTATGCAATTGTTGATCATTTTATATTACAAAAATATGCCAGACTTATAAAGATAAATATCACAAGCTTTCTTCAACCTGTGGATTCTAGACTGTGCATAGACATAAAAATCATATATATATATATGTTTGTGAATACATAGGACATAAAAGTAGACATGACACAGTCTAGAGGAAGGTGGTGGAGGAGGAGGAGAAGTGAAAACGGAGAGAGCTTTTGGAAGTGAATGTAGTCAGTGTATGATGTACTTGAAAGAACTATCATTATAAAGTCTATATATGCAATGGATATACACCAATAAAAAAATTAAAGATGCTTATCACCATCTTTGCCAATGAAATCATCTTCCTCCTAAGAATGACTCTCCTTTATCTGTTAGGAACATATTCTCCATTAAAAGGGACTAGGGATCCTCACACAGGTTATGTTTTTCTAACAAAGCACATTTGATATTAACTGTACCATTATTTATTGAGAAAGTCTAATGAGCTGGCAGTGGGAAATCCAAGAAGGATTCTGCTTTCATTGAATAAACAACACATATACGGACTTACTGTTAATGAATAATTATAGGAGAAGTCACTTGAGAAAGGAATTCAAACCTATGAAGTCACATCACATTTGGGTGTAACACAAAGTAGGATCTGAGAGGATACCAACAAAGAAGGGAGTTAGATGGAGTGGCTCTGGATGAACAAGGGTCTCTACAGGGAGAAGCATAGACATCACCACGATGTGTTCGATTTACAAGGTTCCATGGTAGAAATGTTCCCAGTATGGCTGATTTCAAGGTGTCAGTGCTCAGTGTTTACATGTAAAGTTAGGAAGACAACTGCAGCCAGCACCATCATGCTGTGATTCTATCCTAGAGAAATGACCCAAGGGACACAGGTAGTGGTGCAACTTAGTGAAAACAATTGTGAATAATGAGTTTAGAATATTTATTCCCTTTGTCTTTTACTATAACTTGTCTATGAATTTATGTATTTTATTTTTAATAAGAGTGCCATTTAACAACCAGTTGTAAAATTCCTAAATAATGTAATGATCAGTCCTCATGAGCCTATCAAGCTGTATCCGGCATAGCAATGACAGCAGAATGGATATGATAAAGCATGCATACTACACAGAAAATGCACTAAGGCATGTGGTAAGGAAAAGCTTGGTTTGTGGGTAGAAGATTAATGGTCTGACTCTACTTAGAAAAGCCCCTCTGTGGCGAGGAGGATTTTCCCCATGGTCTCTGGAGTGGTTTTTTAAATTTTTTATTATTTGAAAAACTATGACGAAGGCTGAGATCTGAATGGGACAAGTTCCCCAACAGCTCTTCCCACTCTGAAGTTCACTAACAGTCAAAAGGAGACTTGGTTTAGAAGGCAGATGAAGAGGTGAGAAGTGACAATTAGCAACCTAGAAATGCTGTCTTGCACATTTATAAATACACCTGTAATAGACCAGGTATCTGAGGACCAAAACACTCTTAGCTTCAAATTAAGAGCCTCAGGAAGTAGAGGGAAGCAGGTGTTTTTCCTCTCCCGCCCTTTTCTTGTGTTCCCATTTTTTTTTTCGACATTACTTCCTCCAAGTGTCAGACAATTATATCTGCTAATGTGAGTGTATGTTTGTGTGTGTGTGTGTGTCATCACTATCTTTCTGGGAAGGAAAATGGTATTATTTATGCCACTCCTTTTTGGTGGGAGAAGATGGAAAAATAAACCCTGCAGTATTGTACTCTGGGAAAACCATCCTCTAAGAGATTTTTGAGATCACCATCCAACAGTTATGGCTGTGGCTTTGCCTGTGACATTCTTAAACTCCTTCTTCTTCCTTGATTTTAGACACAACTTCCTGACCACATAAGTGCCTACCTCGAGATATATCTGCTAACGTCTGCTCTTATCCTCTCTATGCCAACAGTCCTGCTCCCAGACAGCCCTGTCTGCCCTTGGGGTCAAGTGTCACAGCTCATGGCCAGCAAGCCCTTCAGATGCCACCACCCTGGACATGCCTGAGAGAAGCCCACACTCTCTTCCTAACTTTCCATTTAGACCTGTCTCCATCATCTTGGTCCAAGTTGGTCTTATAAAAAACATCCTTGGAGACAGTCAAATTCCTGTTTCTTGCTGTGTTAGCTCTACTCTACTTGGTAAAGTAGTGAAGCTCTCTGGACCCCTCTCTGTTCCCTGATGTGTAATGAGGATTAGAATATTTGTTGTTGTTATTGATTTTCCAGGTTAAGCAAGTGAATGCCTCACAGTGCCTGGTATGAGCAATTAAGGACAGAAAAAAAAAAACTTCCTATGACTACTGCTTATATTTGTTACATGGCTCGACACAAAGAAATGTACTCATCAAAACTCAGTAATTTGCTCACTCACTCTGCCAACCATGATACCTACTTTCTCTTGCTGGTCATAGTTGGTAGGAGCCGATCACCTGGCATATGCTGTGATATTGAAGGATACCTCTAACTTATAAGTGCGAAGATAAAACTAGATATCTGGAGAGGCTGTGCAGAGATCTCCCTCTCCACAGACAATAGATATTCCTTCATGTCCACCTTGCACATGTGTCTTTTCTCAAGGTGTTGGGTCTGGAAGCTATTGCCACTATTTACTCTGTTAGGTGCATTTTCAGAGTTATCAGATGGCTCACTATCCCTTTAAACAATATACCTTGTTCTCTACTACCCATGTATATTTACAAAGAAGGAAGACATATTTCCTATGTGCTTGCACTCAGGTAGATTTTGCAGTCATTGTCTCTTCCCACAAACAGCCACATGAAAATGTGTCCTTCACTTGGTTCTGTAATTTAGCCAAAAGCCAGAGAGATTAGGGAACTGGTCTCCAGTTGCAGGATTTGCAAAGCCTGTACTTGGTTTACCTGATACAAAATCCCAAGAACTTGGTGGCATTTGCTACTTTAAATCTATGAACAAAAGTGAATCCTCACCATTCTGATGGGATGGATACCATCACTTCTTAGAACATGATGCCAACATCAGCATTATTGTATGTTCAAGACAGAAAACGTTGATGCCACCTGACCCAAGCTTTTCTTTTTCTTTGAGAATCCAGGTCCATTTGAGTGGGTCTAGTCTATTGAAAGTTTAATACTTTTCTTACTTATTGATGTTACAACAAGAAGTTTAATGGACTTACCATTAAAGGCACAGCAATCGAGGAAGGAAATCAGCTAAATGGCCACAGCTGCCTTCCCCAGGTGTCTTCTATGTTACAGTCCTAATCTCAGCTGATGTGAGAGACAGCCAGCAGATTTTCTTGTCAGAATTCCTGGTATCTGAATCGTGCCTTTTGTCCAAAGGATCATCCCTATGTGGCTCCTTTGTATGGAGCCAGGACTTTTAATGGGCTTGATTATTTCATGAGTGCAGGGGTCAAGTTGAAGCCATGTCAGGTGGAGCCTATAGCTTGCCACTCATGGGGATGTGAAGTTGCCAGCAGACGTCTATGCTCTGGTGGCTCAAGGACAAAGCAAGAGGGCAGAACCCAGGTGGGGCCATCAGCCCCACCCACAGCTGTATTGACATCAAACAGGTGTGCATTCCAATGGTACCTGTTCTTTATGTCCCTGAGCTCAGGAAATGTAAGGCTGCTTCCTCTTAGGATCTTTCTAGAACAAAGGTAGCAACTATACCATTTATTTTCTTTTTTTTTCTAGGCTTTCTATGTACAGTCTAGGTGCTGATCTTTTTTGTTGTACACATTGTGAACAATCTTCTCCCAGGTTACCGCTTGCCTTCTCACTGTTCTCATGGAGTCTTCTGATGAAAAGAACTTCACATACCATTCTGTATTGATTGGGGAGGGTTGCCCGGAGCGTCACTTTACAAAGGGATCTGAGAACGAGCTGGCTCAGTAGGAAGGAGCACCGTGATCTATTGGAGACTTCAGACAATGATGAGAGCCCTCAGGTCCATCAATTCACAGTGCTGGAATAAGCTATGATTTCAGACCACATTTCTACCCATGTTCTTATTGGATAGAACCCTGGGGATGAGCTAATGACATGATAGAAGTTCCTGAAGGAGCAGAGGTAATATAGACTATTAGGAGGTAAGAGGAACATCATTCCTAAAGGAGAAGGTAAAAGTTTACCTTTCTAGTAAAAATGAGTTACTCTGTAGATTGATGAGTGAATGACTTTGCCTTTCAAGTAGAAAATAATCCTACGAAGTTTCAGTTATACAATGTCAAGATTGCCTAGAGTTTCAATTGCAGTCTGTCACCTGCAGACAATATCCTGGTGTTAGGAACTTAAAGGTTTGAGGGCATCTTTATGTACCCTCACTAAAAACTTCAACTTCAACAACAACAACAAAACAACAAAAAAGGTACAAAGTAATTTGTAGAAGTGATGACTATCTGTCGTCTGGATGGTTTAGTGATGGTCTACAAAGTCATCAACTTGTCATGTTAAACAAATAGATTATATATCAACCATAGATCAAAAGCTATTTGAAGTACAAGCACAGCTCACAAAATGTCAACAGGCAATGGGTGAATATCCTGGTATGTCTGAGGGAGTCCCTGCAGCTCGGTGGGCCTTCTCTTCTCAAGTATTGCAGGCTGTGGTGAAAGAGGAATGTAGATCAGCAGGTGGCTGGGTATTTAAAAGATCAAGACAGGGGGGCCATGCTGGTTGGTCTCACCAACGTGACTGCATTAAGAATCACTCACAAGACAATACGGCACATACCTGTCAGGGTATTGACAGGGTTAGCAGAAATGAGAACCCTTAGTGCAGATTTCGTCCTCCAACAAGCAGCCCAAACACAGAACTGAGAAAAAGCACACTGCATGGGTCTTACTGCTTGTTTCATTATGCGAGTGTAGCTGCTGCTGCTGCTGCTGTTGTTGTTGCTGCTATGCCTGGCTGGCATCAGACTTCAGCTTTTTTGACAATCTTATGTGGACTCAACACATGAAGTCTCCTTTTTCTCACAGCCAGGATGCTTAAAATTGAGTTGAGAAGGAGGCCTCTAGCACTTCAGAACCTCACAGTAGTCTCACTATTAGGCTGGCTTCAATGCATCAATACATTTCTGCTTATTCCAGCATCCTCCACAGGTCCCCAGACTAATGTTTTGGCCTTCAGGAGAAACAGAATTTATCCAACTAGGCAACCTTGACCAATTGTCAGGATCCTCTGAGGACTCCAGTGCTTGTCTGTGAAACAGAACAATTCCTACTTCATAGAGTAGATGTGGAGCTTTATGCAAAAGGCTGGTGAAACGCACACATACTATGCTATACCCTCAACATTTTCCCCAAGTGTTCAACAAATGGAGTGGTTGCTATGGTGATAGAGATGCTGATTATGATGTATGCTGACCTCTGGTTCCCTAGGAGTCATAGCTTAGTGACCTCACTACCCCCACTTGTTCCGGAGAGATAGGAGTGTGCATGTGGTTTGTGAGCAAGCAAGGCACTGGTAAGTGCAAGAGTGTGGGACCAAGAAGGAAGAAAAACTGGAGAGAGAAACAGAAACCAATTAAATAAATTCTAATTTTAAACTTTCAATGGCTCTTTGTGGCTTCAGGAGAAAGGCAATTATATGATTATAATGTGAAGACACTATGCAAATGAACTCATCCTGCCCAAACTCTCTTTCATACTGACATAGAGTTGGGAGGGGGACCTGTTGGGTGGGGTGTTCAGGAAGCTGGCAGTGAGGAAATGGGAGGTATAAATGATCATATTTCACTGTATACAAGTATTAGAATCTCAGGAATAAAGAAAAATGTAAAAAAACCAAGATCATTTTAATCTATGTTTTGGGTATAGTAAATTGAAAACCTCTGAAAATGACTTTCTCTCAGCCTATGTTTTTCTCTCTGTTTCTTTACAGTTCTGTAGCATCTCACAAACCAAGGTTGTGGTGTGTGTGTGTGTGCTAGTAATTATTGGTCTTGCCAACAAGACAAGAAACTCCTATAGGCTGAGGAGTAACTGGGTATTTAAAAACCCCTTTGTTTTCTGGTACCAGATGGACAGGGAGAATCTGTTTGTGAAACAAATAAGAGTTGACTATAATGAAGCCTCTCAGACTCAGGCTCTGTAAACAGCTCTCAAAGGGCAAACATGAAAATGTAGTTAACTCAGAACTGGAGTAAACTGAAACAAAGCAAGCTTGTGAGTAGCAAGGAGATATCTGCAATGTGTCATCAATAGTATTGGCTTGCTGGGTAAGAAAGTCTTTTTTTTTTTTTTTCACATTTTCTTTTTTTTTTTTTTAATTTATTTATTAATTTATTCATATTACATCTCAATTGTTAGCCCATCCCTTGTATCCTCCCCTTCCTTCCTCCCTCCCGTTTCCCCCTCTACTCCCTTCCCCTATGTCTGTGACTGAGGGGGACCTCCTCCCCCTGTATATGCTCCTAGGGTATCAAGTCTCTTCTTGGTGACTTATTATCGTTCCTCTGAGTGCCACCAGGCCTCCCTATCCAAGGGACATGGTCCGATATGGGGCACCAGAGTTTGTGTGAAAGTCAGATCCCTTTCTCCACTTAAGGGTGGAGAATGTCCTGTCCATCGGCTAGACTGGGTAGGGGTTCGAAGTTTACTGCTATATTTTCCTTGGCTGGTTCCATAGTTTGAGGAGGACTAGAGGCTTAAAGCACAGTGTTAGAACAGAAGACTAGAATGGAAGGAATTCCCTTTCAGGACAAAGGAGACTAACACACACACACACACACACACAGACACACACACACACACACACACACACACACACACACACACCACGCACATGCTGCAGGCAAAGGCATCAAGTCACTGTGTTAACACAGCTCCTGAGAAGAGACTCAAATGAAAGAAGAGAGGGTACAGTTAGAAATGCATTTTCCCTTTATGTCTTACCTGCTTCCTTCACAGGCTATTTTTAGTAAGTTGGCATTAACCTTCTAACAAAATGACAATTAAAGCAACTTTCAATAGGCTCTGTTTAGAAGACTCGATCCAAAGATGAAAGCGTATTAGCCCGGCCATCAGTGTAGATGCCCGATTCTAATCCTAGCTGGATAATGACTGAAATTCTCAGTTGCCACCTGAGACGGCAACCTATAAAATAGAAACGGCCACTCTCCAGGTAATGAGTGTATTTCTCCTGGGCTCCTTTCATCGTCTTGAAGTTTTTCCCATTTTCTTTTTGCCTCCAGTTTCTTCCTTCAACGGTAACTTGTTTTCCATATCTTGCCAATGGTATCCCAGCATTCCTAGTAAAAACTGAACATACACCTTTAGTCTGTGCTGACATTTTGAGTGTTTTGTGTGACATCAGCTTTTGCCTGCTTCTGGGAATCTGAACCCAGCTACACGGAACCTTTTATATTTGTATCACAGACACACAGGGTAGATTTCAGTTTACACTCACGATTTGTTCTAAACAATGACACCAAACAAAGATTTAAAACCTGGGTCTGCAATACCTTTCTGCAGCAATCAGAATTGGCTCTTCGTGTTTCCATGGCCTTCTGCTCTTTGTTAGCTGCATCTCTTCCTCCTGTCACTATTTGGTCCTCACTCAGTCTACTGACACCTCATCAGGCATCACCTCCATGTTCCATCTGCCTCAGTGAGCTATCTTATGTTAAACTATCAGTATGTGGCCTGATTCTACCTGGAGGCATGTCTTTACATTGAAGACTCGATACTGCTACTCAACCAGAGATAGATTGTTGCTATGAGCACTTGTCGGGCCTCTTACTGCAAAGTAAAAAGAGTTGAAAATAAGAATAGAGAGAAAATCATCTTTACATATAGTTATTGATTAATGAAGATGATAAATGGTGATGAACTATGGCTGGTAATATGGAGAGAAGGATAGAGGTATATGGAAATAGACCCTGGAGGCAGAACTGAGAGGCAGAATTATGGAATAGTTTAAGGCCAGATATCCCATTTTTCAAATGACCTTTTAATTTAATCTCTCAGACAATTTTAAGGCCACCCATCTTAAGTCATAGTTCAGGTTTCTTTCTCTAGTCTCTAACTGAAAAGGTAGGCATCCTAAATTGGGTCCCTGTTCAATTGAATAATCACTTTAGTTGGAAAGTTCTGCACAACTGATGTTGTCTGGGACTGGTATAAAAAATAAAATGTTGTGTCACTTACCTTTGGTAAGACGTATTTTAAGTGTGCGTAGGTGGTAGGAGCGCCATCAAATGTACCAAACAAGGAAACAGATGATATATATGGGTAGGTACAACTTTAAGTCACAAAAGATTTAAGAGGAAATGCTGTTTCCTGGCCTTTGTGTCTCATACAAATGTGGCCATTTGTGGCTGTTTGAATGAAAACAGCCCCCATAGGGTCATAAGATGTGGCAAGATTGGAGGTGTAACCTTTTTGGGGGAAGTGAGTCACTTGGGGGCAAGCGTTGAGATTTCAGAAGCTCAAGCCAGACCTAGTGGCACCCCCCACCCGGTTCTTCCTACTGCCTGCAGATGCAGATGTAGAACTCTCATCTCCTTCCCCAGCACCATGTCTGCCTGCATGCCACCACGCTTCCTGCCATGATGATAGTGGACTAAAGCCCTGAACTGTAAGCTGGCCCCAATGGAATGCTTTCCTTTATCAGAGTTGCCATGGTCATGGTGTCTCTTCGCAGTAATAAAAACTAAGACACCATGACAGAGCTGCCTGGCACTCTCTGTATGGCTTCTCTGCTGTGTGGCGGATGTAACCAATGTCTACCATCTTTGGGAACCAGAAGTGGCCTTGCTGTAGTGCAGCCTCTCTTAACGCATGATGCTTATTGCTGTCGCTCGTCCAGGGGGAAGTTTGGTTTTCTTAGGAAACAAATGGGGGATTTTCAGCAAGCACTCAAATGGAAAATCAGGCTGCCTTTCCTGGTAGCTGCACTGATAACCAGATGGGGAATTCTGAGATGGGCAATGAAGCATCTTCAAGCTTGGAGAAGGCTACCTGAGCTTGGTGTGGCTTACATCCGGGAGGTTCAGGATCTGAAAACACTGAAGAGTGAAGAATGAGAACTTACTCCACCAACTTTCCCTATGTGTTTAGAGGCTGCTAAGGATCATACAAAAGGTAACCATATATGTAAAAACTGTGTCTTTACCTAAAATGTCTGAATTTGACTTTGTACCTACCATTATTATTTATACCTATTTATCCAATATCACCAGGACTCAACTCAGTTGTGCAAGGCCTATAGTAGTGGAGGTTGCTTCCTATATCTCAATTGACCTGCTGTCTATCCTCTTTCTCTCCAAGCCTGTAAACAGAGGTGTCCACTTCAGGCATTATATAGACATTAGTAAATCCATTGCAGAAAGTTACTAGGATTTTTTTAAAAAAATAAACTCTGATTTAAGCAACTTAGATGTAGATATTAGGTGTGAGATGATATACAAAAATAAAAGTTAGGTTGTTAATTAGACCAAGCTAAGATGTCGTTCTTGACTGTACCCACTATGAAATGGCCCATCTCCATCATCGTTTCCTTGTCTTAGGTGCTGTAGCTGTGAAATGAAGATCCACCTGATGTTTGAGATTCACTGAGATAATTCAAGAAAAGCATGCCTGCCTCGGTGAGCCATATATACACCAGGTACTCTGAGGCTATCTGCTAGCATCAAAATAACATTTTCTGCAAGTTTCCTTACCTGCTGGCGTCTGCAGTGATGGTGACGCCCCTGGTACTTTGCTGTTTTCTTGACTCCCTACAATTGTTGTAGTCACAAAATACTTAAAAAAATTTAAACATCACCCCTTCCATGCTATTCATAGAATAAAAAGACATTTGACATAGGAAGTGCATGCATCATATGTCATATTTGTGTGTATTCTTCTCCGATATTTGATTACCGCAGGAGCAGAGGTTTAGTTTGCCAGGTTGGCAACCAACACCATGGCTCATCCCCTTTCTTTAGTTTCTCTGGCATCCAGATCCAAGAGGCTACTCCTCCAACATATGCCCACTTGGGTATCTCTCATCATCTCTCTTTTCCAAGCAGCATTTGGATGGAGGACTATGAGACGGAGGGCCTCTGCCTTGCCTGTGTATCAGACATTACGCAGGAAAATGTCTGAGCAGCAGAGGCCTGAGCAGCAGAAGGCAGCGTGCCAGGCTGTGGTTTTTATGACTTCGTAGTCCCTGTTAGGGTCACCTCCTGAGGCTTACACCCTCACATGCTTCACTTCTGCCAGAAACATCTCCTTTTTGCCATTATTTCTAGTAAGAATGCTTCGTCTCGGGGATGTAGAGTTTTCTGTTGCCTTTTTCTGCAACTAGCTCATCCCTAGATTTCTCAGTACTGCCACGGTTCCTTTCTTGGTGTAGTTGGTAAAGTGTGCTTTCTCAGTCCATTTCTTGGAGGCATTAAATAAATAGCAGCAGCCCCTTGGCCCCTCTCTATCTCATTATGCTGCTGTTTTATTCTCACCTGACAGGTCTCCTTATGTAAAAACTGGCTCATTATAAGAGGCTCATGAGAGCAAGCTGTTTGTCGTATTTGATCCTGGCTGTTCAGAAAAGCACATGAGCTGCCACTCCCCAGCACCTCGATCAGGATGGCTGGAGGCCCACCTGCCTCTAAAGTGTCATTCAGGCTTAGAGATGCTTATTGTTGGTTTTAAGTCAGGCTCAGCTTTTGATAGCTAACTCAAATCTACCATTGCTTTGCATCCATAAATGACCATTCCAGCCTGAAGTACCCCTACACTGCTGGAAAAAGTGACAGATTTTTATCTAAGCGTTCTTCTGTAAACTTTTAGGTGTATTCCATTATCCACAAAGTGTTCTAAGGCCTACCCTCCCCGCCCCCTGCCAAACCAAGCTGTGTTGTATTCCACCCCTTACGTCAAATGGTGTAATAGTTAATACTACTTACATACACCTTTGCATATACTTTAAATTGTATACATGTTGTAATGTAGATGCTATGAAAGAACCATGATACTGCATTATTTAAGGAATAACTGGGAAAAATGGTATTTTCTTGTAATTTTTTTCATTCAAGATTTGTTGGATTTAATACGATGGAACCCATGGACACATTCAGCAAATTGTGGTGTGTCACATGTCCAGACTCTGGTATCAGGCAGCTCAGATATTAGTGTCACTTTGGTTAGGTGACCTTGAACCAATTGCTTAGCTCACTTTTGTGGAAGAAGACAACACAGGTGCTGACAAGTGGATTTGTTCCATGGAAATGAGTTACTTTCATCAAAACACCACTCCTGGCATCCGTAAGGCTTGGTCCATGGCTGTGCTGCTGTTTGTCACCTAAATTATATTCCTGGCCGGATCAAAAGCTTTGTTCTCTACATGGCTCATAACATCTGCCAGAGCCTCCCACTCAGCAGGTGCTCAGTTGCTCTGTTGACTTTTGGTTGAATTATTTCCCAGAAGAAATGTCACAAGAGATGCTTGAGGAAAGCACTCTGAGGCAGCTCTCTTTGTAAAGCTGTCCAAGGACTGAGAGGGAAGAGGAGAGACTAAAAGGGAAGTTTCTTGAACACTCATTTGGGAAACATTTTCTCAATATCTAGTATGAGCGAACCTACTTCACCCTGAGCTTGAGGGATGCATCAGGAAGGTCATATGGCATGTGGGGAGATGGATACACAAACCAGTGGTCAGGCCAAGGCAAAGGGACTGAAAGGCAGGCTATGTATTTGTGTGCCTCTGTCATCTGTGGAGGAGCATGTTCTGGACTAGTATAGCTTCAGGATTAGTCAGTGGCCCTGATTTCGGTTTCTGTGCTCTGTGCCAGTGATTCTGAAAATGAGAACGGTGTTAAAATTGAAAATGGAATTAGGTCCCTTGGGAACAAGAGCAGAAGTGGTTTGGGGGAGGAAATATCCAAACCGTGTAAAACAAGAGGCAGAGGTGGAAGCAGTGGCTGGTTTCTTCAGGTTTCAGTGCAATCTGAACAACAGTTCCAAAGACTTAACATTTGTTTACTTACAGTTCCAGCTTGCTAATTAATAAATGTGTTCCAATCCTCAATGGCCTCTTATTTAAGGACTAAAGATGACACAGCACTGGAGAGTGTCTGGCAGGGGCTTGCAGAAAAGAGAAAGGTCTTGCTTCCAGGTCCTCAGCCGGGATATGTCTCTCCTGTCTCTCCCCACCTGCCACTCAGCTTCCTATCTGTTCCGGCAATGTGTTTCAAAAAAGAACAGCAAACTTAAGATACGTATTTCTGATTAAAATAGGCTCAACATGCCACCCTCGCCAACAATTTCAGGAGATAAAATATAAAGCGAGGCTTTCTGACAATGTACCTGTTTTACAATATTCACCCATACATGGTTATGTTCCTACTGACACAAGATCATTGTGTAAGAATGGGTTCTGTCTCTGTACACTAGCAAGGAGGCACCAGAAAACTAAGAAGGCAATTCCACTGTCCACAGTAGTGACAATGACACAAATATTAAGGATACATTTAGCAGGAGTGCCAGGTTGGTAACTGGAACATTGTTGAGAGAAATTAGGGATCAAGTTGGGCAAGAGACTAGAAAAGAGCAGAAGAGAGGAACACCAGAAATGAACAGCATAATGGGGGAAATGGTGTGTGAGGAGGGGCAGGGAGGACTAGCGGGAAATGGGGGAGGGAGTCAACCAGTATTAAATATGTTCATAAATAAATACTACATAAGAACCTGTTATTTTAAGGTAATTATAATAAGAAATCACAGAGGAATCCAAAAAAGGGGAAAGCACTCCTCTGTCCATGCAACAGGATACTCAGCATTGTTAGGGCAAGAACGCTTCTGAAATTATCTATGGATTCAATACAGCTCAATCACAAAGCCACATGATTTCTTTTGAGGAGAGATGCAAGCTGATTGTGACATTCACAGTCACAAGCAAAGGGCTCTGATGACTGGGGACAGTTCTGTAAATGACTACAAGGGGAATTCAGAGCTTTGATTTCAAACTTTATGCCATTCCTACGGTCCCCAGGACTACGTGGCCCTGGGGCAGCATCACAAACAGAGAGCAGTGAGTTGAATGAAGAACACAAGCGTATATACAAAAAAACAAAAAACAAAAAACAAAAAAAAATCCAAAACAAAAAACCTAAGATGCATTTTCCTTCCAAGGATAGCAGCAAGAGCAGGAACAAGCTGTACAGTGAGGAATATTCCAAAATGTCTGTGTTGGTTCCGTTTGTTATTATACCAAGCACCTGACAAAAGCAACTTAAAGAAGATGGGGTTCATTTATTTTTCTATTTTTTAAACAAATATTTTATTATTATAATTTCTTTACATTACACCTTGATTGTTATCCCCTTCGCTCTTATCTTCCTGTTCCCACCCTCCTTCCCTCTTCCACCCTATTTCCCTCCCCTAGACCTCTGACCTGCAGGGTCCTCCTCCCTCACCATCTGAGCACAGCCTATCAGGTCTCATTTGGGTAGCCTGATTCCCCTTCCTCTGTGTTGCCACGAGGCCTCTCCACCAAGGGGCAGTGATCAAACCATGGGCACCGGAGCTCATGTCAGAGGAAGTCCTCTTCACCCCCTCCCCTTTTCCATGTGGAGAATGAGCTGTCCATTGACTACATCTGAACAAGGGACCTAGGTTCTCTGTTTGCAATGTCCTTGGTGGGTGCATCAGTTTGTGCAAGACCCCCCTTGGGCCGGATCCACCAGCCTTGATAGACTCCTTGTGGAGCTTCTGAACAGCCCCCCTTCTATCCCCCAACTCTTCCATACAACTTGCAGGTCTTAACAAAGCATCTGGCTTTGAGTCTAAGTATCTGTTCCAATTCCCTGCTAGGTGGAGTCTCTCAGAGGATATCTATGCTGGGCTAATATCCACTTATAAGTGAGTATATACCATGTGTGTCTTTCTGGGTATGGGTTACCTCACTCAGGATGATTGTCTCTAGTTTCATCCATTTGCCTGTAAATTTCAAGATTGTCTTGTTTTTAATAGCTGAATAGTATTCCATTATGTAAATGTACCACAGTTTCTTTATTCATTCTTTGACTGAGGGACATCTAGGTTGTTTCCAGATTCTGGCTATTATGAGTAAGGCTGCTATGAACATAATTGAGCAAATGTCCTTGTTGTATGGTAGATAATCTTTCGGGTATAGGCCCACAAGTGACATAGCTGGATCTTGAGGTAGAACTACTCCCAATTTTCTGAGAAAGCGCCAGATTGATTTCCAAAGTGGTTGTACAAGTTTGCACTCCCACCAGCAATGGAGGAGTGTTCCCCTTTCTTCGCATCCTCTATTTTTCTATTTTTTATTGAAGATAGATTCCCCCTATACAATCGATTCTATTATGGTTTCCCTTCCCACAACTCCTCCCAGATCCTCCCCATCTTCCATCGTATGCAAATCTATACCCTTTGTTTCTCTGCCATTAGAAAGTAGGCATCTAAAAAAATAATAATGGGAAAAAGAGAACATATAACTAACAAAATGGAGTAGAATAGAGCAAAACAAACAAAGAAACAAACAAACAACAAACAAAAGAGCCAAAGAAAAAGCACAAGAAACACATATAGATGCAGAGACACAAATGTTCATATATGCAGAAATCCTGTGAAGCCACAAAATCCGGGAACCATAATATATACTTAAAGGACCTGTAAAGTTAGAAAAAAAAATAACAAGAAAGAGGAAGATGAGGAGCACAAGGAGCAAGAGGAGGAGGCGGAAGAAGAAAAGGAGAAAAGGAGGAGGAAGAGGAGAAAGAAAGAAAGAAAGAAAGAAAGAAAGAAAGAAAGAAAGAAAGAAAGAGTAGCTCCAAAAGTATCATTGAGTTTGTTTCATGTTGGTCATCAGCTGCCGGTTATGGGGCCTGCCCAGGGAGGGTTTGTTTTGGCTAATGACATCACGATGGGAAAACATGGCCAAAAGAACAAGAGCTGGCTGAAGCCAGGAAGGGAGAGGAGAAAGACTGAGGGAGAGCAAGATCAGAGGTGGGGGTAGGGGCAAGAGAGCACAGGCATGCTCGCTCCTTTTTATTCAGTATAGGACTGCAGTGGTGCCACCCATATTTAGGGTAGATCATCCTCCTTCAGTTAGCCTAATCTAGAAAAGTCCATGTAGTGTAGTGTGTGGCTCCATTTATAAGGACCATGCAAATCCAGAGAGACAGAAAGATTGGTGGTAGCCAGGAAGGAGGAGGTGGAGAAATGGGAAGTGGATGTGAAAACCTGGGAGAGAAACTATTGACAGCAGAACTCATTCAGGACCATAATAACTACGATTCCTATATGTGCACACTTTCCCCTAAAGCCCAGAAATCATTAACCCCACTTCTCTAATATTTCTGTTCTTGCTAGGAAATTTGCATAGCCATTACTGTGATCACACTGTCCCTTCTACAGCTTCGTGTTGCAGTCTATTTTCTTATTATGAGCCAGAGTGGAATGTTTTATACCACTGAGCACTTATTGTTCATCTTACCAATTGACTCTCAGAATTATAATTGGCTCCATTCCCCCCCCCCCCAGAAACCAAATCAAAGCCCAGGAAGTAAACAAAATTCCCAAACTCATAAAAGAACTCATAAAAGAACTCAGACCTGTCCGACTTCACAGAGCACATTCAATTCTTACTCCATGCCAACCCCATTCTAAACTAAAACCCACCTTCCTGTAATTGCCGGTTCCTGTTCTCTTTCATAACCCTGCTATCTGTAAGTTTCCCACTTCACTTATTTGAAGATGTTTTCATGACCCCTTTAGCCTTTTCTTCTCCACACTAACCTTCTCCGTCTCCATGACTTCTTCTGTAGGTTTTAAAGTTATTGTCCTGAGCCCATCCTACATTCTGCTATAAAGTGAAGGGTCTGGAGGTGAAAGTATATGAAGGCATTTCTCCAGCCATGCAGCTTCAGGCACCTTAAAAAATGCATGCTTACCTCCTTCAACCTGGCCTTCAAGTCAGGCAATTTTGGGAAACTGTGCCTATGAAAAACTCGAGTTCAGATAGGTTAAGGTTTGTGTAAGATAACCAAGCCATAAAACAGCAGACCTAGAAATGAAAAGAAAAATGGGTCTCTTTTCAATCACTACTAACTTGAATTAATTTGCCTATTAGAAGTCCCCAGACTTTCAACATCCCAGACAAACAAGAATCAATTCCAAGTTTCCAAAAGCATCCTACTGAAGAACTAGCACTTTCTAAGCAACTAGGGGTTGTAAATATTAGGGTAGATGTCTGTTTGCAGTCAAGTGTATTTGTTGTAATTAGAGGTCCCTAAAAATTTGAAGAGCTCTTTTTGTTTGGTGAGCTGGCTATTTTCTCTTGAAGGGGAAAAAATAACTCTTTTATTCAACATGATTTGATGTCACTGTTTTTCTTCCCACAGTGAGGTAGTATCCCAGAGAGAACATTCCTTAGCTTCTCATTCCTTTCTCCCAGGATTCCCTCTTCACAGGGTGCCTTTTAACTGCAGCAATGGAAAAAAAAAAGCAGTTATTTTGATTAAAGCATAAAATGCATCCTTTAGGCTGAGAAATATTTTCCCCTAAAATGTCTGGAGTCCTGGGCAGCACTCTGGCAGTAACTGAGCCTGGAGAATGTGTCCTCGCCTGGCTGCAGAGGCCCAGCCTTTGGCTACAGGAATTGGTTACACCCAGTGGTGGCTGGAAGCTTTCTCTATAGGCGAGGGCTCTGGCCATTGAAGGCGTAAAGCTTGCTTTTAATGAGGGCTTTGGTATGGGGGCTGCCCAAGGTCAAACTAAGGCAACAGAAGGCAGCTTTTCCCATGACTTCCCAGGAAGTGATCGCTGCCCATCAGCAGAGGCGACAGAGGTCACAGGAAGAGCTTTCATTGGTGATGTGGCTGCCTTTTTAGTTCTCATTTTTTACTGTCAACATGAAAAGTGAGGGGTGGAGGATGGGGTAAGGGTCTGAGCAGTGCCATACACTACATGTGGAGGTCTAGCCAGAAGAGGGAGTGAAATCCCTCTGGTGCAGTTCTTTGAGGGGCCATAGGGCAGGTGGTGAGCATCCACAGCACTATTTTCAGACTAGAGTAAGCATCCTTAATGGTTGCCAGTAGCGAAGAGCTTCAGCCTCTGCAGTATTTGGGGCTTTCCTGATCTTCAGATCAGGGATCTCAGCCAGGAATTTGTAAGCAAACAAACAAACCAATAAATGAATAAAAACCCTGATATTTGGAACACTTTTGTTCAAATATTAGGGATACAACATCTTCCACCCATAGAACTAGCCGAGGTGGTCAATGTTTCTAACCATTCTGTGTGTATGTGGCTGATACGGAAAGCTCAAATAATTAAGATTTAAACTTAAATCTAGGCCACTCCACAGATTTGGCACTATGCCTCATAGTTTCACCATCTCGCAAAAGAAAAACACTTTTTCCCCCATGATTCGATTAGACATTTTGGCATGCCCTAAAGTTAAAAAACGCAGTTCATGTTTTGTGATAATTGTATCTTACTGTTTCTCCAAACCGCTCCCACCCCCTTTCCCAAAACTCATCTTAACCCATTAATGGGAGGTGAAATCTTATGATTGGCACTATTCATTAATTCACTCCAGCATTTATGCAGCAAGTGAGATAAGTTCATAGGGACTGGGGGAGCAGCAGGAGAATGTAAATGAGGTCTCTGGCCCCATTGAGAAGAGGTCAGAGCTAGACAAAGGCTTCAACAGCACACTGGGACTTGAGGGCAGGAGCGTTGGAGACTTTAATGAGAGCAGAGGAAACAGTGTGGTCACTTGGGTGACGTGGCTGGGGATCCTTTCCTCAAGGCAGTGACATTTCAGCAGATCTGAAGGATACCCAACAGTGTATTTCAGGTAGAAGCGCCTGCACTCTTAGCTCCAGGAGTTGTTTTGTGGAAGAAGATCTCAGGGTAAGTGCCACTGTTCGTTTAAGGACTGAGCAGTGTTTGGGGAGTCTTTGTTCAGGAGATAATGCCCTGGATCTAGATGTAGCACAGTGGTAGTACAAGGTATTTATGCCTGCTATAGAGAGGTACCGCCTAGCAGTGACTCACTGATAGTTTAATGTGAATGAAAGATCCTTTCAAGTTGGACAGTTCCATAGAATCATGGGATGATTCTGGGTTTGTTTGTCTACAAGGAGACATTATATGTTTACGGTTTTATGGGCCTTAGAATTTTCTTCTCAAGGACTTCTGCTTGCCTAGGAGGCATGTGGAAGCGCCCATGGCAGTAGGATGAACAAGCCAGTCTGATGTGACCCAATAAAACTTTATTGATACACAGACTGTAGGTGTCTGGTCCCTCCTCCTTATGGCTCCTCCTCTGGAGGGTTTCTTTGGGACTGGAATCTGGATGGATGCCTGTTCTCTTGGGAAAGACAGCTGGCAGGTCTTATTTCTCTTTGGCTTCTCTCTTCCTTGCTTTTATATCTTCATCACCACTCTCTGCTGTGTGCCTACTCAAAACTTTCTAACCTAGGATCTCATTTGCACTCCAGGCAACCACATGGACGTTTTTTCTAAACCAGGAGTAACAAGGTTCTAAGTTAGGGGAAAATGAGTAGAAGGGGCAAAGAAAAGATATCCTGCCATAAGAAAAACTGTTCATGCTGCTAGAACATGAGCTTCGTGAAGGTTTAGAAGGCTCTTGGCTTTCTAATTCTGTTTTCCTGTGATGCTAGCTGAATTCTGCAGCGCTCTGGATGCTGGAAAAGGGTAAAAAGATGATGCTGCAGGGCATAAGCCCAATTCAACCAAACTCCACTGAGTAAAGTTTTGAAAGCTATATTATTGCTCTGCTTTATCAGGAGAGCGGATATGTACAGTTGAGTAACTACTTGAATGTGTTGGCTGTCCAGTGTATGGACTACTATTTGGAATTTTACCTGAGTGAACTGGTAAGGTTGGAAATTTACAACTTGAAGATCACTCCCGGGATAGCATTCACCCAGCCTTTTGGGTCACGTCAGGTGATCTAACTGCCAAACACGGAGGTCTTGGAAGGAGTGCTGACTACGCAGCAAGCCTGACCTTTTGTGAGTAGTCATGGTTTTATCCCCTTCAGTGTGATGACAGTAAGAGCTGCCACCTAGTGTCTTCATGAAAATTTAAAGAATGACAAACTGCCTGGCAAAGTGCCTGATGCAGAGTAGCTACTCAGTGCTATTATTCTTTATGGAAAAAAACAAAACAAAACCAAAACACAAAAACAAAAAAATCAAACAGATAAATCATATTACAAGAATTTTTTTTGTGTGTGTGGTTTTTAAGACTGGGTTTTTTTTTCTGTGTAGCCTTAGCTATCCTGGACTCACTTTGTAGACCAGGCTGGCCTCAGGCCTTGGCCTCACTGAGTGCTGGGATTACAGGGGTGTGGCACCACTCTGATTGCTTTCCAACGGTGGTCCTCTCTAGGCTCTCTCGAACATTAAAGCTGGCCCACACTGACTTCGAAAGACGGAATCTTACCAGAACACTGCTCATCTCCCTTGTTCTAACTTCACGTAATCTGAACTCCCTATACAATAAGGTTACGGAACGTTATGATGAAACTAACTATATCTTGAGGTTGTCCTGTGAACTAAAGGGTCAGCACACACTCCTGAGATACAAATTGGATCAGGGCATCAGAGGTGTGTCCCTTCCTCTTATAATCCAAGCACAGCTCCCTGTTGCCTTCAGATAGTGATCCATTCTGCCTCACAAAGCCCAACTCCTAGGCTCCAAGAATGAGCTCAGTAGCCCACTTTCCTCCAACAGAGCAGAGAGGCACAGAGGGCCCCGACTATTCTGTCTTTCTGCCACTCTTAGGCAGCTGATTGTGACATCACAGGCTCGTTGCCTTCCTACGCCTACAGCTAATTGCGGTGTGGTCTCTGGGGCCACAGCAAAGGCACCTTTATCTCAATATACTCTTTCTCTTTCAGCCAGACTGCTGGAGCAATGGCGCCTTCCAGGAAGTTCTTTGTTGAGGGGGGTGGGGGTGGGGCGGCGACTGGAAGATGAACGGGAGGAAGAAGAACTTGGGAGAACTCATCTGCACCCTGAACGCGGCCAGGTTGCTCTCCGACACCGAGGTGGTTTGTGCACTCCCCCCACCCCGTCACCGTCTACATGGACTTTGCCAGGCAGCAGCTAGATCCCCAAATTGCTGGGGCTGCACAGAACTGCTACAAAGTGACCAATGGCGCCTTCACTGGGGAGATCAGCCCTAGCATGATCAAAGACTTAGGAGCCATGTGGGTAATACTGGGGCATTCGAAGAAAAGAAACATCTTCGGGGAGTCCGATGAGTTGATTGGGCAGACAGTGGCCCATGCCCTAGCAGAGGGACTTGGAGTGATTGCCTGCATCGGGGAGAAGTTAGATGAGAGGGAAGCTGACATTACTGAGAAGGTTGTTTTCGAGCAAACCAAGGTCATCGCAGACAATGTGAAAGACTGGAGCAAAGTCGTTCTGGCCTATGAGCCTGTGTGGGGCATTGGTACTGGCAACAGCTCAACAGGCCCAGGAGAAGCTCTGGGAATGGCTGAAATCCAATGTCTCTGATGCGGTGGCTCATAGCACCCGGATCATTTACGGAGATTCTGTGACTGGAGCAACCTGCAAAGAGCTGGCAAGCCAAGCCGGATGTGGACGGCTTCCTCGTGGGTGGTGCTTCTCTCAAGCCTGAATTCGTGGGCAATCGTCAAGGCCAAACACTAAGCAGCGCCCCGCCCCTGCCCTTCCTGCCTCCAGAAGTGTAGTAACTGCTTCCGCCAGTCCAGTCCCGAGTTTCTGATGATGTCATCTGCCCCATCTTGTGGCCCAATCCACACTACCTTCCTGAGCCTTTCACACCTCCTTATGGGCAGGAGTGAAATCACCTTCCTTTCTTTCCCTTTTCAGTGTATATCAAGGCCAAGTTCCTCTTACCCCAAGAGGCAGGGATCCTCCCCTCCTGCACAGTGCCAAAGCCTTACTGCTATGTTTGTGATCCATCCTACATGTAAGGGAATAAACACCTGACCCTAAAAATACAAAAACAAAAACGATGAGTCTGTTCGGGTTCCTGGTTGGAGGGTGAGGTCCACTATGGCAGAGAAAGCACGGTGGTAGAAGTGTGAGGGGGCTGATTCCTACTGTATTCACAGTCAGAAAGCAGAGAGATGGATGCTCCTACTCAGGTAATTTTCGTGTTCTAAATTCAGTCAGTACTCCAGCTCTTGAGAAAGTTCCCCTTTTGAGAGCAAGATCAGGACACTGATAGGAATGTAGGCTAAACAATGCCGACTGAATATTTGATTCACATAGGATGATGACTTCCCAATGTATTCTCATTGCTCTGATCTTGTCCTGAGTGTATTTCTCAACATATTTTGTAATTTCCTCTAACTACACTTAATCTTCTTTCCTATGTAATTCTAATAAATTCTGTTATCTAATTTCTTGACTCACGGAAGATTAAAAGAGGAATCAGAACACAATGGTTTTTAGAGTGGGAAGCTTAGATATGAGTTCACTTTTATTCCTTTTCAAGGGAGGCAGGAAGAGGGACTGGTAAGGAGGAAAGGCCTGACACACTAATTTTATTCTCTAAGCAGAAACAACCTAAGGCAGGGTGACAGACACATTTTCCCCATAGAAAATAGTTACTTTTCTATTGCTCTGAAAAGATTCCATGACCAAAGAAATTTGTAAAAGAAAGTGTCTAATTTCAGCTTAGTTTCAGAGGGTTAGATTACATAATGGCAGAGCAAAGGCCTGGTGTCAGGGACAGCTGAGAGCTCACATCTTGATCCATAAATAGGAGGTAAGTGAGCACACCATGAGTGGTGCAAATCTTTTGAAATCTGAAAGCCCACCCCTAGTGACTCACCTCCTCCCGCAAGGCCACACCTCCTTATCCTTTCCAAACAGTTTCACTAACTGTGGACCAGTCATTCAAATATTTGAGCCTATGGGGGTCATTCTCACTCAACTCACCACACCCCAAACAATGAAACCCAGCCTATGACTGGAAAGCTGATGGTCAATGATCCTTGTCTCTGTGTGTAAAACAATAGGGAGAAAGGGGGAGAGGATGGGATGTTTCTGGGTATAGGAAATTATTCTTGACAATATGTTCAATAAAATCCCAGGTTTCCAAGAAAAATTTTATGAGGGTTCTTGAAGAATTTATTGTTGGAGGTAAGCTTCAGGCATGCTTATTAAATGTGTGGCTTCAAAAATAAAAGTCCATTTAGATGACAGTTTCTGAGTATAGTTTCCATCTCCTGTCCCTAACTTCACTTCTTCCTTGCTATACATCACAGGTTGCTCCCAGGGACTATCAGAAGCTGAAGCAAGGGGCCACAGAGGAGGACTTGCCCCTAGGTAGGCCCATGCTCTTGTCTCCTTACAGCAGAAAGGAAAACTAGAAAAACTAGTGTAAGGAGCAAAACTCCCATATATATATATGAAGAGTTTAATCGGACCATATTTTTGTTATTACACTTCAGTTCCAGGCACTGGAGGTATTCCTTAAAATGGCAAATTGTGAATTCTAAGCAATCAAGTTTCTGCTTTCCTGCCATTGCTTTCACTTGGTGTTTAATAAGTGCAAGAAGAGAATTTTCAATACATGATTGAACAAAACTCAACTCATTCTGTTGACAAACTGAATGTACGATTTGTTTGGCATGTTTAGAAACAATCCAATTTCATTTATGTCATTGGATCATGTCAACCCAAGAGAAGCAGGCTACGGTATGCGTTTAGGTTCCTGAGTACTCATTAGTTTTAAACCCTACCATAAGCCTGATGGGTGGAACACAGATGCAAACACTAAAGTGTGATGGAGTAGAGAGGGAAGCAGATGTTTAAACACACTGCGGTTTCTTACTATAAATACAGATGCAGCTACTGAAAGGGTAGAAAAGCTTGAAGGAGAGATGTGTAAATACCACCCAGAAGACTCAGTTCCGAGGTACATGTTGAAATGTATCAGGTACATAAAGTGTGAGAAAGGCACTGGGTCCAAGCAGCAGTGATAGGGGATGAAAAACAAGTAAAGATTTTTAAATGGCTCTATGTGGTTATTTAGCAGTGAATACATGGATTGAAACATCATACTGCCTCACAGATACATGCAAACACTCCTTGTTAACTACAAAATCAATAGGCATGAGCTAGTGTGCTATAAAGAAATCAGGAGCTGGGTAATGCTGGGGTTCGAGTGAAATGGGGGGATGTGGAGCTAGATGGCCAGTGGGTAAGGTGTTTGCTTCATAAGCTTGAGGATTTGTGTTGGGGTCTTTAGAAGCCACATAAGAGATTAGCACGTGTCTGGTATCCCTCAGTGCCCTGCTTAGAAATGGGTGGTAGAGACAGAAACAAATTTCTGGAATCTAGGTAGGAAGTTAGCTTGAGAGAAGTAGGGGTGGGGATGGGGATGGGGATGAGGATGGGGATGGGGGCAGTTGGGCAAAAGCATAGGGCTGAGAAAACAGACTGTAAGACCAGAAATGTTATAGGGGGAGAAAGGAGTTAATGATTGCTAAGTTGAGATCAAGGCAGGCATTTCAAACCACTCAGCTACCTAAGCCCGGTACGAAGCTCGCCTTATACCAGTTCATTATTTCATAGTGATTTAACTAAGTAGCCCATTAAAAAAATCTTAAAACGTTTTTAATTAATTTCCAAAGGCACAGTGAGTGAGGGCCTATATTCCCCATCCAAATATTAATCCCCACTTATTGTTGTTAAGTCCCAGAATAAATACAGATACTTTAAATCCTGTATTGCTGAAGTTAACATTCTTTCTTAGAGGAAGGAAAAAAAAATAAGCAGAGAAGACTCAACACTATTAAATCCTACTCTAATTAAAATTAGAAGAGGATTTAAATTAATATACAGAAATAAGCCAACAGCTCAAAGAAACGAATATGAATGTTAGGACATGGCCACACTTGCCAGAAAACAGTGCTGGTACTTTCCAAATTTCTGATTTGGGTGGTAGGTGACTGAGAAGTCACTCCTGTAGTGACTTGGAGGGGCTGAAGGACAAAGTAAGGGAGTGTGTTCTAGAATCAGTCCTCAAGGCTGCCTGCATAGCCCAGCTGCATCTCTCATATACATCTCTATATGTGCAGAAAACCTTTGATCAGGAGCAGTCAAGCTACTTATCAACCTGACACGAATTGCCGCTATCTGTGATCAAAACATGCCTGGTTTTCTTTTTTTCTTTCATTGCATTTTTTTAATAAAATTTTTTTTTATTAATTCATTCATTTTACATCTCAATAGTTATCCCATCCCTTGTATCCTCCCATTCCTCCTTCCCTGCTGCTTTCCCTCTACTCCCCTATGTCTGTGACTGAGGGGGACCTCCTCCCCCTGTATATGATCATAGGGTATCAAGTCTCTTTCTTGGTAGCCTGCTATCCTTCCTCTGAGTGCCACCATGCCTCCCCATCTAGGGGATGTGGTCAAATATGGGGCATCAGGGTTTGTGTGAAAGTCAGTCCCCACTCTCTGCTCAACTGTGGAGAATGTCCTGTCCATTGGCTAGATCTGGGTCGGGGTTCGATGTTTACTGCCTGTATATTCCTTGGCTGGTGCTGATTTTCAACCTCCATTTCACAGACTGTCCTGCTAGAACCATCTGGGATTGCTTCCGGGGAGTCTTGAGCTTTCCTTTGGATAAGCTTTACCTCTTCCATCTATGAAGTTGAAATAAAATAATCATGAGCAGTATCTGAGGTGGGTCGGTACATCCTCCTGAGGGGAGAGGCTCTGTTCTCATTCTTGATTCTACAGTTGCTGTCCAGGTAACAGTTTCCACTGGCAAAAGACAATCTTATGTTAACTCTTGGCTCATCTTCCATGCCTCAGAATACCTCTGTTCTTGTCCCTCATCCACGCTGCTGAGCTGTCAACAATACTAGTCATCTGAATACACTTTACTGTTGGTCAAAATCCTCCTTTATCAGCTCCCTGTAGACTAGAGCCAGCTGTCACATGCATTTGCTTGGCATCCCCAAAGTGGCTTAGTATTATCCTTCCAAATGTGGGCTGCTAGCCATGAAGCTTCCTGCTCTGGTCGCACCACACACTATCCCCTCTCATCCTCTCACTGTGTTTTAGTCTGTTTCTTATTCCATTAACTAAACTAAGCAAACCCAATTCAATTCAGCTCAGTTCAGCCCAAACACCACCCAAGCCAACCCAACCCAAACCCAAATGACCTCTACTAAGAGCCAAAAGAACTCGTAGGATTATATGCCTTCCAAGGCTAGCCATATCAGCCTCAGAAACTGCAGTGAATGAACTTTTTGGTTTCTTCTTGGCAACTGAGTGGCTTAGTAGTGCTCAGTTGGGGGTCTGGACCAGTTCATTATATGCCCTGATCTACTGGCTTGCAACAGGGGTTGGAAGGACACTGTCATTTGGAGCAAATGCCCAGGACTCAGTAGGAAGCAGAAGGCAGATATCATGGGAGATGGGTTTTCTCCGAATCCCTGGTGTTGGGTTAGTGTGGAAACCAGTCACTCTAAGCTCCATGCACTTAATGAACACTATCTTTAAGGAAAAGAAAACCCAGAGGCCTCTTCTACAAGCTTCCGCCACTGCCCTCCCCCATCTCTTCTTTCACCTCCTGCAGTGAAGGCACCCCAGCATAGGATGCTCTCTAAGGCTCCACAAAGCTGTTGGAGCCCTAGGGTGGGTCGAGTGCAATGTGAATTCCTTTGCCTCACTCCGAAAGCTTACCTTCTTTTGCCTTCAGGCTACCTAACCCATTTAGCCTGAATCAAAATTCACCACTTAGTCCCATGAGAGTTGTTTCCTTAACACTTGTTAGTGTCCCTATTTATAACTAGTAGTAAAATATGTCAAACAACACAGATGCATCCAACCAGTACCTACCAAATCAAAAGATATCTAGTGATCTTAGGAAATCTGTAGGCTGTATCATCCCACAAAGTGGAGACTGGGGCTCAGAGGACAGGGAGCTTGCTCAATTGTCATAAGCATTGGATGATCAGGCTGGGTCTGAGCCCTAATCCTTTCTCTACACTGCATTAAAGGACCTTTGGATCATCCTTTAAATGATGTGCCACTATACCTTCTCCAAGAATCTAAACCAATTACAAAGAGGAGATAACACCCACAAGAAAGAGAAGGATCAACTTATGACTCAACCAGACTGTTTCTCTACCCTTCGTATTTATCACGTGTTCAGCCTTTCTAGGTTATTTCTGCTTAGTGACACATCAAATCTTTATGCTCTACTATTTTATTAAGTATATTAAACAGGGGAATTGAATTCACAAAAATGCACTTTGAAAAGTACAAATGTCTTGGAAATGGAGGGAACATTAAAATGCGTATCATTGTAATGAGTTTTCTCTTGCTCTAGTTGATTGGTCTGCTTTTTCATCTGGTCTCTTAATGTTTGTGGCTTTGATGGAGTCTGCTAACTGTTTCCCCTCAAATCCATCTTCCCTTTGTCCTTTCTAAGTGGAGCTTCATGTGTTTGTTCAGTGGCAGTGTTCCCAGTTAGAACTATGTTGCCCAATTTTCATGGTAATGGACGCTGACCACATGGCACATTTTAGGACAATTGTGTATAAGTTGAAGTCACTGAACTAATCTTAAATAAACAGACTGACTAGTATATATATTTTTTGCCTTCACTTCTATATTCACTTCTGTGGAATGTAGACACAGTGGTTTGGATGACTAGGATTGGAATATATATATATATATATATATATATATATATATATATATATATATA
>OU015747.1:28615356-28635095 GCA_907169655.1 Acomys percivali | reverse complement strand
ACACACACACACACACACACACACACACACACACACACACACACACAAGAAACATTCAGACCAGTCAGTGGGCAGGACATAAACTCATCAAACACATAAGACTACTGGATCTGAGGTATTTTCTTTTCTAGTAAGACATTATCCAAAAGAACTAAATATGTATTTATGTGTAAGTATTTGGCCTTACAGAGAATTATTCATTGTTAAATGGAGATCCTAGTGACCTAAAAGTGACATTTAACTTTTATTTATTTATTTTTAAATTTTATTAATTTATTCTTGTTACATCTCAATGGTTATCCCATCCCTTGTATCCTCCCATTCTTCCCTCCCTCCCATCTTCCCCTTATTCCCCTCCCCTATGACTGTTCCTCAGAGGGATTACCTCCCCCTGTATATGCTCATAGGGTATCAAGTCTCTTCTCGGTGACCTGCTGTCATTCCTCTGAGTGCCACCAGGTCTCCCCCTCCAGGGGACATAGTCAAATGTGAGGCACCAGAGTACGTGAGAAAGTCATATCCCACTCTCCACTCAAGTGTGGAGACTGTTCTGACCATTGGCTAAATCTGGGTAGGGGTTTAAAGTTTACCGCCTGTATTGTCCTTGGCTGGTGCCTTAGTTTGAGCGGGACCCCTTGGCCCAAATCTGCCTATCATAATGTTCTACTTGTAGGTTTCTAGGACCCACTGGATCCTTCTACATTGCTATTCTCACATGGTTCTCTCATCTAGAGTCCCAATAGGATGTCCTCCCCTCTGTCCCAGTTTCCTGGTAAGTGAAGGCTTTCATGGGACATGCCCATTGGGCTAGTATGCAGATATAAGTGAGTATATACCATTTGAGTCTTTCTGCTTCTGGGTTAACTCACTCATTATGATCATTTCTAGCTCAATCCATTTATCCACAAATTTCGGGAATTCCTTGTTTTTAATAGCTGAGTAGTATTCCATAGTGTATATGTACCACAGTTTCTTTATCCATTCTTCTACTGAGGGACACTTAGGCTGTTTCCATGATCTGGCTATTATGAATAAGGCTGCTAAGCAACCATTAAAGAAAATGCCAAATCTGGAAAACTCCTGACACAAAACATCCAAGAAATTAAGGACACCATGAAAAGAAGAAATCTGAGGATAATAGGCATTGAAGTAAGAGAAGATACCAGACATTTACCTTTTAAAGCCTGTCATCTTATGGTCTTTAACATGAGTAGCAACAACTAAGTGAAACACTTGAGTATTTTTTAGTGTTTGCTATTGTGTGACAAACCCCTCAAGTCTTAGCACATCCACTTAATTTAGCTATTTATTATTCAACACACCCCACCTGAGTGTCTATCACGACCACTATTTGACTAAAGAAGGACATGTTATAATTTTATAGGCGTTATGAACAGGTTTAACTCCAATTAGAGCTGTCTTGAGGACAAAACGAGTTAATGCACATTCATGGTTCTTGACATGTATTTGCTGCTCAACAAAGTTAAGTTTTTGAGCATTAGTTTTTCCTTCTAACAGGGTAGCAGGGTCAGCTTATGGTTTGGAGTTTGGATCTTGAGGAAATGGTGATCACACACACAAAAAAAATGGTAGAGATAGAGGCCTCATCCAGAGCATGGGAAGATGGGAAGATTTCATGAATTATTGTATATATATATATATATATATATATATACATATATACTTATATAATAATATAAACATATATGTAAAAATATTTAATAAACAAAGAAAAGAGTAACAATAATTTTTTTCAGGCTACTCAGCATTTTCCAACTTTGACCCCATTGCTGTTGGAGTCAGACAACACACTGTTGCAGCATGAGTATTGTGGGTTTGCCATAGGATATTTAGCAGCCTCTAAACTCCCTGTGTTCTAGTTTCCTTTCTGTTCTGAGAAAACACTCTGACCAAAACCAGCTTAAGTGGTGGTTTATGGTGGAAATAAACCAATGTAAGTGGTTTATTTCAATGTACAGACTAAGCTCCATCACTGAGGGACATAGGGCAGGAACTCTAGGAGCAGCTTGACGCAGAAGGCAGGGAGGAGACCTGCCTGCGGACCCAATCACAGCCTCTGGCTTCACTAGCCTTCTTATGCAGCCCAGCACCATCTGCTAAGTGAATGCTGTCGCTAGCCACGGCCTGGGATCCCCTCCATCAATTAATAATCAAGACAGTCTCCCACAGACATGCCCACAGACCAACCTGATGTAGGCAACTCCTCAACCCAGGATTCCTTTTCAGATGACTCTACTCAGCTGGCTCAAATTGACAAAGCTAACTAGGACATCCAAGCTGGAATGACCCAGTCCTGATAACCCAAAATGTCTCTAGATATTGTCCAATATGCTCAGAGCTCTTAGAGGGGCACCTATGGCTAGACTGTAACACGGGGAGAGATTTGCTTGCACCAGGGGGAAGAGCTGAGGCACTGGTGACAAAGATTTTGCAAGAAGGATCCTGGGGAACTTGGTGATTACCTGTCAGTCTGGTGAAAGAGGGAGTCGGAACAGCCTGTGTTTGCCCCCTGGACCCCCGAGGTCATAATAATTTGTACAGAACCGGGAAGTCGGCTGGTGGAAGGAGGCTGTGAGCACTGGCTTCTGCATTTCCAGTGGCGAATTCATGGAGGTTAATAGCCCCCACTGGTTTTCATGCCGGGGGATTTTTCATGCATTGAACTATTATGCTTAATATTAACCACCTGGAGGTAGGCCAGCATTTTCCTTTCTAAATCCACATTACAAGATTTCTACTTGAGATGATTTAAAAAAAAAAAAAGTGGCCAGGCTTTTAAAGGATATAGATGATTTGATCTCACTTCTGCTTCCACATCTGTGTTTTGTCTGGTGTCCTCCACTGCCTTTCCTGGTCCAGAGAGGGTAGCTGGGGAACATGTGTGGAAGTGACCCCGTGAAGAGGAAGGGATGCTTGTGTTTCCAATAGTGAGGTCGCAGAGTTTCCCTGCCTTGGCTGTGTCTGGCTTCAGCTGAAATGGCATGGTGGTGTAGCATGTCTGTGGTCCCAGGGAGGCTCTCATTTACATCTGGCCTTTTCTAGTGAGCAGAAATATGTCACTGATGGCGCAAGCTCCCTGCCAATGAATCACAGGCCCTGTGTTTTCTGGGCTTCCAACGGAAGGCAGATTTTGGCAGTCAGACATCCTCTAGAAGGCCAAAGAGACACTACTAATATGTTCCCTTCAACAGCTTCTTGCTTTCAGCCATGTTAGAAACAAGTTAGATTTCTTAGAACCCATGGCTTGGGCGGGGATGTAGCCAGGAGACAGACAGGAGACCAGTGAGTATCCTGGGTATCCTGTGGGTATCCCAGTTGTTCAGGCGAGCTGAGGCTGCCTGTCATGAGAATTGCACTTGCTTGTGTTGGCTCCCAAATGCTCAGCCTTGGCTTCCTAGCTTAACACAGAAATCCAAAGCAAGGGCTTATCTCCAAAAAGCCCTTCTCCAGAGACGTGTGGGACAACAGAAGGTCCACAGTGAGTGACGCAAGTAAAGACGTGTCTCAAGTGCCATGGCTGCTCTCAGGGGGTGGGGTGGGGGAGAAGTGCAGAAACCTTTCTTTTTCACTCTCTGAAGTTTTTTTTTTTTTTTTTTTAATCTTTGGAAGTTTCATACAAGAATACAACATATTTAGATTCTATTGACCCCATTCTTTTCCTCTAACTCTTCCCAAGACTCTCCTCACCCTCCTTTCAACTACTTTTCTTCTTTTCCTCCTTGTTGTCCTCCTGTCACCTTGTCACCCTCTTTTACTTCCTCTCATCTTCTCCTGACACCTTCTTTTAAAAACCAATTAATTAAAAAGGTACATACATACATACATACATCCACACATGCTTGCATACATATATATATACATGCATGAACACACACACACACACATACACACACACACACACATACATGAGCAGACACCAGAGCATGGGCAACGTGCCCAGCTGAAACACAGATGAAACAAACAGACAAACAGACAGACAGACAGAGAGATTCTTCCTTTCACAGCAACCCTCACTTGTCAGATAATCCTCAGCTGGGGTGGGACCTCTCAAGCTGCCGCCTGTTCCTTGTGTGTGTTTGAACATTTGGGCCAAATGTGAATGCATTCTCTGAAAAGAGGCGCACTGTGCTGAGGTTCACTGGAGCAGTTACTCTGGGGTACGAGCAGCATAGGGAAGCCAGGGTGAGGGCTTCTCTGAAAGCACACGTGCCTCATTTGAGCTTAGTGTAGCTTTTGAAATTCATCACGAAGTCCACTAGTGATGTGTGCCCTTATATCTAAGTGTGTGACATTTCCCCAAAAACACTCAAAGTAAAAATATACTTAAAAGAGCTAAAAACAAACAAACAAACAAACAAACATCCAAATCAACCAACCAAAAACAAAACAAAACAAAACAAAAAAACCCAAAAAACAAAATGAAAAACAAAACAAAAACCCAACCAACCAAAACAAACAAACAACAACAACAAAATAGTTTCTACGAGTCAATTTTGTAGACTTCATTTCTTTAATTACAAAAAAGAAAAGAAAAGAAAAGAAAAATGGTCCCTTTTGAGGCTACTTTGTGGCATGAGCTTATAGTTCCATGGTGAGAAGACAAAGTCCCTCCCTCTGCTTGGGAGGGCTGCACCTCATCACAGGAACAGTTACCCTGGAGGTTACAAGGAAGCATAGAGCCATACACTCACCTCCCAGTGCTAGTGTAAGTTACTGACACAGACTCTCACCTCTGGGGCTCAGGAGTTTAACAGTCTTGGTGGCCTTAAATGTGCATGCCTGCAGGACTGGGTCTCTCTGGAAGCTCTCTGGGAGATCTGCTTCTCAGCTTGGCCAGCTCCTAGAGGTTGCCATGTTTTTTAAGTTGTGATCCCTTCACCCATTTTCAGAACGCATCGCCTCTCCCTTTGTTCCACCTGTCACATCACCTTCCCTTCCTGAGCCATTTGCTTCTCCCATTTTCTCCTTTTACATGTAGGCAATTGATTGCTTCAGATCCACAAGGATAATCTAGGATTATCTACCTCAAGGTCCCTACCTGAACCAATTCCATACTTGAACATTAGGATGGTGTCAGCTTTGCCTAGTCTTGTCTATAAGTGGTTCAAATGAAAGATGTGAGTCAGTGTGGGACATCAGTGAGGATAGGGGAGTAGCAGGTACCAGGAGATCTGAAGAAAGATGAGCAGTGTGATGGAAGCAGCAGGAGATGAGAGGATGCACAGCATGGAAAGTGAGGGATGTGAGGATTGCCTGTCCAGGTCCAGCCACTCAGCCACTCTGGAGGAGTTTTATGAAGAATCCTCCTTAAAAAAAACTGAATAGACAGGACTAGCTTTGAGGCAGAGGGATGATTCTGTGCAAATTTTGGGTGAGGAGGAGAGTATAGTGTGTCTGAGATACTGACAGAGAAAAAAATGGCCTGGCTTGAGAGGAGAGTGAGGAGGGGAGAGGGGAGAAGGGAGGAGAGAGAGAGAGAGAGAGAGAGAGAGAGAGAGAGAGAGAGAGAGAGAAGAGAGAAGAAGATGAATACTAACAAACTGAGAAAGAACCTGTAACTATGATCAAGTAGGATTGAGCCATTGAAGTCAGCAAAGACTGGTGAAGACTTGTCTCTTTCTTAGGAGGCTTTGTCTGCCACATGTGCAACAATACATCTGCATGGTGGTCTTGGATATGTAAAGGAAAATGATTCTATTCTTCTGAGTGTCATTTGCATGCCAAACAATGGTCTCCAGATTGATAGGCATCACGGACTACTTAGTGCAGGGCAGAGGTTATATGTCTTTGTGATTATCTTGGCTCCTGAACAATTAGGGTGTTTTTGTCTATTTTGTGTAGGCAGAGCAGAGTTAAGGAATTAGGACATTATGCAGAAAACACCAACAAATAGATGACTGTTGCTATGCATGCATGTTGATTTTGTTCCTGTCACAGAATACCTGAGGTAGGAATTTTCAAAGAACAGAAATTTAGCTAATGCTTCTTGAGTCAGGAGATCCCAGACTAAGGGGCTGCACCTGGCCTGCTGTTTCTTGGTAAAGCACATCATGGATGAAGGACAAAGGGGTATGTGCAAGTGTGCTAACTTTTGTTAAGGTGAAAACTTCCTGAGAGACACAAATTAAAAGGAAGCTCATAGCTTCAGAGGTTTCTGGCCATGGTCACTTGCCCCATTGTTTCTGAGCTCATGGCAAGATGGAACAACATTGCATGGTGGCTGGCTTGGTAAAATAAAGTAGCTCACCTCATGCAGAGAGGAATCAGGGATCCTGAGAGTGGAGCCGGGAGAACTGGGTGGGGCACATGCTGACCATAGCATCATTCATGTTATTCTTCACTGCAGTAGGGCTCTGACATTTGACCACCTCCACAGCCATCCATACCCCACAGCTGCTTTAACTGGGCAGCGTATTCAATTGCTCTTCCCAGTGTAAGTGCTGCATGCCAGATTTATTTACTATTAGATTAATAAATCATCCAATTCCCCCCTCTTCTGCCTCTCCTTCTTCCAGGACCCCATCTACTAACCCAGTAGTGGTAAATGCATCCTTTAGGGTCTTGATTTTCTTGTTTCCTAGCAAAGTTTTCCAGGACCTGAGGCAAGAAATCCAGTGTGCTTCTTTATTAATCCATGTGATGCTACTGGGACAGTGAAACACAAGGGAAGGCTGTAACCTTTGAAGTTCCTGAGTTCAGCTGAACACTTAATAGCTTGGAGGATATAATCCAACCTCTTTGACTTTTATTTTCTCCACTTTGAAGAACACAATCAAAACTGAAACACATTCAAGGGAGATAATGTTTTAAATGGACTTTTAATTTGTTTTGAGAATTTCATATTGTATTTACACGATTTTTACTCCTCTCTTGTTCTCCTCTAATTCTTCCCATGATCCTTTCAAATCTGTGACTTCTTTTATTTAATTATTGTAATGAATATACATATATGCACACATATATGTGAGATGTATATGTATAGAGAGTATGCATTTGTGTGTGTGTGTGTGTGTGTGTGTGTGTGTTGAGTATAAGCACAACCTGCTTGAATCCATTCAGCATTGCTTGTTTGTGCATGTTTAGGGCTGACCAGTCAGGACTGGATAACCTATCATGGGGCTGGGCCATCTAGTAGATCAATTCTCCTTTCCTTGGCAGCCATTACTTGCCTGGAGGTCTTCATCTAGTGGTACAGCCTTATGAAAATGTCCCCATCCACATTGGAAGGCCAACTGATATTGTCATTGCTTAGGTCTTGCTTATGTGATCATTTTGTTGCTATGTCATGGGTGTAGCATATTTGTCCTGTATAGAAAACTACATCTCCCAGGAGACACCCTGCTCTTCTGTCCTTTACAATTTTTCTGTACCCTCTTCTGTGATGTCCCCTCACCTTTAGGTATAGAGATCATGTTGTAGATCTATAAATTGGAATTGGACACCTCACAGTCAATTGTTCTCTGCATTTTGACAAGTTGCTGATTTATGACAATGTTCCCATCTGCCACACAAAGAAGCTTCTTTGATGAGGGGGAAGCTTAACTTATCTGTGGGCACAAGGATAACTATTTAGAATGTAGCAAAGCAGTCTACTGGCTTAGGAGGATGGCATAGTGGGTTCTCCTCTAGGGTCTATGACTTCAACAGCTACAGTTAGCTGGGTTTACAGTATCAGGAATGAAATCTCTCCCATTGACCCAGCCTTAAATCCATTCAGGTGGCTCTTGGTTACTCCTGAAATATAAGCACCACCATTGAACCCTTGGCTGTCGCCATGTTGGCCATTGTTGTGGTTCACAGGCTTTACAGCTGCCTAGGAATATTGACTGCTTTTCTTCTGGGCAGCTTGCCTATCAACTTTAGAAATGGTGGTAGATAGTCCTTAGGGCATGCCTGTGTGTGTGCAAGGGCATATGCAGAAATATGTTTGCCTACATTGGCTTTGGTTATTCAGAGTCTTGTGTGTGTGTGTGTGTGTGTGTGTGTGTGTGTGTGTGTGTGTGTTCCATTAGAATTTTAGGACCATTTTTTTCTGTTTCTGTGCAATATGTCTTTGGAATTTTGATAATGATTGCATTGACTGAGTAGATTACTTTAGTGGGAATGAGGATCCAACCAACATTGATTTTTCTATGGTGAAAAAAAATCAGGAGTTTCCTTGGACTGCTGAGGCACTCTATCCAGATGTTCTCTCATTTTGTGGGTTGCCCATTGAAATCCTTAACTGGTCATCCAAATCTCTATAAGCTTTGGTTCTGAAGTTGCTTCAGAGACAAAGGGAAGGGACCTGTTTTGATATTCAAGTTGTATTGGGATGGATCAACCAGGAGAAGAAACACAGGGAGACTTGCATGCAACAGGAGTCATGGATAGGAGACGGCATCTCTGCTGCATCTGTGGAATCTGACATGTAGGGCGCTCTCTATGGAGGATGAGTGTCTAAGCAATTTTCAATTTAAAACTTCCTGACAGCTGATGAGAAGTCAGAGCACCCCAAGATGCTCAGGCAGGTGCCACTCAGACTCCAGATATTTGATGACCATTCAATGAAGTGTTTTAGCTTCAGACACAGTACTGAGCCCAGGATATACTGGGTCAACTCAGCTTGTGTCGAAATATTGTTCATTTTGGACAGCATTTTTGTCTGTAGAGAGAGCTGGGACATTCCCCCCCCCCCCCAGTGGCTAGCTTGCCAATAATGAAGCATCTCCAAAAGGAGGCTTTATCATGCTCATCATCTTCACTGAGGTAGGCTGGGGGTGTTGCCAGGAGCTGACATGTCTCAAGTCAAAAAGGCCTTAAATTAATGAAACCACCTGTAATTGCCACATTCTGTAGGTCTCTGAAGCATTTGAGGGCCATCTATTTATATTTATATAGTGTATATCATCTATCTATTGTAAATCAGAATAAGCAAACTTTGCTTGTTCCTAGATATTTACTATCTGTTCAACCTAGGATGTATATTTTGGTGTTGGACTAGAATATTATTGACATGACCATGAGTCTCATTGATTAACCATTAAACTGTATAAGTTAATTATCTGAAACAGTTTGTAATAGCATATTTTAAAAGGACTGGACATAAACCTTATACTCACAAATGAGTTGTATAGGTCCAATACCACATACCAGAGTAGAAACATGCATACATAGGTGTATCGAAAATAATCTTAAATTTGAATAAGTATATAAAATTCTATACCAATGTATCAAGATATTTCTGTATCAAGATATAGAATTCTATATTTGAGAATAACAATGGTTTTATAGTTGATGAGCAGATTCAATAATCCATCCTTTTCTCCTATTACTTCTATATATTTTCTATATGAAATTCCTGGAACCTGCTGGGTTTCTCAGGCCTTTGTGATCCAGTGAGGTACTGCAAGTCTCCTCAAGGTGGCTCATAGAGCTGAACTGAAGGCTGGATCTACACATCTCTGGAGTCCTGGCAGGGAAATTCCAGGGGAACATGAACAGGCACTGGCTTTAGGGAGTCAGGCGAGACGCAGCTTGCTGCTGAGCCTACACTGTGCTCTATCATCTTTGGGACCTTGAATGCTCCTATTGTCCAGCTGATCTCCACAAGGGGACCAGGAGAACTGCGGATTGGAGGTTGGGATGCTGATCCCAGCATCCAGGCATTGCCCTTGGGGAAGCATGAGGAATCTGAGTTCTGGTTGCTGGAGCAGAGCGCCTTGCTCAAAGAAGCAGAACCGCTGGGCATGGAGAGCCCAGGACTGTGGGTGGCTGTTGGCCCTGGAGGCCTGGAGCTGTGCATTCTCAGCTCCTGGGATGTCCCTTCCCATCTGGGAAACACCGAAGTTGGTGCTTTGGAGTCAGCTACCAGATTACTCACCAGATCCTCAGTCTTTGATCTGCCACTCAGATACAGTACACCTCGGCTGCTGCCATCTTGATATTTGCATATTCCTCCTTTTCTTTTTATTATGTTGATGTTTTTATTTTTTCACTTTACATCCCGATCCCAGCACCTCCCTCCTCTCCTTCTTGTCCTGCTTTCCCACCCTCTTCCCCCTTTCTCCCCTGCCTTTCTCCTCAGAAGAGCTTCCCCACCTACATATTGACTTACTCCAGCACATCAAGTCACATCAGGATCAAGTGCATCCTCTTTCACTAAAGCTAGACGAGGCAGCCCACCCAGGAGAAAGCGATCCAAAAACAGGCAATAGAGTCCATGTTATAGACAGGCCTTACTCTACTTGATAGAGGACCCACATGAAGTCTAAGCTGTCCATCAGTTAGTTACATATGTGTCAGGGACCTAGGTCCCGTGCAGTGCATGCATGCTCTTTGGTTGGTGCTTCAGTCTCTTTAAGCCCACAACTAGGCTAGGTTAGTTGACTTTGTTGGTCTTTTTGTGGAGTTCTTACCCCTTCAGGTCCTTCTGTCCTTCCCCTTACTCTTCTACAAGTCTCCTGGAGTTCTGCCTAATGTTTGGCTGTGGGTCTCAGTATCTGTTTCAATCCACTGCTGGGTGGAGCCTCTCGGAGTTATGCTAGAGTCCTCTCTGCAAGCACAGCAGAGCATAATTCATAATGTCAAGGGTCATCTCTCTCATATGGGGTAGGTCTCGGGCTAGGCCAGTCATTGGTTGGCCATTCCCTCAATCTCTGCTCCATCTTTATCCTGGCACAATTTGTAGGCAAAGAAAATTTTGGCTCAAAGGTTTTGTGGGTGGATTGGTGTCTCCTTCCCTCCATTGGAAGTCCTGCCTGGCTAGGAGGTAACCATTTCAGTCCCCATATACCCCTCTGCTAGGAATCTCAACTAAAGTCACCCCTACATCCTTCCAGGAGCCTATTCTTTCACAGGTCTCCAGCTTGTCCCAGAGATGTCCCACTCACTTGGTTTCCCTTCTCTCTCTCGCTCACAGCTCTCTCCAATCCCCCTTCCTGCTCTCTCCATAATTGATCCCCACCTTCTTTCCTTTCCATACTCCCTCTTCTATTCAGTTCCCCCTCTTCCTCCACTTCAGATGTCTATTCTACTTTCCCTTCTGAGTGGGATTCAAGCAACCTCCCTTGGGGCCTCCTTATTACTTAGCTTCTTTGGCACTGCAAATTATAGTGTGATTATCCTGTAATATATGGCTGATATCCACTTATAAGTGAGTTCATACCATGTGTGTCTATCTGGGTCTGGGTTATATCACTCAGGATGATCTTTTCTAGTTCTATCCATTTATCTGAAATTTCACAATTTCCTTGTTTTTAAGAGCTGAGTAGTATTCTGTTGTGGAAATGCACCACATTTTCTTTTTTTTCTTTTTTTTTATGTCTGCCTCATTTTATTTTATTTTATTTTTTTTAATTAATTAATTTATTTATTAATTTATTCATATTACATCTCAATTGTTAGCCCATCCCTTGTATCTTCCCTTTCTTTCCTCCCTCCCGTTTCCCCCTCTACTCCCTTCCCCTATGTCTGTGACTAAGGGGGACCTCCTCCCCCTGTATATGCTCCTAGGGTATCAAGATAATAAGTCACCAAGAAGAGACTTGATACCCTAGGAGCATTTTCTTTATCTATTCTTAGGTTGAGGGACATCTGGGCTGCTTCCAGTTTCTAGCGTATTATAGCTGAGCAAATAAATGTCCTTGTTGTATTACGGAGCATCTTTTGGGTACATGCCTAGGAATGGTATAGCTGGGTCTTGAGGTAGAACTATTTCCAATTTTCTGAGAAACTGCCACATTGACTCCAAAGTGATTGTACAAGTTTGTACTCCCACCAGCAATGGAAGAGTGTTCCCTTTGCTCCACATCCTTGCCAGCATGTGCTGTCACTTGAGTTTTTGATCATAGCCATTCTGACAGGTATAAGATGGAATCTCAGAGTTGTTTTGATTTGTATTTCCCGGATGACTAAGGACTGCTACTACAGTACCCATCTTATGTGTTTTATGCCAATACAACATGCAACAAGACACACAGTGATTTCCATGCATCCAAGGAAGAACCTCGTGGTGCTGTGTTCTAGTAACTGAAGAACATGAGACCAAGGCCCTTCAAACCCTGCCGAGTTCTGAGTTCACTTTCTATGCAATGGTGACGCTCCACAATAAGTCAAGAGGATATTGTATTGGAAGGCCATGTCCCCTGCATTGTGGTGTCAGATCTGATGAAGCTGATGAAAGCACTGAATGAGAGAAATCACTCAGAAATGAATGACATAGTCTAGGTGTACCACATCAAGGATGGGAAATTCTGACTTGAAAATACTAGTCTGAATAATAGCTGTTAGTGGACTGTCTTCATTAATGATATGAAGAGTGAATGAATTGCAAATAAAACATGAATTTGCTGAACTTGAGTTTCTGATGAACTAAACATTGGTGGTATTTCTTCATTCTGAAATATGTCCTCTACCCAAATCTAACCTACTTTCGGTCTAGTTAGTCTCCTTTGAAAAAGTATAGCTCCTTTAGTGAAGACTCCTTAAATATGCACATCTCCTTCCAAGATTAATTAGGCGATCTCCCTGGGTCAGTTCTATTAACCTGTAATTAGGATGTAAAGTTGCTCATTCTCCAGGACTCTGTAATTGCATCTCACCATGTGCAGATATACACTGTACTGGAAAACAAGTGCCAAATGGATCCTGGTAGCAGGGCCTAGCGATGGTGGCTCTTGGCCTGATCCTAAGTGTGGCAAGCCAACTTCCCCATCCCTGTTTCCCCAGTGGATCCTGATAATGCTGCTTGTGAAAGGCAGCAGAGGGAGACTGAACTGTCGAGATGGACACGGAGCAAGGCAGCTCAGGCCCTTTACACAAGCATATGGGCAAGCTTCTTAACTTCCTCCCCTTTCTCTGCAGCGTATTTTCATCAGGACAAATAACTTAATAAGTTGCAATCACGAGTAAAAATGCTAAATTTTAGGAATGGTAGGAGAGGAATTAGTCTCCACACTTTCTTTCTTTCTTTCTTTTTTACTTTTTACAATTAATTTATTCATATTACAACTCAATGGTTATCCCATTCCTTGTATCCTCCCTCCCTCCCATTTTCCCCCTACTCCCCTCCCCTATGACTGTGACTGAGGGGGACTTCCTTCCCCTGTATATGCTCATAGGTATCAAGTCTCTTCTTGGTAGCCTGCTATCCTTCCTCTGAGTGCCACCAGGTTTCCCCATTCATGTGAAAGTCAGACCCCACTCTCCACTCAACTGTGGAGAATGTCCTGTCCATTGGCTAGATATGGGTAGGGGTTTATAGTCTCCACACTTTCTAAGCGCAAAATATCGAGAGTTTGAGAATGCAATTCTAAGCTGGCTCTCCTCGTTTCCAGTCTAATGCTCCTGAGCAGATAGATGTATGGACATCCCAGGCCTTCTTTTCAAACAGTGTGGGAAGGTGTGAGCTTTCTCACCAAAATACATAGAGCAACTCAAAGAAGGAAAGAGCTATCTGGTTCATAAATTCACAAAGTTTAGCCCATGGATATTTAGACACATGACGTTAGGAGAGGTGTCCTGGTTGCAGGAGCATGTGGCAGAGGAAGGTTTTCACTTCCTAGAGGACAGGGAACAGTGTAGACTCAAATTTTCTTAACCAAAATATTTTATTAACAACTTATTGACTGAGCCTACATCAATTATAACCTGATTAACCAAAACAGTAGGAAATGAGGATTAATTGACACAACAACAAAACCTTAAGGATATCAGTCCCGAGGAATGATTCTCCGGTTGGGAGCCGCACGATTTCTTCCACTGGAACCTGGGGTAACCAGACCCCAGAGTCTCAGCAGGAGCCAGAGCTCTGAAGCCTTCCCTCAAGTGGTTCTCTCTAGGAGCATCTTGAAGGGCAGCGATGAACAGCCAAAACTATCCCAGGTCTTCAATTCTCCCTCCCCTCCCCAAGTTCTGGGCTCATATATATATCTCCTCCTAGAGTTTGTTCACGGGATCTTTTTCATCTGGTAGCAATTAAGCTCCTGTATGAGGTAGTTGCTCTTCTAGTGAATTAACATCACCTGTTCTCACACTAGACCATTCTGATCCCACATTTGGGATCCTAAAGAACAGGTTTCTCTCCTACAGAACAGAGAGAAGGAAGAGGACCAAGACCAGGCACATCATTCTAAGACACTCCTTTAGTGATATGCTTTCTGCAGCTCAGCTTAGCTTTCCCTCTCAATGTTTTCCAGGACTTCCTAGGATAGTGACACTAGCTGTGGACAAACATCCACATGAACAATGACTGGGCATTTTGCCACCCAACCATAACAGGTGATAACCCTCTGTTTCCATCTGTTTTCAATGGCTCTCCCTGAGCCACAATATAAGACCCGATGTTCTTAACAAATTCTTGTCCCTATATTTACTGAGATTATAGCTTTACAGTTAATTATTCAATTATAGTTTTTATAGATTTTATTTTTACTTTTCATAAAAAGCAATGTTATAATTATTAGCTTTCCTGCTCAGGTAGAAAGGTATCCTGAGATTCAGAAGCCTAGGAACCACACAGCTCTGAAGGTGGGACATTGTAGCAATGGAAGGGCATCCTGAGACATGAGAACCCAGGAACCACACAGCTCTGAGAGGAACCTCCTCAGCAGAGGCTTTGCAGCCCTGAGGGAGGATATCCCTGGCTGAACTGAAGTGCTACATTGTAATATCTCCCCTTCCAGTTCCTGTTCTTTAGCTTTGCAGCTTGCAAGGGAGGGTCTCCCCAGCTGAGGTGCGGGGCTCAGGAGCCTCAACCCTATTCCACTTCTTCACTTCTTGGCTTCTTTGCATAAGAGAGTCACACCAGGCAACAAATCTAATAGAAGAGATTTATTAGGAAAAATGAGTCAAGGGTTTGGAGGGATGGGTCTAGGGATATCTGCCTGTGCTCCTAAAAGAATACAGCAGGGAATTGAACAGTGGGCATGGATTATATAGGATTTCTTGGGGGAAGAGCTTTCTAGGGTAGAGATATCTAGGGTGGGGATTGGTGGAATTTCAAGTCCTGAGCTTGGGGAAGATCAGGGATTTGTGGGGTTTCCTGCAAGGATTGGTGGGATTTTTTCTTGTAGCATAGGGTCTGGACACTCCCCCACGTGGGGGCTGGGAATGGCAGTTAAAGCCTGTAGAAAATAACCAATAAGGACGTTAGGAGAATCTGAAGGATGGGGCATGGCTGCCAGAGATCCTTAGGCGGAGGGCCTGGCCAATTTCCTGCCTTGAGGGTTTACAAAGTTTATACAATATACAAAGTTTACAAAGGGATCCCCCACACCGCTTGAGTCAGTGAGAGTAGCAAACAATAACTACAAAAAATAACCCCAAGTCCATGCACATACAGGCATGGTGTGATTGGAATGTGGTTTTTAAGAGAAGATATAAAGTTGAGAGGGTGTGTGTGTGTGTCGGGGGTGGGGGGTCGGGGGTGGGGGGTAGGGGGTGGGTGGGGGAGGATGGGGTGGGGGTGGGGGAATCTTGCAGAACGGGAAGGACTAGAAGTGGTGGGTATTATCAGAATACCACTATGCACCCGTACAAGAATAGAATGTTAATATGTGAATACTGTCGTCTCACTTAGCTCCTGTTTCTGCTCTTACCCGACATGGGGGATGCTGGTGTTCTTTATGACAGAACAGAAGATCCACAAAAGGAAGAAGGTTACACTGAGTGCCGCAGTGGACCCTCTCCAACATGTCAACAGTTCCAGCTCCAGAAGCTGCAGAAGTGACAGTGAGAAAAACAGTCTTTATGACTACACTGGAGGCTCTTGAGATGAGGTCACGTGGCCCGTCCAGATGAGCATGAGCCCTGACTCCAGCAATAAGTGTTCTTATTAGAGTGAGAGAAGTGACAGAGATAAAGAGAGGCTCGGGGAAACCAGAGGGAAAGCTTGACATAGCCCTAAACCCCTAAAGGCAACAGAAGGTGGTAGAAATGAGGTTTTTCCCTCCTGTGTTTTTCAGGGAGTCAGGCCTGGTGACATTCATCTTGGAAGGAAATGTTTTTCTGTTGTAAACCGCACAGCATGTTTGTCTGGGCAGCTTCAAAAAGTCAAGGCAGCAGGTCCCAGGACAACCATGAAGGCCAGCCAGGCAGGCAGGCTGGCAGGCAGGATGGAAGCTCTCAGTAGGTGGCAGCCCCTCGTTCATATAAACACAAGGTCAGGCACTTGCAAGAACCTAGGAATCAGTCTGAAGCATCTAGCCTGCCTCGTTGCAGTTGGAGTTGCAACTGTGGGTTACAGAACCGGAAAGACACTTGGACTAGTTATTATTTCAAGAAAAGAGAAATGCCAGCTTACTGCTGATTCGACCCATGATATCTCTGCATCATTGATATTAGTCTAATCATGGAATAAGCCTTGGTGCTCATAAACTGATAAATGGGTAAGGAAATTGTGGCACATACACACACAGTGTAGTGTTATTCAGTCACGAGGGAGGATGGGATTATGTCACTTGCAAGAAAGCTGATGGACCTGAAGATCACCATGCTAAGTGAAGTAAGGTTCACAGAGACAGGTCTCACGCATTTTTCCTCATTATGCAATCCAGGGGGAAAAAGAAGATGGAAGTTAAAGAGGGACTGTTAGAAATGTGGTTAGGAACGAGACAGAGGGAGTAGGGAGAAGGAGACTAGAGTGACCAAGAAAGTGACTCTGAACAAAAGCGCATGTATGAAAAAGTCATACTGAACCCTTCACTTTGTTTTTTGTTTTTTTGTTTTTTTTTTTTTAGTTTTAGTGGACATCTTTATTGTTTAATAGATCATCAACTTCTCCAAACCTACAGCTGGAATTTCATCATATTTCCATGCCGAGTCATGAACAGTGAGTGACAAAGCTAACCAGAGGCTAATCCAAGAGAGCTAAGCTTTTACAGCTCATTTCCTTTTACAGGCTGAACATAAATAGATGCACTCTAGAATGCACAATGGTCTTAGTCACTAACAAACCCTTCACTTTGTAAATAAACATTTAATTAAATAAAATGTCAACATGTCAGATCTTAGAAAGGCCAGTAGACCACCCCTAAGAAAGAAAATAAAACAAATGGTTCACAAAGGGCCTGACGCCAGTGGGTGCTTGGTAGTTGTCTGTTTGGTTTTAGCTTTGTCCTTGGGTCTCTTGGTGTCTAATACCTGGTATCCAGCCCAGTAATCACAAAAGGTTCTGCTCTCAACATGCCACATCTCAGCTCAGCTCTAAATATATCGTCGCTCAGAGATGACTGGTGGCATTCCCCTGTGCTGAATCTAGAGTTAACTTCAAGAACCTGTTCCTTCCCTACCACCCTGAAAAAACCAAGCCTGTGCACAGCCCTCGATTCTCTGATGTGTTTTGGATTCCTACTTGGCTTTTTTGGACAGCAAATGTACCCTTCGATGACTTAAGACTGAATAGACTATTTCTATCCTCTGTTGAAACATGGCTCCACCAAGGGAGACATCAGAGAAAACTTGAAATATACACGAAGAATAAGATAAATGTCAAATGGAAAAAAGAACAATCATTAGAGGCAGTTAGAACCCTTACCCTGACTCTTGGTAAGCAAGAACCTGAGGCTCACATGCCACAGAAACAATACCCTTCCTTCTCCGTGAGTCCTTGTATCTGACGTTGCTTCTACTTCCGTAGGACCAAGAAGACATTAGGTAGCTCCTTTCTTCTGTGGCTCCTCAATGTTAAAAATACCTGTGAAACCAGTGAGGAAGTAACTTTCCACTTGTGCCAGTGTTTGCTTTGCAGCATGCTGAATGAGTCTTCTATGCAAACTGCTAAGCTAATTGAACCACCATCATTTCAGCTGAAAAAACACTGGGGCTTGCCAAAGTGAGTTTGCTTGTGTACACAACCTCACCGAGGATGGGGAGGGAGCCTAAATGCCAGGTGCAGAGTGGAAAGCTCTGTGTTTGGGGATGGTGAGGGCTGCGATTTGAAAGGCTCACTTCATATTCCAGATGATGGTTTCTTTGATTCAAGGAGGGTCAAGAGATTTGCCCGAGGTTGCAGACTGACAGGGAAGCAGCCACCAGACGCTACCAGTTCCACACTGAGTCGGGCAGAGGCTGATCTTTGAAAGAATGGAAAAGAAATTAATTTCCTTCTTCACATCTGAGAATGGATTCAGGTAAAGGCCTAGACCCTAGCCCAGTTCTATATTAATCTCTTTCCCTTCTTTGGTTATTTCTTGTGTTCTTTATATGCCGTTCAGTTTCCTGAGAGCGAGACACTTACCTATGCACAGAAAAACATACATAAATAAGGTATAAAAATACAAGGCTTCAGAAAAGACTCTCAAAAGGAGCATTAAACTCATCATGAATCAGATTTATTTGAACAAAGTATCACCCACCCTAAAAAGAGAGACACTTATTCTCTTGGCAGATTTATTAAACTGGGTTATTGTACTCTCAAACTATGTACCAAGTGTGTGATAATATCTAAGAAATGGGCCAAGGAATTGTAATATTCTCTTCTCCATGTTTAAAAGAGTCCTTCTGGGCTTGGGGAAATGGTCAAGGGACTTGCAACATGGTCAGGAATAAGATGAAGCAGAAGGGGGCTGAGGAGATGAGAGGTGGCCCTTGTTACACTTGGCCCATTCTCCTGTGAAGGGTGTTAACCTGGAACTCATTAAAGAAATAACCTTCCCTCTTAATTAAAATCATGCTCAGATCCAAGCTGGGCCTGTTAGTGGTTAAAAGGTACCAGGTTCAGACAGATTCTCTGGCATTTGGAGGTCAAGTGATCTGTAAGTGGGTAGACTTTCTGATATGAGCCATTGGGTGATGCAGCCAAGAAACTGCATCATTGATAGCCAGCACCAAGCTTGGTGGTTGGCCAACAGATGCATTTAATAAAGCTACCAAATCAAGATTAGGTTATCCATAAGTGATACCTTAGTATTTTTATAAATTCTAACATTTCCATGCTCAGAAAGCTATCTCCTAAGGAAGGCATTGAAAATGTCAATAGAGAAATAAAGCATATGGCATCGGCAACCTCTATACTTATGGACAGAGACCCTCAAGAACAGTGCTTCTTAACCTTCCTAATGCTGTGACCCTTTAATACACTTCCTTATGTTGTGGTGACCCCAACCAGAAAATTATTTTCATTGCTATTTCATAACTGTGATTTTGCCATGTTATAGATCATAATGTAAATATCAGTGTTTTTCAATGGTCTTATGCAATCCCTGTAAAAAAATCATTTGACTCCCCAGGGAGGTCACGACCTACAAGTTGAGAACCTATGTTCAAGAGCATATGAAGCATGCATTTATCTCTATAAAGCCCATTGCTGTTCAAATTAGAGTTGGTGTAAATCATTAAAGTGTGTAAGAAGGAACTGGAGAGATGGCTCATGGGTAAGGATGCATGCAGCCACCTATAGGGACCTCAGTTCAGATCCTCAGCATTCACGAAAAAAGCTAGAGTGCCTGCTACCCCTGTATTGGAGAACGTCAGAGACAGGCGGCTCCTTTAGGGTTCCCCAGCCATCTAGTCTAGCCAAAAAGTGCCAAGCTCCTGGTTCAGTGAGAGGCCCTGACTCAAGAGAATAAAGCAGAAAGTGACACATCAGGTCACCTGACATCCTCTTTTTTGGCTTCCTGCATATGCACAGGTGTGTGTATAGACAAAGACACACACATGCACACACACACATATACACAGAGACACACACAGACACACACACACACACACACACACACACACACACACACACACACACA
>OU015747.1:28571936-28606851 GCA_907169655.1 Acomys percivali | reverse complement strand
GAGAGAGAGAGAGAGAGAGAGAGAGAGAGAGAGAGAGAGAGAGAGAGAGAGAGAGAGAGCGCTCCCAGTTTGTTCTATCAGTTGCTCATCAATTCTTTCATGCTGTAAAGTTGGCTGCTTCTGGCTCCTCAACATTGCATGATGATAAATGGGGAATGCATAGGCCAGATTATGTAGCTATGGGCATCCTTCCTTATTTGAGAATGCTCTTTGGCATGGTGTGTTGAGATTCTGCCTTTTCCCTTATCAGTGTTTTCGAGGAGAACCTTCTAGCATAGTGTCTTAGGTTTTCTACCTCTGTAGTCTTTGCTAAGCAGGCCAATGCATAACCTCATGGATGCTTTATGATCCACTTCAGTCCTTGTTCCAATAAGAGGCTCCCATCCTTCCATCTGGTGTCAGCCTTCCCTCCAGAACTTCTCTTGAAGAGCTTGTTTTGGGCAAGGCTAATTCAGCTGTTTCCTTACTGCCTTGCTAGGGAAGCACTGCTGACACAGCTGCTGTTACCAGCTAGCCTGTCCCTTCCAGGTGGGTACCCTCACAAATCCTGTGCCCCCTGCTCCTTCAGGATCACATCTGTTTCCCAGAGGTTACTCACTGCATGTTGTGGAGCCCTAAGTCAGGAGGAGGAGTCAGGATCCTGACAGCTATATTCACCCCATGGGGAAGGGAAGAGTAAACACCTTTACTCAGGCTTCTAGATAGATAACATTCATTTTGGGGGGCAATTTTTTCTTCATTTGATTTCTCTAATGAGTTTCTGGGGTTGTTTTGTGGACAGGTTGGTGGGGAGTTTTGATCAAAAAAGTCAGGGGCTTGTTTTACCTTCCCTTAGCAGATGTGGCAGAGCTGTGCTTGGCCTAGCCTCCATCTCTGGGGTGTAAGAGCACAGTAGCTTCATTGTCCCAGATTTCAGGTTTCAGTGGGAACTGAGGGGACAAACATTCCACTTACTGACCCACAGTGCACAGAAGATTACCTAAGGTACGCCACTGCTGAAGTAAGAAGCCTGGGATGAGCAGGGTAAATGGTATTTGTGCTGGGAAGAGAGGGCGTGGTTGGGGAAGGCAGCTGGGCCAGGTGGCAAAAGTCTGTTAAGATCCTGCTTTCCTGATCTCTATGTCACATTTATTCTTTCTTGCCCTTAACTTACAGGGTCTCCTTCTGAAACTGGGGTGTGTGTGACTACAAATAAGAACAAATGAGGTCATAGTAGATTAGGCTGAAGCCTGATTCCAATGGCTCACATTTCTATAAAAGGACTTCATGAAACACAGCGGATGGCCCTAGACTAAGATGGTTGCACAGAGTGGAGGATGCCCGTAAGTGACTGCAAAGGATGGCCAGTGCTGGCTTAGTCTGGAAGAGCCAAGGATGACCCCTTCCTCATGGGCCCTGAAAGGACTGCAGGCTTGAGTACACCTCTATTTTGAATTTTTTTTTTTTTGTGGGGCAAGAAAACAACTTCCTGTAGTTTATGTGTCATGTTTTGTCTTGGTAGCTTCAGAAAAAAGACAGAATGTTTCTATTTCTCCATATGTTCCACTCAAGAAGAACACGTATCCATCTCTCAGATGGCAGCAACTCGAGGCTTATTTCTTACTTGGTTTTCCTCCACACACTGTGTGGACATGGAAAGATATATTAACTACTCGCTGCAATAAGAAAATTGCTTTATATTTGATAATTAGCTTCATTTTGAAATCACTTCACAACAAATTGGAAATTTATAACAAACACGCGAGTGTGAATGGAAAAAATGATTCATTACATGCTATTTACCTCCCACGATTGTCCCTGCCTCCTGATAGAGCCCCTTTCCCATTCACTGTCAGCTCTCACTCAATTATTTGGGTCAATTCATATTCCTTAGAAGCCATTTGCATCTTTATTCAGCCCATTTAGGCTTCATCTAAGGAGGTGAACTGATTATAGGCGAGCAAACAAACAAGTAGTAATATAAAAACAATTTTGAAACTGCAAGTAAATAGAAAATTATTAAAAATAACTTGGATAATGGATTTAGGAGAGTGTAATTTTATTTTAATTTTCTGGCAGAGGGATAATTGTTTAGATATTAGAAGACACAAAAAGAGTGATATGATTCATCTTCTCTAACCAATGTTTAATGTTGTAGTTTTTGTGTAAGTTTGCAGGGGCCTGGTTATTCGAGGACTTCCTTTTGCTGTGTTTTTATCTTGACCACTTACTTAAAGGGCTTTGGGGGCAGGGTGGTTCAGTGGGTAAAGCTCTTGCTTTGTAAACATGAGGACCTGAGCTCCATCACCAGAAGCCATGTATAGATGTTGAGTGTCGTGATGTTCATTTACAATCCAAGTGGATTATAAGTGGATTTTTAAACTTACTTTTTAAATGTATTCACTTTACATTCCAATTGTAACCTTCTCCCTCATCTCCTCCCAGTCCAGCTTGCTTGCCAGCCAGCTTAGCCAAATCCACAAATTCTGTTAGCAAACCTACCAACAACAACAACAAAATGCTGCCAACTTACTAAAGAATGAATTCTGAGAATGACCTCTGACCCCATGTATAGCTGCACATAGGTGCATACACACCAAGACTCACAGGCATGTTTGCACTCCCCTCACCCCGCATGAACATGCACATGTACACACAGACACACAGACACAGACACACACACAGACACATACACACACACATACACAGAGACACACAGACACACAAACAAAAGAAATAAGCGTTAGTTACATGGGTTCAAGTAAAACTATTGAAGTAAAATACTGCATAAGATAACCCAAGAAATTGTTCTCATACAGTAAAGTAATTTTATTTATTTATTTATTTATTTATTTATTTATTTTTTTTAATTTTTAATTTTTAATTTTTTATTTAATTTTTAATTAATTTATTCTTGTTACATCTCTATGGTTATCCCATCCCTTGTATCCTCCCATTCTCCCCTCCCTCCCATTTTCCCCTTATTCCCCTCCCCTATGACTGTTCCTCAGAGGGATTACCTCCCTCTGTATATGCTCATAGGGTATCAAGTCTCTTCTCAGTGACCTGCTGTCCTTCCTCTGAGTGCCACTAGGTCTCCCCCGCCAGGGGACATAGTCAGATGTGAGGCACCCGAGTACTTGAGAAAGTCAAATCCCTCTCTCCACTCAAGTGTGGAGATCTTGTCCATGGGCTAGATCAGGGTAGGGGTTTAAATTTTACCGCCTGTATTGTCCTTGGCTAGGGCCTTAGTTTGAGCGAGACCCCATGACCCAAATCTGCCTATCATAATGTTCTACTTGTAGGTTTCTAGAACCCACTGGATCCTTCTACATTGCTATTCACCCATTGTTCTCTCATCTAGAGTCCCAATAGGATGTCCTCCCCTCTGTCCCAGTTTCCTGGTAAGGGAAGGCTTTCATGGGACATGTCCATTGGGCTAGTATGCAGATATAAGTGAGTAAAGTAATTTTAATTTAAAGCAAAGAAAGGGAACTTCAAACAATGAAATAAATATGTTTATTTTGTCTACCCCAGACATTGGCATTGCAGGCTCAATGACAAGTTTACACACAAAAACAGCTAAAGAAGGAAAAAAACAAAACACATCAGGTTGTGTTAGCAACTTGAAAGCCCCAAGTGAAATGCTTTGCACAAAACCTCTTCTCTCATAAGAATCATACAGGTCACTTCTGAATAACCAAATTCTCTATGCTTGAAGCAGTTTAATGAGGGCTGACCTGCGTATGGAAATGGAAAGGTAATATACAGACAATTCTTCCTTGTCTCTTTCCTAATAATTCACTCCCAGATGGTGAGTTACACTCCAGAGAATGGAGTTTTTCAAGTTGTGTTAATTTTTTCACATCTTACTTCCTGCTGATCGATACGACTTCCGAAAGCTGCTTTCTGCAATGAATACAATTTAGCTAATGAGGAAGCAGGCAGCACTTCTGTCTGAATTATGGACTGTGCAGGGAGAAGAGGCTCGGCCATATGTCACTTTGCTGAGAACAAGTGAAAAGAATGCATGTATTATTATTTTACGTGAGCTGGGCTGGCTTTCTAGCTGTGGTGACTCTTTGCATGGGCCAATACTTTTTGTGAGTGGAAACTTGCTGTTGGTGAACTGATCCTAGCCTGTGGCAGCTGAGCAATGGGGCCTGCTCGCCTTAGGAGAGACGCAGACATCTATGAGCCTCTTCTCAACCAGATCTCAACCTTAGCCTGAAATGACTTGAACAAATTCTGACCGAGTATCTCAAATCTCAGGACTCCATCCCTAAAATGACTCTACCATGCTAGGAAGTGTCTGAGGATTGTAGTCCTGTCTCTCTCTCTCTCTCTTCCTGCAGCACAACTTTAAAAAGTGACATAGAAAAAAGCCAGGCAGGCCCTCCGTAGACGACACCGTCTTCAGTGCTCTGTTTTTCATTTTTGAAGTTAAAATATTCCTTCCTTCTCCCTTCAGTTTCCCTCCAACTCCTGCTGCATCCTCCTTGTTCTATCTACTCTTGCTTCCACTAAAGTTCATGTCCTTTTCCCCCTTTAATTGTTGCAATTCTATATGTGTATATATATATACACATAATATATGCATACATATATAATTAGACTTAAGTCTGACTCAACACCTGGTTCTGGAAACCTACCAACTTCCTCAGGCTAAGGTAGAGAACCATTCACCACTACTTTATCAGACCAAATACTTTCTAACTGAGTTCTAAATGCCTTGCATGAGTTTGACAGTGCTTCACTTACTGACTCTACTGAGCTCCAGCCCTCATCCCCAAGCTCTTTTTCCAATACCTAGTCACTTGTGTTCAGATCTAACTTGAATTCAGTTAACGACAGACTCTTTCCCTACTGCTGCAGTATGCTGGCTAGTATTTATGCCTGCTTGACACAGAGACTGGAGTCATTTATTTGGGAAGCAGGGAGCTCAACTGAGAAATATCCCCACCATACTGGCCCATTGAAAAGTTGATGGGGCATTTTCTTGATTAAAGATTGATGTGGGAAGGCCTGCCTCAAAGGGATGATGCTACCTCTAGAAAGGTAATCCAGTGTGGTTTGAATAAGCAGTGTGAAGAAGACCCAAGGAGCAAGCCAGTAAAACAGCATTCCTACATGACCACTGCCTCAGTTCCTGCCTCCAGGTCTCTGCCTTGAGTTCCTGCCCTGACTTCCCTAAGCGATAGAAGGTGACCTGAGTATGGTAAGCAGAAATAAACTCTTTCCTCCACAAGTTGCATTTGGTTAGTGTTTTACCATCAAAAGAGAAATCTAACTGAGACAATGGACTGCCACCAATTAAAGCCTGTCTTCACCATTTCAGTCTCTGGCTCTGCTTATTTTTGACAGAAGCCATGTAGCAAACTTCTCTTTGTATATCTCATCTATATTTGTGCATCATCTGTCTTCTACTGGTTCTATTTCTATAGATAACTCAAATTAATACAACGATATTAGTTGCCATGGTTCTCTGAGAAAAATAATGGTTACTGCAGAGCAGGATTTATTAACAAAAACCTGTTTCCATAAACTCCCAGTTCTCATTTCATTTCTGTTACTGTGTTAAAATATCCTGACAAAAAGCAACTTAGGCAGGAAAGGGTTCATTTGGTTGACAATTCCAGGTTACAATCCACTGTTGAAGGTAATTCAGGACAGAAACTCAGCTAGTCTTATCATACGTACAGTCAAGAACAGGAAGAAATGAACTCATGGAGGCCTCCCTGCTTATTTGTCTGCTTGCTTTCTTGTTGCTCACTGCTCAGGAGCTCCTGTCTAGGGAAATATAATGCATAAAATGGCCCAAATCTTCCTCTTCCTACATCAATTAACCATGATCGCAACACACACACACACACACACACACACACACACATACACACTCACACAAATACTCACACACACACACACACTCACACGCACATACACGCACACACACACCAAGCCCAGAGTATGCTCTCATCTAGATAAACCCTCGTTAAGAATATCTTCTCAGGTGTCTAGATTGTGTTAACATGACAGTTAAAACTGACCAGCACTCATTGTCTGTCTAGTCATACAGCAAAGAGAGGTTTCCTGCATCAAACTTTGCGTCAAATGCATTAGACTACACTTTGTCCCATCCATCATAAAATCGAGTGAAATTCCAGTGTTACCTCAATTTCTTCAAATGAAATCCATTGGGGACGGGCCATTGGGATAGGATAAAACAGTAACTTCACTATTTAGTGAACTCTCTTCTCAGAGCAGAAACTGAAACATTGAGATGGCTAATCTTCCACTGGACTACTAAACATAGACCTATTTTGTGCATATCTCAGTACTTATGTGATATTAGCCTGGAAGTTAAACAAGACAAAAGGAAATAAAAATTTTCCCAATTATTCTTTTCTGTTGGTGATGTTGTAGATGACAATGATTCTTAGATGTTCCTGGGACTCCAAAATGACACGATGCATGGAAAAAATTGTTAATATTTATCAGATCGTGTGTGCATACCTAGCTTTTGACTTTATGTTCATATTTACAGGTAAATATCCCAAGTGTCCATTGGTAGAGCAGAGGTGCCATTGCTCTATTCTTTTTAAAAATATATTTTATTAATTTATTCATATTACATCTCAATTGTTATCCCATCCCTTGTATCCTCCCATTTTTCTCTCCTTCCCATTTTCCCCTTACTCCCCTCCCCTATGACTGTGACTGAGGGGGACCGCCTCCCCCTGTATATGCTCATAGGGTATCAAGTCTCTTCTTGCTCTATTCTTACATGGCCCCTAGGTGCTACATACTACACGTAATTGGGAGGTTTGGAAATTTTGGGATCTAGTGCAAGCAAGTAAGTGCCTATGCAGATGAAGAAAATATTATGACCCTGGGCCTCCCCTCTTCTTCCTGATGCTGTGATGTGAACAGCCTTTTAATGTCAGACGTCATCATCTATACCAGGATATTCTGCTTCCCCATAGGCCCCAACACAATGAAGCCAAATGACTCATTGACTGCATTCTTTGAACTTATCAACTCAAACTTGCCCTTTTCCCTTTAAGTTGATTTCATCAGTATTTTACACCAGCATAGAAATATAACTTATAAAGTATGACCAAATTGTGCATTGTGGTATGACTTGAAATGTCCTGGGATGAGAGTCCCCTTGTGGCGGGGCTAGTGGAAGACTGACAAAAGAGTTCAGGTCGTATGCTTTAATGGAGGCTGGAGGCATTGCAAAGAAATTGGCTGACCAACTCACAGATACAAATGGCTGTGAAGCTTTGATGCCCACAAATAATGAAGTATTGGGTTATGTCTCCCAGTCCTGCCTGTAAGTCACCATGGCCTACTGAATGCATATTATGGAGAAAGAGAATGAGTACCCGCTTCATCCTAAGTCTTACTACAACAGCAAAGCCTTTTCTTTGTTACACATTTTCTGTGTGTGTGTGTGTGTGTGTGTGTGTGTGTGTGTGTGTGTGTTTATCAGAAAAGGGACCAGTAAGGCCAAAGCAGTAACTCTTGCTGGATGTGGATGGCTAAAGTGTGTCTTTGTGGTTTAAGGTGTGGGTGGTGGTACCTAGGGAAAGTGCTTCTCAGATGTACATGCAAGTCCTCTGGCTCCTCTGTCCTGCTTCTTTGTGTACAGTGAAAAGGCCCCCAGTTTTCACATCCAATTCCCAATTCATTGTCGGTTGCTCACTTCAGCTGTTCGTTATCATTTTGCAGTGCCTCATCAATGCTACTGAGCAACAGCCATCTGTCAGGGCCTGAATCATGCTTTTCCAACTTGTCTTTTGAAATTCTAACACTCCATGTGACCATAATTGGAGATAGGACCATTGTAGAGATAATGAAGAACTAAATGAGGTCAGTAGGGTGTGTTCCTAGCAACAGCCCTGGTGTTCTTCTACAAAGAGGATGGGACGAGAGTGCCTGCCCTGCTTCCATGTGCCCAAAGAGGAGAGACCATGTAAGGATACAGGGAGAGGCAGTCATCTGCCAACTCAGAGAAGAGGCATTAGAATGAACCCTCTTGCTTGGCACCTTCATGCTAAGCTTCTTCAGAACTGTGAACAAATACTTTCATCTTGTTGACCTTACTGAAATTTAAGTGGTTTCCAATACTATAATTCCAGGTGACCAGGTGACTATAATCTTATCTCTGGTTGGCCCTTTGACTGAGGTCAAGTGTAAAAGACTGCTGTGGTTTGATTGTAATAGCACCACTAGTTCCAAGATAGAGGTGTTATTTGGGAGAGTTGTAGACATTTGGGAGGTAGAGTCTCACCAGAGGAACTGAGTCACTGCAAAGAGGTTTTGCAGCCCTACCTTCTTCAAGTTCACTTCCTGCTTCCTGAGTGTAGATGCAGTGAGACCAGTTGTCTCCTGTTCCTTTGCCTTTCCTAATGATGGACCATATCCCATCAAACTGCAAACCAAAACTGAACTTTTCTTCCTTTTAGTCATTTCTTGGCAGGTGATTTGTCACAGCAATGAGAAAAGTAGCTAATGCAAAGATCGAGAATCCTATGGTTATTGTTTCTGCTTCTTGCTCTAAAATATCTCAAATGCTGAATTCACATCTCTTTAAATTTACCGGTTTCTTTTAAAATACTGTCTTAGTTTAAGTCCAAATAATTTAGCAGCAACTAGGCCACCATCTTCTGAGAAAACTCAGCTTTACTCCCAACCAGAGATGGAGTCTTCCTCAAGCCAGGCTCTGAAGGACCTATCTTAAAAACCCTATCACCACTCACTTTATTGATAATTTTCTTTGCAATTGGAAAAAATATAGTTCTCTCCCTTGCCTGTTTGATTTGGCAAGGCATTAGAGTTACTTGTAGTGAAAATAATATGACAAAGAAAATATAAATACAAGAAATGAAACTGTTACTACATACATGTAGTTGCTCGGTGTACAAAATATTGTGTTGAACTATGTGTTCCATCATGGACCTACTACTACCATATATCCCAAGCTGTTTAGAGTGTGACAAGACTCTACCGTGGAGAAGGGGTTACGTGGGATCTTGCTTTTTGAGTCTGGGGGACTGGTTCTATGAGTGCCCACACTTACAGAGTCCAGCAGCGGCCATGCAGTACGTTCTTTTCCTGTGTTATGAGAACAATCACCTTTGGAACACAGCTACCATGTTTAGAGGAAGCCCAACCTCATGGAGAGGCAACAAGAGGATATTCCATCAGATAGCCTCAGCCACGATCTTAGCTGGAGCAGCTCTCTGCAGGGGGGAAGTCCCTGAAGGGTAACAGCTGGAGGACGCCATGTTCTTACAGGTAGATACAAATCCTTCTTTACAAGGGATTATAGGTACCACACCATCATTTTAAACTCTGCATCAATTGGAACCAAGAGAGAAATACTTCAGATGATTTCCCACCCTGACTTTCCAGCTGAGGATGTGGTAAAGGAGAGATGTCTGTCTCTATTCTGTTTTGTCTGTAGTCCCCCCCTGTACAAACCATGGTTGATAAATAAGAATTACTGCCTCAATCCCCTGGGTTTGAGATACTTGTAGGTTATTGCAAATATTGAAAGGAACTTTAGGTGAAGTGCTAGAATTAGTAAGAATTTGGTATGGCTGCAGATATAAAATCAATGTACAAACTGATTGTATTTTTTAGAGATTTACTTATTTTATTTTATGTGTATGGATGTTTTCTCTGTATGTATCTGTGCAGCGTGTACATGCTTGGTACCTTGGAGGGCAGAAGAGGATGTTGGGTTCTCTGAAGCTTTAATTACAGATGGTTGTGAGCTACCATGTGGGTTCTGGGAATTGAATTCTGGCCTTTTGGAAGAGAAGTTAGTGCCCTTAGCCATGGAATCATCTCTCTAGACGCTGGCTTATATTCTTAGATATTTAACATATAGAGAGGTGAAACGTAAAACATCATATTAGCATAAAAATATACTCTCCTAAAAGTAGGTACAACAGAGTCACCTAAGTCCTTCCAAGAGACAATTGCCGAGCTCTTCACAAAACAGTACAGAAGACCAAAACCAAACAGGGTGATAAGTATTATGCTCACGAATTCAGAGTCAATATTGCATAAATATCAGTTTTCTCAAAATTGATTGAGTATTTCATGCCAAGCAAAGTTATAATTACTGTATACTGTGATGAGCTGACACTTACCTTCAAAAGAAAATGTAGAGGCCAAGGCCAGAGATGGCCCTTTAGACATATATCTTCCAGTTTATAAAAACCTAACACGGCAAGTTGTTGATGGAAAAACTGGAACTTTAGACAGTATTGCAGACAAGTGGCAATTTCTGTCATCTGTCTTCTTGTTCCTGTTTGTCACATGCTTTTAAGAGCTCTAGCATGGCAGATCCGGTGTTGTAGATCCACAGTCAACTGATGGGCTTTCTGCAGATGCTATGGAGAAAACTCAATACTCACAGTGAACAATAACAACTAAAGTTCCCACAGAATGGCCAATTCTAGGTGGATTAGGGCCCCATATGAGTAAAGTAAGATAGACAAATAGACAAACACATAAATATTCATTTCAAAATACATTATAGAAAACTTTACATGAGTATTGATCCTTAAATATTATCTAAAGAGCTTTGCCCTTAACTAAAATTGGTTTATTAAAATTATAAATTTATATTCATCGGGGGATGAATGTTTAGTGATTACAGATGTAGTGACATCATCCTATGACACGCTTCACTATTAGTAAGTGGGTCCAACAGCAGAGTTCAGTGACATATCCGATGCAGGCATGGCAATGAGATATTGATTGTTGTAGCCAACAATGTTCATAATACTAAAATAAAAAAACAACTCAGATTCTCACAAATGACAGGGCAGACAAATAAACCGGCACATTCAATGTAAAGAGGCAGCAATGAAAATGACCCATGGCTCATGCATCCGTGGGGATAATTCTCATGTGGAGAACAAGAAACAAGCCATGGAAAATCCACTGAGTATGGCTCAAAACCATAGAGACCTAAGGCTGTTGACTGAAGTAGTCACCCGTAGTGACACACTAACAGAGGAGACATAACCATACAATTTTATTTTTGTGATAGGAAGAACTTAAAGACTGCTTCCTCTTGACAACTTTCTGAGTACTTCATTTGACACTTTTATATTGTCTACGCATATTCCATATGCTTTTTGAATATAAAATGTAACCCATAAGAGGAAGGAAAAATGCAAATGGACATACCAATTATGATGATGCCTAAGAATAGCGTCTGTTGTTTCCTATGCAGCGTTTCTCAGTCACGCTTAGGAATTAGTTCTTTGTCATTCTAGTAGCCTCCATTAATCCATGGAGGATGGATTAATCCCCCCAGTGGATGCCTGAATGCTCAGTCACTCCAAATGGTGTACGTATTGTTTATTCTGAGCATATGCGATGAAGTCCACATTGATGAAGCACACATACTATGTATGGTTTTGAGTATTCATTTTCCCCTCTTTCAGAGATTTCTTCTTAGTATAAATCACAGCCACTCAATATGTAATTACTGTTCTTTCTTTCTTATTAAGAACTTTTATATTTTTTGGTATCACATGAGCAAAGTCTGTTATTTTTGTTGTATTATTTATCTTCATAAGTCTGAGTGAGGTCCACCCAAGTTTAATAAGCTATCAGTAAATACTTGTGTGTTGAATGAATAATTGCACTAATAAATCAATACATTTCCTATTAGGTCCATTGCCTAATGAGGGGCTGGTATGTGGAATAAATCAGGATGTGTTTTCACCAACCAGCACATTTTCACTTCACATTGTGCCTTCTCCTTATCTAAACTGCCAACCTCACTACTGTTGCACTTTGAAGACAGTTTTTAAAAGGAGTAAGGGAGAATTGTTCACAAGCCCTCTGATTATTACAGTCGGTCTGATGACTGACATCACTGAGTGATTCACTAAGAACATAGAGTATAGAGTTTAGACACATTGGCAGAGATGATTCTTGTCCTTGCAACCATGCAGGAAGGGAGGATATGAGAGAGACATCATCAAACTACTCAGAATGGTGTGCAAATTAAAAGTTATGGCTTGTTTATTTCTGGAAAATTCTATTCAATATTTGTAGATTGAGGTGAGTTGGAGGAATTGAAAGCAAACTCACAATGAGGAATGTGTATAACTATATTTTATTAAATAACTCAATGTTTTTTTGTTTTTAACTTGTTTTGAGAATAAAGTATTGCCTCTATTATCCCTGATACATGCATTGGCTTCGCGTGTCTTGTTCCCTCCTCTCCTTGTGTGGAGCTCATTGTCAGGCACTGGAAATGAGATGATAAGGAAGACTCAGGCCTTAACCTGAGCAAGTCTGCATTGCACCAAGGAAATGGGCTTAGAAAGAACAATGGGGACAGAGTTAAATCACTTAGAGGCCCCAGCAGTGCCTCTCAGACTAAAGCATGCCTCAGGCTCCCTTGCAGATGTAGGCATGTCAGGTGCCTGAGCAGATGGAGTTTTTGATCCAGTGGATGGCAGGATGGGCCTGAGAATCTGAATTTTTGTCAGGTGATGACAACCACTAACTCACAGCATTGTTTTTAATGTCAAGAGTCTTGATTTCAGTCATTTTTCTCTTCTCAGATCATTTACTGTTAAAAAAAAAAAAAAAGAAATGGAAACAGAATAGACATCTGAAGGGGATGAAGAGGGGGAACTAGGTGAGAGAGGGAGTGGGGAAGGGAACAAGGGCTGAGACCAGTTATGGAAGTGGGGGAGGTGAGGGAGCTGGGAAAGAGAATGGAAACTGCGGGGTAGGCCATCTCTGGAACAAGCTGGAATCCTGCAACAAGATGGGCTCCCAAGAGGATATAATTGTGACTCTAGTTGAGACTCCTGACAGCGGGGAACATGGAGATGAAATAGTCACCTCCTAGGTAGGCAAGGTCTCCAGTGGAGCATGGGAGGGGGACCAACCTAATCACAAAATTTTGGCCCAAAATTTACTTTACCTACAAGATGTGCAGGGATAAAGATGGAGCAGAGATTGAGAGACTGGTCAACCAATGGCTGGCTTAGCCTGTGACCCACCCCATGGGAGAAAGCCAACCCCTAACACTACTAGTGATACTATTCTGTGCTTACAGACAGGAGCCTAGCATAACAGTCCACTGAAAGTCTCCACCCAGCAGCAGACTGAAACAGATGAAACAGATGCTGAGGCTCACAGCTAAAATTAGGTGGAGATTGAGGAGTCCTGTACAAGAGTAAGGGGAAGGACAAAGACTCCCCCAAGAAGACCAGCAGAAGCAACTAACCTAGGCTCAAGGGAGCTTACAGAGAATGAAGCACCAACCAAAGACCACCTATGAACTGGATCTAGCCCCCTGACTCATATGTAACTGATAGATAGTTGGTTTTCATGTGTGTCCCCTAGCAAGTGGAGTGGGGGCTGTCTCTGACATGGCCTCTATTGCCTGCATTTGGATCACTTTCACGGGGCTGGACTGCCTTGTCTGGTCTCAGTGGAGGAGGATTCTCTTGGTCCTAATGTGACTTGATGTGCTAGAGTGGGTTGGTATGGGGCACTTTTCTGAGAAGAAAGGGGGGAAAGAGAAAGAGGGTGGAAGAGTGGGAAAGGGAGGAAAGGAGGGAGTGGCTGGGATCAGTATGTAAAGTGAAAAAAATAATACATCAATATATTAAAAAAAGAAAAGAGGGATATCTTATAGAAATCCCTCTTATAGAAAGAGGAATATCATATAGAAAGTGTATAGAAACAATAGGAGGAAAGAGACCCATCCCATGGGAGAGAGCCCACACCTGACACTATTAATAATATTCTGCTATGCCTGCAGACAGGAACCTAGCATAACTATCTTGTGAGAGGCTTTATTCAGCAGCTGATGGAAATGGATGCAGAGACCCACAGCCAAACATTAGACAAAGCTTGGGGAGGATTGTGGAAGAGTGGGAAGAAGGATTGAGGGAGCCCGAGGGGTTAAGGACACCACAAGAACACCTACAGAGTCAGCTAACCTGGGCCCATGATGTCTCACAGAGACTGAACTACCAACCAAAAAAGCATGTATGGGCTGGACCTAGGCCCCCCTACAGATGTGCAGCTTGTTCTGCATGCAGATCTCTTAACAATTGGAGCGGGGTGAGGGGTCTCTGTTGCCTGCCTTTGGATCCTCTCCCATAGCTGCTGTCTTGTCTGGACTTAGCAGGAGAAGATACACTTAGTCATGCTTAGACTTGATGTGCCAGGGTGGCTTGGTACCCTGCAAGGGCAGGCACTTACTTTCTCTGAAGAGAGAGGAAAGGGGTTGGAGGAGGGGGTATGAAGGTGTGACTGGGATGAGAGGAGTGAGGGGGCTTTGATCAGGCGGTAGAGTGATTAAAAAATAAATTAACCAAAATGGAAACAAACAAACAAAAACGAAGGAACTTTCTACAAGGAAGAGGAGGAAAGACTGTAAGTGAGTCAGGGACAGCAGTTGGAAACAGCAAGAGACCAGAGGCCCTGGAGGGTTAGAGATAGGAAACTGTCTTCTTGAACTTCTAGGTCCTCAGAAGAATTCATACTAATATATGTTTGCTTGTTTTATTCCTGTTTTATTCCTTGCCCCAACACAAGGAGAATCAGAAGTGGCTGAGCAGGCTGAGGGGTGGGTGCTACTGGGTGATTCTGTCAAGGACTCACACCTGTTTTATGCTGCTTTCATTTCCTTGTGAGCCTTGAGAGGTTGTCGCTTCTCTGGACATCACAACTTGTGTTCTAGGAAGTAAGAAGTAAAGAAAGTCACACAGGAAAGGACACATTGGTTGACTTTCTTGTTCTGTTAGATGAATTTGAGCTTTTCTGGAAGGTTCTAGAATTTTGCTTTGACCAACAATATCCCCATAAGCCCCTGTATGCAATATATACCTTTATCAATTGTGTTGCATGGCTTGATGCTAATTTAATCAATTAAGTGTTTTAAAATATAATAATAATAATAATAATAATAATAATAATAATAATAAATTTAAAATTAAAAAAATAATATACCCCCAAATTAGATGGAAAAACATTTTGCTTGAATATTAATGGCTGCACCTTGAAAGGTCAGAAGGATAGAAATGGACTACCCTGACACCGCATCAACCATTCTGAGAAGAGACTCTTAGTCTAACCCTTCTGGGCTGTCAGACTATGCTAGTGCTCTTGAGTACTCAGTGAATTGCTTCTGATGTTCTCCTGGTCAGTTTAATTCTCTTTGCATACATTCCAACCCAGGATCTGGGCAGACAACTGTCCTCCTCCCTCCTCTGGTACCCTTTGCACCGCTTAAGTTAGGGTACCAGTCCTTGAAGCCAGACTCCATGGCCTCTGAGTCGCACTCTCTCAGGAGCCGTGGCTTTGAACATGTTTCTTGTTTCAGTTTCACCTGGATTTCTTCATCTCTGAAGAAAGAACTGAGAGTGGTTCTTGCCTTATCAGCATGTTGTGGGAATTAACGCAGGAGCTTACAGAGGGACAGAGCAGAGCCAGCCCACGGTGGTGCTTGATAACTGCCAGCAATTATTCTTCAAAGTTCAGACGTTTACACAGCACTAGCCTTTATCTACATGTTTGTTTGAAATGCCGTTCAGTGCCTTCCCACCTGTCAAAGCCGACTCTCTATCTATGCTTTGAAGTTGTTTCTGCAATCCTGTGGCTGCCCTGAGTGTGAAGTGTGCATTTCACAATCTCTCTCCTCTCCATTTTCCTTCTTCCTCCCTCAATCCTCTCCCTTTCCTCTTCTGTTATCTTCCTCTTCCTCCTCCGTTTTCCCTTCCTCCCCCCTTTAACTCTTTCCACCCTTCTTCCATGTGTGTCATATCCCTGTCTGTCTCCCACCTTCCTCTTTCCTCTCCATCACCACAATCTCTGTCCCATCCACAAGCCTGTGGGCACTTGTGGTCGACACAATATGTGCACGTTGCCCTCTGTCCTAGGTTCCTCCTGGGGCCGTGATTCCAGGAAAGGCTCTGTTCACTGTCCTCACATTTCTTACACTTGTAGTCTTAAAGCCTTCAGCAGATCCCAAACTGAAGCTATATATTTCTGAATAGAACATGCTTCCAGAAGCCCCCAGAGCCCAGGAAATTCATCTCCCAGCCGGTAAAATGTTTCCTGCTTAAAATAGCCTTCTGCTCCCTCCTCTTTCAGGAGGGCACAGATGGTTAAGCCTTCCTGCTTTCTTTGGGAAGGTGACTTCCTTCTTGTCTACTCCTGAGTGCCCTGCCAGGCCACCTTGTCGCCTCCTTGCCCATATCCTCCCATACACCCATTTCATCAACACTTTCCTCTAAGTAATCTCTCCAAGGGACTCTTAGAGATTTGAACATACTGAGTCCCAGGCCTGCAACAGGCAGGGCCAGGCTAAGACCTCACACTTCAGTGAATAGTCAGCAAGGACCCGTGTCTGACCCAGACTCTGTCTCCTGTTACTTTTCCGGCTGGTCCTCTGTAGACATTTCAAACAGGCTGTGCTGGCTCGTCCATCTTTTGTCCCACGAATTCCTTAGACATCTTTCCTTAGGCTCAACAGAGACTTCATTTCAATACCTGCGCCCTTGAAGCACACGGAGCAATTCTTAATCAAAGAAAAGCTTTTAATTGATCATTCTTGCTTCACCATGAGGGGATGCTAGCCTATGGAACACTAAGCACCTTCTGTCCTGCAGGCAGCTGGCCCTAGGTTTATGAGTTTAATTACTTGGAAAAAGTCATCATCGTGTTTCAGATGAACATGGTAACTGCTCCTGAGGTTGATTGTGGCGTGACCTTTGATATTAAAGTGTCATTGCAACAATTCAAGTAAATGTTTGGCTAGTGGCCGGCTACTCTAGTAGTAGAACATCAAACCATATAAATAAAATAGCCGGAAGGGGTAATTTTGAATCTTCCCTGAACAAAGAAATGGAGAGTGTTGGTGCTGATGGATAATGTAAAGATACTGAACTTGTCGTTTCGCAGTGTATATATACCATAAAGAAAAGATGAACATTGGTGCTAATGCATGCTCTGGATATCCTGGATCAGTAACCTCACAATGTAACATGTAAGCCACAAAACCACACTGCTGGACAGATATGGACAGCTATCACCTCTGCATCAGCTTTCAAAAGCACATCTTTATATAATAAGAAAACATTGCTGGTGTGTTCAGGTCACTTGCTGTAAAATCTGGGGGACATTTGAAAGCAATTAGATGCAATTTAACAATGAACTTGTCAAATATCCAGGAGGTCAGCCAACGTACACATCGTTATCCCTTCCATTTTCAGGAAAGATAATTTATTTATAAGAAAGAAGATAATTATGAGATGAGCACTGGGGCCAGTGAGCTTCCTGGTCTCCTTAACCATCCTAAATGCTACTGAAACCAATAGTGAGAAAACATGTTACAAAATTTCTATTGTTTCTGTTTTAATCTAAATAGTTTCTGTAAAATGAAATAATGTGGTTAATGACTTAAAAGCAATGAAAGCAATTTAAGTATCACAGGATATCCCTTCACATATTTAGGGTTTTTAAAATGTTGTTTTGTTTTTTTTGTGTGTATGTGTATGAGCAAGTCTGTGTGTGAGCATAAATAGGTGTGTGTGAGTGTGTTCACAAGTGTGTGTGTTCACAAGTGTGCGTGTGTGTGTGTGTGTGTGTGTGTGTGTGTGTGTGTACATGTTTCTCTCTACTTCACACACTGAGGCAGGTGCTTCACTAATCCCTTAGTCTTTGCTTCTGCCAGATTGGCTGGCCAGTTTGCTCTGTGTATCCTTGCTCTTTTTCTCTGCTTACCTTCTACCCCATAGTGTGCTGTTTTACAGGTGGGTTGACATGTCTACCCCATATGTGAATAGGTGCAGAGGATCTGAGCTACCCTCTTCGTGCATGCACAGTAAGGACTTCACCTTCTGAGCCTCTCCCCAGACCATTGCATGTGTTATAAGTTTGATTTCTGAGTAAACATGTAGGCTATTTGTATGCCAAATCCTCAACACCCTCACAGTTTAGTACTATTTCCTGTACAAACCTCGTTCTGCTGCCAATGGGAAATAAGCCACTCAAGGTCAAACTCATCCTTGTACCTAAAAATAAAGCTGTGTTTACATTTAACCAGTACTCAGTATTTTTAAAAGGAGAAAGAATTTATTATCACATAGATTAAATTGCTTGAAATGTGGAATTTTCTTTTTAAAAACATTCTAGCTATTAATCTTGTAATTTTAAAGGGGGGCACAGGAAAGAGATGACAATTTTCTGCACATTAAAAGATAGATCCATATTATCACTGTTTAAGGTGGTCAGTAGTTAATTTATACTAAGAAAATATAGTTTCCGCGGGTTAGTTCTATATGATTAAAATTAGTTTAAGCCAAGCAAATAAAGCAAATTTCTTCATTGTGATCCCCACTTTTATAGATCCTAATTGAAACTTCCTTACTAAATATGGCTTACTTTCATAAACTCTTTTGCTCTGTTTTGGGAGCTCTGAAATGGCTCTTGCAAATTCAATCCGATTTTGCTCTATTCTAAGATTTATTTCTCTGTAAGCAGAAGAGCAAAAATAATTCCTTGTATGAGATACTAGACAAATTTCCCATTTATGTATTCATTTAGCAAATAACTGAGCAAATAACTAGCAAAGATACAGGCACTGGGGAAATAGCGGGGAACAAAATACATGGAAATCTCTCATTCCAAGTATTTGTTGTTTAGTTGTAGGTTCAATGGTTCCTACTTGTCCCCATGAAGACTATTTAAAAAAATCCACATTTTGTTAGAAGACGACGCACACTATGTAAGAGATAAGTCAAGAAAGGAAGATGTGGGCTGAGGGAAGCCTCAGAAGTTAAGAGTGCAGGTTACTCTCGTAAAGGATCAGAGTTTGTTTTCCAGTACCCACACAAAAACTCACAAAAGCCCACAACTCCATCCCAGTGGAGCACCTACGCGCACGCCTATGTGCATGTGCGCGTGCATGCATGCATGTGCACACACAATCTTGTAAAAAGAAAGATGGTAAATGCCAAGTAATATGTAGACTGAAGGGTATAGGTTACAGAGGGCCATGAAGGCTCTTTAGAAGGTAGCATCTCTCCCAAGTTTAGAGCAAAGTGGGGAGTATCCAGTTTCATTTGGGCTGAGAGATGAAAAGACCACATGATCTTGCCAAATCAGACTTCTGGGAGTCCTCCTGCAGCTCTGATACTGAGGGACTGTAAGGTTTATTCTCTACTCTTTATTTTTCTCTCTTATCTATATAATGATATTTCCTGGGCTTAATACCTCTCCTATCACTGTGACAAAATGTCTGACAAAGGCAGTAAGGAAGGGTTGATTTAGACTTGCCGAGGGTGAAATTTATCAGAGCAGAGAAGTCATGTCTATAGGAGTATGAGATGGCTGGTCACACTGCATCTATAGCCAGGAAACAGAGAGAGATGAACGTGTGCTCTCTCTGTCTCTCTGTCTGTCTCTCTGTTTGTCTGTCTCTGTCTCACTGTCTCTGTCTGTCTGTCTGTCTGTCTCTCCTCTCTCCCCTCTGCCCTCTCTTCTCTCTTCTCTCTCTCTTTACTTCTCCATTCTCTGCCCCCCCCCATAGTTCAGGACCCTACCCCAGTGAACAATGACACTTATGTTTAGGGTGAATCCTCTCACCTCAGTTCACCTAATCTAGACTTTCCTACAGACAACATGTAAGGCTGTCTCTTCGGTGTCTGTATAGCCTGTCAGGTTGACAATCAGTACTGACCATCACACTGGGTTTCCTCCGTTTTCCACCTTTGGAGCTATTGCATCATCTGATGGCAAATAAATATATTAATGGATGCTTCTGGCTGTAGCAGTGATTGGTACTGGGAGGATACATCTATCTGATACTGGGTGGCTCCCAGGACAAGCAAACCTCATGCCATTAAAAAGGAACTTGTATTACAGAATGTCCTCTTCAAAGTGGGACCTAGCCTTTGTTGAGAGCATGGGGCGAAGTAATCAGAAAGCTCTTGTCTGAAGTCAAAGGCAAGTGCCTTCAAGTGCAGCCACCATCAGAGTCACCTGCAGTCCTCTCTCTCTCTCTCTCTCTCTCTCTCTCTCTCTCTCTCTCTCTCTTTTAAAAGTATTCATTTTACATCCCAAATGTAGCTCCCTCCCTTGTTTCCTCCCATTCCCACCCCTCCTATAGTCCTCAAAAAGGGGGAGCCCCCTCCCCTACCATCTAGCCCCAGCCTATGAAGTATCATCAGGATTGTCTGCATCCTCTTCCTCTGAGGCCTGTCAAGGCCACCCCACCAGGGGAAATGATCAATGAGCAGGCAACAAAGTTCATGTCAGAGACAGCCCAATCTGGCACTTTCTCAGAAAATTGGGACTAGTGCTACCTCAAGACCCAGCCACACCACCCCTGGGCATATATATACTCCAAAGATGCTCCACCATACAACAAGAACATTTGCTCAACCATGTTCATAGCAGCCTTATTTGTAATAGCTAGAATCTAGAAACAACCTAGATGCCATTCAAATGAAGAATGAATAAAGAAACTGTGGTATATTTACACAATGGAATACTACTCAGTTATTACAAACAAGGAAATCTTGAAAATTGAAAGCAAATGGATGGAACTAGAAATGATCATCCTGGGTGAGGTAACCGAGACCCAGAAAGACACTCATGGTATACACTCACTTATAAGCAGATATTAGCTATATAATACAGGACAACCTCACTATAATCCACAGATCTAAAGAAGCCGAATAACAAAGAGGACCCTAGGGAGGATGCTTGATTCACATACAAAAGGGAAAAATAGAATAGACACAAGAAGTGGTTGAAGAGAGGGAACAGGATGGGAGCCTACCATAGATGTCCAGTAAAAGACACTACCCAGCAGGGAATCCATGCAGAAGCTGAGACTCATAGCCAAACATTGGGCAGAGCACAGGGAGACTTAGGGAAGAGTTGGGGGATAGAAGGAACTGGAGGAAACAGGAGCTTCACAAGGAGACCAAAAGAGTCAATAAATCTGGGCCCAGGAAGGCCTGCAGAGACTGATACACTAACCAGGTCCATGCATGGAGAGGACCTAGGACCCCCTCCCCCCTCCCCCCCTCCCCCCCGCTCAGATGTAGTTGATAAACAGCACAGTCTCCTTGTGGGTCTCCTAATATGCACTCTTCTCTTTACCCCTCACTCATCCTTATCCTTTTGATGGGTATTTTGGAAGTTTGAATAAAAACAGGCCCCATAGGTCTGTAAGGAGGGGCACTATTAGGAGGCTTGGTAGAGTAGGCGTGGCCTTGTTGGAGGAAGTATGCCACTAGCAGGTGGCCTTTGAGATCTCAGATGCTCAAATGAGGCCTAGTGGCTCCTAGTCTCTCCTGGCTCCTTTTGGATCCAGATGTAGAACTCTCAGCTACCTCTCCAGCACCATGTGTGTCTGCATGCCACCAAGCTTCCTGCCACCACAGCAATGGACTAAACCTCTGAACTCTAGGCCAGCCTCAAGGAAATGCTTTCCTTCACAAGAGTTGCTGTGGGCATGGTGTCTCTTCACAGCAACAAAACCCTAAGACAGACATGTCCCTACTTTACTCTTTCTGGACTTCTTTGCATGAAAGTTTTAAAAAAAATTTCTGTGTAAAAAATACTGTGACCTCAGGGGATTAAAAACCCTCCTTATTTCTTCCTCATCTTTTTTCAGAGCAGGAGTCTGGGGTGAGACTGGGCTCTTTGCTATGGGTACCCTGGTGCTGAATTCACATTGCTAGTTAGACGCAGGCCCTGTTGCAAACTCTGGGGAAATATCTGCTCTCAAGCTCAGTTTCTGCTGGTGAAATGCAGTTTCTCATTATCGAAAATGAGATTTCTCATTTTTTTTTTTACTGGATATCCATCATGGGTCAGATTATTTGAAACTCAGCACTTTCTGCTAAGAAAAATTCTAGTGCTTGATCTTGTTAGTGTTGGAGAGGGAACATGAGAAGAAAAAAATATAGGCAAATGATTCACTGAACGTTAAAAAAAAAAAAAACAATGACTTCTGTCCCTATACTTGAAGGGCCCTTCATTCCTCACTACGTGGTCCTCCCCATCTCTAAAACAGAGATTGTGTTCTGCCCCTGGTTCCGGGCACTGACCCATGGGGCAGTATTAAAGGGTTCCTGGGATTAGAGCAGTCCTCATTGAATAGCCTTCCTCCGATAAATGATGGAATTTGGGTCTGACTGCATTTGCAACATTCTTTTATAGGAGCCCTTGATTGGTTTGGTTTCCTATTGCCGTGATAAGCACCGTGGCCCGAACCAACTCAAGGAGGAAAGGATTTGGCTTACAAGCCATAGTCTATCATCTAGGGAAGACAGGGCAGGGACCCGGAGGCAGGATCTGAAGAGCTGTCATGGTGGACTGTCTTGTTCCTCATGGATTGCTCAGTCTGCTTTCTTTTACAACCAAAGACCATCTTCCCAGGGGCGGTACTGCCCACAGTAGACTGGGCCCTCTCACATCAATCTGCAATCATAAAACTGCCTCTCAGTCGAAGACTAAGCTGCCCATCGGATACATATGCGTAGGAGTTCTAGACCTAGACAGTGTGTGGTCCTTGGTTGATTCTTCAGTCTCCATAAGCTTCCCTGGACCCAGGTTAGTTGACTCTGTTGGTCTTCTTGTGGAGTTCTTGTCTTCAAGTGGGTCCCCTAGTAAGGGGAGCAGGGGCTGTCTTTGACAAGGACTGTGTTGTTTGCTTTTTGATCACTTCCCCCTGGTGGAGCTGCCTTGCTCAGTCTTAGTGGAAGAGGATATATTCAGTCTTTATGTGACTTGATGTGCTGGGGTGGGTTGGTGTGTGTGTGTGTGTGTGTGTGTGTGCCCCTTTTTGTGCAGAGCAGGAAAAGGGGAGAGGGGGAAGAGGGAGGGAGGATGGGATTGGGAGGAGAGGAGGGAAGGGGCTGTGATTGGCATGTGGAATGAATAAATTTTAAGAAGTGTCCCTAAGTCTTCCTATAGGCCAATCTGATCTCCATCAGTTGAGGTTTCCTCTTCCCAGGTAAGTGTAGGTTTGTGTCAAGTTGACAAAAGCTATGACAGTGTTTGATTGAATAAATGAGTAAAGAGTTATGCCTGCCTGGGGCAAAGGATTTAGGGATTTTTCTTTTTTAGAATTCTGTCTCTCACACATGTTGGGCATATGTCTAAGTTCATACACTTCCCGTTTCTCTAGGGAGCACATTTTGTAAGAGAAATCATCTTAATGGGATCTTGCAATTTTAAAGACATCCCTGTAATGACATGTGAGTGTACCTCAAGCATATAATATGGGTGGTAATTCACATGCCAAGTGTTCAAACTTTGTATTTGTTTCCATGTTTGGTTCTCATACAATAATTGTATGTACTTGTGTGGTGAAGTGTGACAATTCAATAAAGGTATATAATAGGTATAGCTTACCTTTAATATGCAAAAATGTCTAAATATTACTTTTATTAGGCTATATCTTATATTTATCTATTAATTATTTCTAAGTAAAATTAGTAAAGAGGGATTATAATTTAGCAATTCTGTATAGCTCTTGTAATATGGTCTTATTATTTCCAGTGTTATGTGCTATGCGTGTTTAAGAAACACATTTATTTTCTGATTTTCTGAAGTTGTTCTTTGATGATTTCTTACAATCACTTGTCCTCCACTTTCTCCAGATCCACTCCTTTTTCTACCTACACAACTATGTGTATTGTCTCCCCTCCCAGTCAAATACAGTGGTACTGCCGATATTCTCCTGAATATGTGGCCCTTCCCCTAGGGCCATCAACCCACTAGGGGCCAAATCCTTAAAGAAAATGGACTCTCCCTCTCAGCAGCTATTAGATACCAACATTCCCTACCAAGGGATGGGAATGTGTGCCCAGCTTTCCTCTCCATGCTGGTGTTTTGGCTGCCTTGAGCTTGCATGGGTCTGTGTTTATCCTGTCAACTGCTGTGACTTCATATGTGCAGCAGCCACATTGGGTTCAGGAAACATGGCTTGCCTGTAGTCACGCACCACCTCTATCTCTTACAATCTTTTCACTTTCTCCTCTGCAGGGATCCCTAAGGCTTGGGAGGAGGGATGTGATAGACGTGTCCCATTGCTGAGCATGCTGAGCAGTGAGAAACACATTTTTTATTGATTGGGTAAATACAAGAAAAGCCCATAAAGCACTGAAAAATACCATAGCGTTTATTGTCTTGTAGTTCATTGTATGCTTTAAAAGTTCATTTAAAGAAATTATGCAAGCAATACAAGATTACGTTCATCTTATAAAATATAAAGTACAGATTTAGCTTAAGACATTCTTCTTGCTATTTCTTATTTCTAGTCTGACACTAAGAGTTTTATCTTATATATATGCATTTTAATAAATAGTAATGCATTTATATATTTAATATCATGCACATTATTATATTTATTTGCTTGCCATCATTTTGATCTTTCACATTATAAAGATGAATATATGGTTTAGTACTAAATACTGGACCTCTCTTTTGCTTTTTTTTTTTTTTTTTCATTTTTGTCCACGTTTCTTTTGAGTGCTACTGACTGTAGGAATGTTTCTGGTGTCTCTAAAGTGCTTGCACTTTGTCTACTGGGCAAGTTGAGAGCCTTTCTTGCATTTAAGTGTTTTATCTTTACTTTTTTAAGATGATATCTAATTTGAACACTTTTTATCTTCAATTATCAGCATTTCCATGTTCGGATTTTGCCTTTGTGTTTTAAGTAGGAAAACTTTCCTATTACAAGATTATAAAAACAGTACTTTATCTCTGAGAGATTCAATAGTACTTTAATCATATGCATTTACATCATTTATAGTAACATGATGTGGTAGAAACAACTGTGTCAGTTTCAAGAAATGTTTATTTAGTTGCCATGAGAACTTAGTTTGCACACGGGTTTGTTATTGTCAGTGATCATTTCCTAATCCCGAACCAACCATGCACTCACATGTGCTTAGGGTTATATAGCCCACCTGCTTTTGGTCATAGCGCTGCTGCATATACCAGCATAGATTCCCATGTGGATTTCCACATTTCGGTTGTATTTGATTCTGATAGTATTGGGTGACATATTTCTATTCCCTCCCATATTTCCTATGGGTGGAAGTTGGAAGTATGAGTTAAACCTGACTCAGGTTCGATATTCAGGGCAGATACGCTGCAGATTACTTTGTCTTGCATTTCATTGGGGACACACTTTTGCCCTGTTGCCCCAGGCTATACTAAAATTCAGCTATAGATTCAGATGGGGCAACTTAGTCTCCACATTATATTGTCTTTCTTAGGTAGGATTCCAGTGTGCTCTACTCAATGCTTGCCTAAGCCAATTATTTCCAGAGGTTTTTTTTTTTTCTTGATTTACGGTTCCTTGTTAGCTAGCATTATTCTGTAAATAAATTTGATTGGCGAATTCTTTACCACCAAGAGCTACTTGTTTTCTGTGCTACAAAGGTACAAGACAGATGTTTACTTCTAATGTGCAGAGAAAACAGTTGACAGTTAACTGTCCAGTTATAGCTCATGATAGTGTGGTGTGATGTGACACTAAAGGCTTTGGGAATTTCTGACCTTAAAGCTTTTTGAATGGCAACCATCATGGCTGCCCTTTTGGGATAATGCTGTTTTCTCCCTGCTGTCTGCTTTGGCAGGCCTCTTATGTAACTTACGTATCAAAGTGCTGGCTTGACACTTTTAAGTCCAATGCCTTTACTTTGTACAGATCTTACATTTGTCCAACATTCTATACCTTATAGCCCTGTACCCCCATATCTCTGATTTTTGGTCACAGCCTCTGTCTCTGTGTCTGTGTCTTTGACTTCCTGCCTCCCTCTCATGATCTTTTAAAGCACTCTGGACCAACCTGAATAATCTAGCATAACTTCCTGTCTCAGAATCTTTAATCCAATCACACCTGCAAACTTTTCTTTTGTTATGTAGAGTCTGTATGTTTGGTTTGTTAGGATGTTGTCATCCTTGTCTATCAGTCATACTTAAGATTCAGGTGTGTTGGCTTTGAACTTTCAAGCATGATCCTTTGGAAGGCAAGGCTGCTAGAATTTTCCACACCTTTTGGATCAATCTGGACAGCTCAAAAGTTTATGGTACAGGTGTCTGCAGGACCCACTGGGAACTAGCACTTTAACACATTTGCTTCTGCCTGGAAGGGAAGCTTCCTCTGAGAGATGAAAGTAACTCTCATGGGCTTATTTAACAACTGGAAGCTGGTGTGAACACCCACCCACACTTCCTCAAAAATGCTGGTGTGTGTGTGTGTGTGTGTGTGTGTGTGTGTGTGTGTGTGTGTGTGTAGAATTTAAATTTAAATATAAATTACCATATGCTGGGAATAACTCCAGAACTCCCTAGAGATGCTATTATACATCCTTTTCTCACTTGTAACCGGTGCTCATTGACCACTGGGAGAAAAGGACCACTGAGCTTTTGGGTTCAATGCACATCACAGACAAGGGTCTCACTGCTGAAACATCTACCCATGGCTGTACACTCCTTCTCATGTGCAAGATGAACAGCCACAGTGTACACAGAACCTATTTGTATCTTTTCTTCAATTAATCTCTTATTAAATATGATTTGAGATGTAATCATGAAATGATGGGAGATTCTTATAATAAAAGCATAATATTCTACACGTTACCTTGTCTTCAAATTCAGGTACTTCCCTAGAACTTTGAAGTTAAAATATTAGAAGGAAACATATTGGAATAAAATATTATACTGTTCCTATCCTAATGTTATTTTTCATGGCTGGTTATTAAAATAAAATATACATGCAAATATTTACCTTCTGACTGATATGAAAAATGAATTACTGCCTTGGTCTACTGGAAGACTGGCTATCATGTGACTGATTTTGCAGATGTGTGACATTTGATATCACTGTGCTATGGCTGCATCTTCCCCAAGGCATAGGGCTTTTGTCTGCAATATTGAAACGGGCTCACAAATTCTGCTCCTATGTTTTAGCCCTAGGAGGGGAAGGAAGAAAATGAAAAGCAGCCATGCTTTTCTCTGATGACCTAACTTAGAACTGTTCTTATAACTTTGAGTTACTTCCTTTTGGTGAATTTTCCTTTTTTTTTTTTTTTTTTTTCACATGATTCAAGCAACCTACTGAGAAGGCTGTGAGATGCAGCCTTCAGTTTGGACCACTTGCTAGAGAATGCGCATGTGCAGCAAGCCTCGGACTACTGACACCAAAATAACGTAATAAATGATAACGTGACATGTTATCATGTATTCTTGTCTCTGCGAAGTCACATGACCTATACCTTGGCTCTCAAGTGTCACCATCTAGTTAAGTCTCTGCAAGGCTTTTCTGTTGCTTATCAAATTCTTTTTTTTTTTTTTTTTTTTTTTACTGGAGGCATTCTGGCTTTTTATTTTTTATTTTTATTTTTTTAAATTAATTTATTCTTGTTACATCTCAATGGTTATCCCATCCCTTGTATCCTCCCATTCTTCCCTCCCTCCCATTTTCCCCTTATTCCCCTCCCCTATGACTGTTCTCTGAGGGGGATTACCTCCCCCTGTATATGCTCATAGGGTATCAAGTCTCTTCTTGGTGACCTGCTGTCCTTCCTCTAAGTGTCACCAGGTCTCCCCCTCCAGGGGACATGGTCAAATCTGAGGCACCAGAGTACGTGAGAAAGTCATATCCCACTCTCCACTCAAGTGTGGAGACTGTTCTGACCATTGGCTAGATCTGGGTAGGGGTTTAAAGTTTACCGCCTGTCTTGTCCTTGGCTGGTGCCTTAGTTTGAGTGGGACCCCTTGGCCCAAATCTGCCTATCACAATGTTCTACTTGTAGGTTTCTAGGACCCACTGGATCCTTCTACATTGCTATTCTCACATGGTTCTTTCATCTAGAGTCCCAATAGGGTGTCCTCCTCTCTGTCCCAGTTTCCTGGTAAGGGAAAGCTTTCATGGGACATGCCCCTTGGGTTAGTATGCAGATATAGGAGATTGAAGATGACATGAGAAGATGGAAGGATCTTCCTTGCTCATGGATCTGGAGAATTAACATAGTAAAAATGACCATCCTACCAAAAGCGAGCTCATCAAATTCTTAAAATGTTAACTGTTCCCGCCTCATTTGGCACTTGGCTCATTTGCAGCCTCACACTACATAGCTTCCCCCTAATGTTTCTCCTCTGCCTCCTACTATGCTATTTCTGTGCTTACTTTCTGCCTCAGGGTATGTACAAGGCTCCTGACACCAACACCCATCCCTCTCTCCATCTCCACTCAGGTACCTTCTACTCACAAGTTAGATATTTCATCTGATGCCACTTTCTCATGAGGTTCTTTCCAGACCAACTCCCTGAGACACTTTTACAGTCTCCTAGGAATCCATGTACTTTGTTTCATACTAAGTACAATAACTTGGATTAGATGCTTGGCTGGATAAATATTTAGTTTACATCTGTCCTTGATAGTAGATTATGCAAGCGCGGTGAAGATTTACAAGTACCAATTGCAAATCTCAGAGTCCTAGACAGGGGACCATTGGTTAGTAATCACCACTCTTACTTTATCCTCCAATGGATGGTGCAGACAGGAAGCTAATCCTGGTATGTCAGACACTATGTTTACCAAGCTGAGGAATGATCTAGCATACAGCTCACTCGAGAGAGATGCCGCTAATGTTGTGCTATCAAGCCTGAGTGATTCCGTGAATAGCTGAGCCACAGACAAATGTGATGTTACAGAAAGTAATTGCTGCCTAACTAATTTGTACAATGGTTACTTTACTGGAAAATCAGTTGACTACCATCCATTTTGAAATAAGTGTGTAAGATAAAGAAGAATGGGAATGGGAGAGCTGATAGAAACGTGGGATTTTGATCTGAACACAATTGACCAGAGCATGTCTGGTCCTTGAATCACACAAAGGAGCTAAGGTGAGGAGCCTTAGGAGTGACGTACTTCTTTGTAAACTTTATCAGATACAAAGCATCAGTGTGTGTATCTGCTGAGGGTGACGTGTGGCTACTTGCCTCTCATGTTGTCTGGAGGCTTGGCTGGAGACCTCTACCTCCACCCCAGGCTATGGTGTCCTATTCTTACTAGATTATCTTCCCTTTCCCAGAAAGATGCCCAGCAAGGACAGATTTGTGTTTCTTGCTTTCTTCCTATCTTATCCATTTCATAACACCTTTATCAGTTTCTTTTTTTTTTTCTTTATCAGTTTCTTAATGAATTCTCAAAGAGCTCAAACTGGGTCACATGCTATCATCATTTTCTCTCCATCCCTCTTCCCTTCCTCTTCCTCCTCCTTCTCTTCTTCCTCCTCCACTTAGAGAAGGGGGTCTCAATAGAGGGATTGCTCAGATCAGATTGGCCTGTTGGCATGTCTAGGGTCGGGGTTGATCGATAATTGGGATGGGAGGCCCAGCTAACTGGAGACAGTACCATTTCCTGGCCAGGTGGTCCTGAGCTATATAGGAAAGCCAGCTAAGCGTGGGTCTGTGAATGAGTCAGCAGTCAGTGCTTCTCTATGGTTTCTGCATCCGGCTCTTGCTCTGGCTCTCATCAGTGATGGACTGTCACATGTGACGCCTTTTCTCCCTTGCGTTGGTTTGGATCAGTGTCCTTCATCACACCAACAGAAAGGAAAGTAGAAAACATCCCATCCTAGAATAGCTGACTTCCTGTCCCCGAGGATTGGAAGAAGGAGGAATTCCCCCCTTGCCCCCCCAGATTTCAGGAGGCCATTGTCAGAGTAGATCCTGCAGACTTGGTCTGCCATAGATCAAAGGAGGAGAAGTAAACATTGGGAGAACTTCCTATTGAGACTATAGTCTGGTTTTTCAGGGCTTTGCCTTAAGGCCCATTCTTTTTCTTTTTTTTTTAACTAGTCAAAGCAATATGTGTGTGTGTGTGTGTGTGTGTGTGTGTGTGTGTGTGTTTGTGTGTGTGTGTGTGTGTACTTTCTCCTTCTCTATGCATTCTGTGTGGGATAAATTTTCATTTTTTGCTCCCAGGCAAATGCAATCTGGCAAGAACAAGGGTCATGTACACAGAAAGTCAAGAGAATAAAAATCTCATCCATAATGTAATGGTTAAAATCTAGATAAATATTGCCTACATTGAATGATCTCAGCTCTACAGTTCTTTGTGACCTGGCTTACTTTTCAGGTAATCTGGTGTTCGTTTCTTTGCGAACTGGATGCTTCCAGGAATAACAGTGTATTCCATTGTGTTGCCTTTGGGTCCCAGATCCTGAAGTGTTTCAATCAAGAAGGCAAAGGTTCACTTCTGTTACAGGAATAAAGCTATGCATCATCCTGCCTGAGCCGTTCTCTCATTCCTCTAGGTCCTCTCTCCTCAGGCTGAGGTCATCATGGCTACATCCACTGTGGATGAACTGTATGTCCTTGGAGGCAGCATCCTCATTGCACCAAGGCATTTGCTCCATCAGGGGAAGCAAAACAAAACAAAACAATTAAATCATCATGCCAGCTGCTTACAATTTGTTGACTCACAAGTATTTGAATGGTCAGCATATGTCACTTTTAATTTAGCCATGTTCACCTTGCTGGTATAGTCACAGCTCAGTGGGAGAAGGGGCAGTGTAAATAAAAAGGTGCGAGAAGAGGCATTGACTATTAGACAGAGTTTGACCAGAGGGGAATCAAGCATTGTAATGGTAGTGGATTTGGTGAAGTTTGACTACCACTTCCAAGGGATATAGATACTGAAAATGCTTGTTCAGTTGTATGCACTTTGTTTTTGAAGTTAGAAACATCATCGAAGAAAACAGCTCCCATATGTTCTCACTTTGAAAATTTAGAATAATTAGTGCACTTTAACGAGTCAGTAGATCTGTCTTCCATGTGAGTACCATACGGCACATGCAGTAAATTGGTGGTTTTCAAGTGTTGTTGGCAAGGCTTGCTTGGGACTGGAGCTCAGGTGGGTGGAGACTGTGACAATAGGAACTTATTTATTCTGCTGTAAGTAGGTGGCTGCGTTTTGCATTGCACTGCTTTGCCACAGATCATAATAAACAGCTCATTACCAAGCCCCTCTACAAAACCCCAAAAGAACACAGTGAATGTGTCAAGAGGAAATAAATATTTACTGAATTAACTGACAGACTCGCTCACGGATATATGCCAACTTCATGTTTGTATGTGTTATTTTAACTTTCATTTTTTTTCTCTCTAAGCCTTCCTAAAATGTCTGTTTTTCTTCCCCCAATGGAGTAGCTTCAATATAAACCAACCTCTGCATAAACTTCTTGCCCTGGTCTTTATCACTGTTTGGGATCTTGCTTCATAAGCAGGGAAGCCTGTTAGATTCTGAGGGCGGTGGTGACACACACCTTTAATCCAAGCACTTGGGAGGCAGAGGCAGGTAGATCGTTGTGAGTTCAAGGCCAGCCTGGTCTACAAAGAGAGTCCAGGATAGTCAAGGCTACACTTCCCTCTTACTTTAAGGTTTAGTTCTCACTGTCCAGAGGTCTATTTGATTCCCTAATTTTGAAAGCAACCAGGGCAAGGATCACAGGCCTCCTGCATGACCAGGTAAAAGCTCAGTGAAATCTATTCATTTGACTTTCTTTTTTCTTTCCCACAACCCTAGCCACCAAATGCCAAATTACTCTGTATCCTCAGTGAGCTGACAACCCTCAAATGGGCATTAGCGGTATGGAGACACAGTCATGGAAAACATAAATAAGGAGGTCATGTCTTATGTGAGGACCAAGGGAACCTTATCTGAGAAAGGAGCACTTGAAATGAGTCTAGTAGACCAAGGAGTTGCATGGGTCTGGGGAAAGTGACTGGAGAAGAGAGACAATGTCAGAGTGGGGTGATGGCATGTCTAAAAGTCTTGCGAGGAAGAAAGAGTTAATTATTTGGAGAAAAATAGAAGAACAATGGCTATGGAGAAGTCAGAGAAGGCTGAGGCAAGTTGAATAATCAGTATTGAAATGAAAATTTAGCACTTTGAGATGGGTCTGGAGAGATGGCTCACTGGTTAAGAATGCATACTGTTCATTGAGAAGATCCAAGTTTGGTTCCCAGTACCCGCATCCAGGTACCTCCCAACTGTCTATAACACCAACTGTAGAGGATCTAACACCATCTTCTCCTGGCTTCTATGAGAAACCTGCACCTATGTGCATGCATGGTCCCAGCCTACCCCTTGTAAATGAACTAAAGAGATTACCTCCACATGGAGTACTAGAGCCCAGGGGTATCTGATTGCCCAGGGTAGTAGCTCTTGCCTTTGCTTGAGAGATGGTCATCATGGGGCCCTGACTGTCCTTGACCTCATGATTGTACTGCTTCCATCTTCTGAGTGCCAGGTTCACAGGGACAGGGATGAGCCACCATGCTTGGTGGGAGCTTTGCTTTTGATTTGATGTTTGCCTTTGACTAATCCCTGTGAAGGTAGGCATTACCATGCAAAAAATCACCAGGTAAGGGGCTTTGCCTAAAGAAAACAGATTGCCTCCAGAGGCATTGATTATCACTCTGTGACTAGGGTGGTTTTTGAAATTTTGTGTCAATATTCTTTTATATGTGAATTTGTGGCTATTGATTTTTCTAAATGAGTTGTAATCGATGTCCATTTTGTTCATTAATTGATGAGTAAAGTCTTTGACATATGGCCATTTCATATCTTTATTCCTGGTAATTTCGGTCCCATTTAGCTTTGTTGTTATAGACCTAGGTCTATTTCTTTTCATAAAAATCTCATAGCCTACTATCTTCTGTACCATTAAACTCTGGACAGATGTTTCCCCATAAATCCTTGCTTTTGGTTGATTTAATAGTATTTCTTTGACAGTGTAATTTTATTCACACTACTATGCATTTTCTATACACACACACACACACACACACACACACACACACACACACACAGTGTTCTACAGAGGATGAGTAATATGTGAGGAGTCTCAGAGGTCTGGTCTACAGAAACAAGTACATAAACTCCTTGCCTTGTTGATGAAAGTAGCACTTGCTTTAGGTGTTCGTCTGAAGAAGCTATTTCCTCCTCCTCCTCCTCCTCCTCCCTCCTCCTCCTCCTCCTCCTTTCATAGGGACGTATTCATATTAATCAAGAGCTCTAGCAAATGACTATATCTCCATCCATGAAGGGGCTATTACTGATGGCTAATGTTATTACTCAGCTAATTTTCCCAGTCATAGCAGAGGGCTGTAATGGCACAGGGAAATGTTATTCTGCCATCAAAAGGAAGATAATTCTGTCACAAAATTGAGAATTCAGGATCTGCAAGCCACGCTAATAGAAGTAGGGATTCTTGAAATGCAGCCACCCTACTTAAACTTAGGCCCACAGTCAAGCCTAAAGGAGAGACAATGGAGTCTTAGCACAGAGAAAAAGATGCACAGGAGATATTGAGAATCAGCCAAGTCTGCCACAGCCTATGTCAAATGGGACCTTTTTCTTATACCTGCTTGAGATGAAAAGGATGATAATGCAAAGACTGGTCACCCCTTCCTCCAAATGTGGCATCTGGCTTTTTTATTGTAACAGGAAAACACACTCTTATGTGTCCAAAATGAAAGCTCTAGGCTGCTCTCAGACTGTGTAACAATGAGTTAGGTCTTCTCAAGTCTCTTGGTTTGTTTCTTATTCCTTTTAGAGAATGAGGCAAAGGTATTGGTAATTCCCCACTTCTTTTCCAGCCCTGTTGTTATACACATATGATCTTTGAGATCAACACTGTAATTCCTTCTTTGAATCCAAAAATGACGAAAGTAATTTCAATAAGTTCTAGTTAATCAATAGATGAATAGGTATGCATGCCAATCAGATATATTCTCTCTCTTCCTAAAAGTCATTGTGTGCAAAACATTAGGAAGAAAACAAAAGCCACTGATGAGTTTATGGGTTTGTCAAAGCATAGGTTTTTATCAGTGCCCGAGAACCCATGACGACAACCCTAGTCTTCAAAACCAGTGCTTGGCAATGCCAGAGCTGTATTTTCCCTTCTTGCCATTTCTCTTCTTATGCTGGTCCAGCTCACCTGTTCATCCCTCATTCTACCTATCACACATGTATCCCACTTCCAGTCAACCTCACAAAAGCAAACAGCAAATGTAACATATAATCTTCTCATATTTAACAAATAGCTTATAGACTCAATTCCATCTCTATCACTTTACTTTGCCAACTAAAACGAAGGTCCAAGTTCATGGGGTCCCTTTCCTCAAAAAGTACGTAGGGCTGTAAGTGTCTCATTTTTAGTACAGTGTAGTGGATGAGGAGATGAAGATGAGCTAACTGAAAACGGAGCGGAGTCAGAGTGGGCCTCTTGTCACAGATGCCATTTAATGATTGGGCATTATATATGCCTGGTTTAATCTTCTGACGTGTGCTGTTATCTTCATCTTATGGATCCAAAATTTGGCGGGATCTGAGCAGTTGGGGCTTGTTCAAGACGATAGAAGGTGTACTGCATCAGTGGAGTTAAGCCCAGAACCATCTGATCCCAACACTCGCATTTCTCTGTGGTTTCTTTTGCTTCTTCCTCTATGGCGCTTATTTTTACAATCAGGCCAGATATCTCCTTGAGTGTATGGCTTCTCCTGGTAAAGAGCTGGCACCCCAGCAGCAGCTGATTAGATATGAGTGGCTAGAGTTCTCCCAGAATTACTTGAACTGTCTGGACTGGAGTTTTCCCACTGATCTCCCATGGTTTGTTGTCATCTGATAACAATCGGGAAGCTGGAAAAAGCACTTATCAGCTGCTTCTCAATAACAAATATTTGCCAGCAGCATAGATAGATGAAAAGACCACAGAGGAGTTCTTTATGTGGGGACAGCAGAGAGAACGGGCTGTTCAAGGGCTGGTTCTGATGATTGTGATAAGTGTAATTGAACAGGAAGGACAAAGCAAGAACTGCT
>OU015747.1:28538214-28571926 GCA_907169655.1 Acomys percivali | reverse complement strand
ACACACACACACACACACACACACACACACACACACACACACACACACCCAAAAAACAAAAAACAAACAAACAACCCCTCCCCAAAACAACAAAACTAAAACAAAAATAGTGAGCAACCAATATTGCAGTCCCAGATGTTAGAGAAAAAAATCTCAGAAGTTAAAAGGGTTTGAAAGTATGAAGGTATCCCACTAATTATTGAAATTATCCTCAAAAGGGTTTTGGTGGAAGAAAATCATAATGACTGAGCAGTAGTGGCAACATTCAGGGAGACTGATAAGAAAGATACCAAAGGCAGAAGCCAGAGATATCGGGAGAGGAAGCAGCTAGAGGAAGACCAGTATGCTTGCTGTAAACAAAAAGGACACTGGAAAAATAAATGCCCAAACTGGAACAGGGAAGGATGCCTTGTCCTTCACTTGGGCAAGGATTGATGGGGCCAGGACTCCATTCCACTGAGTCCCCAGGAACCCAGGGTAATATTAAAGGTAGGCAACAAATTGATTAAGTTCCTGGTCAATGACAGACTGCTCTTAACCCCTAAGTGGGAAAGCCCAGACCCTGAGACCCTGAAAGAGATCAGTGGCCTTCCTATCTGAAAGACATGATCTTGTTTCTGCCAGTTGGCTGGCTTCTTTGCCTGCAGTTGTGGCTGTAGCCATGATAGTAAAAGAACATGACCCAGTGACTTTCATTCAGGAAGTATTTCTAGTCACCGTGCTCTCTGTAGACAGACCATCATATTGCAAAATGCCAGAGGACCTGGCTGAGCAGGGCTCGCACGCTAGCACTTTTTGGAAAGTAGAACTTCTGAGTTATGAAATAGGGTGTTTGGCAGAAAAAATAATACAGGTAAAATACTGAGTACTTGTCTTCATGTTTGATGTGCCTACAAGAAGCTATTACTAAACTTAAAATTGAGTCTTCAATCCTTTCTTATTGTTTGAATTTAAATATGAAAATATATTTCTTAATCGAATGTGCTTATGACATAAATAACTATGTACTTGCAAAACATGCATTCTAAACATGAGTCTTTGGTTGTTTCTATGTGAAAGTGTTTTCCACTTTTTGACTTGCATTTTATGTTCTCTGAAAGGTGCTAATTGATACACAGAAGTCCTTTGCTTTCAACGTCTCCTCACTTATTTATCTTTCTCTTTTGCTTAGCACAGTTTATACTTGCATAAAGATCTTCTGCATGCTTCAAGGATGTGGGATCATTGTCCAGTGATATTTTTCTAGAAGATAGGAGGCTTCACTGGGGTAAGGATGTCACGGGATGAGGACTGAGTTTCATTCTCTTTCCACAGGCATCCAGCAGCACCTGGGCAACAAAGTCTCCCCGCGCTCCTCAGCAGCTCCTCTCGTCACAACCAAACCAACATAGTCCTGTGGTTCAGCTTCTTTTTAGATTGTGTTCTTGCTTGTGTGCCATCACTTTCTTTTTTATGCGCTTTGTGTCCTGCCTCTTGCTCTCTATTAGAATTGCTCCCTACAGTTTTAGGGAGCAGTATTCAACCCATTTAACCCACAGCAATGAACACCCTCATGTCACATACTCAGAAATTTAATTGACATTTTCATGATTGATAATTGATGTAGGAGGGCTCAGTCTCCCATGGGCAGCGCTATTCCTTAGCAAATGGGCTTGGGCAATATAAGAAAGTATATAGTTGAGTAAGACAGAATGCAACATTTCTCTATGATTTCTGCTTCAGTTCTTGCCCTGACTTCCCACAATGAGGGACTGTGATGAGGAGAGGGCAGACATTGTTTTCAGCTTGTCAGGGAGGAATTCTTGCTGTGCTATCTCATGCTTGGTGTGGTTTGCAAATTGTGTTTGGATCTTTCTCTGCTGTACACCGTGTATTACTGATTGTTCTTTCTCTGGTTTCAAACCTTACATTTGACTTATTCTTTATGAGTTAAGTATCAGCCTTCGGAGGATGAATGTCTGGTAAGTTTAGGGTCCTGCTCTGAACCCAAATGTGTTTATTCTGGGGAGCTAGTGTGGGAGGCATGATGTCTTGGGTGTTCCTTCAGAGTAAAACACATCTTGAAGAAAACTGGAGTGGCAAGACCCAGGCAAGGCTATTCCTGGCTTCTCGTTGGTGTATTCTCCTAGTTTCTTCCTACATGTGAGTATTTTGGTAGATGATGAAGCTTTATTTTAATCTTTCTGTGTTGTAGTCTTGTTCTCACACACAAAAGGGTGTGGTCTTGTGTTCCAACAGTAATGGAATTGGCTACAGTACACAAACTATATGGTAAAAATAGCCAATGTTGCTATCTTTAATTTTTATTTGTTTCCTCTGCCACCTTGGCCTTCTTCAGGCTAGTGCTGACTGACTGAATGACAGCTCATTAAGGCTCTGCTCTTTCCACTGGAGGCATCGACTGGGTCAGACCAGCTGACGCTCTATTTGCTGCAGCCTCCATACCTTCTTTAAGGACCGCCTTCTTTATGGATGCTGTATTTTGATGCCTGGATCCTTCTGTATCTTGGTGCTGTTAAGAGTCTTATCCTCAACTATGGTTTCTATTAACCTAGAGTACGACCTATCTAGAAGGAATAAAGGTAGAGACTGGGCCACACAATGGTTGTCTCTAATTGCTCCTTAACCATGAAGAGAAAAAAATCCTGAAAAAGCAAATCATTCTTTTGTCAAATGGGGACAATACGCATGTTGGAAATGGGGCCTACAGAAGAACAAGGAGTTAGAATGCTGGGGACAGATTTCTCAAGTTTATTTAAAAAAAAACTGAGAGATTATCTACAGATACTTGTAAAAACCCCCATAAAAAAATGAAGAGCAAATCCTCCCACCTTTGAGAAAGTGAGGACCTCTTTCCATCTGCCAGAAGAGCCTGTACACTGGGTAGCTGCTAAAACATTCTAAGTGTTGAAGAAATTACTCCATGCAGGCCCATCACCTCCAGATTCTGCCAGTGTTTAAAGCCACTGCTGTACCATGTGCCTCCACCTGTTTTCCTCCTGAGTGTGATGCTCTCGTCTATGAAATTGTCTGTGTCAGTATAAGAGAAAGCCTTTGAAGTATTTCACTAGAGTCCCTGAGCCTTTAAGGATGCTTATCCTTAAAGACCACAGCACCATGCTCTGTCCTGAACACACACACTCCTGTGAAGCTGCTGAGACTTGTTTCTTTACTCTGGGCAGCTTAGGTTTTGTGATCTTTTTTATTTTGAAGTACTTTTAGCCTCCTATAGATCGAAGGGCCGGCTTGGTACTTACCTTGTACTCTGCTTCCTCCATGTGCTAATTCTCTGGAATGCCATAGGGCACTGTTGTGGTAAGCTGAGTGTTGGCCACGCACCATTCCCCAGACTCCTACCTCAGAACCTAAAGGCCCGTGTGTCAGACTGGAGAGCTAAGACTTTGAGGTATTGACAGCTTTTCAAGGGCTGCCCTTCATGATGGTGTTAATCCTCTTACTAAAAATATTAATTAATTAATTAATTAATTAATTAGTGCTCTTATAGAGGGCGTTGGAGGGAGATGACTACTCCTTCTGCTGTGTGAGGACACAGAACGTGCCACTTTAAAGAGAAGGCTCTGATTAGACACCATCTGCTAGCATCTTGGTTTTAGACTTCTCGGCTTCCAGAGGAGGGCTGTTGCTTATAAAACACCCCATTTAAGATACTGGCTAAGCAGCTCTAGTAGATCGAGGTGATTGGCACTATGTCAGTGGCACTCACTCAAGCACAGACATACCCTCAGATGCCTCTTGTTGTGTACATGAATTTGGATTTTCACCGTAGGCAGCTGGTCCCATTGAGCTATTGCTGCATGGATCAATTTATGGGACTTGTGCCCCAGTCTTGACAGAAGTTGGCTCTAGTATCACTGAGAGCCCTCTCATTCTGGATCTTTCTTTTTGGAAACGATTTACAAATAGGTCAAGTTTGTGTAACTTGCTATCTAACGTACTGTAATGCCTTAGTGTGGAAGAAGTGTTCTGTTTTAAAAGGGTTCTTGTCAGCACAGATCATTTAGGAGGCATCGGTGAGGACCTTGCTCTGGTTATTTACTATACAATTGTAGGCAATATTAGACAGAAGCATATCCTGAACGGCTCAATAACAGCTTGCATTTGTTTTCCCCGCACATTGGAAACTGGGCAGTGGTAGCAGTGTGTCTCTACTTCCTGCAGCTCTCACTGAGGTGGCATAGCCGAGGCTTCTGGGGCCCAAGCTCACTCACAGCATGGTGGCCTGGGTTCACCAGAGTGACTGGACAGTGACAGTGAAAGCACCTTGTTCCTTAAGCCTAGATTGGGCACCGAAGCATCTTCAAGTATGAGCAGGACTAGAGCCTGCTGTAAGCACAGAGGACACATGCTTTCTCTTTGAAAGGAGAAGTGTCAATATTTTTGGCAAAAATTTTGAAAAACTACTGCATTGCTGTTTACATAAAAGAATGCGCCACCTCAAAAAGACAGAGTTTTAAAAATCGAAGGGATGTGTTAAAAGAAAAATGAGGTTCAGAAACTTAATGGTGTTGAGGAATAGTTACTGGAAAGGAGAGCAGGTGTGCATAAATGCCCACAGGCATGCATAAATGCACACACACAATTCATAAATGCACACACATGCACAGACACACACTCAAAAATGCACACATATGCATAAACATACACACATTCATATATGTTCATAAATATACATACATGTACTCACAATGAAAATGTATCTTGTAAAACATGAAATGCAATGGATTTTGATCTGAAATTTTTCATTATAGAATAATAGTTGTTAAGAGAAGCAGAAAGATAAAGAATACCTGAGATAACAATATAAGAATTAAAAGATATTAAATTAATGAACTCTGATGCTCTGTAAATAAGTCCCAAAGCAAGGAACTGACCAGATATTCAATCCTGAGACAAAGAACATAACTCTCCTGTCTAACAGCAAAGACAGCACATCTCTACTTGAATTAATATTTTCAGTACATTTGTTCTGAATTAAGGGGTTGAGTGTAATTTCCTTTTAATATGTTAAACATGAAAAGGAAGGAACATTTAATTTTATGATGAGAGCATTTACCACTTTTCCTGGCAATACAGTATTTTGAGTACAACTTTGTAATATTAAACACAACTGTCACAAAATAAAAATTAAGAATTTTAATATATAGAATAGTTGATTTTAATTTAAGAACTTGCATTTAAATTAATTAGCTATCATTTTAAGTGAATAATATCAAAGATTGGGGGTGAGTTAAGATGTGCTATAATAATGAGCATCTATTTCTTTTTTTTATAGCTAGCACTTTATTTATTTATTTTTATTAATTTATTCATATTACATTCTCAATGGTTATCTCATCCCTTGCATCCTCCCATTCCTCCCTCCCTCCCATTTTCCCCTTACTCCTCTCCCCTATGACTGTGACTGAGGGGGACTTCCTCCCCCTGTATATGCTCATAGGGTATCAAGTCTCTTCTTGGTAGCCTGCTATCCTTCCTCTGAGTGCCACCAGGTCTCCCCCTCCAGGGGACGTGGTCAATTATGAGGCACCAGAGTATGTGTGAAAGTCAGACCCCACTCTCCACTCACGTGTGGAGAATGTCCTGTCTATTGGCTGAGCATTTATTTCTTATATAAAGCTTGTAGGACAATCACCCTGATGCCTGAAATTGTATATCTTGGCACACATTTCCTCTTGAGCTACCCTAATTATAAATTAAGGTTGTAATATTTGATAGCCTTTTTCATTGTTGACATACTTAAAGTACATCTGCATTTTTAAGACAAAGATTTACCTTATATGCCAGGCTGGCCTGGTACTCACTACATAGCCAAGGTTGGCATCAAACATGTAGCAATCCTCCTGCCTTTGCCTCTGGGGTGCTGGTAATAGAGGCAAGAGGAACTTATTGGTTTAGAGGCGTGAGACACAATATTGGTTTAAATTATGTTTTATTTTATATGCGACTACAAACTTTTAAATCTTTTATAAGTTTGAACATTTGATTGATTCTATGAAGTCTGAATATACATAGCATTAAGATAATGCCCCTGAGAAACTGGCATCTTCAATTAGTTTATCTCCAATAAAACAAGAAGACAAATAATACAATACTTTTTTAGGCCAAATCTCAAGGATTTGTGTTTGGTTTTTTTGTTTTGTTTTCCCCTTGCATATCACATGGAATCTAAAGCACCAGAACTCTTTCTAATCCCTCAGAGGAGAATTTAAAGCTTTAGCTTGTATTGTGTCAAGATACTGTCAATTTGGAAACTATCATTGCAACAAATACATCAATGCAAAATATGATTTGTACTGGCAAGAGAACGTTGTGTATGAAATGAGTGTTCTGATATTATCAGAAATTAGATCATTGGATGCAGAGCTAGCATATTCAAACCGGGACACAAATACACATACCTTGTGTTTAGAACTGAGGGCAGCTTCACCATAAGAAGCTTAGATAGTGATACCATCAAAACACAGACAGGGCCATGTAGATAAACTGCTGCAGCTTTGGGCCCAGCCCAAGGCATAGAAGATTCTTGCCTAGTGTTCCAACAAGCTGACCAGCCCCCCCCCCCCATTTCCTGGCCTCAGCAGTGGTACTTGTTAAGAAGCCACCAGCCTCAGCTAGAAAATTCAGAAAGTTCTCAATCAACCCAGCAGAACATTGAAGTCTGTGCAGGTCCAGACAGCGAGGAGCTATAGTTGAATAAGAAAGCCTGTAGAGCATTTTGGACCAGAAAGCAATGAAGCTTTCATGATTAAAGGGACCATTTAGAAGAGATGGGAAAGTCACTCACAGTTAGAGAGCGTGCCTACTGTTGGCATTATTGGACCTCAAAAGAATACACAGATGCTAATCATCTTATTTACTTTTTGTTGCTGGGAAGAGATACCATGACCAAGGCAAATTATAAAAGAAAAGGCTTAAGTCGGGGATAGCTTAGACAGAAGGCGAGTCCCTGACCGTCATGGTGGGAAACAGGAAGGCATGGTGCTGGGGTAGTAGCTGAGAGCTTACACCCAATCCACAAAAAGGAAACAGAAAGAGTGGGGCTGGTATGGGATTTTTGAAACTTCAAAGCTCACGCCCAATGACACAGCTCCTCAAACAAGCCCACACATTCTAGTCCTTCTCAAACAGTTCATCAACTGGGGTTCAAATAGTCAAACATATGCACATATGATGGCCATTTTCATTCAACCCATCACACGGATATATAGCAGGCCAGAGGGTCACATATTCAGAGCAATGATTAGGGGAGGGCAACTGATTAGGGTCTCCACAGTCTCAAAATGAAACTGAAGAGAAGGCAGATGCAATTTTCAGTCTTGTGATTCATCTTGTGTTGGCTCAGTTACTGTGTCATAGAATATTGCAGGGATTAATAATAAACAGACACCTGTCACTCTACATATGTTCTGACTCAGTACGAACATTAGTAGAAGGGCCTTATACATTAGGAACCTTAATTAGATAAAGGTATATAAAACATCCAAACTGCACAGGGAAATAATTTTATGTATTCTTCAAACATTTTTCTTAGTTCAACAATGTTTAGATAAAAGATCAAGGTTTGGGGGTGGCAAGATGGCTCAGTGAATAAAGGCCCTCATCAACAATCCCTGTGGCCTGAGTTTCATGCCAGGTCTCACATGGTGGAAGAAGCAAACTGACTCCCAACAGTTGTCCCCTGACCTCCACATGCTTCATAAAAGAGCACGATTTATAGTCATAAGTACATAAAAACTCAGGCGGGAGCAGCCGCTTTTTATTAAGGCAATTAAATGTTCTGTTAACTTCAGTCTAGAGAAGGGAACATTCTACTCTTGAAATTGTGAAATATGATGAAGTATCTGTGAGCTGAAAATGTCATCTCAAAGAGCCACAAGGAGCCTGAGGTCTTTGTGTCTACGAAGGTGTGGAGAACAGGGTGAAAGTCTGAACTGGAACTCTGATCCTGTTCTATAGGGCTCATAGCTGCTTTTCTGCATCTGCATAGTGCATGCATGACACTGTCAAAGGCTCACCACTAGCCCAGATGTTTGTAAGGAGGCTGCCAGGCCAGTACTGACTTCCACTGCAATCCAGCCGGGACACTGCATCTGTGTAAAGACGCTGAAGAGAAGAGTCTTCAGATGGGTTGCCCATTGGTTTTCTTGTTAACTCTTCCAGGATGTACACTATGCAAGTTAGCACTATTCTGTACTCCAGAAATCCACAAACAAGCCACAGCCATATAAAAACTCCCACCAAAGACAGGTGAGAGTGGTCAGGGTTTGTTCATTTATTGGTTCATTCACCTGATACTGCTGCTGTTCTCTGTGAGAACTGGCAGTGGTAGGGGACAGATAGAACGCCTATATGATACCCAACACTCATATTGGATGGTTCATAACCATTTGTAAGTCCAGTTCCAGGGGACCTGTTGCCCATTACTGGGCTCCAAGGGACACATGAACTCATGAGTACACACACACACACACACACACACACACACGCGCACACACACACACACACACCCTCTCACACGTATAAATAAATAAATAAACGAATAAAAGTGTAGAGTCTGCACTCTTACTGTAGAACAGACAGCGTGTTTCTCCCTTCTTCCTTCAAAAGGCTTTTAGAATCTAGAGGCAAAATTTCTGATCTATTTCCTACTGACCTACAAGGCCTGGAGAAGCCACTTTCTCAGGGAGCCATGTCTGCACTGTTTCCCATTGAGGATTATGTCTTCCTCCACCCCACCCACATGCCTGGAGCATTCTCCTGAACTCTTTCCTCACTGAGTAACTCTAGTCTTCCAGGTATTTTCACTAAATGTAGGCAGTCCATGGACAACTTTAACAGTTACACGGACACCTCTTTTAACTTAAATAAAGAAACAAAGAACAAATAGCACACAGAAACAACTCCAACACACACATACACAATTATGGAGAGGAAAGAAATTTGTGTTGAATTTCTATTAGTATGCAAAGCTTTGCCAAATCATGTCATATTTTAAGAGGGTTGTACCAGACATTGATTTAAGCATTTTTATAAGCAAGGCTATATCATAACAGAGACCATTATGCCTGAATATCCTCTTATCCACACTCAACCCTAAATCATTTATCATGCATCATTTAGAGTAAAATATGGCAATTTAAAATTATTGATCAGTTATGTCTGTATGCTAGGCAAAGCTTAAGAGCTTGTATGAAAAACAGTGATGGAAAAAAGCAATTAAAAAAGAAAACTAATATTAGTCTCTATAATTTTTAAAAGATTATAGTGTGTGTGTGTGTGTGTGTGTGTGTGCGCGCCTCCAAATATGGGTGCTGGGAATCAAACTCAGGTTGTGTGCAAAAGTCTATCTGCTTTTAACCAGAGAGCCAATTCTCTGGCTCCCACCACTGTTTGTTATTATAACACATGCCAGGGTCACCGAGCATATTATAGTCATGGTTGTTAATCGCCACATCAACTATGAACTGGATGACCCTAGTTTCTTCTGCTTTCCAGATCAGGCAATAGTGAAAGTTAGAATGTTAATTAAAATTCCTCTATATTTCAAAGGGTGGCTTTTGTAAATGTACATATCAGGTTTTAACTAACTTCATTAATACATAACACATGTATTACCTGGTAACATCACCAGGCATTCTTCCCATAGAAATTCAGTCACACATAGCTAAATAGCGATCAGGTCACAGTGACAGAAGCAATTTATTTGTTTAAGAATGTCATATACAACAAATTTGCTCTTTTTTCTATAGCTATTATTTCTTTCTATAAAATCCTATTCTATTAGTTTTTATTAACTTAACCCTGCTAAGTACTGTGTAAGTAATCTTTATATATGAATAATTTCTATTTCTTGTTTCATTTTTACTCTATAGATGAGAATAATACCCTAGGAATTTCATTAAATTGTGATTCACAAAAATGAATTAAAACTATACATGAGGCAAAAATGTAATCCTTAGAAATACTTGTATTTGTGAAAGTATACTGCTTTAATGAAATGTTAAAAATGTACTATGAAATGGTAATTATGCTTACTTTACAAGGTTTAGAGAGGACAGATAAATTGCCAAGTCATTGAACTTCAGGGATGCAGGAAATTCCATCTAAACTAAAATAGGTTCTGTTACATTTGTTGTCTCTTGTGTACATTTGAGAGGGTGGGACAAAAGACAGAAGGAGAGTCCCTTTTCATGTGATGTTGAATTTTCACACCCGGAATTTACTCCTAAGTTGTGAATAAATAGCTTGCTGACAAAAGCACTTGAGATATGCCATATTTTGGCCAATTTTAATCCCAGGCATTTTTGTATGTTGTGGCTCCTTTGAAAGCAGTTGAAAGGTGTTCTCACGTTTGATTCAGTAGAGCTATTTACTATCTCTGCAAAGCTTTAATAATACTGAAATGTTTCCAGACTGTATATCTTCTATGGGTTAAACATACAGGGTTCCAATACCAAGGACTTGCTGTTCTTGTCTCCTTCTTGGTTTTAAATTATTTCTTAAAAATCGAATTGCTTGTGTTCAAAATTCATAAAATGGAACAACTTTCATTTTTGAGAAAGAGTCTCTTTCCAAATTTACTGAAGCAACCCCAACTGAGTGTTGGTATGACCTATCACGCATACCTGTCAGATTCTGATCATGTTGAGACCCATGTGCGAATTCTCCTGTGGCCCCTTTCTACTAGGGACAATCCAAACACTTGCCATGGCACACCTCTTGCCTACTCTCCAGCTTCATACTTCATGACTTTGTCCCTCAAGACTCATGGTTTGCAAAGCTGGCTGGCCGGTCCTTTCTAGAACATACCTTGTTTCCTCCAAGACCCCCAGCCCAGGGGACCAGTGCACATAGAACCAATTGGCCTGTCCTATCTAATGGAAATTTACCTCAGCCTTCCCTAGTGTCCTACTTGTACTGTCAACTTGACATAAGCCAAAAAACATCTCAATTAAGTTAACTGTTTTTACTAGGTTGGCTTATGGCCATATCTGTAACAAGCTGTCTTAACTGGTTGATTCAGGAAGGTGCAGCACCATCCTTAGTGTGGTGGTTTGGGTGAGAATGGTGCTCATAGGCTCATATATTTGAATAGTTGGCCATCATGGAGTGGAGCTACTTGAGAGGGATTGATTCTCAACCTTCTTAATGCTGCAATCCTTTAAAAACAGTTCTTCATGTTGTGGTAACCCTCAACCATAAAATTATCTTACTGCTAGTTTATAACTATAATCTTGCTACTGTTATGAGCCATAACGTAAATATCTGATATGCAACCCCCCAATGAGGTCATGACACTTTTAGGTTGAGAACTACTGGATTAGGAGGTATAGCCTTGTTGGAGTAGGTGTGACCTTTTTGTAAGATGTGTGTCAATGGAGGAATGAGCTTTGGGCTTTCAGAAGCCCAGGACAGTCTCTGTATGTTTCTGTCGCTGATGCTTGAGTATCCAGACATAGAACTCCTAGCTACTTCCCCAGGACCATGGCTGCCTGCAAGCCACCATGGTTCCTGCCATGATAACCATGGACTGTAACTCTGACACTGGAAGCTAGCCACAATTAAATGCTTTCCTTTATCAACGTTGGGGTGGCTCTAATATCTCATTCCAGTAATAGAACTCTGGCTAAGATACTAGGTAGATGGTCCTGGGCTGTGGTGGCACTCAAAGGAAGGACAGCAGGTTACCAAGAAGAGACTTGATACCCTATGAGCATATACAGGGGGAGGTAATCCCCCTCAGGAACAGTCATAGGGGAGGGGGAGGGAAGAATGGGAGGATACAAGGGATGGGATAACCATTGAGATGTAACAAGAATAAATTAATTAAAAAAAATCTAGGTGAGTGAGCATGAAAATGACGTAACAACCAGTACTCCTCCATGGCTTTTCTCCAAGTTCCTGTCTTAACCACTCTCAGTGATGGGATGACATGGAAATGGAAGACAAATCAGCCCTTTCATCCCCCAGGGTGCTTTTGGTCATGGTGCTTGTCACAGCAACAGACTGAAGCCAGAACACTAGGCTTTCTCCTCTTATGGATGGAGACGAAGCTGTACCCTGTAGCTCACGAGTAAGGTGGAAACAATAGCTTAAGATACACACCACTCAATCTTGAATGGGATGGCTTGACCAAACCCCTCCCCTTAGGGTGCAGGGATCAATGCATAAGATGCTGAAAGACTGACAGAGCCAGAGGGGGTGGTGACACCAGGGATCCAGACATAACAGGGATGATGCACATATGAGCTCACAGAGACCGCAGCAGCATGTACCCATTCAAGCCAGATGGGGTCCGGCACTGAGATGGGTAGGCTGACATGACCTCCCATCCCTAACCAAGAGGCCACCTTGAATTGACAACTGTAAACAAAGGAAAAATTAGTTTTCTCCAATGAATCTCACTGAAAATATTAATTACACTGAATGGCAGGCCCTGTGCCCAGCAATAGCTAGGCAACACAAAACGAACTCAGTAGGATTATTGCAGACTTTTGGTCTTGTGTAACTTTGGGAGGGAGCTGGTGTTAGACTGTATATGTGACTGTGGCTTCTGACTTCTGATTGTGTGTGTGTGTGTTTCTTGAGCTTTTTTTGTTTTGTTTTGTTGTTAATTTTTAAGAACTTAAAATTCTGGTGCTTTCATTTGTTTGTTTACCTGTTTATTTTTTTTTTAAAAGAGACAAAGAAAAGGCACAGAGTTGGCTGGGTGGGGGAGGTGGGGAGGATCTGGGAGGAGTTGGCTGGAGGATCAGAATCAGAATATACTATATGAACATTATTTTCTTCTATATATGCGCACAACACTTAGGAAAACTTGCATCATGGATTTGCCTAACACTCTTTCATAATCTTTCTACCCTCCCACATCCTCTTATCCTTGGCCTTATACCCAGAGTCTTGTACATACTAGGCAAAAGCTCTACCGAAAGATAAACCCTTACCCCACCTGCCCTTTACACTGTATGCTTGCTTCCTGGTTTTATGGGTCAGTGCCGTAGTGACCCAGGATCTGAGATGTGTGGAAAATCCTGGGCACTCTGCTATATCCCCTGCAGATAGAGTGAGAACAGCTAAAGTGCGGAACCCTCCTCACTGATCACAAAGTAGACTTTAATTAGTAGGAGCTTCTGTGCTTACCCAGCAGGGTGCCCGGGAGTCTGCTTCAGAAATAAAAACTCCAGCAAGGAAGGGGAGGAAGGGGACGACTGGCACCAGATGGTGTGGAGCATTAGGTGGTGTGCACTGAGCCATTTCTGACTCAGGAAGGTCTCGCAGGGAGCTGATCTGTGCCAGGAGTAGCCGCCCCAGGGCTGGCCCTGGCTCTTTGCTCCCGGGAACTCTGTAACAAACATTTCTCTAGTAGTCCCTTTCCAAAGATACCTGGATGTTTTCTCATTGGTTAGGGAGCAGAGTGGTGCGAGCTTCTAGAACTCCTGAAAAGTCTGCGGACAGAGGATTTCTGGAAAAGAGTAAGTGCGGCCTTTGTAATCCATACAGAACGACACTGAGGACTCTGTCTAGGCTCTAGAAGAATCTGCAGATGCCCCACAGACGGTTTGTGAGCTTAGACCTTTGAACTTGTTGGCTTTGTACCAAGGTTATCATACATAACAGTTGGGGCAGCATAAGGACACATGGTCAGGCAGTTCCTACTTAAAATCTGTGCTCCCCCCCCCCCCCGGACATTTGAGACTTGTGTACCAACTCCCAGATACCCCTGATGCAAGGTAGGCCTTCTCTGTTAACTCTTCCTTCCCCAAAGGTGTTGGTCTTTCTTTCTTAACTCCACAGTATGTATTAATCAGTTGCTACATGTCAGGCACTATTTCCCATGAAAGTGACACAGTACAGGGGTCTCGATTCAGGCACATTTTCTCTGCCAGTTAAAGAATGAAAAGGCAGGAAAAATCTCAAGCATAACAGGTGACAGAAGAGAAAGCTCAAACACCGGAGACAGAATCAGGAGTTGAAGACAGGTGGGGTTTTTTTTGGGGGGGGGGGGAGTGGGTGTGAGAGGGTGAGGAAACACAGGCATGCAGTAGACATACAGAAAAAGACCCTCCGCAAAGCAGAGTGAAGACTAAGAAAGCTGAAATATCCAGCCTATCCTCAAGGGTTGGGTTTTATTTGTATGTTTGTTATTTTTTATTTTTATTTTAACTCTGAAGAGTTTTCCACCCCTCAATTTAGAGTTGGTCAGTTAGAAGAAAGGTAGGATGGTTAATTGCCCCATAACTGTTTTTGCAACATGTCCTTATCCAGCCTCTCTGATTGAGCCAGTGCATCAGCAGTCTGGCTGCTGATGGGAGACAAGAGCCTATAAGGCCTTTGCTTTAAGATTCCAGGCTTTTGTCTCAATTCTGGAGAGTGAGGAAGAAGCTGACCATCTCGGAAATCCACCATCTTTCTTACTGGCCCATCTCTATCTGCCTGCTTGCTAGGGATTCTGCCCAACTCCCAGTCTTTCAGCCATAGAGTAGCAAATGAGACCAACATTAAACAGATCAATACATCAGGTCAGTTTGAAAACTAGGAAGTTCTGGACAGCACACACACACACACACACACACACACACACACACAGTCATGCACACATGCATGCACTCACAGACACATGCATGCACATATCTCTGCATCCTGGACAGAGAAGAATTTGAGAGAAGTCACCATCTTTCTTATGATAAGCAAGGCCAGGGAACAGTGTGGAAAAGCAGGGGATACATCCAAGAGTTGTCAGGGTGTATTGTCTTGTACCTTAGACTAAGTTGAAAATTTTGGCCTCACTGCCACAAGCATATAGTCAGATCTTCATCATCTTTGTGCTTTACAAAAGGTCTCTGTGGGTGTTGGGTTGAGGATGGACCACAAGATGGCAGGACAGGAACCTAAGGTCAGGGCTTGGGCATTTGCCTGGAGGACTAATGAGCATAGTCATTTGATAAGAGCAGGAAGAATGATGAAGACTTTTAGGGGTGTGTTTTAAAAGATGCTGCCAATACAGGCATGTCAGTCTTTGTGTCCACCTTGTATTGTTCTTCAAATTCAACAGAGGCTCGAACAGGTAACCAGGGAAAATCATGCTTAGGCAGGCTAGATCCCATTGATTCAGGGAAAAGCAGAGGAAAATATTTAGTGTCTTGAGAACATCTGCTGTTTGATGGCTGAAGATATCAGGCTCTGAAAATAAGCACGTATTTATAAGCCTTTGTGTATAAAGGAATAGCAGGGACCCACAGGAGGGATGTGACTTCATTGTTGGATGTCGGACTAGGACTTGTAGGAGTGTCCAGAGATTGCTTTGAAAAGAGCTATAGATGGTGTGGCTACAAACAGCAGGAATTTGTTGTCCCAGTTCTTGAGATTGAACATCCCGGACCAAGACGTCAACAGGGTTAACACGTTCCAAAGACTGTGGGAGGAGTTTCAGTCCTTCCTTCAAGTTTTTATATTCAGCCTGTGGTTACAGAAGCATCATTGAAATTGCCTGGGTGGGTGAGATGGCTCAGTTAGTAAAGATGCCTGTGACACAGGCCTGGCAGCTGGGTTTTGATCCATGCAGCACACATAAAGGTGGAAGAAGCCTCTACAAGGTTCCCCTCCATGGCATGCCCGTATTATGCACACTCACCAACAAAAAAATCTTTGGCTTGTGTTCATATTACAGTTTCTTTGAGGATCTCTCTCTCTACTCTCTCCCTACTTAAGAATTAGATCCTGAATTCTATTGGATAATGACTCCTCCCAAATGACATCCTATTAACCTGACTGTGCTCATTGAGATTATTTTCAAATACTGTGTACTCTGAGTGGTAAGGATTGGGCACTTATTTATTTTATGGGGGAAAACAATATTCAACCTATAGTAAAGATCAATGGAGAAAGTTGATGGTGTGTGTGTGTGTGTGTGTGTGTGTGTGTGTGTGTGTGTGTGTGTTCATGTGTGTCTATCTGGAGGACCAGAGGTCAATGTTGTATGCCCTGCTTAATTTATCTCTACCATTGTTTTTGAGACTGGATCTGCAGAGGAATCCCAAGTCGACTGATTGATCTTAAACTGATTGGCCAGCAAACACTTGAAATCTTGTCTCCACTTCCCTATCACTGGAATGACAGGTGCTTTGAAAAACTAACCAACTAATCAATCACGCAACCAACCAACCAATCAAACAAGCAAACAACCTCCTGAGTTTTGAGGTTCAGCATATTTAGCTTTTTTCATTCAGCCATCTTCCCAGCCTTAGCCAAGTAGATATTGCTTAAACTCAAGGATCAGTTTTTTCAATAGGTAAAATATTACAGCCATGGGCAAAGTCTGCCTTGTCTAATAACAAATTTCCATGTTTGGAAGATTGCAAGAAGAGGCTGATTGGTATCTAGCTAAGACTGTTTGGAAAAGAAGTATCTATCTTGCACAAGACAAAAATGATCTGTGTAGTTCTGAAGGCTGGTCACAGAAATGACATGTGGCTATAACATGGATGAAGCTTGAACACATTGTGTTTAGTGAAAGAAGCCAGACACAAAATGCCTTATGCTTTGTGATTTTATACATAAAATATCCAAGGTAGACAAATGCATAAAAACTGAGAGTATTTGGGAGCTTTCACAGAGTAGGTAACAGTCAGATACAGAGGGACTCACTCATGGATGGGAGCAGAACTTCTTCAAGGGTTTTGAAAATGATGGAGAACTAAGAGGTATTTCCTCAAACATATAGCTTTCAGAAACAGTGAACTATGTATGCACTTGAAATGTGACACTTAGGGCATGTGACTGTTTCCCCATAGCAGCTATCTTGTGATGCAATATTTGTGCCTCCATTTCAAACACAAAAACTTGGAGATTCAAGATGATGGTCATGCTCATGGGAAATGTCAGTTCTAAGTTTTACTATTTAATTTTTTTTTTCTACCAACAAAAATAAGATTTCCATGGACTGCCCATCTGGAATTTGGTCTGGGTAGAAAGGCTATCTTATGGGGGGAAATGACCAATGAGTAGAAAACAGTTCAATTTAGAGGCAGCCCCTACACCAAAATTATAGGATGCACATGGAGACTGTGTTGCCTATTGACTACATCTGAGCAGGAGGTCTAGGTCCTCTCCATGCATAGTCCTTGGTTGGTGCATCAGTCTCTGCAGGGCCTCTCTGGGCCCAGATGTGTTGGCTCTGTTGCTCTCCTTGTGGAGTTCCTGTCCCCTCTGGGGTCTTCCTATCTCCCAATTCTTCTATAAGACTCCCTGTGCTCTTCCCCAATGTTTGGCTGTGAGTCTCAGCGTCTGCATCTATCCCCTGCTGGATGGTGTCTTTCAGAGAACCTCAATGATAGGTTTCCTTCCTGTTCCGTCTCTTTAATCACTTTCAGTGTCTAGTCTATTTGCCCTTCTGATTGAGAATTAAGCATACTCTCCAGAGTCCTCCTTGTTATTTTGGTTTCTTTAGGTCTGTGGATTGTAGTATGGCTATCCTGTATTATATGACTAATATATCCTTATAAATGAGTATATACCATGTGTGTCTTTCTGGGTCTGGGTTACTTCATCTAGGATGATTGTTTTTAGTTCCATCCATTTGTCTGCAAATTTCATGATATCTTTGTTTTTAATAGCTGGGCAGTATTCCATTGTGCAAATGTACCACAATTTCTTCATCAAATTTTGGTGGAGACACATCTAGGTTGTTTCCAGATTCTGTCTATTAAGAAAAAGCTGCTATGAACATAGTTGAGCAAATATCCTTGTTGTATGGTGAAGCATCTTTTGGGTATATGCCCAGGAGTGGTAAAGCTGGGTCTTGAAGTATAACTATTTCCAATTTTCTGAGAAAGTGCCAGATTGATTTCCAAAGTGGTTGTACAAGTTTGCACTCCTACCAGCAATGAAGGAGTATTCCCCTTTCTCCACATCCTCGCTATCATGTGCTGTCACTTGGGATTTTGTTCTTAGCCATTCTGATGGGTGTAAGATGGAATCTCAGAGCTGTTTTGATTTGCATTTCCCTGATGACTAAAGACCTTAAGCATTCAGTCATTCTGTGTTTTGGTTATTAGCACTCTGACAGATGTAATGTTGGTGAATATCTTTTCTAGTCTGTGGGCTGTCATTTTGTTCTGTTGAGTGTCCTTTGCCTTACAGAAGCTTTTCTGTTTTACGAGATCCCATTTATTAATTGTTGACCTTAGAGCCTGGGTTGTTGGTGTTCTGTTCAGGAAGTTGTCTCCTGTGCCAATGAGTTCAAGGCTCTTCCCCACTTTTTCTTCTAGTAGATTTAGTGTGGGTGGTTTTATGTTGAGGTCTTTAATTCACTAGGACTTGAGTTTTGTGCATGGTGATAAACATGAATCTACATTTCTTTGTATGCAGGGGACTACTGATTTTTTTTTTGGAGTGGATTTTGCTGGAGGTGTTTCTCAGCTTGTAGGAGGTACTTGTTAGAATTTTTTGGTTCACTTATGTATACTATCCTATCATCTACGAATAGCAATACTTTGACTTCTCTCCAATTTGTGTCCCCTTGATCTCCTTTAGGTGTCTTATTGCTCTAGTTAAGACTTCAAGTGCTATCTTGAAGAGATAGGGAGAGAGTGCATAGCCTTGTCTTGTCCTGATTTTGGTAGAATTGATTTAAGTTTCTCTCTGCTTAGTTTGATGTTGAAGCCAGCCTCAGATCTCCATTACTCTGTCCTCAGAGCATAGTGGCTTACTTCTCCAGGTCAGGAGGGGGCACTTTCTCTCAAGAAAACAGAATCTGTCTATGATGTGTGGTTGCCATGTTCTGTCATGTTTACCAAGCCCCGGAACCTAGTTACACCAAGACATCCTACACATAGTCACTTCTACTTAGGAAAGATGGTTAGTTAGTCTGTGTACATACCCAGGGGTCCAAACTTTGGAGGCTACTTAGTATTATGCCACCTAATGATATGACATCATATTAATCTGAAGTTAAGTCAACTTGCTTTGCTTCTAGGGCTTTCACAAAGTCTAAGATTTGGAGTATTGCTCAGAAAGAGCTTTCATGTGAAATTCACATGCAGGGCCAGGGGCAGTGGTAGCCATCCTTTTTGAAGCTTAGGTAGATTTTGTCCTGTTAATTCAAAGGGTATCTCTTTCCTCATGACATCTATGTTCAAATGAGTTCTTCACTGACAAGTGCCAAAGTCTTAAGAAGTTGTTGTCACTTGAGTAGTTAGTATACCAAAATTATGGTCTAACTTTTGAGCAACTGACTGTGTTAGTTGGCTAGGACTAAAGCAATACAAATCAAGGTGTGTACAGAGCCCATCCCCTCTTGGCTTGCAGACATCTGTCATCTTCTTAGGAGTGTGTGTCTTCATCTCTTCTTATGACTTGTCATATTGCATAAGGGACCATCATACTGCATTCACTTGATTTAAAATGACCACTTCCAGGCCCTGTTTCCACATACTGCTTAGACACATGTGAAGCACTGGGATGTTAGGATTTCTGCATATAAACATACAAAGGACATTGTTCAGTTGGCAACAACAACCAGGGATGAGACACTTAGAAGAAGGGTATCTCCATATTGTGAGACAACCAGCGCCCAGGCAGCACTCAAGGTCAAATGGCTGGTGGATAGTCACAGAGGCGCTGGAGCACAAGCCTCAGAGCTGCCTCTTCTTGGTTCTTTCATGTGTCCCAATTTGTGTAAGAAGTTGGAATTTACCTCGGAGATATTAGAAGAAAAGCTACTAGGTGGAACACAAGGAAGACACTCTCAGGAGGCTGTCCTTAAAATCTGCAGCCTCTTTTTATGGACATGAAATGATTCTTGGTTTTGCTGTTTTATGAATGCTATTCAAAGACTTTTTGTTTTACCTCATCCTCTTGTTTTATGATGAATTTGTGCATGAAAAGACTCATTAAGGACATCATTATTCTGCATTTATCAGTAATGAACTGTCTGTGGCACCTATTAGCGACAAAATGGCCCAAGTCTCTTTTTGAATCTGTCTACATTCTTCTTCATTATTTACTGCTCCACACTCATTCATTTAAAATGGATTTTTCAGAGTGTAATTTCTCCCCAATTGTTCTTTTATTTGAGAGACAAATATTAATAGAATTCATAATCCTCAAGGAGGCTGCTCTGAATGTTCCAACATAAAATTGACTTTTAAAAATTTGATTTTGGTAAGGGGCAGGAAGGCAACACCTTAAATCCCGAGACACCCAGAAATTTTGCATTAATTGTTCTGCTTAATTTTCAGAGGAACTCAGGCATGTGCATTGATGTCACCATTTTGCCAAGGAACATAGATGGGTGTCCTTGTTTTGCTTATTGATCCAACATCAGGTCTCCTGTCCAGATATGGGCGGAGGTTCAGGAACAGTGTCAAAGATTCTATTACAGACTATGTTTCCTCACCTCTACACTTGACCCAGGCTTCTACCTGGAACTCATGAAGCTCTGCTAGTGCCTCTGTTGACACTGAGTAGAACCTCAGGTGGACTCTGTGCAAACAACTCTTCCCTGTAGAGTCTGTCACCTTCTATGTAAGAAAAGAGGATGTTTTAAAAAAGTATTCCCCACTTGTTTAATTTTTTTCATAGTTTATTTTTCTCCCCACTTTCCTTTTACTAATTAACATGGCTTTGAGGATTTAAAAATATTTTATTAATTTATTCATATTACATCTCAGTTGTTAGCTCATCCCTTGTATCCTCCCATTCCTCCCTCCCTCCCACTTCCCCCTTACTCCCTTCCCCTATGACTGTGACTGAGGGGGACCTCCTCCCCCTGTATATGCTCATAGGGTATCAAGACTCTTCTTGGTGACCTGTTATCCTTCCTCTGAGTGCCACCAGGCCTCCCCATCAAGGGGATATGGTAAAAAATGGGGCACCAGAGTTTGTATGAAAGTCTGACCTCCCTCTCCACTCAACGGTGGAGAATGTCCTGCCCATCGGCTAGGTTTGGGTAGGGGTTCGAAATTTACTGCATGTGGTACCATAGTTTGAGCAGGACCCCAGGACCCAGATGGGCACCCACATTTGTAAAAGACCTATTAACAAAGCTTAAACCACTCATTCATCCCCACACATTAATAGTGGGAGGCTTTGAGGATTTTAAAGAGAGGGATTCCATGGATTATGAGGCGTCCCAACAGTGCAGAGGTGAAATCTACACTAGTTAAGATCAATATTAAGCCTCCTTCCAGGTAACTTACTCAGGAAAATAAAACACAATCAGTGACTGACAAGCCAATTCTTCAGTATTATTTTAAGATACTGATAGTGTGTGTGTTTGTGTGTGTGTGTGTGTGTGTGTGTGTGTGTGTATGTGTGTATTTTGCCAGTCTTCAGAGTATGTGCATTTACAAGCAACTGGAGACTTCAGTGATGTCATCCAAGGGCTTGAGGCCAGCTGAGTCTCAATTTCTACTTCACTTTATTAGAAACAAAGAATAATCTCAGTGTCACACAGAAGAACACACGATTAATGCAAAAGTAGGCAACACAATTATTTTTTGGAAGAAAATGTCATAACTCACACTTGGCTAGCAAACACACCATGACAGGAAGTTCCCTTGGGTTTTATTGGAACACAGGTAGTGACCTATGTCTTTTCCCTATTGGCTGGGGTTTGACCTCACAGTCTTTTGTGACCAGCTGGTGTTAAAAGAATAAACGCAAAGAAAATGTGGGAAAGTGGGAAGGGGTGAGCCACTTAAGTCACTTAAGTACTAAGCATGCAGTAGGGCCTTTGTACAAAGAAAACTTTCACTCAGTGGGAGAATTAAAAATAAACATTTGCCTATGTGTGTTACTGGATAGTGTTCATTGAATTTACTGTTAGTGATCTGAGATAAAAAAGATCAATTCGAAGTGGTGTAAATAAAGAATCTTTGAAACATGCTAACTGCATCTTTTTAAAACCTTTCTATTCTAAATACAGTATAACACTGAAGCTTTTGTACAATGGGATCATAATAAAAATTTTTTGGCTGAACTTGTCCAATTGGAATTGTCCTTCTCCAGATTACTCTTCAGAGAGGTCAGTAAAATCCAGATACACTTCCAGTTACTCAAATGCGGTTGGGACACAATCTCTATCTTTCCTTTTTCCATATTTTTCAAATTTTATCAGCTCTTTGCTTTTATTTACTACTTTGGTTAGTGTGTACCTCCAAATGCAAGTTATGTTGGCTGAATTTTGGATTTTGTTAAGGTATGTACTTTGTAAGTTTCAAGTGACCATATTTAGATTTGCAAGGAAATATATCTCCATTATGTTTAATTAATGGAGAAACAAATAATGTGATAAGATGTTGGAATCAAAGCAACAAAGAGTAAGAAACAAAGGTGAGTTTACTAAAACATTTATGGAATATAATAGCCATGGTGGGACGTTAGTAAGTGTTATATTTAAACACTGCTAGCTCTGCGGAGGACACTTCATGAGTCCAAAGTCAAAACAATTGCTCCAGTTTTATTTTGTTGCTGTGATAAAACTCTGACCAAGCAATTTAGGGGTGCAAAGGGCTTATCCCATCGAATGCTTCCAGGCCATCCACCATTGAGAAAAATCAAAGTAGGAACCTAGAACAGAAACCATGGAAGAATGCTGCTTGCTAGCTGACACTTGCTCACTCACAACTCATATATAGCTTCCTTATACAGCCTTGGATCCTCCCTTAGCGGATGGTTTCAGAGGGCTGGGCTATCTGGCATGAATTAATAATCAAAATGCCCTTATGGACTTGCCCTCAGACCTATCTATTGGAGGCAACTTCTTGATTGATACTTCCCTCTCAAATTGCTTTAGGCTGTGTCAAGTTGACAAGGCTAACCAGGGCAACAATATCACGAAGGAGGGAACAAAAGCGTGGGTAATACGAATGTGGAACCATAGTACACAGGACACGGGGTTTCGTGACCGATAACTAGTCATGTTTCTTACTACTGGTAGCAGTGCATTTATTCCTGTAGTTGGTTACCTTAAAGTAGCAAGGCCTTTGTTAGCTCCAAGGTCTGATTCCCTGGTTCTCTCTGTTTGTGACATTTGCTTTCAGGTGTGTGTGTGTGTGTGTGTGTGTGTGCATGCATGTGTGTGCTTGCTTATGTGTATGTGTGTATGCTTGAGCATCTGTGTGTGCTTGTGTATGTGTCTGTGTTTATGTGTGTGTATGCATGTGCTTGTGTATGTGTCGCTGTGTGTGCACACCTTTGTGTGTGTGTTCCTGTGTCTAAGATGCTGTATTCAGAGGAAGACAGAGGAAGAGGGAGAGAGGAAGAAAGGAAGATCAATATTTTCTTTTCCCTTTTTAGTAATTCCGAAAATAAAGTTTAAAGAGAGAATTTGGGTGTGAACAACATGAGGTCGTTCCCCTAAGTGGCTGGTTGGTTCCCCTGGACATTCCTCCTCTCTCCATGCACTGTCCTCTAAAGCGGTTTGTTTCCTATCTCTCCCATGTGCTGTCTCTTCTATAACACAGCCGTTCCCTCCTCTCCCCGTGATGGGATTTTCTCTTCATAACATAGCTGTGGCTATTTTCCTGAATGGTGACAAAGGTGCTTTTTAAAGGAAACATTTCTCCCTTAACTTCAATGAGGAATTTTTTTTTTCTGTGCAACCTAATGGGAAAAACTGCTCCTTTTTATTTCTCCCCTGCTACATGCCCAGGATGCCTTCCTGACTTCTCTCCTATTGAATCTCCTCCCTAGGTGGTCTCACCTTTACCTATAGCGTTAAATAACACCAAGAAGCTGATGGCACCACAGTTTGTATCTTCAGCTTTGAGAACTCACATGAGTTGAAGAAGTTCATTATAGCTCAGTCGACTGTTCCACTTGGCTAGTTGAAGAAATGTCAGATGCACCCCCACCTGACAGAGGCCTTTCTTCCAATGTCTCCAAACTCTGCTAGTGTCCTCCTGAGCAAGGACTACTACAGGGTGCTCAAGGCAAGCACACAGAAATTGTTCTTGGCTACATTTCTTCTTTGCTTCAAAATCCATCATGGATTTATTCATGTTGTTTCATCTCTGCTGATCTATCCTTGTCCAGACAGACACCATCTAGAGCCTTGGGCAATGAAATAGACTTATAACTTCATTCTCTCTCTACAATATACACTCACAGGCTTTGTTTTAGTTTCATCTAGATTATTTTTGTTCTCTCACAATGTTTAAGATCTCCCAATGCTTCTGTTTTATTCTTAGAGTAAAATCTGACTGTGGCACATAGCCCTTGAAACACAAGATCTAATTCTTAATCTATTTTAAATAATATTCAATTTATTGTTTGATAATTTCACACATTTATATCTGTGGTTTCCTTTGTGACACATAAGCTTACCCAGGGCCATATGAATGTCTACAGCTTTGGAATCCTCTGCTGGGCTCACCTGTGTGTGTACAAGTGTTCAAATTTTTTTGAAAGCCCAATAGTATCTATCTACAACTGCCTCCATTCCCCCAGTACACATGTCCAGATGATTTTCATCTCCTAAGCATTCATCTTTATTTTTTCCCTTGAGCTCACTCATCTTTGTGACATGGCTGCCTTCTTTAGTCATTGAGCCTAAAGCCCATCTTCTGTAAGAGGGTTTCTCTGAGCACACATGGAAAGTACTTTATATCCCACTGTCGTATTGCTTATTCTCACTTCTTCATAGTCCTTTCACCATCAGAATTACTTTTACAATTCCGCAGACAAGGCATTTTATCAATCCATGCATTCGTTTACTTGCAGTCTATTAAACACGTAAACAAACTTGATAGGAAGTATATGCTCAAAGAACATCTACTGAGAATAAATGAATGAATGAATCTTTATTCTTTGTATTTACAGGTGGATCTTTGTTTCTGTGGACAATGTTCCTTTTCTTCCTCAGAACTTAACATCAGAGTTCCCTTACACAATAGGCACTTTATGACTGCCCTGATTATCCTTGAGTCTTTGTGTATGGGCAAAGAGCAGTTTTTGTTTGGATTCTGAAGGGCCAATTATACATTGACAGGTGTGCATGACTACATTATGACAGAGGAGACACAGCTGGGACAGTGTCATGGAAACACCAGAGTTCTGATTTCATCATATCTAGGGGACTTTTTATATTCACAGATGGTTGTCTTGTGCAATTCAGATGGTTTATGCTGCCTTCCTTGGCCTTACTGTTCACCAGTTATTTTTTTACATCCTGATAGGAAAAGTATCTCGTCTCACATGTCTTGCCCATGGTCATCTTTGGCCTTCACAGTCTTTTAATCATGCTACGCTATGTGGTGTCATGAGTAAACTTAATGGTGTTAATCTTTGGCTTTAAACAGTGTCTGTACCACTTGTCAGTTGTATGCCATTGGGCACATAACAATCATGCTCTCTGTAATGGTTACAATTGATATAAGGACAGTCAGTATTATAATAGCTCTGGTCTTCACTGGATGCCTATGATGGAAATGAGAGAAACTATGAATAGGACATAGATCAGTACTGGTCCAGAGGATGTCTGCAATGAGATACAGTGAGATGACAGTCTTACCCATGTTAACCTCCAATGATGTCTCCAGCTCATTGTATGCTTCCTCTGAACATAAACATCATTTAATTAAGTTTAGACAGGATTTTGTTGCCTTCAAAAGCTATGACCTAAAGTTTCATATGACTCTTGGCACATGGGGAAGGCAGATTACCTGTTAGCTGAATAAGCAGAATCACAGGTGCATATGGTGCCTCTCCTTAATAGAACTCCTTAATAGAATTCTGTCCACTGGGATGGGGATATTAAAATAAATCCCACCATGGCTTTCTGAGTCAGCAATGCTGTTTCTTTTTTTTTTCATGTGACTGTCATTTATTAAATTTTGCTAATTAACAGTGTTCTTTCACAATTTTATGCATCTATACTATACGCTCAAGTCACTTTCTTTTTTTTTGTAATTTATTCTTGTTACATCTCAATGGTTATCCCATCCCTTGTATCCTCCCATTCTTCCCTCCCTCCCATTTTTCCCTTATTCCCCTCCCCTATGACTGTTCCTGATGGGAATTACCTCCCCCTGTATATGCTCATAGGGTATCAAGTCTCTTCTCAGTAACCTGCTGTCCTTCCTCTGAGTGCCACCAGGTCTCCCCCTCCAGGGGACTGTTTCTTAATCATGTAACTTCCCTATTATTCAACAGAGTTTGCTTTCCTCTTTGAAACAAAGTATGAATTTGAAACTAAAGGCCCCATGTGCACAAGGACAGTTTCCTACTGTTAAGCTCAGTCAGTCGCAGGACTGTGCAGAATCTAGAAGTTGGGATCAATGTGAATCTGCATCTGAAGCCTGAGCTCCATGTGCCAGTCCTTGCCTACTGTTTCCACAGGGCAAGTGTGGGACAAGCACCGTTCCTTGAGAACTGCTGCACCTAACAGATGTGGTTTGAGCACATCCATAGTGTGTTATGGGACATTGCATCATTGGCTTACTAGTCTCAGGGTTCTATTTTCTTGAAGTATGCTTGATAGTGACGAGCCAAGAAAGACTGCATTCTAAATTTCAGTGGCTGGCACAGAATAAAGCCTCAGGAAATTTGCTTCCTTTTTCTTCCACTTTTTTTTCTGTTTTTCCTCTTCCTTCTTCTTTCTCTTTTTCATTTCATCCTCCTTTCAACTTTTCATCTCTCTTTTTTCGCTTTTCATCAACTGTTTAGGATCATTTATACACATACAAGTTCTAACTACTTTGGGATGTATTTATATACGAAGAAATACAGAGTAGATGCTCAATCAATCAAAGTAAAAATAAGATGGCAGAAATTCAGAAAAATTGATTCTTACCAAATGTTTGCCCGTCACACACTAAACACTTATCTTGAAAACAAGTGTGTCTGATAAATGTTTATATTTGTTGGGCCCTATGGCTGAATCTGTCAGCCCCCTGAGGCCTTGAGGTAAGAGCCGAGCCTGGCTCGTGTTTGAGCAACAGTCTGTGGTAAATACTTCCACATTGGAATGACTCAGCACAGTCCAAGCCCCGCCTGCCAACAGCCACGTAACACAGAACAATTGGTCCCACAATATCAGGCCCCTTTACGTCCTGGGAGACGTCATATCTCCCTACGCCTTATACCCTCCCCACTCCCTATACTCTATATAAGAGAAATCTGCCTTAATAAAGTTGAGACCGCGCTCTGAGGAGACTCCGGGCTCAGTGTATTTTTCCTGTGAAAGCCCTAGGAGGAGGCTTGGTTGCCAACACTCACCATCCCGCTCAGCCCCCACGGAGAGGAAATGGTGGTCCGAATCCTCTCCCTTTCCAGCCCTACCTGTTGGGTAAGAGACCTGACATATATTCTCATTTAGAAACAAGGATAAAGGAATTGGTAGTGAGCAAGAAGAGACAAGAATTATTTAAGGTTGTAAAGTCTGTAAGCAACTGACATAGCGCATGAATTCAAACTTGTCACACTCAAATAAAACAACCTCCACTGCATACTGTCTTTGGCTGTTTTGTGGAAAATTCAATCTCAATTTATTTCCAAAATAACATCACTTATTATGTAGGACATCCTCGCCATTTTTCTACATCCTGCAGCAAGTACAAAGGTTAGCAATAGGGTACCAGAGAGAAGATCACTTCAATATGTTTTTTTCCCTTCAATATTTTGTGATGATTATGGATGGGATATTTTTGTCCCCCAAACCTCTAAACTCATATATGATACATGATGGTTGAAGATGAATCATTTGCAAAACAATTGGGGTTTGATGTGGTTAAGAGAGCAGATTGAATTAGTATCTCAAAAAGATACCCCAGAAAGCTTGTCTTTCTCCTTTTCTTTTTTTCTTCGTCTTTTTCATTTTTTCCTACACCATTTTTATCCCTCTAGCTGCACTTATGAAGAAGATGTCATGTGAGCAGACACTGAAGCCCATGCCTTAGGATGATGCATGTTAGTGAGGTTTCATCAGTGTGCAGACAGGAAGGGAAGGAGACAAAGGACATCAACATGCCAGTCAGAGGCAAAGAGACCTTGCATTCTTGACAGACAGAACCTTGGCACCCTCTGCACTACCTGTCAGCCACATCAAAGGCTGGTAAAGAAGGCACATTGTGTATACATACATATGTATACGTTTACATATGTATGTAGACACACACAAACATATATACTTTTCTCTGATCTAAAATTCTCAAGGGTTTTAGAACTGTTTACATCACACTCAGCCGGATACCCATCCCTCCAATAGAAGCGACATGTTATTGTTTATATTATCCTGGCTTTACCACTCTTTCTTATTATTCAATTTATTAGTGTGTGTGTGTGTGTGTGTGTGTGTGTAGGCATGCTTGTCTGTGTCTATGCATGTAGAGACTAGAGGTGGTTGTAAGTCTACTTCATAGCTCTTTCTCCTAATTTTTGAAATGGGGTCACTCCTGGACCTAAAGCTACACAGAGACTGGCTAGCCAGTGGTCCCTGGGATTTTCCTGTCTTTGCTTCCCAGCAGCATTGGGGCTACTGTGATGGCCCAATTTTGAATGGGCACAAGCATATTACCTATTACCAGTCACTATTGCATTGTCTTATATTAGAGTCCTTTCCTGAGATCGTCCTCTCTGAGGTGGAACTGCTCAGCACAAGAGCCTTCTACAGATGCCATTGGCTTTCCAGTAGATAACAGCAATGGGTAGTGGAAAAGAACAACAATCTCTACCCTAAGTGTATTTGGATCTTTCACCTCAACACCTTCTCTTTGCTGTTTCTACTCAGTTCAAGTTAGTGTCGTACTAAGACAGCTTGCCTACATTCTACCAAAATCAGGTAGAAACATTGGTTGATCTTGTTTCTTACCTCACTTTTTGTCAAGTCTCCACACCAGAATCACCCTTAAGCCAAACTTCCAAAACTCAGTACATTCTGAGCTTGCAGCCTCCACTCATGGTAACACAGTTTAAAAAAAAAAAAAAAATCTTTGTGGATGATAAGTAACAACTGTCCTAGTGACATGCTTTGTGAGTGTCATTTGGACAGATGACATTCAAAAGGTACCTCAGGGCACCCAAGAAGGTATAATTCTGGGCATCTGAATTCTGTCCTAAACAGAGGCCCTTTGCTCATGGGTGTTTCATATCTTAAACTTCTGCACCATAATTGATTAATAGAAATATTTCAACTAATAATGAGGACACATTAAAGCAGTGATCTATTCAGAAACATCCCTATGGATTCCCTTGGATCCTTCAGAGCTTGCTTGGAGTTGTATTTCACTATTCTTTTGATCAAGTTGTAATTTTTCACACACCCCAGTTTCTTATTCTGTGTAGTGGGTGTGTGTAAGTAAAAAGAAATACTCCACAGTGTTGGCCATCTTTACCATCCTCTGGTCCTGAAATGTCTTCACATTGATGCCTTCTGTCACGTTGACCTCTTTGGCATACACTTCTGGTCCTGAAATTCTAATTTTCTTCACAGCATCTGATGGAATGCCAGGCACATACCATCCACTCAATAACCAGCTGTTGGTAGTTTGTACAATCGAAACTGGATCCAATTCAATGACTGGAGTTTTTATTTTAACTGTCTGATTCAGTAATGTGCCAAGGCAATTTTATATCATAGATGAGGCTGATTTGTAGAGGCGGGGGGTGGGGTGGGGGAGCTCTGATTATTGAAAGCCTGCCAAGTGGCAGGCCCTGAGCAGAGGTTTGGGATGTAAGAGAAATCAAACCTCTCTTTTCTCAGAAAGTTTGAAAACAGCAGCTGAGCTATTCTGAGGAAAATCTCCAGGTTACTAGCTGATGTGGGATGAGGAATGAACCCAGATGTGCTTGGGTTTGCAGCTGGTGCTCAGCAAACTGTGAGCAACAGTATCCAGTGAGTCTTTAGGTCTTAGAGCCTTGGCCCTAGAGATTAGAGACAAGACTTTTGGGTGATTGTGTGAGTTGGGAATCCAGTCCTGAAAACAGATCACATGGTTCCCGTTCAGGTAATCATTGAGAAATATTTTACCAAATCTCTTGCTGTATGAGTCTTAGCAGTGAGACAACACCATCCATTTGTCCTCTATCCATCCTCATAAAACTGCCAAAGGGCTCACCAGCCCTCATTCTACAGAACTGAAGTCTAATAGCTCAGGCATTTTCTATAAAGGTGCCTCTGGATTCTTAAACTCAACATTCATTTAAAATTTTTTTTTATTAATTTATTTTTGTTACATCTCAATGGTTATCCCATCCCTTGTATCCTCCCATTCTTCCCTCCCTCCCAGTTTCCTCTTATTCCCCTCCCCAATGACTGTTCCTGAGGGGGATTACCTCCCCCTGTATATGCTCATAGGGTATCAAGTCTCTTCTTGGTAGCCTGCTATCCTTCCTCTGAGTGCCACCAGGTCTCCCTATCCAGGGGACATGGTCAAATATGAGGCACCAGAGTACGTGTGGAAGTCATACCCCACTCTCCACTCAACTGTGGAGAATGTTCTGCCCATTAGCTAGATCTCAACATACATTTTAAAAAAATTAATGATTTTTGGATTAAAGACATGTCTCAGTAAAGAAGAGTGCCTGCTTATTTTTTTCAGAGGACCCTGGTTTGAGTCCCAGCACCCACATCATGCAGCTCACAAGTGCCTACAACGCCAGCCCCAGGATTCAATGTCCTCTTCTGACTTCCATAAGTACCTACATTTAAGTGATGCTCAAAAACTAATAGAGGAACACGCACACATGAACACAAATAATAAGTAGTAACTAATCGAATAAATGACTCAAAACAACAAATTAAAAAGCAATGTCTTTAATCTCAGCACTTGGGAGTCAGAGGCAGGGAGATCGCTGTGAGTTCGAGGCCAGCCTGGTCTACAAAGTGAGTTCAGGACAGCCAAAGTTAACACAGAGAAACCCTGTCACAAAAAACCAAAGCCAAAACCAAAAAGAATAAAAAATAAAAAAAGAAAGCAATATGTCACTTTTGGATTTTATTTTATTTTATTTTTTAAAATTTTTTATTAATTTATTCTTGTTACATCTCAATGGTTATCCCATCCCTTGTATCCTCCCATTCCTCCCTCCCTCCCATTTTCCCCTTACTCCCCTCCTGTATGACTGTGACTGAAGGGGACCTCCTCCCCCTGTATATGCTCATAGGGTATCAAGTCTCTTCTTGCCACCAGGTCTCCGTCTCCAGGGGACATGGTCAAATATGAGGCACCAGAGTTCATGTGAAAGTCATACCCCACTCTCCACTCAACTGTGGAGAATGTTCTGTCCATTGCACTTTTGGATTTTAATTATCTACACATGCATTTGCATAAAAAGGAATACCATTCTGCAAGTACAGTTATGGGAAAGACTGTCAAGACTGTCTGTCCTTGGTCATCTATAACCATTTTTCCAACATCTGTCTCCAATGGTCTCTTTATTTATATAAATATTGTGTTTTACAATTTTAAGCATTCACTCAGTATAGAAAAATGAGGGTTTGATTGTAAGTTATATTCCTTTGAATCTACTACAAGCTCACTTTCAATCTTCTACCTATTATAAAATTATATAATTAAGAAAATGAACTTCTATTACTTAATATTAGCTTGCTGCAACAATGTACGTATGTGAATTGTTGGTCTGTTTAGTTATCTATGATGAATTTATTTCCTACTGCAGTATTTTACGGCCTCATTTGTTTACTTATTCTTAACTGTTCATTCTTACTAATGTACTCAGAGTTTCTCCGGAAACTCTGAGTGAACTCTTGAGTTCACTTACTGGACGGGCCCTTATGCAACTTCTGATTATTAATTTCTTACTCATCTTCTTTTGACAATTTCCCTAGAAATCACTATTTCGTCTCTTGCTTTGGTTTTTAGTGGCATTGTGCCATTAAGCCTTTCACTGCCTGGTTTTGGTTTGCACATTCTAACATTCTTCAGATCCTGGTTATCACTTATCCAAAAATATCTTAAGTGTACTATTACCTTAGGATATGGTCACTCGATATTAAGACTGGGCATAAAATACTAGTTAAAAAATATTTTTCTCTTAGATTAAAAAAAATCCAGCATTTTCCCATCATCCTAGAGTTATGGGACTAATTTGCAACATTGTAGGGAGATTTGTGTAAATGCATCTGCCAAAGCTTCTTGGGTTTTACCGTTAGGATCTGAACAGCTTACTGTAATAAACTATAACTTAGTAAATAATAAAGTGAAAAACATCCTGGAAACAGTATAAATTTTAAGGCCACTTTAATCAAAGGACAGGATAAGTGGCCGATGCCTTGAGCAGAATCAGAGTTACATTTACACAACTCTCCTTTGGACAGAATGTTGATCCCCTTTTTGGGGGGATGCTAGTAGGATTTAAAGCATGACAGACGGCAGATGTCTTCGGCGTCTGTGAGCCATTTGTGTTGGTTCAGCTTTCCTCCTCTTCACTTCTTCCTGAATACCCAGCTTTGCTCTTTGAGGTCTGTTAGCCTGGATAATGTAGGGGCAATTTTTGATATTTTATCCATTTATCTGACTTCATTAAAGCCATCAGCAGTTGCTATCCCTCTTGGGCCCCATTCAAGTCTTTTTCCATCTCTTATGTCAAAGATGTCACTGCTCAAATGACAGAATCCTTCAGCCAGGTCCTCCTCCAATCCCTGGGAAGTCCTTCAGGAGAAGTCAGAGTAGAAAAGAGAGTACATATTAGCTCTGGATCTCAGGGCCTGCCTGCCCGTCACCTCGCAGTCATTTCTATGTCACTAGAATCTGTCCCTTGATGCTCCTGACTCAGAGAACAGCCAGCTATTCCTATCTGGGTTACTTCATCCCTCTCTCCTAGGAATGTCACATGAGAACTCAAATCCATAGAGCAGAGCCAATCCAATGACGTCAGCATGGGGCAGGGGAGAAAAGACTGTTATTCCTGTGGTGCGCTGGAGGGAGCCCTCATGAGTCTTGACTCTAACCGCAGCCCCTGCTATCTCTCATAGAACAGGCATACTGTGGCATTTGAAATAATATGCCAGAATTATCATGACACCCAAGTCTCTCCTTCATTTCTCAAAAGGTAATTTTCAAGCTTTCTAAGCCCAGAAACATGTTACTTCCTATCCATCCATGAGCTAACACTTTGAGGAAGGAGCAGAGAACACCTGTAATGTGACATTTGTTCCCCTTCCCACCCGTCAGCGTAGCAGAAGGTGCCCTCCGCTGTCTTCCCGAGGCTACCAAATTGAGATTAAAAACGTGGAAAGCTCTGGGGCCAGAACCACATAAATATTTGAAGAATAGTTCTTGTTTCATGTTGCATTTGAAGGAAGCATTTCTTTTTATGCTCCTTCCTTTCAATTAGTTTATTTTCTGTGGAATGCTAGAAAGTCACTCAGTTAATGTATATTAAAATGTGTCCCTGACATTTTAAGAATAATTTTCAATAATGGCTGTAACTTTCTGTCATTCTAGGTAGTGTGGTGGAAAAAAAATGGAAATTGGAAAAACTCAAGTGAATGGTTTTTGGTGTTTAGAATTTTATATCACTATAGATTCATCAATATTTATTAGGTACGTCAGTGTGTAGGCGAGCATGTTATTTGACATTGGTCTAATAATGATGATGATGCTAATGGATATTAGATAAATGGATTAGGTCCTATTATAATTTTATTATTTAAATGTCAAAGGCTATAATTTATTGTCCTCTCTCTCTCTCTCTCTCTCTCTCTCTCTCTCTCTCTCTCTCTCTCTCT
>OU015747.1:28518058-28538204 GCA_907169655.1 Acomys percivali | reverse complement strand
TCTCTCTCTCTCTCTCTCTCTCTCTCTCTCTCTCTCTCTCTCTCTCTGTAGAAATCAGCTTTAGAGAGTAGAGATGAAATACTTTGATTTCTCTAGCATGTCCTAAAAGCAGAAGTTCCAATGCAGATTCAACTGGTTCCAATGTTAGCTTTAAAAAAAAAAAAAAACTGTTCAGGCAGAAGCAGTTGCTCCTTGTGCCCATCCCCCACCCCTTGCTCTGCCTTGTTTCCAGCTATTAGCTTTTGACTTCTTGAAAGCTTCACTGGGGTCACACTGTGCATGCTTCCCATAGCTGAATTGGAATACTGGAGCACCCCTTACCCCTTTCCTGGCTGTGCTTTAAAAAAAGTATCATAGGGCAGGATTAGAAATGTCTTCCTCATCCCCAGGCACATGGTCTATGCTGTTATAGAACTCTCCAGGAGCCCTCTGTTTTCTGCTTTCATTTTCCATGTTGCTTTCCCAAATAAGAAGTGGGAAGGAAAAGAAGTGCCTTATTTAGAAGGAAATTCAGAATGCTCCAAGAAATGACAACCTGTGACATGAGCACAGGCTGGGAGATCTTCAGCTTTGCTCATCGCACTGTAGGCAACTTAGTCCCAAAAAGGCAGGAGTATCTATCTATGCATGGAGAACTACAGTGTGGCTGTGGAGGGTAGGTAGGATGCTGAGAGAGGCAGAGGAGTCTGGGATTTACGCCAAAGGAAGGACTGAACAGGAGGAGACAAGAATGAAGCTATTATGGAGGCAAGATAGGCCTGGACACAAAGGCAAGGGTTGCTACAGAGTGCTTTCCCCATGGTGTTTTCATTGATCGATACTGCAAGACAGCAGAATTGGAAAACGTGTTGTTTGTGTATCCTATGTTATAGGTGGTTGGGGCTAGGGAGATAGCTCCATGGTTAAGAGTACATATTTGTTTTTACTTATTTATTTATTTATTTTTTATTTTTGTGTTTTTATTTTTTTATTTTTTTTTTTTTTTAGTTTTTTGAGACAGGGTCTCCCTATGTAGCCTTGGCTGTCCTGGACTCGCTTTGTGTTGTTCTTGTGAAGGACTGGAGTTCAGTTGCCATACCAGGCAGTGCATAACCACCTGAGTCTCCAGACCTCGGAAATTGATATTGCAAGTAAATGCTAACTGTGATAGGGTCAACTGGACGGTCTAGTATCACCTGGGAGACAGGCCTCTTAGCAGACTTACGGGGGATTATCTTGACTACACTTACTGAAGTGGGAAGACCTGCCCACTGTGCTTGACATGCATGTCTGACTGAGGGAAAGTGCATAGGTGCGGAGTTTTGTTGTTTTCTGCTTCTTGGCCAAGGAAATGATGCGACTGTGGTCTTGTGTGACAGTCAGGTGACTGTGTGCACTTGCCTCTGTGACTCTGAGGCTATGATGGTTTGGAGCCTGGAACCGTCAGCTGAAATGAACCCATTCTTCCATAATCTTATTATCTGAGAGGTCAGGGTAGTTTACTATAGCAACCGAAAAGAAGCTAAGACAGATTTCAATCTTCCTGGTACTCTTCATTGCAAGCCTTATTATTTCCCATTTTACAGATGATGAAACAGAGGCACAGGACAGCTAAGGTATTTAGAGCTGACAAGAGATGCACACTTCAGAGTAGGAGAAGAAAGACAGTATAACTCCCGCTGGCTATCTATGCTCTACTGAATGGCGAGAGTTACATGTATGCAGAGCTTTGAGAAAAAAAAAAAAATCTCTGACCCTGAGCAGGGCTGAAGTTCCTATGTCTGTGATGAAGTCTTTTCTCCAAACATACAGATTCTGCCGCAGTACTGGGCCACAGCTTCTGACCATCTGGAAGTTGTTAGCATTCGGAGACTACTGTTTCCTGCTGCCATTTGCATTGCCTTCCCCATTGTCGCTTTCAGCACTTTGTTGTGCCACCACTGAACTACAGGCTCTGTCTAACACCAGTGGGCAGGGAGGCGGGAAGGGACTGTGGCATCTCACCACTACTGAGGACTGTAACTTCTGCCAGCATGAAACAGAAGCAAAGGCTCTGCGATGTGCCTGCTGCTGGCAATCAATAAAGACTGATTGGTTGGCTCATAATGGCCCTCCAGTGATGTTCATGCCTCGATTCCCAGAACCTGTACCTTATGCCACATGGTAAGAGGGCCTTCAGAAATGTGATTAAAGATCTCAAGAGATGCTAATCCAGGGAGCTCAAAGAAATCATAAGGGTGCTTATAGGAAGGCAGAAGGAAATGTGAGCGCAGAAGTAGAGGCTGGACTGACAAGCATTGAAGAAAGAGGAGGAGACCATGTGAGAGGCATCAGACATGGCTTACAGAAGCTAGCAAAGGCATGGGTATAGATCAGTGCCTGGAATCTTCAGAAGGAGCTTACTCCTGTGACCCACTTGGGACTCCTGACCTCCATACTGTGAGAGAGTAAATGTCTATGTCACTCATAATAATTAATTGGAAGTAGGAAGACGTGAAGGCACTGGCTAATAATTCCATCTGCACTGTGTCAGGATAGCTCTGTGTATTGATAGTCAAGCCAGAAATTGAGTGCCAAGAATGGGAGTTTTAAAGTGAAAGTGTCCTGAATTTGAATCCTGGCAGGGCTGCTTACCAGCTCCATGGCTGTGACACATTATCTTCCATGCCTCTTAAATTATTCATGTGTAGTTTGGAGCTTGCACCAGCTTCCTTCCAACATTCCTGTGATTGTGTCAGACGGCACATCAAATGATCTGAATTCTGGCCTTTGAATTATGCATTTGCTTTGTTCTCATCTTATTACCCCCTTCTGTCATCCAGTAAGTATATTCTTTCTAAATAATCCTAGCCTAGTCACCTAACTAGTCACTACACTTCTAGACAGCACTACATTTCTCTCTTTCATAAGTCAAAGGTAGTTCTTGCTTTAAGATTTTATAAAGAGGGTTTGTGGAAGAAAATATGCCCTTGCAGTGAATTCAATTGTTATATACGATGCAATGAAAATATACAATCACCCATTTCCCCTTCTCAGGGTCCTTGCAGCTCTGATCTGAGCCAGTTCCAACCTAAAGAATGATGGCTACTTTCTTTCTTGTATGTTGACCCTGGGTGGTGGCTGACTCTGACTACAAAGCTGTGCATCCCTAAGGCCAGCCTTTTGGTATGTGTGTCATGGCATTTCTCTGCAGTTTGTAGAAACTGACACCTATACTTCACAGACATTTCTTCCTTTCACTTACACACCCCACCCCCATGCAATGATCTCTGGTAGTCTCTGCTTCCTTCTTCTATAGAGGAAGTCTATTTACATTTTTACTTGTAGAGTAAAAAAATCACAGCTTTGGGGGGTCAACCTTGCCTCCTGTATTTCAGTAACTAAAACTGCAGGTAGGAAAGATGTTTTCCTCAAGGTTGCCAAATACAAATAGCCAGAACACTATGGACATAACATTTATATAATTCCTGATTGTTTCATAGTTTATATTATATATGTGTAATAATATAAATGTATATGTAAAAAAAGAGACAGAAGAAAGAGAAACACTGAAGGGAGAAAAACCTCCGTAGGCATGTTTCCCACTGTCTTTCCTGGTGTCTGTGTCAGAGATGTTCAACTTAGACCACTGAGTCCAGTGAAACTGACTTTTGCCTAAGACACTCATAGTTGTTTGGCTCCTTGGGTCCCCTGCAGAATAGTCTTTTTTCTTATATGTACAGGAAGAGTTAGTTTCTGGTACCTAGCACTGGTCTTTCTCAAATATAGAGCTGCTGTGAGATAATCTCTAAAGGCAGATTCAGCAGCATGAGACACCCTACTACCTTCTAGGCTAATTCACCTGTGCCTTTGTGGCACTGAGAATATGCTAGCAAATACAGGCCTCATAGCATAGGCTGAGCATGTAAATACCACAAATAAACATGTGAACAAGTGAATGTGCCTCTTCTTCATGCATGTCTTGTATGCATGCTTCCAATACCATGAGTTAGAAGAACATGGATCCCTGTTATTAGTGAAAACACAGTCTTAGTATGTACAAGTTGTTTGATCCATGCCACTTGAAAAGAAAGATAGGATAAGCCAGCATTGCCTCTTTTCTTTTTCCTCAGTCATGTCTTTGTTGAAGTCTTGCTTAGGCTTTGAGGTAGCATCCATGTTAAGGTTGGCTTTACCTGCATACCTCCAAGACAAATAGAGGTAGACACATCTTTAAGGAAGCTGACCAGATACACAGGAAGAATTTATCTGGGGGATGAGAAGTAAACACCATGAAAGTGAACGTTCATTAAGAGACTTTTGTTAGTGTCATCACAAAGCACAATACTGCAAGTGAAAAATTATCCACTTCCTTTAATAAATGTGTATGTATATTGCACATGTATGTGTACGTGAACATGTGTTTGTATTGTAAGCATGTATGCATGCATATGTACATGTGTGCACATGTGCATACAAATACATGTGTAGATGTATTTGTGTGCACATGAGTACACACATGTGTTTGTATGTGTGAACATGTATGCATGTGTGCATATACACATGCTGTATGTCTGTATGAATACCTGTGTGCATATGTATGTGTATGTATGAGTATGTGTTTGTATTTTAAGGTAACTTCTAACACATAGAGCTCTCGGTTAACAGTCATCTACTAACATTTGCTTCCTGTACTGTCACAGGTTATTATAATGCAGTGGAAGAGACATGAATTAGGAATGTGGGATCACTGTGCTTACATCACAATTAGTACTAAAGTCAGCATTTTCCCAAAACAATGAGTTGCAGGCACAGATGATTCTGGAAAGACAAAGTTCTGCGTATGGAAAATTAGAGTTGCATTGAAGAGTTAGCATAAAAACCACAGTGAAATATTATTCTGCTTTTGTGGTTTTATTACTTATGGGATGAGAGTTCACATCAAAACTGTCAGATTACTAACTTCCCAGGGTTTGCTGGTGCAGTGCCATGAGGTTTGAGGAACACTTCCACTTGCTGGTGAAGAAAGAGGAAGATAGTATTAACTGAGAGCCAGACAAGAGATGGATTAAGAACATTGTGGGTCAGCATTTAGAGACACAGATAAAACGGTTTTAAATAGCAAGCCCCAGGCAAGTGCCCTGCCTTCAGTGCTGTGATCACAGGAACCTGCAACAGGGCAGGAACCCTCCAAAAAAATCTAAGAGCAAAGAGCAAGAACATGCAGCAGGGCGAGTGAGGGCAGGTGTGCACACAGTTAAATATATCCATCCCCTCAAAAAAAGAAGTTCATCTTGCCCTAAGAGCTGATGTGTGAGATGGGTCTAAAGATGAAAGCAATACAAGTTTATTGTAGTTACTGGGACTTCTTTCTTGCATTCTGTGCAACTGAAAGGAAGTAAAGAAGGACGATGACAGACACAGAACAAAAGATTCCCTTTAACACCTATAGGGCTGAAATGCAGGACTTGGAGAGAGTCACTACCAAGTGGGTCTCCTGACACTGATGGTCATCCCTGGACAGATGCACCCACTTGGGCATATGTGATGCCAAACCTTCCATTCCCTTCCCACATCAGGGTCTATCTTGAGATGTTGACCAAAACACGTTGTTCCCTAAGGGGCTCCCTTTTATGTGAAGAGCCATGTCCCAGGGTCTTCTTGACAAATTATCAGGAGCCACAAAGCATCAAAGATGTATTTCCTTACAGTTACAGAATTCAGAAACCAAGTTGATAAGAGGGCTGCGTTACTACAAAAGCTCTAGGAGAGGGTTATTCTTTGCTTTAGTTAGCTTCTGGTGGCTCTATGTATTTCTTGCCTTGTAGCTATTTTGCACCCACCTCAGTCTCTATCTTCAAATAGGATACCTGGTATTGAATAAAGGCTCCACCTTAAACCCAGGATGATGTCATTATGAGATTCTTACCTTATTACTTTGGCAAACCCCATTTGCTAAATAGGATCATATTCATAGATTTCAGGCGTTATCCCTTGTGCTTCCCACTTTAGGAGTCGTTCTTCATGATGATTGCTTTTAATTGTCATTTGTCACAGTGTAGCAAGAGAGTCTCCATGAGGGATTGTCTAGAGCAAGTCAGTCTGTGAGCACACCTGGGGCATTGTCCTGATTAGGTTAATGCTTAATGGAAGACTCAGCCCCAAAATGGGTCTGAACTGATTACACCTAGAGGAGTGCACTGGGCAGTGAGTATGCATACATTTATTCTATCTCCTTTCTTGTGTATAGCCGTGCCTAGCTGACTAGACTTCCCTGAAATGAAGGACTGATTGTGTGGGATTGTAAGTAAGCCAAATAAAACCTTTTCCCTCCTAAGTTGCTATTCATTGGAGTATTCACCACAGTAACAGGAATACAATCAGATATTCCTCAACACACCACACTCTACCTACCCTCTCCTGCCTTCAAACTCATGATCAAGATAGGTCCATCATGTTTCCATTGTGGATAATACATTTAAAGTCAACAAGAAAGAGCTAGTGATTTGACTAAAGGGGTCCAGTCACTTCTGGGAATGGGGCCATTGTTCTTTTGACAGTACAATAAGGTAGTTATGAATTGACAGGTCAGGCACTTTGCAGAGTGGTTTTCAGATGTTACTTGATTCAATTCTCCCACAACCTATAGAGGAAAGACTTTCCTTATTATTTTTGAGATGAGGGAGCTGAAGCACAGGGTGCTGGGAAACTTGCTGGAACTTAACACGTGTCATTGGTCATTTGGGATTCACTGAAAGTAGGCTGCTAGTGGGAATTCTTCTTAGCTCCTGACTCACTGTGTCACTTGGATCCCACCCAGTGGGATCCAAGACTCTGGGACAGTGATGTCTGGTGCTCTCAACTACACGTTCAATAGAGAAATGGTTCAGCAAATTCTGTTCTATATTCTTATGCCATTGAACAGGAACTTAATGTCCGGAAAACATTTCATGATGCTTTGAAATATCCATGAGATAATGTTGCATGAAAATATCAAATAATTTAAGAATATATAATTTTAGAAAAATAAGCCAGACAGAGAGTGGTGCAATGATAATACTGATGGTTTCTAGCTTGGAATATTGTTCATTCTTGTTTCCTTTATAGTTTTCAGATTATCTGTAACAAATCTATATTGCTCTCGTGGTGAGGTAAAATCAAGACAAAAACAAAATGAAACAAAAACCTGGAATTGCCCCAGTATCTTATCTCATAAGATAAGAAGCATAAATAGAGCAATGAAAAAATATCTCATCCTCAAGCCTGTGGGAAAGTAGAATCAGGAGAACATCAAACGCTGAAGAATGGTGATTGGAAGGAACCACATAAGTACATCAACAGTGGTGAGGACTGTGTGCCAGTGAGCCGAAGGCATATGGTGGAACCCAGACTGTCCCGAGGCTATCTCTGCTTTTGGAATCAGACACCGAGTAGGCCTCAGGGAGATCAGAAGATGGCTTAGCCTCTCATGGCATAAGTATCATAGCTAACTCATTTTATTCACTCAGTTTTACATGTTCTGAATGTGAGCTGGGTTAGAGTCTGATCTCTGTAGCCATTAGGGAGCACCATAGCAGACCACTCAGTGGGACAGGCTTTCTTTTGTCCCCTCCAAATTGTAGTTCTCTTTAAAGCAGGCCTCAGGGGGGTGCTTAGTCCAAAGCACATTGACACCATGTTCCTAAAGGAATAGAGCCCCCTCCAACTACTATAAGTGGAAAGTGTGCCATGGAGATACATGTAGACGAGAACCAGACTGAGGTCCAAAAGGCTAGGGAGCCTTTAGTCCCCAAGGCTATCCAAGGACCAATTACCATGTCTGTCTTGTCTGCCTGCATGATGTAGTTTATTTTGCATAGTAAACCCCCCTTTGTATTTCATATATGGTAACTTCTGTCTTGCAGTCAGTGGGCTTTTCTTGTTCTGTATGTTTGTCTCCACATCATAGGTAATTCATCATTTTGGCATGTCCCCTTTAATCTGTCATCTGCTACGGCTTTGAGCAGTAGCTTCCTTTGATAACACTTCCATTGCTCAATAGCAGGGCACTGGCTAACTCATGGGTCAGCTGCTTTGCCCAAACTTCTGTGTCTTTCATCTGTTCCAGTTCTTATGGATCCTGTGAGTAGGGAATTTCCCATAATTGGATGGCGTCCATGGCAAGGACTGTGAACAATGGATGTTCTACATGGTTTGTGCAGTAAGGAGTCTAGGTTTCTTATGAAACCAGCTTTATATGGCCAACATTCACAAATAAATTACTCCATGAACAACAATCCACCATAGAATTTTATTTCTAAGTGAAAAGCAGAAAAATCTGTATTCAATGTGGCCAAATTAGGAAAAGGATAAAGAGGTCTAATGACTTCTGCACCTGCCCCCAATCCATTTTGGAGGACTTAATTTGAGGTTAAGGTTTAAGTAGAAGGTCAGAGTTACATATTTCTAAGCACTTCCAAGTCAAAGTGTGGTCCTATCCAGATACCACCTCATAGACACTCTTCAAGGCAGAGAGAAAGTCTTTATTGCTTGTTGGTGGTTGTAGGGGGAATCAAACCCAAATCATATGGCCCTGAACCTAACAGCTCTTTGTCTTTTATGCACAAAATCATGACAATACAGTTAGCAAGAAGCAGTGCTACAGAAAGAAAGAAAGAAAGAAAGAAAGAAAGAAAGAAAGAAAGAAAGAAAGAAAAAAGCAAAGTTAGTACATTCAGGGACTGTCTTGGAGTTTTTATTGCTGTAACAAAACACTGTGTCCCAAAAGCAAGTTGGGGAGAACAGGGCTTATTTGCCTTACACTTCCATATTGCTGTTCATTATTGAAGGCAGTCAGAACGGGAACTCCAACAGGGCAGGAACCTGGAGGCAGCAGCTGATGCAAAAGCCTTGCAGGGGTGCTTCCTCCTGGCATGCTTCCCATGGCTTGCCCAGCCTACTTTCTTATAGAACCTAGGACCACCAACCCAGGCAGGGCACCACCCATAATGGGCTGGGCCCTCCCCCATCAATCACTAATTAAGAAAATTTCTTACAGCTGGATCTTACAGAGGCGTTTTCTCAATCGTGGTTCCCTCCATTCAGAGAACTCTAGCTTGTGTCTAGTTGACATAGACTAGCCAGCACAGGGAGTTATTTGGAACCATGGACTAGGTAGGTCTCTGTTCTGATTTTGCAGGTGTTGGGACCTATGTGATGGGTTTTAAGTCAGAATTTTGCCTCCATCATGTGTCGATTGTGCTAGGGTCGGGGAGCCTGTTACGGTTGTCTCTCCTGTATGATTGTCTGACAAATTGTAAATCTCTTTGTGTGAGAAAAGTTTTGTCTCTGTCTGGTCCAGAAAACTTTCAGCTTTCTGCTCTCTTAGTGTGGGACTCCTAGGAGTGAATTCCAGTTTTTTAGAATCTGTTTTTTCAGTAGTCCGATAGTCAAAGTGAGGGACATAAGTGTCTCTTCAGACTATTTCTCCCACCAGGCCAGATACACTTCCTTACTGTCTGTTTGAATACTTCAATCCTGAGGGGGAATATGTTAATGTATGAAACAAATATTAGGAAAAATGCAAGTAGGAACCAAATAATATCTTGTTTCTCTCTCTCTCTCTCTCTCTCTCTCTCTCTCTCTCTCTCTCTCTCTCTCTCTCTCTCTCTCTTTGTGTGTTCTGGTATTTTGATGGGCATTGTACTGAATCTGTAGATTGTGTTTGGTAAGATGGCCATTTTTACTATGTTACTCCTACAATCCATGAGCATGGGAGATCTCTACATCTTCTGATATTTTCTTCAATTTTTTTCAGGAAGTGGAAGTTTTTTTTTTTCATACAAGTTTTTCACTTGCTTGGTTAGCAAAGGTATTTTATGGTGTGTATGGGGGGACGTGTGTTTGTGTGTGTGTGTGTGTGTGTGTGTGTGTGTGTGTATGTGTGTGACTATTGTGAAGAGTTTCCTTTTATAATTTCTTTCTCAACCTATTTGTCTTTTGTATATAGGAGGAATACTGCTTTTATTTTCTTGAGTTAATTTTGTATCCAGCTACTTTGCTGAAAGTGTTTATCACCTGTAGGAATTCCCTGGTTGGATTTTTGGGGTCACTTATGAATACTATCATATTATCTGGGAATAGAGATACTTTGATTTCTTTCTTTCTAATTTGTATCTCCTTGATCTCCTTTAGTTGTTTTATTGTTCTAGCTAGGACTCCAAGCTCTATATTGAAGAGATATGGAAAGAGAGGGCAGCCTTGTCTTGTGCCTGATTTCAGTGAAATTGCTTTAAATTTCTCTCTGTTTAGTTTGATGTTGGCTATAGGCTTGCTGTATATTGCCTTTACTATGTTTAGGGATGTGCCGTATATCCCTGATTTCTCCAAGACTTTTAACGTGGACGAGGATTGGATTTTTCAAAGTGCTTTTTTGGCATCTAAGAAGATGATCATGTGGTATTTTTACTTCAGTTTTTAGAGGACTCAGGCAGTCCTGATGAGACTTGAGAGGCTGGAGTCATTTGGTAGGGGAGGAGGTCACTCCCTTTCTGAGGACTCAGGAATGGGGATGGGGAGAGGACAGGGGAGAGTGGGACCAGAAGAAGATGGAGAGAGGAGGCTATGATTGGGATGTAAAGTGAATAAATAAATAATAAATAAATTTAAATAAAAAACCCAAGCTGGGTTCAAACTTAGGATTCTTCTGCTCCATCTTATCAAGAAAGTGTTGAGATTATGAGCAAATATCTATGTTGGGCTGAATCCACTTATAAGTGAGTATACCATGCATGTCTTTCTGGGTCTGGGTTATCTCACTCAAGATGATCATTTCTAATTCCACCTATTTACCTTCAAATTTCAAGATTTTCTTGTTTTAATAGCTGCTACTTATTCCATTGTGTCAATGTACCACAGTTTCTTTGTCCATTCTTGGATTGAGGGAGATCTAGGCTGTTTCCAGATTCTGGCTATTATGAGTAAAGTGGCTATGAACATAGTTGAGCAAATGTCCTTGTTGTATGGTGGAACATCTTTCAGGTATATGCCCAGGAGTGGTAAAGCTGGGTCTTGAGGTATCATCACTATTCCTAATTTTCTGAGAAAGTGCCAGATTGATTTCCAAAGTGGTTGTACAAGTTTACGCTCCCACTAGTAATGGAGGAGTGTTCTCCTTTTTCCATGTATTCACCAACATGTGCTGTCATTTGAGTTTTTTATCTTAGCTATTCTGACAGGTATAAGATGGGATCTCAGAGTAGGTTTGATTTGCATTTCCCTGATGACTGATAGTGAGCATTTCTTTAAGCGTCTTTCAGCCATTTGATATTCCTCTGTTGAGAATTCTCTGCTTAGTTCTGAGCCCCATTTCTTTTTTTAAATTAATTTATTCTTGTTACATCTCAATGGTTATCCCATTTCTTGTATCCTCCCATTCTTCCCTCCCTCCCATTTTCCCCTTATTCCCCTCCCTATGACTATTCCTGAGGGGGATTTCCTCCCCCTGTATATGCTCATAGGGTATCAAGTCTCTTCTTGGTAACCTGCTATCCTCCCTCTGAGTGCCACCATATTTGACCATGTCCCCTGGAGGGGGAGACCTAGTGGCACTGAGCCCCATTTCTTAGTTGGGCTATTTGGTTTTGTAGAATTTAATTTCTTCAGTTCTTTATATATTTTGGATATAAGCCATTTGTCAGATGTAGGGTTTGTGAAGATCTTTTCCCAGTCTGCAGGCTGTCGTTTTGTTCTGTTGACAGTGTCCTTTGCCTTATAGAAACTTTTCAGTTTCATGAGGTCTCATTCATTAGTTGTTGATCTTAGAGCCTGGGTTGTTGGTGTTCTGCTCAGGAAGTTGTCTCTTGAGCCAATGAGTTCTGGCTCTTTCCCAGTTTTTCTTCTAAGGGATTTACTGTGTCTGGTTTTATGTTGAGGACTTTAATCTCCTTGGACGTTAGTTTTGGGCAGGGTGATAAATATGGATCTACTTGCATTTTTCTATATATATATTTTTTCTGGGTCTTGGATTCAATTACATTGATCAACCAGCCTATTTCTATGCCAGTACCATGCCATTTTAATTACTATTACTCTACAGTACACCTTGAGATCAGGAATGGAGGTTCCTCTGGAGGATATTTTATTATACAGGATTGCTTTAGCTAGTCTGCATTTTTTGTTTTTCCATATGAAGTTGAGAATTGATCTTTCAAAATTGTATAGGTATTTTGATAAGGATTGCATTGAATCTGTAAATTGCTTTTGGTAAGATGGCCACTTTTACTGTGTTGATTCTCTCAATCCACAAACATGGGAGATCTTTCTAGTCTCTGATGCGGTTGAAGACCAGATAGTTTAGTTTTACAATTAAGCTTACTTGTTTAGGGGTTAAGATATTTTTAGGTCTAGATAGACGTTTTAAGTTGATAATGATGAGATATGATAGATATTGATTTACATTCATAATTTTAGACTCACCAAGATAGGATAGGTGTTTTCTTCAAGGCTTCCAAATAAAAATAGCTAAAACACTATGAATGTTACATATATATATATATATGTATATATACATATATACATGCATACATATATATAATTTCTGATTGCTTCATGCGTCTTGCTGTAGGTAGTTTATTGTATATATGTAATAATATAAATATATATGTAAAAATGTAATAAATTTCTCGAAGACATCATTGATCAACCATCTTAGGTTTGTTCTCTACTCTTTCTCATCACCAGGGTCTGTTTTGCTCATGTTGCTCAGATTTGATCCAATGTTGGGCAAGTGGTGGCAGATGTCAAGGAGTTAGTGCATTAAATCAATTAAAAACCCATTTTAAGCAACTAAATACTATAAAAGGGATGGCCTTTAGGTCAGGCATACATGGAGTCCATTCTGTTTGCTCTGTGGGTAATGTGATAGCCTCCCAATATTATTCGTGTCCTTTGTAAGAAGCTCTACTGCTGCAGAATGCTATCAGCTAACGATTAGTCAAAAGGCTTTATCAAATTATTAAGAGCAAAAGCTTTTGAAGAATGTTCATGGACAAAAGTCATGAATCTTACAAAAGAGTAAAGCTAATTTATAAGTTACATCCCCATTCATGAATTAGTCAACACTCAATATTTTTAAATCATAGTGATGCAATGCTTGCTGTATTCAGTGTTAGAGTCTAATTGTCTTTGGAGAAGATAATAATCACGATATAATTAGGAATATGCAAACATTAAACCTGGTTAGCATCATTGAGAATTTTAGTTTAGAGAACTTCATTTTCATAAGCTGTTTTCTTAAGGTTTGTGTCATAGAAGGCCCTATAGTACATACAAAAGGTGCAGCAACAGTTAACATCTTTGCATAAAAAATTATCAGAAATTCACACACATGCATGAACACACACACACACACACACACACACACACACACACATATCACACCATACATATTAATCTACTATTGAAGTAAAATCCAGACTCTTTAGCTCCCTAGTATAATAAAGACACAGGACTGAGAAAAACAACTTTTTATCACATACTTTGTTAGAGGAAGCAGATATATGCCAAAGTTTCAAATTGCAAAATTGTCCAGTTTGCATATATTTTTTGGTGCCTCCTTCAGCCTGTAAGATACTAAGAGGTCAGCGCTGTATCTCATGAGTAATGGATCCTTTGCACAGAGTGTAGGCAGGATCTCTGAAAGCCCATCATCATCCAATTGGTTTCAAGAATCAGTGTTTTAAAGGAACTGGAGAAAAATGACAGCAAGGTCTATTACAACCGTAAAAGAGTTCATTATTTAAAAGTTCAAAGTTAGGTATAGCTGTGGGGGTGGAAGGACTTCTCTTATTAGCCTTCGGTTGTGGCTTATCCTTCCATATTACCCTATGTGGTCCCACGTGGCATCTTGCATTTCTACACAGTTGGTGTGGTTTGTTCCAGCTCTTCCATCTGGCTCAAGGCCAAGGAGAAGCAGGGCTGTGTTTCTGGCCTGCCGTGCCCATTGCTCAGGCAAGCGCTGGCTGTAGGCCTGGTTTCTGTCCCTTCTTCAGGCACACATGACTGCTGAGAAAGCCCTGTGCAAAGGTCAAACTTTCTCAAGACTCCAAACCAAAGTCCAAATACTCAGTTTTCTGCCTTGCAGAGTATAGATAAGAAACCGGTGCTAGCTGAAATGGGAGGGTGGAGAAATTTCTCTGTGAGGAAGTGATGCCAGCAGCCACTGGCTCCTTCCAGTCTTTCCTTTCCATCTGGTGTCAGTGTGTTGTGGAAGGCAGACATCTCCAAATATGCCTTTCCTTCATGGTTTTGTTGGACTTATGTCCAGTCTGTGCCCAACAAGCCACAGATTTACCTACCTGTCCTTAAGAAGCCAATTAAAACACCTAATGTGATAACGAAAAGCAGATTTATTCAATGTGGCCATATTGTGCAGATGAACAAAGTGTGTCCTCTTTGCTAAGCCTGTCTTCCCCAACATGGAACTTCTGACTAAAAAGACTGATGGATAATGCAAAGTTAACTTAAAAATATGGTAAATCAGAAAAGATAAGAAAATGCAATAAAGCTCTTTTTTTTTTCTAGGCTACTGCATAAAGTCAAACCACTAAGCATTTACCCAGTAATTCATCTTTCAACACTGGACACTTATTTTCACAAAGCATAAAAAACATAATTTTGTGTCTTAAAAAGACTTTGAAGTGTTGTCTTGAGGGAACCACTAAAGGAACTCTATCTTGGCCTCTTGTTACATTGGTGTATCTCTCCACTGATTGCTAAGTTATGGTTCCAGAAATTTCAGACAGATTTGACCTAATTGGGGATACTGCACATGAAATGAATTCCAGGGCTGGGACCTTCAAAACTGCGTGGGCTAATTAACCGAAAGAGGAGTTGAACCTTTGCTCTGTTGGACTTCTTAGTAGTTACTAAATGACTGGATCAAGTCCAAAAACAGCTGGGAAGATGCAAGAACTTCAGGATGTAATTCTTAGGTGTTATGTAGAGTAAAAGACACAGTCAATGCTATTCCAGGTTCACAGGAATTTATTTTACTCTACTTATTTTATTTTTAATTATAGTCCATGTTTAATCTTGATACATAAGTATTGAGTTCATGTAGGACTACTTAGATAATATGTTCTCAGCTTAAGCTGAGGTCAGTTAAATAAAGTCAGAAAAAACGCAGAAAAAATATATCTATTGAGTGTTTAAATCTTTTTGTTTTCAACAAATTCTCTTTTGAATGCCTTGTCTGCCCCTTTAAGTCTAGGCTCATATTCTAATCCCAGATCCTACTAGCTCAGTTTTCTTCATGTATAGTTATGTTCCATTTACACCTGCTTTCTCTATATTGTTGCAAACATCAAGTGACTTTGAATCCTTCTCAATAATTATTTTTCATACCTAGGCATTCCAGTATTTATTATATTATGGTAAAATACCACAAATGTCATGGTTTGACCCACCAGTGCACCATGTTCCCTTGTTCCATAGATTGCTGGGCTCACCTGAGCAATTTGTGCTTGACTTCTCTCATGTAGTAGCATCCAAATGGCCACTGAGACAGATCTGACACACTGACTTAGCTTAGAGCTAGCTAGGTTTTCCTTTGCCACATGGCCTCTCTTCACAGGAGAACAGTTTTCCCAGGTCAAGGTTCAACAAGAGCTGTAGAACCTTCTAAAAAACACCCTTACAATATTACAATGCTGAAAAGACAGGTGCTGTCCCATGACCTGAACTAGCAGGAGGTTTTGAGAGAGAGGACTTGGGATGAGAAATAAAGATGACACCAGGAGGTTTTACCTAAGCTGATAACTTATGCCAAGCAAGTTTATTAAGCAGCACAGATTCTTACATGGTGTGTGTGTGTGTGTGTGTGTGTGTGTGTGTGTGTGTGTGTGTGTATGTGTGCATGTGTATGTGTGTGTGTTTGTGTGTGGCCAAGGTCAGAAGAGAGCTAAATCAGACAGTGTTGCCCAAAAGAACACAGGATACATAAAACATAGCTACTCTAGGATTGATAAGTACAATTTGAGAAGAGTCAGATCCCCAGACACTGTAACCTTGACTCCTCTGAGGCCTTGGCTCCATCCCCAGACCAGACTTTGCCAAGTCTACCTCTGGACTAGATCAGAGCACTAACACTCCCTTTGTCCTTTTATCCTGTTCTCAGAGAAAGGCTTGTGCCAACCTAGTTCTCCATAGTCTCACAACCTAACTAAGATTAGTGGGGAAGACAAAACATTAGCAAGAACTGTAGTTTCTAACCACGCTAAGCATAATTCATCCCCATGTTGTATGTGATGATCCTTACTGAGGGTAGGCCCCCAAAGTCCCCTTTGAGACACAGTCACCGGCAAAGAGTCAAAAATGGCTCAAAGGCAGAAGAAGACCACCCCCCTGAATGAATACTGAAGTGGACAGTGCTACAATTCCTAAAAAATAAGACAGCATAGAGGCTTTTCCTAATAGCTCCTCTAAGTAAATTACACTTGGCTTTATCTCTCTTGGTTCCTAACCTCTCTTCTATGATTATTTTCTCATTGTGGCACTTAACACATCTGACATACTTTTTTCTTTAATTTCTGGACTTATTTTCTATCTGTTTCAAATAGTAAAATATAAGTTCCATGAATTAGGAAATTATTTTCTTTTTCTATTTTTCTCCCTCCTGTTTCTTGAAAATGGCTAATAAATAATACAGTCAAGATATGTGTAGACTGCATACATACATTGCTTTCAGCTTCTCTTAAATTTTTAAAAATTTTTTTCCATTTTTAAAAATTATTATTAATTTATTCTTGTTATATCTCAATGGTTATCCCATCCCTTGTATCCTCCCATTCTTCCCTCCCTCCCATTTTCCCCTTATTCCCCTCCCCTATGACTGTTCCTGAGGGGGATTACCTCCCCCTGTATATGCCTATAGGGTATCAAGGTCCCGCTCAAACTAAGGCACCAGCCAAGGACAATACAGGCGGTAAACTTTAAACCCCTACCCAGATCTAGCCAATGGTCAGAACATTCTCTACAGTTGAGTGGAGAGTGGGATATGACTTTCTCACGTACTCTGGTGCCTCACATTGGACCATGTCCCCTGGAGGGGGAGACCTGGTGGCACTCAGAGAAAGGACAGCAGGTTACTGAGAAGAGACTTGATACCCTATGAGCTTCTCTTAAATTTTAATTTTTCTTTATACATTACAAGCTAGTTTTATATCCTATATTATTTTGTTATGCCTGGAGAACATTGCATGGGCATCAGGAAACCCTGGATTCTATCTCCCATCAGGGTGCTGACTTCCCACTTGACTCTGGACAAATGACTTGGCAGCCTTGTGTTGGTTTCTTCATACCCACAGAAAAGCTCTGGCTTCTGCAGCTCCTCTTGGCCCAAGGATCCATCAGTCTTTGATTTTTTTTGAACAGTGAAATCATTAGAAAGGGACCCAAGACTTAAACCAACTGATCTAATTCACACACAAGAGGGCCATGGAGAAAAGAAATAAAATTTTCAGAGGCAGCAGGCTGACAGGTTGTGATCTGCGGAGGAATCTGTGATTGTCTTTATCAGAAAGATATGAAGAATTAAAAAAATAATAAAACGTTCATCCTCTAGAACCAGACTACAAAGAGGAAACATAAAAAAAAAATCATCCAATATTTTTTAAGGCTGACCAACATTTGGTCTGTACTGGGCAGATATAGCGTAGATAGGTAAAGAACACATTTCTATGAAGACTTTAAACATTATAGAATAAAAAAGTGCAGCCTAAGAGAAGGAGGAAGCTGCGTTCGGCTGCTCATTTCTGTTTCTCTCAGAGAGGCACATTTTGTTCAGATGGCTCTGATGGCAGCAACATCACAGAAGGACTATGTCACAGTGACAGAAATGGTGTCCCGTACTTTGTAGGTATGTTCCGTGGGAGGCATGGTTGTGGGATTGAGGCAAAGGTTGTGTTTCATGTACAAATGAAAGGAAGGTCTCGTACTCAGATGGCAAGAAAGACACTAGGAGCCAACTTTCATTGAGGTTCAGGTCCAGCCACAATCACTGCTTAGAACCAAGCCACCACGTGGGACCCTATGAACTCTTCTTATGTAGGCATCAACATGCACATGCATTCTGTTGGCCAGGGAAGAGCTAAGAGTGTCCTCAGAACTGGAACTTTGATAATCTTTCACGTCAGGTGAATCCAACCACTGACTCACTGAAACCACACTGAGACAAAGACCAAATGATAATTACTATTGCCCATCTCTGCCAGAAAACATTGTTTAAGACCATGGAAGAGAGACAGGGAGGGCACGATGGTGATTTGCATGTAAATTGCCTGTACATGTAAGAAACATTTTGAGCAACCGAAGCTTAAAAGCAGAAAATGCAGAAGCAAGAACAATCATGCCTCAAAATCATCATAAATGTTGGAGTCTCGAGTGTGCTATGTGCTGTGTGCTGTGTGCTTATATACCAGGCCTAGTCTATCATGTTTTCTCCTGAGGAGAGGGTTACATTTGAATATATAGACCGTCCATTCCACTGTGTACATGGATCCAGTTGGTTGTAGAAGCCATGCTGGGCTTCTGGAAAAAGGGGGGGGGGAGGAGCTAATAATGAGGAAGGCCGTGGGATTATTAGGGATGAAAAAACCTTGGGACTGTTGGCAATACAGCCTTTGCTTCTCTAGCACCCGGGTCTAACATCAGAGTCAGTACCAGTCATGACATTTCCACAGACATAAATCGTAGCGCGGAGAAGTAAGAGTTATACTGAATCATCAGAACTATGAGGTAATGATATCATGAAGGGTGTGGAAGTGTTTTGGGAAAGCTAGTGTCACCCCAGGGCAAAAGAGAATTGGAAATGCTAAGTCACGAGTAGAGAGAGTAAAGGCAGCAAACCTCAGGCTTTGCATCTCTAGCAGCAGATGTTGGATATGAATGTTTACTAAACAGCTTCTGCCTCAAAACTCCTTGGTGTTCCTTGTTTAAAACTATCCAGAGAGACTAAGTTTGTTGTTGTTGTTTTTTTTTTTAACAGGAACCCAGGAACAGATGGGTTGCTGGGAAGGCCGTCATTAGCCTTGAGCACAGTGTGGCTCTCAAGATGAGACCTTGCTCTCCAGGCAGCAGGCATTGGAAGCCTGGATATTTCTTATGTGGTTCAGCAGCTACCCCGACTAAGGAAGCTTCTCTCTTACCACCACACATTAGTTGTCCTTCTTGTCCCAATTTCCAGTCTGGATCTGACAATGTAAACATTGGACATGTGAATATTTTCTTTGAACTGTTCCAAAATCTCAGTGATACCTAGGCAAATCAATGTGAATTAAGCAACAGCATGACATGTCATGTTGGGTAGTAAGTAGTCAAAATAAAGGAAACTCCTTTAAATAATCCTTTTCAATCTTCCTAATACTACGACCCTTTAACTCAGTTCCTCACATTGTGGTGATTCCACTTATTTTTGTTGATATTTCATAATTGTAATTTTGCTACTGTTATCAACAATAGTGCAAACATATTTAGAGATAGGGGTTTGCCAAAGGGTTTCAACCCACAGGTTGAGACCTACTGCCTTAGAATGAGCCAGAGTAAACAGAACACATATAAGATAGTGAATATTAATCACAGTGATAGCTTAGTTCTCATCATAATCAAAGGGAGGCAGAAGATAGTAAAATGGCAACCTTCAAACTCTTTTCAAAAGAAAAAAATACCTTGAGAGTTATGATTCCACCTCATGAAAGGGTCTGATTAAAACAGTATAAAAATAAAAATTTTAGATAAGTGTAAACAATGAATGACAAAACTGGACAAGAATCAACAAAGAAGAAAACAAAAATAAAGGGAGAAAAGGATCAGAACTACCCAATGACTGATCTAGTTGTGTAGTTATAAATTTTTAAAGAAAATATGAAAATTCTGAGGCCTGACTAATCAATCAATCTGAGGGTACAGAAGCAACAAGGAGTACAAAGCTTGTGTCCATCTACAGTAACACTTGGAAAAAGTAAAACTAAAACTGCAGTAGTTTTCAATCTTGCACTAAAAAGACCAGCACTAGAACAGCTAGGAATGAATCTCTTCTAAACTGTTGAAAGACCTATATGTGGAAAGCCAGGAGTGTTGTGGAGTGGGCACAGAGGTGTAATTTAATGTATGTATGTATGTATGTATGTATGTATGTATGTATGTATGTATG
>OU015747.1:28490970-28518048 GCA_907169655.1 Acomys percivali | reverse complement strand
TGTATGTATGTATGTATGTATGTATGTATGTATGTATGTATGTATGTGTTTGTCTGGCTAGAAGGCTAACTATGGATGTTAATCCTTTCAAAATATGATTCTAGTCCATATGATTCCAATCAAAATTTCATTGTAATTTTGTAGACGCAGGCTGATGCTAAAATTTACCTTGAACAAAGAATACATATTTACCTTGAAAAAGAACACATTAAAAGAATTCATGATTTTTAAGACCATAAAATATCACAATAATGAAGACAGTATTTTACCATGAAAAAGATGTACAAATCAGAACAATGTGAGCAAGAAGCCCGATGGATGAAGTCATCTTCTGCTGAGGTGCTAAAGCGGATTAGTGAAGAAAACAGTGTTTTGAGCAAAGACACAGGGAATATTCCGACTGGCCTGGGAAGCTGGACAAGCTCACAAACACTTGTGAGGCATGCATGAAGTACTGGGCTCAGCCCTCACCACTGCAAATAGAAGCAGGAGAATCAGAAATGCAAAGACATCTTCAGCTGCGCAGCTCATTCAAGGCCACCCCCTGTTACATAAGACCCTGTCTCAGAGAGGAGAAAGGAGGAAGGAGAAGCTCAGACACTAGGAAAGTATCTGAAGATGCTGCTACACCTGAGTGTGAGAGCTAGTGTCATGGAGGAAAGCTGCTCTGTGTCTTCGCTGTAGGAATGATTTTTGTTAGCATAGCATTCAGCCATAAAAGCAGATAATCAGGTGGCAGGCTGAACTTGTTAAAAATGAATGCCGCAGCTCATCAAAAGTAACTTTCAGAAATGAAAAGACAAGGCCAAAATTGAACGGAATAATTTATAATCCTGTATCTGGAAATGGATTTATATTCCTAGTATGTAATCAGTTCCTACAGTTCAATAATAAAGGGACCAGAACTTTAAAAATTAGCGAACAAACACTAGAGCAGATCCCACATTAAAAAAAAAAGACATATAAGGTTCAATAATTGCAAGAAAAGACTCTTATCAAGGTTAGATATTAGAAAAGTGCATATTGAATCCACTGATACACATAAAACAGACTGGGTGATATATTAGTATATACAAAATAGGCTGACTAGACTATAAAGGACAGACAGTATCAACCACTAGGGAGAGTGTATAAGCAAGAAGATTGATAACACCATTAGGAGGGATGTGATATAGGCCAGGAAAACTATATGGAATTTTGTTGTAATGTTTAATATACAATAACATTATAATCACTCATTTATTACCAGAGTCTTATCCTACAATGATCATGTGACAATAGCAGAGCCTTTATGTAGTCTCTTTTTACATAGTCATAGCATAAGTCATGGTATCAATAGTTCAAACAAATATGAGATACAGAATCTTAAAACGATTCCAGTGGCCACCAGTTAAAGAAATTGGTAGGTAGCAATGAATACAGTATGGGTGGAAAATCAAAATAGGCAGACACATATGATGGTCAAGAACACATAAAACAGATGCGAGCTAAAAACAAAAACAAAAACCCAAAACACCACATCAGAGGGATGACCAGAGGGTGATGCTCTGGGTTGCTGGTGGATTTGATGGTAAAGGAGTGACTGAAGGTTCTGAGACCCTAAGTCTTGTTGTGTCTTAAATAGGGACACAGGTCATTTATAAAGTACCTTCCAAGCATGCTTGAAGTCTTAGAAGGGAACACCAGTGAACAGAACAAAAGGCAAGCAAACAAACAAGAACAAACAAAAAGCCCTTACCAACTCACAAGTTATTTGGCTAAATGAGATGGCCAAGAGGTACAGGCACTTGCCGCAGAAATTGATAATCTGAGTTTTATCCCTAGAAGCCATGTAAACATAGGCTGAGAACTGACTCCACAAATGTGTCTTCTGACTTCTATGAGCACTCCATGACATACATGCCCCACACAACACACGTACACACACACACACATTAATAATAAACAAAACTTAAAAGTGAAAAAACAAACCCCCAAATGCATACGTGATTACAGAAGTGAAAAGTATATTAAGATTAAACATTTAAGATCCATGGGTTTCAATGATAGTATTAATAATCAGGTTATAGAAAATATAATGTAAAAATTAGCAAGAAAACTAAGAAAAGACAACAGCCACTTGCAAAGAGACTAAAAAGAGGGTGCATTTAAGAAACATCACCCATCTTACACATCAAAGGAGAACAGATATTCCATGGTGGTGCTCATCTCTCTAAGGTGTCCACACCAGTTTATGACAGAGCTGAGCCATCAGGACTTCAACTACAACAAAAATATATGACACGGATTCCGTGAAATGTATTAGTAGGAAACAAATTAAGAGCAATTCCTCTGTGGTTCATGGCATACTCCCTTTGTTTTGCTCAATATAGTCACTTTTCTTGTAGAAAGTATGTTTGAAGCTGTCTGGTAGACCAGGCATAGCTGATCAGATATAGAAAGATACTGTACTTTGGAACACTGTCTCTTCCGGCAGTTATGGTGATAATGCAGAACCATGTAATAGGTACAGGGTGTGAGAAGCCTGTACTGTAGTAGCTAACATCTAAAGAAACTGGCATTGTAAAAATAAAACAAACAAACAAAAAAGCCCTTTCTTGTATAAGCAAAAAATTAATTTTCTATTCAACGATTTGGTATAAAATGATGGCAAATGTAGATATCTATTTCCTTAGCACAAGGTGGAACCATTTGGGATTCTAAGCCATTATTGCTTTTGTCTGTTGGGAGACTGTATTTTTATAGCATTTTAGCTGTGACTCTAAGACCTCTTTTGTTGTTATTTTCAAGCTGGGCTTGGTCTTGAATGATATCGTCAGAAACTTCGTGTTCCTTTCTCAGATGGCTTCGGTGAAGTAGAGACTCAGATCAGTGTGCTTTCCTGGTTCCCATTCTGTTCTCTCCAAAGTAAAGCACCCTAGGCAGGATATGAGAAAGGATGCAGGCAGGGCTGGATAGGGTCCAAACCTGGTACCTCAGCTAAGATGGAACAGTTATTTTACCAATTATGCTTCGGTTTCCATAATTCTCAAATTGCACACACCAAAGCCTACCTATTTTGCAAAATTATTTTAAGATTTTAATTATATTTAACTTTATTTCTCAAAACTTTAGTATATATAAATTCAATTTTTGAGAGTTTTATACATGAGTATTATATTTAAACCATTTCTACCCTTCCCTCTTCCTCTCCAACTCTTTCCATGTCTTCTCTACTCTATTTCAATTCATGACATCTTATTTGTGTATACATGAGTATACATACATATGTATACACAAATTGAAACTATTGGCTAACTCTTTGAGAATTTCATACATGCATATAATGCATTTTAATCATTTCCATGCCCTACTTCTCTTCCTAACTCTGCCCTAATCCATCCTCCCATGCCCATCCTCTCCTAATTTTGCTCTCCCCACTTTCTGATCTGCTCTCTTAAAAAAAAAAACCAAGCTGTCAAGTTCAATTGAATTGATTATTCCCTTATACTTGTGAATATGGGGCCATAGGGTGCCAAATAGAAAGACCATTGCCAGATGTGTGATACCTCACCTCAAGTTCCTAGTCAGAGTTATCCTGGCAACTATCAAAACAATATAGACTATAAACATCACTCCTGGCCACATCCAGATCTAGGTGGTAAGACCTCACAGATGAAAATAGCACATACTCCAGCTACATGAATTTTATTTTCTCTCCCCCATATATGAATAATGTGTGTGTGTGTGTGTGTGTGTGTGTGTGTGTGTGTGTGTGTGTGTGTGTGTGTGTAAAAGAGAGGGAGACAGAGAGAGAGGGAGACAGACACACACACACACACACACACAGAGAGAGAGAGAGAGAGAGAGAGAGAGAGAGAGAGAGAGAGAGAGAGAGAGAGAGAGAGAGAGAGAGAGATATTCAGGAAAACATCCAGAAGTTAGTCCTCTTCTGCAACCATGTGCATCCTAGGTATTGAACTAATGTCATCAGGCTTGGCTGGAAGTGTCTTTACTCACTGAAGTATCTTATCAGCCCTAGTTATACATAATTAAATGTATTCTAAGACAACTCAAATAACAGTACATGGCCAATTGCTAGGTTGTTTTTTGAATCACCCCAACTCCTATTGTGTTATGAGCTTTTACTACAAGAAATTCTTTTGTAGATTTACTTGCTTCTGAGAATGACTTCTGCACAAAAGTGCACATCCTACTTTCTCATGTACACATTTCAACCCTTTTATTAAATTCTAATGTACAATCCCTGGCTGGCTACTTTACAGAAGGCACATGAAGACATTTTTATGGAGACAGTCATAATTCTCAGCAGTGCAACTAACTTATAGACACATACAGCTGGCACCAGATTGATTTCCAAAGTGGTTGTACAAGTTTGCACTTCCACCAGCAATGGAGGAGTGTTCCCCTTGCTCCACATCCTCTATAGCATGTGCTATCACTTGAGCTTTTAATCTTAGCCATTATGACAGGTATAAGGTAGAATTTCAGGGTCATTTTGATTTGCGTGTCCCTGATGACTAAGGACATTGAGCATTTCTTTAAGTGCTTCTCAGCCATTAGAGATTCCTCTGTTCAGAATTCTCTTTTTAGCTCTGTGCCCCATTTTCAATTGGGCTACTTTGTTGGTGTTTAATTTATTTGAGCTCTTTATATATTTTGGATACTAGCCTTTTGAAAAATGTAGGATTGGTGAAGAGCTTTTACCAATCTGTAGACTGTCATTTTGCTCTATTGACAGTATCCTTGGACTTAGAGAGTCTTTTCTTAATTTATTAATTGTTGATCTTAGAGTCTAATCTGTTGGTATTCTGTTCAGGAAGTTGTCTTGTGTGTCAATGAGTTCAAGGCTCTTCCCCAATTTCTCTTTTAATAGATTTAGTATATCTGGTGGTATGTTGAGGTCTTTGATTTGTGCATGGTGATAAATATGGATCTATTTGCATTTTTCTGCATGCAGGCATCCAGTTAGAACTGCACCATTTGTTTAAGGTGCTGCCTTTTTTCCCCATTGTATGGTTTTTGCTCCCTTGTCAAAAATCAAGTGGGCATAGGTGTGTAGGTTTATTTCTAAGTCTTTGATTTGATTCTGAGTCTTTGATTAACCCAACCAGTCTATTTCTATGCCAATACCATGCAATTTTTATTACTAGTGCTCTGTAGTACAACTTGGAGTCAAGGATGGTGATAACTCCAGAAGTTCTTTTATTGTATAGGTTTTAGCTATTCTGTTTTTTTCCATATAAAGTTTAGAATTGCTCTTTCAAGGTCTGTGAAGAATCGTGATGGTATTTTGATGGCGATTGCTTTTGTAAGATGGCCATTTTTACTATTTTAAACCTACCAATCCATGAGCATGGGAGATCTTTCCATCATCTTATATATTCTTCAATTTCTTTGTTCAGAGACTTGAAATTCTTGTCATACAGGTCTTTGGCTTACCTGGTTAGAGTTACACCAAGATACTTTATATTATTTGTGGCTATTGTGAAGGGTGTAGTTTCCCTAATTTCTTTCTCAGCCCATTTATCATTTTTATAGTGGAGGGCTACTGATTTTTTTTAATTAATTTTTTTTTTTATCCAGACACTTTGCTGAAAGTGTTTATCAGTTGTAGAAATTGTCTGGTGGAATTTTTCGAGTCATATGCATAGTATCATATCATCTTTTGTATAGTGATATTTTTACTTCTCCCTTTCCACTTTGTATCCCATTGATCTCCTTTAGTTGTCATATTTCTCTAGTCAGAACTTCAAGTACTGTATTTAAGAGATATGGAGAAAGTGGGCAGCCTTGTCTTGTTCCTGGTTTCAGTGGAATTGCTTTGAGTTTCTCGCCCTTTAATTTTGATGTTGGCTATTGACTTACTGTATATAGCCTTTATTATGTTTATGTATGGGCCTTATATTCCTAATCTCTCCAAGACTTTTATTGTGAAGGGGTGTTGTATTTTTTCAAAGGCTTTTTATGCATCTAATGAGATAAATGTGTGATTTTTTTTCTTTCAGCTTGTTTATATGGGGATTACATTGATGGCTTTTTGTATGTTGAACTATTCCTGCATCCCTGGGATGAAGCCTACTAGATCATGGTGGATGATATATTTGATGTGTTCTTGGATTCAGTTTGTGAGTATTTTATTGAGTATTTTTGCATCAATGATCGTGAGAGAAATTGCTCTGTAATTCTCTTTCTATGTTGAGTTTTTGTGTGTTTTATGTATCAGGGTGACTGTTGCTTCATAGAATGGGTTTGGTCATGTTCCTTCTGTTTCTATTTTGTGGAACAGTTTGAGGAGTACTGGTATTAGCTCTTCTTTGACTGTCTGGTAGAATTCTGTGCTAAAATCACCTGGCCCTGGGCTGTTTTTGGTTGGGAGACTTGATGACTACTTCTATTTCCCTAGGGCTTATAGGACTATTTAAACTGTTTACCTGATCTTGATTTAACTTTGGTAAGTGAAATCTACCAAGAAAACCATATATTTCTTTTAGATTTTTAAAAATTTTGTGGAATATATGCTTTTGACGTAAGACCTAATGATTTTTTGGATTTCCCCAGTGTCTGTTTTATGTACCCCTTGTTATTTCTGACTTCGTTAATTTGTGTACTCTTCATTTGCCTTTTAGTTAGCTTGGCTAAGGGTTTGTCTATCTTGTTGATTTTCTCAAAGAATCAGGTCTTGGTTTCATTGATTTTTTTTGTATTGTTCCCTTTTTTTTCTAACTTATTGGTTTTATTCCTGAGTTGGATTATTTCCTGTTGTTTACTCCTTTTTGGTGTATTTGCTTCATTTTGTTCTAGAGCTTTCAGGTGTGCTGTTAAGTTGTTAGTATCTGATCTCTACAACTTCTTTATGAAGGCTCTTAGTGCTATGAACTTTCCTTTTAGCACCGCTTTCATTGTGTCCCGTATGTTTGGACATATTGTGCTTTCATTTTCATTGAATTCCAGAAAGTTTTAAATTTCTTTCTTTTCTCTGTCCCTGACCCTGTTCATTGAGTAGGGAGTTGTTCAGTTTCCATAAGTTTGTATGTTTTATGTTGTTGTTGACTTCCAGCATTAATCTATGGCGATCTGATAAGATGCAAGGGGTTATTTCAATCTCCTTATATTTCTTGAGGTTTGGTTTGTGACTGATTATGTGGTCAGTTTTGGAGAATGTTCCATGAGGTCCTGAGAAGTAGATATATTCTACTGTTCTGTAGATACCTGTTAGGTGCATTTGATTTGTGGTCTGTATTAGTTTCATTATTTCTCTATTTAGACTCTGTCCAATAATCTGCACACTATTAAGAGTGGTATGTTTTAGTCTCCCACTATTAACATGTGGGGTTTGATGTGTGATTTAAGATTTAGTAATGTGTGGGCATTCCAGACTGAATGTCTTTGGAGCTTATGGCCTGGGGCAGCTTCCTCAAGGTAACTGAGGAAAGGATAGGGCAGAGGGTGCCCAGAGATCTATTGGCTGGCTCAGAGATGACATGAAGGAACCTGATTGGTTGACCAAACCTATATTATTACCTGCTGTCTCTTCTAGAATAAAGGTGCCTGCAGCAGCTCACCCTTGGTCTGTTTTCACCAGACTTCTGGTATTCTTGTGGTGACTCTGCGCACTGCTCATTCCCGTGCCTTCTCCCATGGGCTGGACCCTCAGGAGGAACAGCAGCAGCATGTGCCCAATGTGGCTTTGGCTCCCTTGTCATTGGCAAGATGTCCTCTGCTTCTCTTGGTGAGGCGAGTAGGCCCCTGCTGTGTACTCTGTGCTCCACAGCTGCTCCTGCGTGAATGTGTGTGCAGCCTCCTCCTTTCCTCTTTTCCCCAGGATTGGGTCAGATTGTGTTTTCTTTATTGCTTCTAATTCCATTTCTAGGTCTTGAACAGTTTTATTCATTTTTTTCTCCCACTTGACTGTCTTGTCTTGTATTTCTTTAAAGGATTTATTCAATTCCTTCATCTGTTTGATTCTGTTTTCCTGTATTTCTTCGAGGGATTTATTTTCCTCCTTTAAGAATTCTACTATTTTTGTAACCTCTGATTTAAAATCATGTTTTTGAGCATTGGGTGTGCTATTATCTCCAAGGCTTGCTGTGGTTGGATATCTAGTTCCGAGTGGTGTCATATGGCCCTGGGTTTTGTTGCTTGTGAGCTTATGTTGACCTCTAGCCATCTGGTTGTCTCTGGTGATAGCAGGCCCTGTGGTCTCTGATGTCCCGGTAGTTTGGGAGTAGGCAGAGAAATCTCTAAGCAGAATGTTGCAAGGTCCCCCACTGGTCTCCTTGGGATGGCAGACAATGGGGGTTGGGTCCTTCCTACAGTTCACCTGTCTGCTGGCTGTGTGTCAGGTGGGACAGATCAGGGAAATGACAAGCTGGCTTTGTCCTTATATAGTCAGCTGGGCAGTGAATAGTCACTGGCTCTGCAGAACCAGGAATCGAATTCAGCCATGCAGACCTTCGGTGGCCAAGGAAGTGCTGTGCTCCTGGCATTCAGATTGCCTGGGCTCCACCATCTTGTACCCAGCTGGTCTCTGCAGGGGCACCAGTAGAATGGTAGATTAGGGTTGGGATGCTGATGCTGACTGCAGGTGTGTAGGCACTGCTGCCCTAAGGGGAAGGGGAGGTATATGTTGTCTGATTCCTGGAGTGGAGTGCCCCTGTAACGTGGAACCTGCCCTGCCTATAGGCAGAATGCACCAAGTGCCTGGGGATCTTGTGTGACTCCTCCAGTCACTTCCATTTTGATCATGTGCAGAAACAGTGTAACGCTACCTTCTATAAAACAGAAAACATATTCAACAGATGCCATATATGTTGGCACTTTGACATTGGAAATCTCAGGCTCCAGTCCTGTGCAAAAGCATTTCCATCACTGGAGTTTTTTTTTGTTACAGCACCACAGGCTGACTAAGGCATATCCATGCAGTCACATAGAAATTTTATAGTTGCATAATTGTAACAAGACAGCACAGTTCTTAGAATAAAAGATAGGGTGACTGATCAGAGGCATCAGATAGAATGACTGGAGTGTACTAAACACGTGATCACCACAGACAGGTGATCTTTTACGGAACATATCAGTCTTTGTTACCGAATTATGCACTGAATGTTCAAAGGGCAAGAAGTCTGGCTCAAGGTCATCTCAATGCTCAAAGTTAGAATCAGAATGTGAGTATGGGTATTCTGAAGCCCAGACCTCAGATTTTTCTTGGTGATAAAAGGGGCAACTAAGAGTCTGCATGCTTTGCTTTGTTCTGATATTTTTTTTTTCCTGTATTAAATATCACACAGGCTAGGAGTCAAATGCTTATTCACATGGAGCTTTTTTGGCTCAGACTCCATTGTAATTAGACTTAAGAAGCACCATAACTATCCGTGTCCACTGGGTACTATTAAATGCTGCACAGCATTATGGAAATTCAGATTTCCCTAGCTAGAAGTCATCCTTGCTGGCGGGTTGAAATATAATCTCTTAGCCTGATACTTAAGCCCATCGTTATTAGACCAGAGCTCTTAGCTCTTTTCTCCAGGATTTCTAAGAGCAGAGAATACCAGTTACTCTCCAGGGAGATGGGGGTGAGAGGGGACACGTCTGACCTCTTTCTTTTAACTCTCCTTCACCTATTCTCCTTGTAGAGGATGCCTTTGCCCAAAGTCACAGTATCTGAACTCCCGAGCAGGAGTACGAGGCCTACATGTGTGACTTAGTGGTTGTGTCAAGGGCTAAACTTTCTTAGGGAGAAGAACTCATTTTGGCTTTCACTGCAATGTTTGCTTCTGCCCTAGAAGTCATGGAGAACTTGCAGAACTCCATGAGGCTGATGCTTAGTCTCCTTGTCTAACATCTACACATCATGGCTTTAGAGACCAGAAAGTGGGAAAGAGGAGAAGACAGAGTGGGTGATGTTCTAAAGCCCGTGGACCCCTCCTGGAGACCCATTCGTGTATTTTGACATCAAGGCCCCAAATGAATTTGTCATCTTAAGTCACAGGCTTGATTTTATATTCTGGGATCTCTGCAGATCTTTCTTCTAGCGACTTTAGGTGTCACTCAGCTAAGTGTATCAGTCTCCCAGGGCTGTGGCAATAAGGTATCTAGAGCATCCAAAAATAACATCTCCTTACAAGCTTTGACAGTTGGGGTTTGAGGTGAAAGTGGGTAGCAGAGCCATAGTCTCTCTAATGCTTCAGACAAGGTCCTTCTTTGTCTTCTGGGAGATTCTCTCTGTTACTGGGACTCTGTAGGGATTTCCATCTTGTAATATTACACTCCAGTCCAGCTTACCTAGATACAGTAACTTGTTCACAACTTGCTGGACATGCCTTTCCCCCTATGTATTGACCGTGGTCATTCTCGTAGCTTCTTAGTTGGGACCATCTGAGGATCAACCTCAGTGTCCTGTTTTTATGTCTTTTTTTAAATTAAAATTTATTTTATTTTATTTTCTCTACCTCCATCTCCTGGCTTTCAGTCTCCAGTTTTAAAACCTGCTCACATCCTGATCACTTCAGATTTCCTTTTCTGCCCAAACCTCTTCCTTGAGGCTAGGACTTCTCTGCTCATATGTTTAATTGATTCCAAATTAAACATAACTGATAAAGAGCTATGTTTGCTTCCAAGAACTTTCACGAACAGCCCCCGTCCCACTATCAGCCCCTCAGCAAATCCTAACAACTTTACTTTCAAATACATCCCAGCTGAAACTTTGTGAGATTCCCACTGTTTATATTCTGTTCTTTCCTCATGTTCTTAGGATTTTTACCCAACTGAGAAGTCACACACTATCCTTCTCACCTAAAGGCCACAGCTACCATAATTACAGTTTTTAAATCCACTTCCCTAAAAGTGATGAAAAAATTGTCTGTTGTCAGGTTTTATTATTCTGCTTTTCATTAATGCTTTATCTATTACTATATATGATTTGTGTGCTTACTCATTAACTGTGTTCTGTGCATTTTCCCCCTATAATGCAGTTTTTTTTATTAGGCCTTATAGTCTTGTGTTAGTGACTGTCTATCACATTAAACACTGTCTGGGACATAACTACTGCTCAATAAATAATCTTTGAACAAATACAAGTCCTTGTATCCTTTCTAGGAAATCAGGTCTTACTCAGCCTTCACAGTTGCATGCATCTGTTCACATTTTCCTAAAGACATTTAAAATATCTTTTCACCTAGAACTAACCCTGCTCTTCTGGTATCCCCATGGTATTGATCATATATAGTTACTATATACTTTACATGTCCTATTTCTAATCAATAGTACATTGTCTGTATCTTTTCAAATAATGATTTCAAAAAGAATAAAGAGATTTTTCACTAACATTCTATAGAATGAAAATTTCAATTCCTAGCACTATGGAGAAAATTATTTCTTAAAGCAGCAAGATCTTACAGTAGGTTTTCTAGTGGGTAAATGAGACTCTGGAAGAAAATCATGGTCTTTGACTCCACTTTTCTGTCTTCTCAATGTCAGTGAACTGCTTTACCTTGGGGGTCACCACCTCCCAGGCTAATGTAAGGGAGTAGGTTGCCTGCACGCACTGCCACAGAGTGCTTTGTATTCTGCATGAGAGATATTGAGGCACCTCACAAAGTGGGAACAAAAGGTGATAGATTCAGGACTGCTAAATCAAAGCTGTATGCTGCTCACAGTGGTGGCTTTATGATTTTTCCCCTTGTAACCTTTATTGTCATGAGAAGAGATAAAATTCCAAGCGTCCGAGTGTGGGATACAAGACAAGGCTGGTGCTGACCTCATCAAGTCACTCAGATGGAACCAAACAACACTAACCACAATGAAAGTCCTGAAGGACGAGAAGGGTCAAAATCAAGAAAGTATAATAGTAGAAATGTTAAAGGCAGGAAGTTTTTTTTTTTATATATATAAAAATGCAGTCCTTTGAGTGCCTTTGCAATATGAGACCACACAACCACTGCATATGTACCAGGTGATGGAGTTAGGGTATATCCTATAGTCCCTCCCCACCACACACACACACAAAACTTATTTGCAGCAAAATTTCTCCTTATAACCATATATTCTTTCCCACATGCAACTCTCAGTTTGAGCTAAACAGAAATCAATCCTCTAGTTAGTTTCTAAAAGTAGTATAATTTAGCTGCATCTTGTAGTCTCATTAAAGACAGCCTGATATGATCACAATAGAAGGATAAGGACAGGCCCACACTGCTTCTTAGAATGCCCATACTTAAAAACAAACAAACAAAAAACAAAACAAACAAACAAAAAAAACCTCTACTATGTGGGTGTGAGAATGAGCAGTCTGCATAATGTACATATGCAGAATTGTACAAAGAAATAATTTCTCTCTCTTCTATTTTGGTATCACATTGTTTACTTACAAAATGCACTTAAAATTGAATATTCAGATCACTATCTCTCGAAAGAAAACTTTCACAATGGTTTTGAATCCACAGGGCAGTGGAATTTAGTGCCTGTAGAGATGGACTGTGGTAGGAACAAAGCAGGAAGGTGTTCTCCTTAGTAATCTATGGCCTCTGTCAGTTTCACACCAGGTCCTCATTTTATGAGTCATGCAAGTCCTCTGTGGTGGAAAAGAATGGTCTAATGTTTGCAAGAGAAGAAGTCAGTTGGGGAGGTAGGCTGACCCCACAGGCTCTTGTTCACTGTGCAGTTGCCATGAGTATGAGGTAAAAGGTCATCATCTCTACAGGTACATGTACTTTTAGCTCTGGGGTTGCATCCAGTCAGGGGGATTCCTACTTGTGCATCGTACAATAGGCTTATGGTAGGAGCTTATGGATTCTTAGCTTCCTTTCCAGTAGTACAGGCATAAAATAAAACAAGAAACAATCTTAAGTGGGCTTGTGAAGAAAATTCAACTAACGTGGTGAGAAAGTTGCTAAAGTATATCTCACTTGGCTGCTTATTTCTTCCTCGCATTGGTTTCAATTCACGTTAAAAAAATCTCTCTCTCTCTCTCTCTCTCTCTCTCTCTCTCTCTCTCTCTCTCGCTCTCTCTCTCTCTGTGTGTGTGTGCATTAGTGTGAGTTCCAGTGTGCAATATCACATATGTGGAAATCACACACACACAAAATAAATCTTGGGGGTAAATCTTCAAATTCTACCTTAATTACCTTATTTTAGACAGGGACTCTTTTTTTTATAATCCACATTTTTTTTTTTTTGGGACAATGTCTCCACTGAAACTCTTTGCAAAGTACATATGCCACCTTCTGCATCTTTTCTCAGACCAAGTGTTCCATGTGAGCCGTAGGTGTTTGAACTGGTCTTCATCACAATCCGCAACAGCGATGCTTGTTATTCACCGCTGGGTACAGCAGGCTAGCTGACCTGTGAGCTTTGAGAATTCCCCTGTCTCCAACCTTCCATTTAATTTGCTATAGGAGCATAGGGAATACAGGTCTACACTGCCATGCTCTGTTTTATGTGGGCTCTGGGGATCTGAACCCAGTTCTTCATGCTTGTGCAGTGGGCACTTTGTGTTCTGGGTCATTTTCTCAGCCTCACATTCAATATTGAGGAGGACATCTGTTACAAAGTCAAAGGGACAAAATAGAAATAAAGAAGTGTCCTCCTTTCCCACTTTGGCAGAGATCTGTGCTCACCCTTGTTCTTCTAAACAACAGCCAGGTTGGTCAACATCTTGCAGGCATACGTTACACATCCCATTTATATAAATCTATACAAGTTAGGATCTTAACCTTTCCTCCAGAAATGGAGACAGAATGAAAACAAGATTCTCCATCAGCCTTTCCCATTTATTATAGGTAATAGGCTGCACTAAATTGGCATAAAGGACTGCCTTGTCCTTCCTCAGCAGCTGTCTCATGTGAAGTGAAGGCAGGGTTCTGGTTTAATTTGCTATATTTTATATTAATGGAGATTTAGGCCATTATATCCAGTGTGTTGCTGTTAAAACAACAAAAAAACAAGCATAGCCGACTACGTTGGAATGCACATAATTTTACATATAGGCAAGATTATCTGCAGAACAGCTTTCTGAAACTGAAGCTGCTAACTCAGAATTTACTTGCGGTCTAATTTAATATGAATTGTTATCTATTTTTCCTTGAAGCTGTTCTGATTCAAGCGTCTATCAGCAATGAGTGAAAATGGTTTTTTCTCCATGTGAGTATTATCAAGTGACTACATCTCTGTGAACAAAGTAGGTTTAGGATTATATTTTCTGAAGCTTCACTCTGCTTGTGCTCACTTGTGAGTGCTTTCCACACTGTTAGGAGCTTCACTTGCTTCCCTCATCACTGACCCTGCACTCCGTCAACTCAGTTCTTTGTTCTTGATGTTTTTCTCAATGAGTAGTAGGGGATCCTTTCATGGCAATACATTAACCATTAAGTTTAATGTTTTTTTTTTTTTTTACATAGTCTATACATATTTTCCCTGGTATGTTACTGGCACCCTAGCTTTTGTTTGTACTATTACTTTCTTACATGGAACTTAAAATTTACTTTCATGTAGTCAAATATTTATACTGAATAAGGCTGAGTGGAGGAGGAAGATGTCAGAGGTTTCAATTGAGAAGTAAGTGATTGATAGAAGAAACATCAGAGACAGTATGGTGATTAGTTTTAGGGTGACGGGGTATAGGATTGAGCTGTGGACAGGAACAGAACAATCATTGCTGGGACCATTAGAAGACTATGGGAAATGCCAAGGTTAAAGTGTGACCATAGGGGTGGTAGCTGGAAGCAGGTGGGTGACTACAGGTATATGCCAAGTAGAAGGAATGGAATTAAACAGCTGTCAGTGAATTTCCCAATCTCACAGTGATGTTGCATGTGTGTTGGCCAAAAGATCTGAGTATGGCTAGGGTAAGGCTAACACAGCATGCAAGAACTTAATAAATGTTCAACTGCAAGGAGAAACCAAAAGTGGAGAGAGGGCTGTAGTTCATCATGATGCTTTACTTGTACACAGGGATGGGTGTGTAGCACTGTAGTTGCAAGACTTCTAGAGCATACATCTGCCCAGATTCTCTTCCATGTTCTAAGCCTCAGGATTCTCAGTTGTTAAATTAGTCTGCTCAACTCAATTAATGATATAAACTCTTCTTATTCTAATATTGCCTAAGTCTGCACTGCCCTGGACAGTATCCCTGCAAACTGACACTCTCCCTTTCAGATCCACAGTGCATATGCATTGGAAATGCTGGCATACTCCCCAAGCTCGCAGAGGGGTAGACCAGTTCTCCTGGTTGGCATCAAGCCATCTTCGGTGGGAGCCTTTGAAATATTGACAGCCAAATTGGATCAAGGCCCAGATTTAAAAGAAATCAAAAGCCTAGCCTTAAATAAAAACCAGCTGGAAACATAACTATTAAAAAAGATGTGGGGCGGGGAGCACATTTTGTAGGCTTGGACCTTATTGCACATGTAAAACACAAACACTAGAAGCCAAGAAGCAGACTTTCTGTAGAGTATTAATAGGAGAATTTGGACAATCATTTTGATTTGTGTAATGAGAACCTGCTGTTTCAACATGTTTAGTCTCATTAACCATGAGTAGGAAGAGGTGTCTTTTATCTTGAGGTTGACAGAACTGTGGCATTTTTTTCCCTGATAGAACACGGAAATAGAATTGGTACAACTCCTTCCACACTGTCTGACTTAATTTTCATATCAACCATCAAAGGTGAGAAGTCCTGCTTTGACTGGTTGGCTGTATTTCCCAGAGGCTCACCATTTAACGGTTATCTATTTGTCTGTCTGTCTGTCTGTCTGTCTGTCTGTCTGAATCTATCTATCTATCTATCTATCTATCTATCTATCTATCTATCTATCCATCCATTATCTATCTATCTATCTATCTATCTATCTATCTATCTATCTATCTATCATCTATCTATCCATTCATCCATCTATCATCTATCTATCCATCCATCTACTATCTATTTATCCATCCATCCATTATCTATCTATCTATCTATCTATCTATCTATCTATTCATCTATCTATCATCTGTCTGGCATCTGTCTGTCTGTCTATCTATCTATCTATCTATCTATCTATCTATCTATCTATCTAATATGAAATCCTTACAGATAAAGATCCCAAAACAAGACTGTGATCTGGTTTGGAGTCACTCACTATTACAGCTAGGATTTATAGGCTCATGTTTACAAAGTATATGGGCCTGGGACTCTCAGACTCAATCATACTAATGAGTACCATTTGGATCATTCTTTGTCATAGGGAACTCGTAGGGAACTGCCCTGTGCACTAAGGATGTTTAGCAGTGTCCCTGGATTGGTCAGGAATACCTCCTCACTCTGTGGTAGAAAATAAAACTCCCTTTAGACATGCCAACTGTCCATCCTCTCAATAGGAGCAAAATTACTTCATTATAGTAAAAATTTTTGCTCTGCAGAAAGTAATGCTGGGGAATAAAAACATTAGGATAATTCTTTTCACAAAAATGCATATTGTGAAAAAAAATTAAAAAAATGCATATTGTGGATGGTTATTGCTAAAACTATACAAATAATTCTTTTAAAAAGTGTATTTGCTTTTATTTCATGCACAGATGTCTTACTGTTGATATTAGAGTCCATGCCAGCCATAGAGGGCTTCTGTTCCACCAAAACTGGACTTACAGGTAGTTGTGAGCCATCACATAGATGCTAGGAACAGACTTAGGTCCTGTGCAAGAGCAGCCAGTGCTCTTAACCACTGTCAATCTCTCTAGTCCACATGGAAATAATTCTTAACAATGCATAGCATGTAGAGCCTGGACATGTTGCTGGGAACTTCAGTGAGCCAAAGCAGGGACATTCCACCAAAGTCATTGGACATAGGGGACAGAGACTACCAAGGTAGAGAGTTGATATTCTAAGTCACGTACATAAAATGTTGGAGATTACAGGAAAAATACAACAGCCATCAGGGTCAGAGGGAAAAGGTGGCACATAGCCATTAGGAGTCAAGGTTCACCTACAAGAAGACTAATAGTTGGGAACCACAAAGTATAGCACAATGACAGCAAGTGGAGTTGGAAAACGGGAGCCCCCTGAAACCCTCAGGGCAGGAGGGTCTGCTTGTGAGCCAGGTATCTCAGGAGGGGCAGTGACCCGTCAGAGACTACAGCTTACTTAAAGTTATGTCATGGTAGAGATTCAGCGGCAGAAATTCCTCCCCCCTTCATTTCCCAGCTGGGGCTTTCTTTTGGCCTGGCCTGAATCAGAAACTAAGGACACAATAAAGAGGCATATTCCTTAAGCAGTGAGCCCCCTACTGAAGAGCAGCAGATCCCAGTGGAGACTCAGTGATCTTGTCAGAGAACAGGAACAAAAGAGGGATCTCCTGATATTTAGCCCAATGGAGTAGTAGTGGTGTTTTATCTAAGGATGCAGTTTGTCTTTATGTGTCAAGAAAATCAGTGTGCACTCTGCCAACTGAAACATCAATGGCAGGTATAACTTGGTCTCATTTCCACTGAGGGCTGCTTCTTCATATATATACACATGTGTCTCGGTAATAGTGGCAGGCCAAGTACTGTCTGTTTGGAGTAGAGTTTTCCCAGAGTCTGAGAATCGTCTCATAACCAAAGACCATGTGCTTACATGTATTAGGTGTTTGTAGTCTAACTTAGATTTTCCAGTTGAAAGTAATTGTAAGCCGATTCTCAATAGTTGCAATTTGCCTGATTATTCTTCAGCTGAGTCACTGGTACGAAAGTCTGTGGACTCAGACATTATCAGTGGATCATTAGGCTGTTAATGGCTTCACTGCAAAACTCATCTTTCTGCTATGGATGAGTGTCTCTAAATGTACCGGCCACTCTCTGGCACAGTGTTGATGTTCCATTTTCCTATGTCCATATTAGACATCACTAATCAGCTATAGCATGTGCACATAGGGATTGGCGTGGATGATGGAATAATGTGTAATCCTTGCCTGAAAATGTACTTGTGACATAATGATATAACAGTGCTTATTTGGCCTGTATTCTCCAACTGGAAGGATATGCACAGATGGTCCACATTTATGGAGCTAAATTTAAAACATAAACAAGACTTACTCCTTATTTCATAACCACGGAGTAAGTACCTGCTATGTATCAGGACTGTGGACAATGAAGACTCCTCAAATGTAGAGGCCATGTTAATGGTGATCTGTTCTCAGCTCAGTGTGATTGACAATGTCATCATTGCCATGACTTTAGGCCCACTTTAACAGAAATTATACCCACAGAGCAAAACCTCACTTCCACCTGGTGCCACATTACACAGTGTGCTCTCTCTCAACCCAAGAATACCATTGACACGCTCTCCATATGGGGCTCCTGGCCCTCGGGGAATAGTCTTTTCTGGTTTTTTTTTTTTTTATTTGACGTTAGACAGCTGACTATGACTTAATTCTCTGTAAGCAGGCCAGAAGACATTCCTCTCAACCCCAGGAAATGACTTGTCTCTTATTCTGAACTCATTAATACAGACAATCTGGAAAGGCTTAAAAAGGATTATTTCATTTCATTTATTTACATGGTCATCATCATCATTATTATTGCCACATTTAATATTTATTGGATGTCAGGTAACCTTGGGATAAGAGTAGGGTAACACAAAGGAGAGATGGTGGTCTGACATACTCAATGAATCTCAGCGTGGGAGTGGGAGCCATGAGGTGCTTTTGTGGAGTTGACTTCTGCTCAATAGAACCGTTGGTTTCAGAAGCATAGGTTTAGCCTCTATAGTGCACAACACTGCTCTGGCCAGACTCATTTTGAGAGATGTTTTTCCATGTCTTTACAAAGTCCCAGTGTCTTTCAGCCAATCTTAGTTGAACTGAATGCTGGTTGTACACACGCCCTCTTTCCAGGAAACAGGGTATCTCTTTCTCAGCGGGAAAGATAAGAGTGTCATAATCAGAGATAGAAGGTAGGGAATAAAGTAGTGATTTGGGATGTGCTTTAGCAACCCCATTCTCAAGTCTCTAAAGTGGTTTCTAAGGGAAAAGAAAAGGGGCAGACACACATTAAGCACAGCTTTCCTTCCTCAAGCTGGTGAGTGGCAGTGGACATGACTTTACTGGCTGTGTCAAGTGAAAGGATTCAAACAAAACACAACAACAACAACACCAACACCAACACCAACACCAACAAAACCTTACTGAGAAATTTCAGGAGGAGATGAAAACATCAAAATCAAAGCACTTCTGAGAAATTTGCCTCCATAGTGTAAATGCAGAAATCAGTATCGTACCCTTGTCCAGTACAGACAGGACCGTAGTCACATGGTGGAGCTCTGCATCCTGCTGTGGTATCCTTGCTCTCTCATCTGGTTTGAAACACGTTGATTTCTGCTTGGGAATCCATGTGCTTTGGCAAAGCCAATCCCTCTTCGCTCTTTCTGTGTAACAGGGATTTGCCAGTGTTTGTGGTATTTGATTGGGAACTGGGGCTGGGATCTACGTCAGTGCAATTAGAGTTAGTATCACATGGGCATCAAGAACAGGAGGGGTTGTTCTGCTTGTAAACAGTGTAGAATGCAGACAGGAAGCTTGCATTTTCCTAAGTCGGAAGCCAGCCTGTGTGTGCAACCACACTAGAAGCCCAGAGTTCAGAGTTTCTAAGAGAAATGAAGCTGGAATCCTGAGTCTGTTATGGTGGAATCGAAGTGTGCTTGAAACCTGCTTCAATGAAGCTTTTGAGGGAAACAGGTTAAACATTGTTATCATTTCCAATCAATCTAGATAGAATCTTCTATATTCTAGATACAGAACATCGCGACTGTGATCGTAGCCAATACAGTTCCACATGGCAGTCCTCCTCAGGTGGATCTTCCAATGTGTCCACCTTATGCCAACTTCTGGGAATTAAAGAGAATCATAGAATTTCCTTATTCATTCTCTCCTCTTTCCTGTTAGGATTTGGAACTCTCCTCTGTTGCCCTTCACAGCTCAAAGTGATCTCCACTCTGCATAACCCAATCCAGTCTTGCTCCTGATCTTCAAAACCATTCCTTCTTTGTTCCTATGACATTATAAGCATCAAGATGAAAGGAAGTGGTTTCTGTTTGATTGATTATAGATAAGACTGTCTTCTTCCCAGGGTTATAGATCTCTCAACCCCAGGTTCAGGAAATAAAACATTGTCCATTGTATATACTCAAAACATGCCACTGGACATTCCATGTATTCCTCAGTCCTTTTTACACTGCCAAAATGCTTTGCCAGAACAGTGGAGTTCAAAGATTAAAAACTTAGTCTTTCAAAATACATCATCCAGGGATGCGATATTGGAGTACATCTCTCTACTAGTGTGTTATTAGTACACAGTAGAAGCCAAACATATCTGTAGTATATAAATCTATTTACTTAGCTATACATTAAATAGATGTGCTAGCTTGCTTATATTTAATTCATTTGTAGAATATAATGTAGATATTAATGAGCTAAAATTCAGCATAAATCAAGGACTCCTCCATTTATTGCCTGTGCTCCGCATCTGGAGCCCCTCTCTGAAGACTGTTGGTCTGATGGATGACTTATGAGTTGCAGGTTAAACTTGACTAAGTGAGAGAGCAGAGACTGCGATGAAGCTCCTCTGCTCAGACCCTGGGGGTTAGGGCCAGGGTTCTGATTCTCGGTCTTCAAGCTCTGAGACTTCACTGAGGGACAAAGCTCAAGTCCTCTTCAGAGAAACATTACATTTCTCTTTTCTTAGACCAACTGCTGAAAAGTCAGCTTCCTGTGGAGACAAAAGTAGACTGCCCTCCACTGAGAGGGAATCTCATTCTTTCTCTGTCACTCTGTTTTCATGACTTCCTGCAATCCAGCTCGCAAAATGTGTCTGGAATTCCAAGCTACCCAAACAAGGGCCTTTTCTAATTTAAACTTTCATTCCGTGTTCAACCCCCATATTAAACCCAAAGCTTTAATGCCAAAAGATGTTTATCAGTGTCCTGACTTCCAATGTCTCCAACCAGGCAGAATAAAGAGGGCTCAGTGTTTCTTTCTCTTCCATGGGCCCCTGGATATTTTGAATGGGCAGAACAAACAAGCCAGAATACTTCATCATGTGTGTTATGCTCTTTGTGCCTGGCCCCATGAGGTATATACATCATCCCATTTTATAAATGTGTTGACTGAAGTCATGGGAGTTTAATAACTTCTATTAAGGTGAGTTACCATACAGGAGAGGCAGGATTTAAACCAGAACTCTTAGGCTTTTGTGACTTTTATTTTTCCTATTACACTGTTCTCTCACTCATGGTGGTCCTACAGAAGCCATTGTTAGAAGTATTAGATTCCATCTTGTATGAAAACAAGTAGAATATACAGAAAAATCATTGCTATGAGGGCTTGAGGGGCTTGGAAGTGGTGATAGTTTCTTCTTGAAGTCACATATTATTGTTTTGCTTGTTCCACGGCTATCTCTATCTGTTCAATATTCAATTTCACCACAAAGAAAAATTAATTCTGTGGTGGAGTTGGGATAGGAGTCAATTATGCTTTCATGGCCACATTTCTCTTTTACTATCCTATATACTTTATCTGACTTCTCATGTGTAATGTATTTTTGTGTTGTATAACTAAGAGATACACACCACATGGCTCAATTTTACCCTTTCTCTATAGCCTATGTATGCCTCCAAGTTAGCAGAAGAGATAACAGTGATGGTCAAGGTGGTCTGGGGAGCCAGGACTCTAAGACAACAGGCTTTGCTGGCTTATGTCCTGCTCTGGTCTCCTCTGACTGCAGCTGATGATGGTTTTTAACTTCATAGTTTATGGAGAAGTTTATGATGTCAAACATTATTTCACTTATCTAGGTTGTTGTCATCACCGTATTCACAAGGAAGACAAAGGTATAGAAAGCCTAATGAATCTACCCCAGAGTGCATTGGGGATTACACATAAACACCTGTAGCTCTAGTTCCAGTGAATCTATACACCTTCGAACTTCAGTGGGTTGCTACCTGCACAAAGTACACATAAATTCATGCATGTGTATACAAATATACAATAAGATAGATAAATAAATCTTTAAAAAGCAACAGTAGTAATATTTTAGAACCTATAGCTTTAATGTTACAATTATAATTGCTCAAACATTCCCAGGGAGTAAGTTGACACTCTGTTTCTTGTTATTGTTACTTTGGAGAAAGAAAAATACAACTGGAATTACAAGGGATTTGTCTGACTCAGAATCTCAAGCTACCAAGTGTAGCTGGGGTCCTTTCTGCATAGCTTAGAGAAGCTTTGGGGACAAGCACCTAAGAAGGGTCTGGGAACCTTCAGGGGGAAAGGATCCTCTTATGTACAGAACATCCTCTAGCCCTTGCCTTCACTAAATGACTTCTTAACTACTTCACTACTCAGATGCCAACAGAACTACTTGGTCATTGGGGTCATAGCCTTCTCAAAGAACCTATAAGAAAATGACATGCCCTGTGGGTTGTTTTCTTCTCAGTTAACATGGAAGTGGAAATGGTTTTTATTGATTGTTGAGTCTAGGTATGGCCCTGGCTATATGACACAGGCTCCATATTTAATCTGTGATTGTGAGGTAAGCAGAAACCCAGAGAATGAAAGAGTCACATGAGAAAATCAAAGAACAAGAGGATAATCCACGCCACGAGATCTTTGTTCAACCTGTTCAGCTCTTTCGCATAGTCCTTCCAAAATCCATTTTGATGTGCGCTCTGCTTTATTTCAACTGATTCCAGCAAACGTTGCACATTGTATTTAGCAGAAGCGCTCTTGGCAGCATCAATGTGAAGAGATTCTCGCTGAAACGATAAAGGAGAACTTGTGTAAGGGGAGATGTGCATGTTTCAAGGTCAGTTTATGACAAGTGTTGTAATGGGCATCTCAGCAAAAGCCCTTGGAATGGAAGTGAGTAGAGAAGTGTCACAGATTGTGGGAAAGGCACACGCAGTACAGAGTGAGCGTGGAAAAAAAGGCGTCACATAGCAGTGAGCCATTCCACTGAGTCAAGAAGTAGAGCAGAGGTGGCAGACATAGTCAGTAGAGAAGCAGGGTATATTCAGAACCCCAGACACACCAATGCTGTGGGTCACAGTGACAAGGCACTGAACTGTGGTGGACATTCAGGGAGCAGTACTAGTTTTTTAACCATTTCCTTCCCCATATTTTGGTGATCCAGTACTACAACTTCTGAACGCTGAAGAATTTGAGTCACAAGACAGGAACAAATGCATAGGGACCAGATTTACACTACTGCTTATGGCACCCACATCGACAACAAAATGTGGCTGAGAGGTGAGTTCAGTCGAGAGCATTTTAAAGGTACAGTAGTTCAAGGTGGGCTATCCTCAAGATAGGAGGGCTAGTGGTATCTGTCAGGTCCAAAGGAAACACCATTTCCCCAGATTCTGGTGGTTAGACAAAAGCCAGCATTCCTCAGGAACTTGTGAAGCAGGGTCCCCTCTGCCAAAGGAGCCATTTCCATTATCTTTTTTAAATTTATTATTATTTTTTTATTTTTTCTCTGTATTTTTTTTTATTTAATTAATTTATTCTTGTTACATCTCAATGGTTATCCCATCCCTTGTATCCTCCCATTCTTCCCTCCCTCCCATTTTCCCCTTATTCCCCTCCCTATGACTGTTCCTGAGGGGGATTTCCTCCCCCTGTATATGCTCATAGAATATCAAGTCTCTTCTTGGTAACCTGCTGTCCTTCCTCTAAGTGCCACCAGGTCTCCCCCTCCAGGAGACATGGTCAAATGTGAGGAACCAGAGTATGTGAGAAAGTCATATCCCACTCTCCACTCAAGTGTGGAGACTGTTCTGACCATTGGCTAGATCTGGGTAGGGGTTTAATGTTTACCGCCTGTACTGTCCTTGGCTGGTGCCTTAGTTTGAGCAGGACCCCTTGGCCCAAATCTGCCTATCATAATGTTCTACTTGTAGGTTTCTAGGACCCACTGGATCCTCCTACTTTGCTATTCTCCCATGGTTCTCTCATCTAGAGTCCCAATAGGGTGTCCTCCCCTCTGTCCCAGTTTCCTGGTAAGTGAAGGCATTAGTGGGACATGCCCATTTCCATTATCATTGGCCTGGCAGAAGGGACAAATTGCTCTCGGTGGTGCCTATTGGCATACCAAAGCAGTACTGGCCTCAAGGCTTCTTTAGTATCACAAGTACCTATTACACATTTCAGAGTATGTGTAGCATTCTGGCTTTTCTCGGCTATTCTCACCTCTCCCACGCCCTAGAGTTCTGTAGTTCATGGGCTTCCCTCCTTCCAGCTACTCATTTCTTCTTATAGCTTTGCAATTTTGCTTATGTTGTTTTGGTCCTCTCTTTTACCCTCCTTTGTTTCCCCTTTGTTCTCTGTCCCATTGTATCTCTCTCCTTCTCTCTCTCTCTCTCTCTCTCTCTCTCTCTCTCTCTCTCTCTCTCTCTCTCTCCCCCTTTCATTTCCTCCTTCCCTTGCCTCTGCTGGTCATACTACTTTCTGTCTCTTCTCTGAACTCTTCTAGTTATTACAGTCTGTTCTCTCATATCTACAATAAAAGCCTTCTCTTCAACTATACCACAGAGTGGTCCTGGTATCCGTTTATATTGTGTCCATGTAAGATTTACTCTTTAGAGAGGCAGAAAGTTAGTCACCTGAAAAGCTTCTTTCCAGGAGGAAAAGTGGAAAAATATGGCCTGTGCATGCTGAATGCTTCTTGGATTTTTAAGGGAGGTTAGTCACTATACTTCATGTCCAGGCCAAAGGAGACTGACTGGTGCTGGGGCTTTGAAATTTATTTTCTCCCTTCACGTATGCTTCTGAGTTCTTTCCAGTGATTCTCTGTTCCTAGAATAGTCTCAGCTTCTATTACATAGCCCAAGGTTTGGCCTATGAGTGTGATCGGGTATTGACTTTCACTGCACAGGACAAGGGCCTTCTGTCTGTCTCTCAAGGGCCCATTTAGACAGCAGAATTTGGACACATAATTTATGTCTTCCTGGTAGACACTTTTAGCACAGCTGCCATAGAAGAGAGGCCTCTGTTTATGGCTGGTCCTCCCAGACTGTACTCCCCCTATCTGCAGCTCCCAATAGTCCATTCCTTTTAGAGTCTAGGCTGGATTCCTCCTTTGGAGTTCTAGCTGGTCCTGGAAAAACCTCTTTTGTTTTTGGTTAGCATTTCTCCTTCATCCTCTGCCAGGATATTTAAAGTAGGCAGCCCTTGGGACAGTTACCTCAATTATCATTTCTTCTAACTAATGGCCATGTGATCCCTAAGCTGTATCACACACAACTCTAGTCATTCATGATGCCACTGAAGTCTTTTGTTTGAGATAAGGAGCAAGCATCCCTCCTCCAGGTGATTTCGGAAGGTAGCTATAGGAATGCACCCAGTGCAGACACCCTTTTCAGTGGGCATGCTTCTCATCTGCCTTCAATTTAAGTCATTTACTCCTGGGAGATGAGCAATGGTCCACCTCACTTATATACTTCTGTAGCAGATAGAATTGCATCTGTACTTTGGATGTGGCTGATTGACACCTATTGTTGTGGTCTCCAGGGGTCCCCACATGGAATCACAAGGGCACCTTATCAGTTTGTCATGCTGGCACTTTCTTGGGCTTACTCTCTACCAAATGCTGTGCTAATCTCTGATTATTTCATTCAACCTTGAGCAAGATCTACTGGGTTGGCATTATTTCTCTGATGAGGGCACTAAGATTTAATAATTCAAGATTCAAGTTAACATAGCTTTAAGCCTTGGGGCGGAACATAAATCCAGGGAATCTGATGCATCCCAAGTGGTTGATAATTGCACTGGGTTTTCTGACATGAGAGTAGAAGATTGGGAAGCGTGCCAGGGTCATTTTCCTGCAGAAAATCATGCTGAGAACACTAGTTAAGAAAAGATCTAGGAGGGATCTGAGGAGTAAATGTAAGCTCACCTGGAAAACCAATGGATAAGGCAGTGTATAGGGGGTAGGCACATGCTTTGGCATCCAGTGAGCCCAGATATAACCTGTTACATTTCTAGTACAGCTCTCTTGGGCAAATTATTTGACTAATATGATTCCTGGATCACTAATATGATCCAGGATGTACATACAAGTGTGTGAATGCACATCCTTCCACCATGATGCTAAGATGAGAAATAATAAGATACTGTCGATGCTTACAAAATAGTGTGAAGTGTTTGATAATTGAGGGCTGAGAATATCATTCATGGGATGGTGACTGCTTACAACTATAATTGCCACAATATGGCAGAGAATGGTCTAAACACCTTGAATGTGTTTGCTTGTTTAATCTTACCAACAATGTACAAGAACTATACGTCTTTATGGAGCAAACCTGGAAATGGATGAGGAATGATCTTTCTATTGAAGAGAAAGCTATAACATGAGCTCAGGTGACCCTTGAGCGGTGACCACATATGCTTATGTTGTCCTAATGTCGAGAGTGCCCTAAGGAGGATACTGCTCTCCTCAATTTTAATAAATGGTAATGCATTGCTGTAATTATTTTTACAAACTCTTTAGGCAATAGGAAACCAATTAAAGTGCAGTTATAGTATCAGAGTATAATTGAGAAATAAACATTTCCTAAATGAATTATTAATTAAGATGAGGCCAGACCAGTTAATTGCCTACTACCCAATTTTGTTGTATAAACTATTGGAAAATTATTTGGTGGACAGAAAAATTTATCTCTCTCACTCTCTTTTTTAACTTTTGGTAGATAAAAGGAAAAAAAAAAACAAACAGCACATGTGCAAGTGTTCTTAGCTTTTATTTTTCCCAAAGATTCCGAGTTTGTTCCTGATTCTGTTTGGAGCCTGCTTATTTGGTGAATGCCTTGGCTTAAGATGCATGTGCATAAGTGCTTTGGGAAGCAGAAATAGATTGCTCTGCTTTACCCCTTTCACCACCAGAACTTAATCTACTTGCAGTGATTTAATCAACAACAGTGAATTGTTTGCTGCAAACCTCCTACATAAATCAGAACCGTCCAGTGTGCATTTACTCATGACTTCTCTAGCGACCTGCGATCAGATGGGCTTAGCCACCTGAAATGCCAGTGTGTGTGTGTGTGTGTGTGTGTGTGTGTGTGTGTGTGTGTGT
>OU015747.1:28457762-28490870 GCA_907169655.1 Acomys percivali | reverse complement strand
CTGAGAGCTTATTTCAAAGGCTAACATCTTCTCTTTCCCCTTCTCCTTCCTTTCTTTTCTGTAAACGTCCTTTCTGTTGGGTTTATCTGGACTCAAGCAGGGTACAGAAGTTTAGGTTAATTTAGGTAAAACTTTTAAAGTGAAGAAAGTAAGGAAAGCTGCTAGGGGTGGGTTCCTGGCAGCTCTCTGTATAGAAAGGAGAACTAAGTCACAAACCTTCATTATTCATGGTTCTCCCCATCACTGCCTCCCACACAGCTCCAAAGCCATTGCCAGCTATTATTACTGGTGTCAGGTAAGGCTATGGATGCCATCAGGAGAAAGTCTTTTCTTAGTGGTTCTGCCATCATATGGCCATCATAGGCTATACATACCCAAAAGAGGATGGCCACTTTCGTTATCAATACACAGCATAATTTTATATACAGTCCATGTATTACATATGCACACATGTGGCCATTCTTAGCTGTAATATTGCCACATGGTACATAGTTGCACCTCTGTCTGCAGAACAGCCCTGGGCAGTGTCTCTAGGTGTCGATCTAAGTGTAACGCTTAGCACAGCAGGCATTTGCTAGCTTGTGCTGGTAATTTTGTTTGGAAGGTCATTTGAACTAGCCAGGCTCATGTCTCATATTTTGAGGGGAGGAATTGCTGACACATCAGAAGTCACAAGCCACTCAGCCGAGGTCAGAAATGACCACACCTGTTTTCCTCACTGGTCTGATGCTTTGCCTAGGAGAAACTAAAAGAAGAAATCCCATGTGGTATCTCACAAGCGGATGGTCGCAACTTGTTTATAGGATGGAGGAACATGCCCAAGAATATAAAGTAATAATCAGAAGGGTTTAGGGTGGGCCTGCCACTATCTATGCCATATCCAGTGGTCAAACATTGTTAGTGGCAGGTCCACTTCAAGGTGAGATGTTATTATGTAGCCATTACCTCTAATAAAATCACACTGCCAATGAGGCATGGTTGTGCTATTTTTGCAAATGGTCCATTACAGATAGGGACAGCAGCCCCTGAAAGATCTGGCTAAAAGAAGAACAAATGGAGAACCCCTTTACTGCATCATACTTGCTTGGCAGACTCTACACATTTCCATCTTTCTGCTCAGTCTCAACAGTAACCATCCCTGGAATGAAGGGAAGTGTGATGAGATCTGTTGAGAGGGGGGAGGGTCATAGCAAGCATCGGGATGCTAAGTGTTTTAATACTTCAGCACTGCGGGGGGCTCTGCATGCCTGAGGTCTCCATGGGTGCCCTGAGCGTTGATAGGTGACACCTGTTTCCTGAGAGTAAGAAAGCGTTCTCACTAATACATGCTGCATATAATCACCACCGCCCCCTGCCCTTCTGGCCTTAAGTTGGTGAGCCCTTTTCCTGGCTGAGAAAGAGGTAGACATGCTGAGAAGATGTAAACCTTTGTTGTGGGAATTAAAGAAAGAAAAGGCCCAGCTGAGTCAGTCTAGAGCACAAGTTGGGAAGCAGATTCACCTGGGTCTCATAATCTAGTATCATCCAACCTGTCAGAGCAGCCCATCCAAGGAAGGGCGTATGGTTTTTGTCTTGCTATTTGTTCTCAGTCCCAATGGGGACAGAAATAGCTCTTTGTGGTACCCCCAACAGAAGGAAGAAATGTTAGCGGATAAATTGGCAGCATGCTGAAGTTGGGAACACTGGGAGAGGCTCTGGCAGCTCATACTCCTGGACTAGAGGTAAAGGTAGGTAAAATGCTTGCGTGCTGTTCTGAATCCTCTGTGTGCTACACTGGGGCTCTCATGAGAAACTGCAGAAGTTGTGATCGGCTAATGCACAAGATGGACTTAAAGAAAGGTGGCACTCAAAGAAAGGATAAGCAGGCTACTAAGATGAGACTTGGTAGCCTATGGCCATATAGTGGGGGAGGAGGTCCCGCTCCGTCATAGACCTAGGGAAGGGGGATAGAGTGAAAGTGGGAGAGAGGGGGAAATGAGAGGATATAAGTGATAGGATAACAATTGAGTTGCAATCTGAATAAATTAATTAAATATAAAAAAAGAAATATTAGCATTTTGGGAAATACAGCAGGCGTCAATGCCAGAAATGGGCTTAAAAAAAAAAAAAAAAAAAAAGGAACAGTAGGACCAAGTTTAAGTTCTACCTGTAGATTCTCATATTTATCCTGTGGATAAACTGAGTGTCCCTCCTTACTACCCATTCTACGGGGCTTAGCTTTGCTAAATCACAGACAGCAACAGCAGTGCCTCTCAATACCTACTTCTGTTTGACGTGCCGGTCTTTAAACTTACAAAGATGTAGGGCTAGTCTAATCCATTTTGTTTTTTTCATCTAACGTTGCTGATTTGCGGCAAGCCTCATAGTTGACTTTTCAGGAGGCCAATTTGCCCTCCTCACTACCCTTTCTGCTTCTCTTGTTTGAGACTCTGTGTTCTAGGAGAGAGATGCAAAGGGTGACATTATCCTAAGTGCTGCCTGCTTCTTAGCTCCTCCAGTGAAGTGAGTTACTGCCTGTCACACGGACTGCTTCAGGAGAGTTCTCACTGAGGCCCACGTGCATTAAAACATGCAATTAACACTCCAATTCTCTACTTACTTGGGGAGAACGGAGGGCATTGGGCTTTAGAGGTTGTAGCATGGCCCTGCTTTGGTATTCTGCACTTCCTTTCGTAGAAAGTGACCTACAGTCCCCCAACTGTACGCTCACAAGAGTCCAAGCTGGGGAGATGAGACTCAAACAAGTTCTAGGTTCGCATGTTTCCGTGTATGCTGTGCTGTCTGCTAAGAACTGTCATTTCTCTACACCGTCACTGATGCTCTGTAGGAAATCTCCCCACCTTTCCCATTAAGGGCAGAAGTTGGCAGACTGTTCCACAGGCTGATTCCTGTCTTATAGTTTTTGGAACAACTGCGGCCATTTGTTGACATATTGCAGCTTGTATCTATCACTGGGAATGAGACGTCCTGATCCATTTCTGGCCAGCCACAGTGCTGAATAGTTTACTATGTAGCTATTCACAGGAAATGCTTGTCAGATTCTCCCGTTAACCACAGAGCACTTTTTTGTCCTTAACTTTTAACATGGGGAGATTGGGCTGTTTGTTAATAGCCCAGCCTCTGACTGGGGCTTAGACAAGAGTAAATTAATAATAAGAAATAATAAAAAAAAGAGTTTAGGCTGGGACAGGAGAGATGGCTCAGTGCCTAAGAGCGTTTGTTGCTCTTGAGGACCTAGATGCAGTTCTCAGCACCCACATGGTGGCTTACAGCCACCTGTAACAGCAATTTCAGGGAATTCAGTCCCTTCTTCTGGGCTCTAAAAGCACCATGCAATGTCATGTACCTACATACCTTCAGGCGAAAAACAAAACTCCCCCAAACCCAAACAAATAAAAACCCTCATACACATAAAATATAACAAAAAAAAAAAAAAAAATCCAAAAAGTTTCTTAAAAGAAAGCGTTTCAGCCAACTCCTTTCTTGACATTGTAGCCTCAGATGGGGATGGGTGTGCCTTATTTGAGGAGCAGATGCGTGTCTTCACACATCACAGGAAACCAAACAAGGAGAAGCCAGATTTGAGCTAAAAACAGACAATTGAGGTTTAAACGCCAGCCTTGCTGATGTTGGAACACCTACTCTGATGTGCTCTCAAGCTGACACTGTATCTTTTCTCCTGGGCTGTTTATTTCTCTTCACACAGCACTTAGCAGCAGAATGTCTTGCCCATGGCGTGTTATTATCTTGTTTAGTTGCTGAGTGGACACACACCTACATTCATTCACGCTGCAAAATGAAGGTGTGTGGTGGGATGGGGGTGGCATTGGCAGCCGGCAGCCATTTCTTGGTGCTTGGGATGCAATCAGGGACGTACTGCTGGGCTCCTGGTGTTCTTGTTAAACCCCGAGAGCTTTGAAAACAAAGGCCTCTAGCTCCATGAATTCCCCTACAGAAGCTACATCTTAGGAAACATTTGTGAACTGAAATTCTCAGAGCTTAGTCGCTGAATCATGTTTCGGCAGCAGATTTAGGATTATCCAGAGCAAAGCTACAGCTCTCTTAACGTACTAATTAAAATATCAAGAGAATTTAAGTTTTAAGGCCTATGCAAATCTAAATGTTTTTCAGTAGGACTATGGCATTTTTAAGTTTTTTTTTTTTTTCATTGAATCATGAAAGCTAAGACAGACAAAACCAAGGGCAGAGATAAGTTAGGCAAAACACCTACTATGTTCATGTGTACCTAGTAGGTACGCCTCTGCTTTTGGTGTATTTAACTCAAACCTCAGAGAAAGCTACCATTGTTGTTACAGTAATTTAAACAGAAGCTCAGAATGGTTAATGAAGTTTCTTAAATCACACCTGAAATGAGAATCTTAGAGATTCCAGCCCAGGTCGTAGGGCCCTGTGCTATCCTCGCAGTGAAGGCTTGCCACCTGCATCACTGCACACAGGGCAGTAAACAAAGGCCTGGCTTCACTCCTTTAGCTGTTGTTCAAAGCAATGGATGTAAATTACTGGAGAAAGTGAAAGTAGAGCTTAAGCATAAAGCAGGATCTCAGACTGCAGTGTGCAGCCTTCTGCATGGCTAGAGGCCTCTGCTATGTGTAATCGATTAAGTCTTAGCCAGTGTCTTGAGTGTAATAGGATTGTTTTTCCACTTGCCTCTATCAGCTTCTGCATTTCTGACTCTTAGGACCGACTACTTAGAGCCCTTGTTCAGCCACATGAAGAAACCCACAGGTTTTTACAGTTTCTTTATTTATTAAAGTAGACCATGTCATTGAAGAGGGAGCATAGGGCCTGTGAGATGGCTCAGAGGGTCATGGAGATTGCTGACTGCCTGCGTTTAATCCCTGGGATCCATATGGTGAATAACTTACTCCTACAAGTTCTTCTTTGACTTCCATGAGTGTGCCCACTCAATATACATAGTAAAGAAATGTCATTTAAAAATTAAAATAAGCACAAAGCTAAGCCCCTAATTTAGCACCAATTTCATGTTGCTAAAAATAATATATCATATATGTGTGTGTATATATGAGTTTTCCTTTCAACTTTGTATAAAAACAAATATCTCAATAAAAAGAGAGCTGATAATAAATTTATGAATATTCAGTGACCATTCTTATACGGAGCATTAATGATCGATTAGCGTTCCCTCACTATCCTACGAAGGAGAAGACACATTGCCCTGTATTTCACACCCAAGGAATAAACGCCAGGGAAGCTAAAGAGCTTGCTGACTGTAACTAACCTCTGCTGACATCATTACAACCAGGCACACTTCCAAATACTTCACATGTCAGCTTACTGTATCCTCCTGAGGCCAGAGCTTGGCTAATGTCAGCTCTTCAACGCAAGTTCCACCCACCTACTCCACTCATCAGAACCCTCCTCGGTGCTGACTTGTCATTGCAAGACTGAAATTTTATTTTTCATGGGATAACACATTTTGTAGGTAGCTTTTGTCTGAACACACATCTAAAGGATGCACGACACAGCAAACAGTTGCATGGTTCTTTTCAATTCACAGATCAACAAGTCTCATGTTTTCATTTTCTTTACGACAATACTCAGAGATAATTATCACCATGCTTAAAATATACCAACTAAAGGAAGCAAAATGACCAGTTCCCCAGGCTGAGAACAGCATCTCTCAAAGGCTTATCAGCCTGCAGGATAAGCCCACCACTTCTCTGGGCTCTTGCTGCTGTCTTTCCTTGCCCACTTCTCTAGATGACCAATGGTTCATGGTGATTCCATTTTCCAGCAGCTGATTCAGCACAAGAGAAAACTCACCATGTCAGGCAGAGCTGGTATAGCCTCATGCCTCTGCCCACCCTGTACCTCAGTGCTGCATGAAGAGGCAGCACAGGTCTCCTGGGCCTCGGCTCAGGAATTAGATTTTTATGATGCTGACAATGTCTCTCCGGAGGGCTATGTTTTACCTCAAGTGCAATGAAAGCCTGTTTACAGGGTCCTACCTGGAAGGAACACAGCAGGCCTAACTGCCTGGCCATGACTCACCTCTAGGAGTCTCTCTTGGTAACATCTGTTCAGTTTGCCTTTTCTCTTTTGCACCATGCTTTTAATATTACACCATAGACCCTCTGAACCAAGCAAAACCCACACACTAGTGTTCTATAAGGGAATGATTTAAAATAAGTATGGGGGCTGAGATCAGAAAACAGATTTCACTGTTTCTCTCTATAGCTTCTTGTCTGCGTCAGTCTAATAGTGAAGGAATAGAGCTAAGGCTTGGGTTTTATGCTCTTAACTGTGGACACTTAATAGACAATATATTGCATTCATAAGCCATGGACCTTCCAGAATAATTCCTGCCTTTCTTTAATATTCAAATTTTGTCCCTCAACTTCCAGAGAGGCCTTGGCGTGAAGCTCGCTGTCAAGGGCAAGGGCTAGTTTTCCAGAATAATATTCCTCTCCCTTTATAACCATGGTGATTTATGCATTACCTTTGTCATGGGGTGTATTCACTGTGATTTTTCTCAATAACCTCTCTATAGCTAGCATGAATTATCTTCTTAAAGATTTGGTATGCAGTGCAGTTTTATGCACTTCCTTAAGAACTCTGACCCTGTGTAAAACTAATCCCAAATAAATTTTCATTTCTGAACATACTGTTTTGCATATGAAAATTTATCATGGCTGTACAGTTCCTTTTATGCTAAGCCTTATTTTAGAGGTCGCATGAGCACAGGTGCCATGCACGAGTATGGAAACGGTATCCTGTGCATCTCAGAGGCTCCAGTGGCTCAGCTCAGCTCAGCCGTACTTTATCTCACATATTGTAGGCTTAAATTAGTCAGAGTGATCAGGATCAACTCCCGGGTCACTCGCTAACTGCTATTTAACTTTGCACGCATCTCAGCTTCTCTGAGTCTCATTTTCCTCATCTGTTAAAGGGGGCCCAGGTCCAACAATGGCATTCTTCTGATGCATTTTGGTAACAGATTAAATAGAGCTAAATGAGCCAATTTACGCTAAGTGCAGCACATAATGTCTAGCACAAAGGGGTTGCATGGAATTGTCACAGTTGTCGTTAGAGATAGGGTTTATTAGGAGCTGGGTTAATCTCAAATCAACTTGGGAAAATGTATCTCTATAAAATTCAGAATTTTCTGTTATTAGCAAGTTTCTAAGATATAGTAGAAAGAATGTATGTATTATAACCAGATGTCCCTCTAAGGTCATGTTCTATGACTTACTCGAGGCCAAGGCTTCTGTTATTCTGAGCTCTGTGAGCCTTTGTTCATAACAATGCATAATGCTAGTAGCTGCTGCCAGTCTTTGTCATGAAGGTTGCATCTGTAGAAACATCTTCCAGGGCAGAGTTTTCCAATGCTTAACTCCTTTAGCCATTTTTAAAAAATACGTTGCAAAGAAGTCCAATGAAAGAAGTAACAATAGAGTTAACTTCTTGAGGCAGGGATGAGTGAAATCCTAGAGTGCTCTGACCCTACTGTAACCCTCACCTGTTGGGGGATCACCCACAGCTATCATTATGGGGTCACACCCTCTGGAGTGCTATTAAAATCCAGGGAAGTGGATCACCAGTATTGCCAGAGATGGGCCACTGGGCGAATGTAGGATCTTTGTTTTGGTCTGGACTGCCGATCACTGACCAAGATCTCCTCAGAGCTGTGATGTCATCTAAGGCTAATTTTTATAATTGTTTTTTTAATTTATTTATTTATTTATTTATTTATTTATTTATTTATTTATTTATTTATTTATTTATCATTTATACATGTATGCCTGCATGCCAGAAGAGGGCATTAGATCACATTATAGATGACTGTGAGCCACCAGGTGGGTTCTGGGAATTGAACTCAGGACTTCTGAAAGAGCAGCCAGGCCATCTCTACAGCCCCCAAGTCTAATCTTTCCTCTGTTTCCAGGACTAGACCTACACTCCAAAATGTGATACCCTTACATACCTTCTAACTGCATGTGGCAATGTCTTCTCAAAGCACATGAATAGACATATCCCTAAACAGTATTGAGTGTAGACACTGAAACAGTGTTAACTCCAAGACTAAACAAGGTATCTGAATGATCATGGAGACACAGATGCTTTTCCCGCCTTTAGTGACTGCTATCTTGTTTGTTTTCTGATAGTGGCATTGTACATAGTCTTTGCTGCTCACTCTTTGGGGATTCCTTTACCTGTAATATGCCATCTTGTCCAAAATTGTACACAATTCCAGGATGAGTTATAACAAAAGACTAATAAAATAAAAGCCATAATGAACTGGTTACTTCAATCCAACTCTGCACAGTTGTAAAGTCCATTCTAGCCCCATCTGCTAGAATATATCTGCACTGGGAACTGAGACAGGTCTTTGTCTCTCTGTCTCTGTCTTTGTCTCTCTCTGTCTCTCTGTCTCTCTTTCTTTCTCACCCTCTTCAAGGCTACACATCCGTCACTCTCAGGATCACTAACCACTGCCTTAGGATCTGCTTCCTGGGAAGCCAGTTGGCAGCAATGTGTTTTACACATGGAAAGCCTACCTTGGGTAGAACTAGAATTTAACTAGAAAAGTTTAATTACATATTTTATATATCCTATCCTTTCATAGCAGAGAAAAAAGGGGAGGGCTTCAGATTCCTAAAAACAAAGTAAGAAGCCACATTTTGCTTAATCAGAAGCCAACAGGAGTCTTGCACCTGAGTGTGTTCAGTGATACAAACTCCTGGGCAGGATGACTGAAGAACAGGTATGAGCACAGAATTTGAGTAGGCACCAGCACTGAGGCAAAGAGATGCCCAGCAACAGTCAAAGGAACTACAATCAAATAGTGGTTTAAGACAAGGAAACACAGGCCATTCATGAGAGAGTCTATATGGTGACAAATATTGGGCATGTCTTTTATCTCTTATGACTCCTATTTTAATTTGCATATCTGATCCTAGGAAGCAGCCATGACATTGTTTTGTAAAGATCTGTTTCTTTTCCTTTTCTTTTCTACCTTTTCTTAAGGCCATGGTATGAATGTCCATTAATAAATTAAAGAGCTTTATTGACTCATCACACCAAGGCCACATCCAGACATTTCATTGTGTCCCTATTTCTCAATCCTCATTCTGTGAAGTTGAGATTCTCTCATGCCTCTTAGAAATTAGAGTTCGGGTTGCATGTGATGGTGCATATTCATAACACCAGAGCTCAGGAGGTGGAGGTAGGAAAATCATGGCTTTATGAGATTCTGGAATGCACAGGAAAAAAAAATCTTGATTTGAAAACTAACAAACGAAACCAGGGTTTTAGAATCAGATTTCCATAAATGCTTCCGTTCTACCACAGTAGCTGGGTGTCTTCATATATGACAGCTGATTTCTCAACTCCACAATATCCTCAATTATGATGTAAGGAGGACTTAGTGGTGGGAACTAAATGAAGCATTGTATGTAAAGGGACTTAGACTAATGCCTAGTGTATTGGTATTTCTTGAAGACATTAATTATACACCCATCCTCTGCCATCTAGTCTCCTATTTCCTTAAAAAGATCTTAGTGGCTAGAGAGACAGCTCAGAGGTTAAGAGACTTTACTGTTCTTGAAGAGGACCCGTGTTCAATTCCAAGCACCCATGTCAGGTAGCTCTTAATTGCCTCTAACTGAAGCTCTAGGACAGCCACTGCCCTCTTCTGGTCTCTGCAGACTCCTGCACTCATGTGCACAAACCCCATACAGATACACAAATGCATATTTAAAACTAAAAAGAAATCTTAATAAGGTATTTTTCTTCATGGTTTATTTTCCCACTATCTATTGAAGCTGTATGGAAGTACCCTAGAGACATTACATCATCATCTTAGTTTGTCTGTCTATTGCCTCTGCCATCGATAGGCTGTCTAGTGCTGTAATTACATACTATCATCAAAGCAGGTTGGGGAGGAAAGAGCTTATTTCAGCTTATGAATCTAAGGTTCTACTCTGTCACTGAGGAAAGTCAGGGTTGGAACTGACGGCAGAAATCTAGAGGCAAGCACTGAACCAGAAGCCATGGGGAGCACCGCTTACTGGTTTGCACCTTATGGCTTCCTCAGCCTGCTTTCTTATACAACAGAGGACCACTCCCACATAGGTGGGACTCTACCCTCTGCATGGACTAGGCCCATGCACATAAATAATCAATCAGGACAAGGGCCTTCAGACTTGCCTACAGGCAATCTGGTGGAGGCATTTTCTCAGCTGAGAGTCCTCCTTCCCAAATGACTCTGACTTGTGTCAAGTTGACAGAACACTAAGAAGGATAATTCCCAATCCATCTCCAAGATGATCCAAGAAACCTGGCTACATTTGGTAGCTGGGAAAGCCCCCTGATTTTCTGGAACTTAGCATATCAACTCAGAAGTAAATTAGTACTGAAAACACCTTCAGGTTTGAAATCCTCTGGTTTTATTTTTCCTTCATTCTTTGTCAATTGGATTAATCATCAATGAATTGATATTTGGTAAAATGCTGGTCAGCTGTAACTTCATCTGTAGAAAGACTCAAACATCACAACTAGAGGCATGCAGCACAGTAGCTGACCAGACCTAGTGTTCCATTCTCCATTCACTCTTGTTATTGCTTGCTTGGGCCAACCTCAGACTTTTCCTTCCTGGAGTCATTGGAATCTTCTCAAACCCAGGAAGAGCACAATAATGTAGAAATATTGGGAACCACATACAGAAAGACATTTATTGCAAGCATTTTCTGGCATGCACTCCTTGTGGCCTGGAGATTATTTCTCGGTGTTGAGAGTTACAGCCCTCAAGAGAAATCTTTTTCACTGGAAGGGAGATATGGTGACATACATCTATGACTCACTTCCATAGGACAGACCAGGAAATACTAAATGACCAACCTTCTTCTATGGTAAGATAGGGAATGTGCTTTTAGACATCCACCATGACCTTTTTATCTGAGAACTCTTGTGCAAGCTAGACCAGCACACACTTACCATGTACTCTATCCTCAGTGGCTCAAGTGTTGTGATTTGAGCCTGAAGTGCTCCCGACATGCTCATGTTTTGGAGACCTGATCATCAATAACCTGCACTGTGCTGAGAGGCTGTGGAGCCTTTCCTAGGTGGGGCATAGTTGTTAGAAGTAGGCAACTAGAAGAGTACCTTCAAGGGTTATTCCCTACCCTTTGGTTTCGCCATACAGTTTCTGCTTCCTGGTTGGCCTCATGTGGCTACTGCTCAAACTCCCACTGCCGTAGATAGAGACCAGGATGGAGTCACCAGGATAAACTGAAAACCCTCTGAACCATGAACCCAAATACATTTGGTGGAAGAAATTTTGAGGAAGTGTAGCATTCAGGTTGTGGCAGAGTATTTGCTTGTTGCTTTTAGCCAGTTTTATAGTAAGAATTGGGAGAAAAATACAGAGCAGCAGAAGGATTGGAAAATGTTCAGTTTGTCATAAAGGAGTGTATTTAGTTGCAGGCTAAGCAGTTATAATTACTGCCATTATAATTATTAAAGCAATTAATACAATTAAAGAAAAGCTAGGCACTTTGAACTGGAAGACAAGGGCAGATACATTAAAGGCAAGAACACCACCATTAAAGGCTCCAGGGTATAAAAATACAGAAAGCTTTCATTTAAAAGTAGAGCACCACAGGGTGTCTAGGGAAGAGGTTTCCAAGGCTTAAGCACCCATGTTGAAGTTTTTAGCATCTTGGCATGACTGTTGAGGAAAGTTGAGGCACCAAATGGAGCTTGATCAAGAGAGATTGCACATGCACTGCAAGTTTGAAAGTTACAGGATAAGAGATGTCTACACTCTTTAAGCTCACACCATGCTACCACTGTGTGTCCTGGGCATAGAGCTACATGAAACCTAGCTGCTTCTTTGTATACTGCCTTGTGACTAACTGCCCCCTCCCCCTCCCACTATTGATTGAACATGTTTTTCTTCTGTACCATCCTCACAATGGGGACCAGTAATATTTCTGAAGCCAGTACCAAAATAAGCCTTTCCTCTGTCAGCTATTATGGTCACAGAAACACAAAGGTTAGCAACACAGAACAGAATTTGTAAACCAGTTAAGTCACATGATTCTTCTCTTTGAAAATATTAAAATGAAAGCCCAAGACAATAATTCAAACATACTGGTTTGGCTCATTCAGAATAATGGTAGCCAGTGGTTAAAAGCATAGACTGGAGGTAAGCAGACTTGGAACAAACCATTCTGGTGACTACCTATCTCAAGGATAATGTAAATCCTTGAATATTTAACCCTACCATCATCAGAGGCCATCAAGTATACCCCTTGTTGCTAGAGAGATAACTCATTTGTGCCTCTGTCATCCTGAAAGGGCAGTAATTGGTTTTCATAAGAACAGGAGCATGTTCCTGATCTGAATTTTACATTTATACCCATAGAACATCACCCAGTGTATGTAATTGCATCTGGGCATATGGTTTCTGGAGGGCACGACAGACATGCTTTCAATTCCCATAATGTGTTTCCCATTTTTAGATAACTCAGTTGATTTATTGTATGTTATTTGCAACAAAAAGATGTTTATCATGTATACAAAGTGCATAGTGCTTTTTTTTCTGCTGCTTTCTCTGTATTTCTGGGGCCCTCTACCATTTATTTGCCCTTTTTCTCATCTTCAATCTATTATGTCTCACATTCAAACTGCAGGTGGTGATTGTCTCACATGTATTAAGGTCATTTGGGCCCATTTCCATAATCCCTTATCAATGCTCTAAGGTCTGAATAAGGTATGAAATATATTACTTTTTCTCTTTTGCTGTTAAGGTTTGCGTGCATATATGACAGAGAGCGAGGGGAGTCGATGAGCAATGAAGGCCATGTTAAAGGAAGCTTTCTAAGTCTTTGCTTCCTCATTGCACCATAAAATGTGTTCATAGCTTGGCTGATGGGCTTTTACAAACACCAAATATTTGTTACATACATAACCTTACTGGCAAAAGCCACCTGAGAGTCATGCATTTGTAAGTGCCAAGACCACGTTATTGGCACAACATGTTCTGATGTTCTGGTTTTAACTTTCAGAGTCAAATTGTCTCCCTTTCAGGTCCTGCAGGCCTGGGATCAGGCAAGAGATAGCCTGTCCACACTACATCAAATTCATCTCTGTGAATACAACTCAAAGCACTGGCAATGTTTGTTTCTAGAGCAGTGTGGGCTAGCAGAGGCTCAGCTCAGGAAACCTTCGATCAACACATGCAGGAAGGGATCCCTTTATGCACTAGGCTATGGAGATGTGAGACTTTGGCCCTTGCTGTCACCTTCAAGGATGAAGCAGTGCCTTTTGCTTTATTTTAAAGTTGGTTGTGTAGGCTCTTGGTTAATAAAGGGATTTAGAATTAGAGTTAATAACAGATTTCAATATTGATTTGTCCTAGATGCTTAGGAAATGAATTAAGTAATCTGCTCTTTAGTCTTTATTATTACAATGTAGATAGGAATGTTTATTTTCCAAGATTGCTGTGAATGCAAAATGAAACATCACAATAAGGTGCATGATAAAATATCTGAAGTATTTGTTCTTCCCTAAGTAATTGTTTTGGGTTCCCTCTCTCCCCACCCAGTCATTTTGCTTTATTTTCCCTGATCCTAATTATTAGCATTTCCCTCACAAAAATTTAGCTTATAAGAATTTTAACCCAAACAAGAATTTAACTTTCTAGTGCAAAATAATGTTTTTGAAAACCACAAGATAGAACGCACATTGCAAGATGGAGCAAATAAATGAACATACTTTAGGACTGTGTTATTCTGCTGTGGGTGGAAAGTTCTAGAAGAAGGGAAGACTTTCTAGCATCTGAAGAGGGGGATGCTGAGAAGAAGCTTATGTTTCTAGAAGCCTGTGTATTTGTTGTTGCTGTGTCATGCGTGCAGGAGTTCTCTGCCAGTATGGAGCCTGTTACAGTGACTGCATATGTAACTCTCTTTAAAGCACGATAGCTTGGATTTCACAGAGCTGCCTTTGGTTCTTACCTCTTCTGAGACAGGGTACAAGCTTCTGTGTTTATGGCCATCGACGGGTTTCTCAATAAAAGATACACAATAAAGTCTGTCTTCTAGGACTGTAAAGAGGGTCCCATGAGCCCTGTTCATGCAGCTCACAGCTCTGTTTCCTTATAGTGTGACTCTTCACGGTTTTCCACCTGCTCTGGAACTCTGCCCCCCAAACCCACCAGAGCAGAACAACTAAACACAGGAATAGTTCTATTACACAGTCAGATGAGGGTGGCTTGAAGTTCTACTTAACCCATAAAGCAAGAGCTCGTCGTATTGCTTCCCTGGTTCCTGTGATCTCTTAACTTTCACAGTTAATGTGGAGGGGCCTTTGTACTGAAAACTGTTTGCAGAAGCGAACCTCATCTGTGTCTCTGATGTTCATCCTTGCAGCTGCTGCCTGTATGGGCCTTCCCTACTGCTCTGTCAGCATCCCTGTCATCTTGTAGCTGTTACAGATAGCCTGCAGAAGTCCTAAAATGATAGCAAAGCTCATCCCATAGAGCTGAGAACTCGGAGAGCCCATTGCCCCTCCCCATACACACCTCAATTTCCCAGGCCATGCTGTGTCCCTGGCTTGCAAGGAAACACATCTTTCTTTTGTCCCTGCTCAGTCATCCTGCTTAGGGGTTTTAGAATGACAGACACATCCTTAGAAGCATAATATTACAGCGAAACTCTCTACCCACTCTGACCCTTACAGAAAGTCAGTACGTAACTAATACAGGCGTTTCTACTATGGGTATTCATTGAGGAGAAAAACAGTGCTCGCAGAGCCTTGGTCCTCATGGCTGCTCTTCTCAGTGGGTTCCTCTTAGGGCTGTTCATCTCCTCCTGTGCTCCACGCCAATGTCAATTAGTCTGTCAAGCTTTTCATAAATTTGAACTTCAAGAGAAAACCAACAGAGTTCAGATTCTTTTCATCCATCTTGTGCAGACCAATGCTAGCCACCAAGTACATGCTGAGACAGAGTTCTGAACCCAAACATCATCAGCTATGCTAGATATTGGCTCCCTGCAATACCTTGTTTTGCTGAAACAATGTCTATCAACATCTCAAGGCTGAGGTATTGAAAGAAGCTAGACTTCATTAGGCAGAAGCATGTTGAAAAGGCTATAAATAAATGGAGAGCACAGGGCTGAAGAGTCACCCTGCACTTTGGGAGTGATTGACTTGTTGCATGTAGCATGTAAGGTGAGTGATGGGGACATTAGTATCTGGGGCTGAAATAGGCCTCACAGAAAGAGCATAGATGCAAGGTTAGTGGCTTGGGAATTTGTCACTGGCAAGTGGAGCTGTGTCAGAGACCATGTACTACAGTCTCTATGTGACCAGCCCAGATATTGCAGACTAAAAGAGGATATTTTATCCTGTATATCGCAAGGTGCTCTCACACTATTGAGGCTGGAGAGCTCTAAATTTCTTTTGTAACTAATCTTTTATTGTCAGCTCTTCTTGACTTCCATGATTGAATAGAAAAGCCATCTTAACTTGCTTATAAGTAATGACAATGATGGTGATAACGACAATTATGACTAGGGAGACTTCCTTAGAGATTATCTAAGCTGAGTAGTTGCAGAAAAATAGCAACTCAACTCTCAAAAGCTGTTTGAGCTATCCTGAGCATCAAGGGAAGTAAGTGGTCTGCAAATTCTCAGGCCCATGCTGCTCCTGCACTGACTTCTCAGTTCTTATGCAGATTTTCTGTTTATGCCTCTCTCCTTTTGCCTGGAATCTGAGATTCTTCTTGGAGGGATTTGTGCTTTACATTATTATTGTCCAGCACCCATTAATTTGCTCAACTCATCACTGTATAATATAGCTTATGCAATAAGCCTATACTCTACTGTAGTCGCCTTATTTTCCATGTAACTTAAAACGCAGTGTTCGTTTGGCTACTGTGTCACTCCTTGCATAGCATCCCTTCCTTGTAATGGCTCTGGGGTCTAAAGAGTCAAAGATAGGGGTAAGTACATGTTAGAATGTTAAAGTGAGTAATGGCTCAGTGTTAAAAACATGTGCAGCTCTTGCAGAGGACCTGGGTTTAGTTCTCTGCACCCACATTTGGTGACTTACAGCTGTCTGTAACTTCAGGTCCAGGAGATCCCAATGCCTCTAACCTTTTTGGGCAGCTGCATTCACATGCACATGCTCCTATAAGACACATGTATTTAAGATAATTTTGCAAATAATAAGAAAACCTTAAAAATGAGGTTAAAGAGAAATAGCATCTGCTACCCTCTGAGTATTTATGGGTAACAGAGACACAAGCCAGGTGAAGGGTTGCCAGAAGCCTCAGTTTTACTGTGTCCTGCAATGGCCTCGATGCTCCATTTATAATTCTTCTTTCTCTTACTCGCCCTGATGAATGCCACTGCAATCTTCTATCTACTGTCAGGTGTTTATTTTAAATTCACAGACATGGATCCCAGAAGACCTAACACTCTCCTACTGGTCCCTTCCATGATCCCAGTTCAGCACTCTGTATGTAGTTCCTGGGACTTCCATGTAAGCTCTGACTCCACTATGATACGTCTAGCTAGGATAGACTCCATTTCTAAGGCATCATAACTCTGATAAACCTGGTTCTGTAGTAGTCTAGGTACTTTGTGTACTCAACTGAAGCTAACCTGATGCATACATATCACATTTTATTTATAATATAGTTCCTATGTTTATGTAAGCCTTTATTATTTTTTTTTGTGAGTTTTACTGGTCTATGGGTTCACAGGCTTGGAGAACACACTGAAGGAAGAAGTCACTGCCATGTATTCAAAACATCACATTCCTGTCCAGTGTTCAGTAGGCTCCTCCTGAAAAGTATTTGCATTCCTGCTAGGGTCATTTCACAAGGAATAACGTAGATACTAAAAGACTCCGACTAGGATCAGACAACCACATCTATGTGCTTCTGGTAAGTTCCAGGGTATGTGTTCCTATGGTCAACCACAGCCATCATGTTCTCAAAGCCTTATTCATGGAGGGATGTCCATGAAGGAAGTAGAGGGTAGGTTTATGTCATATGCTAGCAAACTTGCCTCTGAGTCAGAATTAAGATATGGACACACACAAGTACACATGTGTGCACAATGATGACCCCTCCACTCCCCCACACACTCAGGTTCAACCATGGAAATTGAGTCATTATGAATATTGAACAGAACTTTATAATCAGCTCTTATGCAACTTGCATACACTAGCCTCCCTGGACAGAGTTGAACAAGTCAGGAAGGAAAGTGAGCCAATACCTCCAGTCATTTTGTTGGGCCCACAGAAGAGGATAATACAGGAGACTATGTGATATTTTTTGACATATAAATTTTTCTTCTTTGGCATATGCTCACAAATGGTAATTCTATTTGTGACCTCTTAGAGAGCCCCCACAGCATCCACGTGATGAATTTACTAGCTTACATTCCCGTTGATGATCTGCAGGGGTAGTTTTGCCCATATTCTCTCCAGGACTTATCTGTCATCATTTTGATAAAACCATTCAACAAGACACAAAGCGACATCTCACTGTAGTTTCATTGGCTATCTCTGATTTATTTGTCACTTTCGTGTCCCTGTGGCAAAACATCTGACAGAAAACTTAAGAAAAAGAAGTGCTGGTTTATGAGCTCAGGAGGCTTCAGTCCTTCATGGTGAGAAGGACATGGTAGTGGTCAAGCAATGAGAGCATGTGAGCATGTGGGCATGGGGGCATGTGGGCAGGAGTCTCCACATCACAGCAGGTCAGGGGACATTGGATGCAGGTCAGAACCAGGACCTGAGCTGTAACCTCCAAGGCCGATTTCTAGTTACTCACCTTCACCAACCACCTTTATCCACAGCCTCTCAACAAAGTATTTAAAGCATGGACTTAGAGAAGGCACTCCATAGTTAAGCCACAATGTTCAGCCCTTAGACCCCAAAGGCTTACAGCCGACTTAAAACACATGTGGTCCAATTTCAAGACTCTCTGTCATCTTTACAGTTCCAGTGATGTTCACCTCTCAGATGTGGGTCTGTGTAATGTCAAAAACAAAGGTCTGAATTTCCAATAGGCAATGGCATAGAATAAACATCCCCAATTCAGAAAGAGTGACAGGAAGTTGTGTCAAAAGAAAGATAACAAACCAATAGGTAATAAATAATGCCAGGAGGTGGTGGCACACACCTTTAATCCCAGCACTTAGGAGGTAGAGGCAGGTGGATTTCTGTGAGTTTGAGGCCAGCCTGGCCTACAAAGAGAGTTCCAGGACAGCTAAGGTTTGACAGAGAAACCCTGTCTCACAAAACAACAAAATAAATAAAATAAATGAATCATTATGTCCTGTCATCATACTACCAACATCTGTGGGACATGATCTTATCCAGGCTCCATCAGAATTGGCAGCCACACTCCTCTGGCACAGCCATTTTGTTAGACGTAGCTTCTCCTTAGGCCAGACTCTCCTTGATACCTTCAGCTTTCCTTGGTACATGTTCCGTGCTCCTGGCATCATTTTCCACTCTAGGATTCTGATTGCAACTCAGGCTTTACCTTCACATCTTGATGCACAGACTGTTCAGGACCTTCCTAAGGAAAATCTTATCCTGCCTTGTATGTGATAGCCCCTGAGGCTTTTCTCTGGAATACCGGTTCAAGACTTAATGACCTGGAAACTCTTACATCCTTCATGCCTACAAAACTTACACATTTTGGTTAGTACAAAGTAAAAAAAGAGCCTTGACTAGCAAATAAAAGATTAGGGAAAGATGCACTACCTGCAGCAGGGAAAGGGAAAATTGGAAAGCTGGGCTCCTTTCCAAAGCGATGCCCCCTTCAACAAAGAAGCTTGTAGAGTCATACATATTCATGTAGGGAGGTAATTTAAGAACAAGCACAGTTCAGGAGTTCATTTCTGAGCATGCTCAGTTTAAGGACATAGTTCCAGAAAGATGACAGACACATTTTGGGGGAATGTTTAGGCTGTGATCATGGAGCCCATTTTTGAAAGGTTCAAAGGGAAGCCAGGAGTGTGTTGGGACATTCTCAGCTGATGCAGTAAAGATGGCAGGCTGAGATGCCCCCGTGTAAGCTTAGTACTCTACAGGATGATGTCATAGCTGCATAAAAGAAAAAGGTACTTAGAGGGAGCATCACCAGGATTACCATGAATGATTGCCTCTAACAGTTCTTACCTTGTTTGGTGGCTTCTCGGTGCTGTTTCCTCCCACACTTTACAGTACAAGTTGTTAACTCCATGAGCTGAATTGTATGCGTGTTGTCACATACAGAGTTAATTGCAGTACATCAAAGATGCATCTGTACTTCCTACTGTAGGGGAGATGTTGATGGTCATCTCCTGGAGTCGTGGGTCAAGGATTTCAATAAATATTTAGAACTATAGATCCTGCCTTCTCTGCTATTCTTTGGTAGCTTGGGCCAGAGCCTTTATTTATATTGCCATTCCCAATCTCCTGTGTTATAGCTAAATATATGATCTCTCAGAATTTTTCTGTAATTGGTACATGTTTTCAAAACTACAGTACAAGGAAACAGAAACAAAGACAGAGGAAAAAGGACCTCGCGTCATCAGTTCTCTGTAGATTGTTCTCTAAATTATATGTAAATGAACACCTAGTTTTCTAGGTGTGTATATTTACAGCTTTCCAGAGGCTAACAGATTTCTGGGTAAATGATGAATGAATAAAGATTTGGGTGCTTAGCTGACAGTATGAAAGTATGAACACCTGCTTTCAAGTATTTACATCCACAAACATGTGGTAATGATAATGGTTTCTAGTATGTATAGGCTCCAAGGCTTATCTCTGAATGTGTAAAGTTTTACTCCAGTTAAATTCAATAGTGAAAGTCCCTTTTCTCCTTCTGAAAAATAAAAGGTGGGAGGACGTTAAGTAATCATAGGTTCATCTGTGGTTTTGCAGCAGTAACACACACATCATGTGCACACAAGCATGTACACACATACACATATACGCACTTATACATGCACATTCTCCCATGCACACCCTGAACAAACTTTTCACCGTTCTGAAAATACGCTTTTATCATTGGCTTTCCTCTTTTGCTTTGAATATTTGTCATAGATTTTTGGGTCTAAGGCCTAATTTTCCCAGAAGTAAAAGTAATAAAGTCATCACAATGGTTTTTACATTTTAAAAACCATCGAATCTCTCCAAGCACATTTGACCTCAACTATAGGGCAGGATGCTGCCAATGCTGGATAGCATGTCTCTCTTCCATTTTAGAAGGTGAGGGGTGCACAGGAGGCGACAAGGAAGGGGCTATTGTGACTTGGTGCAGGTGAAGATATGAAGGAGGAACTGCTTTACAGCAAAACACTCACACAGAACAGAACAGAAATTTGCATAGTAAGGTATACACATAGGAAGTGAAAGGAGTGGGGGATAGCTCCTAATCTGAATTTTAAATACATACCACTAGTGTTTATCCTATCCAAGGAATACTTTGGACAGTGGGTTTCAAAAATCCATAATATAATCTCAAATAATGCTTACTGTTGTTCTGTTTTTTTGTGTGTGTGTTGCTGAGATCAAATCCAGGGCCTTCTCAGGCCCAACAAGTGCTCTGCCCTTGGGAATTGTTGTTCGTTTTTAGATAAAAGATTCCTTGGAACTTGTGAATCTTCTCCCTCGGCCGCCAAAGGGCTGGGGTTACAATTGTGAACCACTTTTTTGCCTTTGATAGAACCTATTTTAATGCGTGGAAATTTCTCCACTGCCTTAATGATGTGCAAAATGTTAACAATGTGAACACCCAGAGAAGCCCACATATGCTAGAAGGATTCTGTTGCGGTACTGGCCACTGACCTCCACTCACACCCTTCCAAGGCCACGCAGGTCCTTACTGTAGACCATAATCTGACACAATGGCCCACAGACCCTGAGGCTTGGGGGGCACTGCATTCTGCCTTGGTTCCCTCAAAAGACAACCCTAGATTCCTGGATAATGAATGAATGTGCACTTGGGGTTCAGGTTTGAATCTTGACCTGCCTTTATCAGCTAATAGATTTTCAGAACGCTCTCTTCCTGTACTATAAAGATGGAGGGACACAACCTGTCCTATCATAGAAGATTTGGTAACAGGGAACAGAGGCCATAATCATTTCCTGCAGCCTTTGTATGTGTCAATACCAAAGCCCTCTCAAGCCTACACATGCTTGTGGGGTCACCAAGGGATGAGCTGTCATTGCTTATGAAATATGGCCACAAATATCGTGAGCACACCAAATAGGCCATTGATTTCTTTTTGGCTCTCCAGAAATTAATTTCAACTCTGAGCACTCACTGGCTCACAGACATTGCAATTGTAGGCCTCAGGCAATTCGTTTTGCAAACCCCCAAATCTGAAACCATGTGTGGGAATCAGGAGGAATCTGTTGTCATCAGCTTGGAGAGGTGGCACAAATGCTTTGGAGTGTGACAGACGTGTGTGGGGTGGGGTGAGGTGGAGGTGGTAGGACATGACTGACCAAAGTTTGCTCAGCTTTGTTTGTGGGTGGTCAAGACGGCCTCACTCATCATGGGGTGTTTGTGTGGACAGAGCCACAGTCCGGTGTTTCTTGTAGTATCTCACAGGGGACCTAGAAGGTCATATCCACAGTGGTCAGTGGTTTCCTTAGATGTGACGTTCACAGTCTGAGAAATGGGAGACATGAAGACATAGCAGATTAGATTGTTTTCTTCTTGTCAAAGCATTACTTGTAATGATGCTTTCTTTCTTTTACAAAGAAGCATTTCTCCCCTTTATCACTTTATAAAAGGTGAAGTGTGGGAAGTTTAAAAGGTCAGCTCAGTGAATACCCCAATGGGGAATTAAACTGTAGTTTTACAGCTGTGCCCATGTCTGTCTCAGTGTTCTGTATGTAGCATTCTCACAAGTATACAGGAGTGTGATGATGTCAACACAAGACACATGATTGACAAATGTGACTGGGATGTCCATCAAGTGGATGCCATGTGCAGACAGTTTTTGGATTTGTAATGAAGCACACAAACTCAGCATTGTGAGTCAGTCAAAAATATGCAATGCCAAGGAATTATCATTATTTTTGAAATAATATTTTATTCATCTTTTGATACCTTATATAGTATATTTTGATCATATTCACATATCACTATCTTCCTCCATCTTCTCCTAGTACCCCTCTACTTAGAATTTATGCCTCCTTTTAAAAAATTCTTATTTTGCCTAATTAGTGTTGCCCATATGTGCATGGATATGGAGCCATCTCCTAGGGCAAGGGTAACCTATCATTGATGACTTCCTCAAAGGAAAGTGACTCTCCTTCAGCAACCACCATTTGCTAATAGCCCCTCCCCAACGTGGGACCTCAGTGGACTATTCCCTCAAATGCTGAAAGCTTGACTGGCTTTATCTTGAGAATGCCTTGTGTAGGTAATCACAGTAGATGTGAGCCACCAAAATCAAAACAGCATAGGACAAAAATAGATGCATAGATCAATGGAATAGAATAGAGGAACATTATATAAGTCAATGTAACTATAGCTATCTGATTTTTGACAAAGGTGCCAAAAATATACATTGGAGAAAAGATGGTGTCTTTAACACATATGTAGAGATAAAACTTAGCCCTTACATTTCACCTTGCATAGAACTCAGTGCAAAATGCATTAATGACCTCAAGGTAAAACTGAAACTTCTGAAAGAAAAACTATAGAGTATACTTCAGCTTATAGGCATTGGTAAGGGCTTCCTGCATAGGATTGCTGTAGTACCAAAAGTAAAGCTAGCACTTTACAGAAAGAATCTTATGGAGGCAAAAAATCTTCTATACAACAAAGGAAACTGCCAGTCAACTGAAAGGACAGCCCACAGATGGGAGAAAATTCATTACCAGCTAATGATCTGACAGAGGCCAGAGGACTAGTGTCAAAAACATGTTATTTTTGTTAGTTGCATTAGGGTAATGTTTCCTGAAAAATGTCCCTATCTGTTAAATCTACATATTAACTTACTTATGGATAAGAGGGACTACTGGTGAGTGTTGGTTATTGTGAAAGCTGAGCAATACCTGGGTTCAAAGTGTTCCTTGTAATCCTCACTAGATCTATACATTTCTGTGTGTTTGTTTGTTTTCAAGACAGATTTCTCTGTGTAGCCTTGGCTGTTCTGGACTCTCTATGTAGATCTGCCTGCCTCTGCCTCTCCAAGTGTTGGGGTTACAGAAGTGTGCCACCATGCCCAGCCTGTACACATTTTTAAAAATTGTGTGTGTGTGTGTTTTATTTTTTTTTAATGTTTCCACTGTCAGCTTAAGACTAAACAGCTCACAAAACTGAGGTTAGTTTGACCTGGGAGCAACTAGCTAGCCACAGTCCACACAGAAAGGGCTATATCCCAGCATGTAGGTTACATGAGCCTCATAAGTGATTGAACAGAGCACAGAGTGTCTAGGTGGAGTGAGGATTTAAGTCCCTGGATTGCCACCCGGTGCAGACTTCTCCCACTTTCTAGTAGTTAACTTCAGATCACGTGAATTAACACCAGGCCTGGCCCAAAGCTAGTTTCTAAAAGTCATATACTGAATGAATGTATGAAAACTGTCAGATTTTCATGTGCATGAAGGAAATAGGAACCCAAGAAGCAAATGGTGGTGAATTCAGGGTGGTGGCCATGGCCTGGAAGCAGGAGGCAGGGCTTTCACAGAGAGTGAGGCAGAGCTTTACTGAGGAGCAGCAGCTGCAGGCCTGACAGATACTCCCTCACACCTTTCCCTCCTCCACTCCTTTGAGCTTCTCCCGATGGCCAACCCTGTAGTAAGAGGTACAGCCCCTGCCTCTGTTCCCTTGTGACCTTTAATTGGGCAGCCGTCCTCTATAAACAGGCATGCCTTTAGTCTTTACCTCTGTTACTTCAGACCTTGGAAAAAAATCTCCTTAACCTCTCCACGTTTCTGCCTTCTTATTTGTAAACTGTAACTCACAAGAACACCTGCCAGGTGGACCATGTCATAAGGAGCCACTGTCCCTGTGCTTGAGGCTTAGACAGAACTCCACAACGCTGTCATTGTTGTTATACCGTCAACGTCATTAGCAAGCTGCTCAAGCTTGAGGAGGCTCTCAAAGGTCAACACCCTTTGCCTCGCATCTCGTTCTATCTTTTCTTTTTTCTTTAAGGAGAAACAATGAGAAGAGATTTCCACTTCATAGAATGAGAAATGAGCTTCAGAGGAGTCGAGGGGCATTGCACACCGTGCTTGGTTCTTAAACTGGAACATGAGAAAGAACAGTGAAATAAACAAAGCCCTGTGAACCTCCTTACCTGTTGCTGGTGGTGTCTGACCCTCAGTGGAACACTCTTGCTCTCATATCATGCCTTGGGCTTCCAGATGATTCCTGCTTAAAATATGTCATGCCTCAGAGAGAACATCTGTCAGAGATATTCGGCTATCTTGTCTAAATCTGGCTGTCTATCCAACATCCTAGTGGCCTGAACTACTGTAGCACTGAACTCCAGTGCCCCTTGGAGAGTCAGAAAGAAATGAATTCATAATCATTTGAAATAAATTTTCCCTGCTTGACTTACCAAAAGGAACATGCACTTAAGACAACACATATGAACAGGCATATGAGTGTGTTTGAATGCACACACATACCCATGCACACAAAGGTCTGTTTGCAAAGACATGAGTAAACACACAAACACACACACAGTCAGGCACCATCAGGAGGAGGACTGTAGTCTAGTCACTTTGAACATTCTGAGAAGAATTAAAAAGGAAGGAGGCAGGGTGAGGGTGGGGGCACATGAGCTTCTGAGCAGTCTCTACTGAGTTATTTCCTTTCCATCTAATCACAACAGTGCTGGCTTGGAGGCAGTTTTGCCTCTGGTATAGCACAATCCTTTCTCCAGTTATTCTTCCAAGAGACTGTCATCATCTTGGTTGAGGGAGACTTGTGACTCCCAAACTGCAGTGCTAAAAAAATGTTAACAATTCACTCTCACCAAGAGCTAGAGGGTGATGGCCAGATTGCATATAGATCAAGCTATGTGCACTGATTTTGCTTCTAAGGGCAGCAGAGAAGAGTGGACTGGGCTACAGGAGACTTGGGGTTGACTTGCCACTGGTTTAGAAGGCCACTTGTGACTCCCATCTGGAAAGGAAAGTCTCAGTATTTCCTGCATGGTAATTATTGACAGGGGATGTCACATTTCCTGATACATAGCAAAACTCAATAGGCATTGGCACACACAATTGCAGGTAAATTACTCTAGTCAGTGATCAGATTTCTGAGACTGGAGGAAAGATCATATAAACAGGATGAGGTTTGATGATGGAGATACATACAAGACGCAAAAGATATGCACATGAATGCGTAGATCTTTCTTTGGGGAAGGGGGACAGGTGATAACAATAATTAGGCATAAATGGTAATAATTACGTCGAGCAAATGAAACTTAACAAGAGTTCAGAGTTGCAGTGCAGGGTACTTGTATAAAAGGAAGGACTCTCTGATGGCTGAGTTTGAAAGATCCTGATGGCTTTGGGAAGTTTCAATAAGGCAATGGCACACCAGGGATGGATGGAGTGGGAAGTAGCACTAGAAAGGTATTCCCGACCACGTACAATCTCCAAACTTCTTTCCCTCCATAATGACCCATGTGACTCTGAAACACTCTACTTTCTCATTTCTCAGATAAATCACTTTTGTGTCCAGATGCATTATCACAGTGTAGAGCAGATACTTCAGATCTGGCCACTGGGCCTCAGGAATGTTGCCAAGAGCTGGTGTCAACCTCTCATTATCTTCAAAATTGCATCATTTACTCAGGGTGGTGGTGGTGGTGGTGGTGGTGGTGGTGGTGGTAGTGTGTGTGTGTGTGTGTGTTAAATTACTTAGAAAATAATGAAAATGTATTAGCCATTTGAATATCCAAAAACTTTGCCCTTGTTTCCTGGAATGCAAAGACTTTTCCCCTGTTTCATTTGAAAAGCTATTTGGCTGCCTGTAATTTTCTACTCTAAACTACTATGTCTTGAATTGGTCACCTATTTGTTTTCTCTCAGCTCCTGTTCTCCTTTTCATCGTTAGGCACTTGAACATGTCTCTTCCCATCAATTCACTGATTTACATTCCTTTTTACTTGTTTTTCTAAATTTTATTAAAAATTTTTATTCTTAATTAAGACACATTACCCACCCTGTATGGAATGAAAGCATACAGGAAATCATATAACAAGGGGCTGGCCATATCATTGAGCAAGTAAGGGTACCTGCCTCCAAAGCTTGATGACCTGAGTTTGATCGTTACAGGCAGATGAAGAGAAGTGACTCCATAAAATTGTCCTCTCACTTTCACATGTACACACACACACACACACACACACACACACACACACACACACACACACGGGGGGGGGAGAAAATCATGAACACACATATACACATAATATAAAATTTAAAATGAAAGCGAAGTTATATATAATAAATATGGAAATTTAACTTCTCTGTAGCCATGATGCGGATTGAGGTGTGGACTGTAACTGGTATTTGGAAGCTGTTGAGCATAAGCACTAATACATGATGACCAATTGCCTTTGAGCTGTGCCCCAGTAGTCCTGGCCAGAACAGAAGACCAAACAATGGGAGAAAGGCAGGATCACATAAGACATCTAGTAAGCAGTCTGGTGACATAGTTTATGCAGGTCCAAGATGGTAGAAGCTAAAACATCCTTTGAAGGCTAATAAAACCTTGCAGGATGGATAGAGGGACTCAGTACTGTAATTGTATCAAACATATTCTCATATTGAGCTGTAGGCCTAATGCAATTCTATTGAGAATGCCAACAGAACATTCCATAGATCTTGAAAAGCTCAGACCTGAAAGATAATTGGGAGTGCTAAGGTCAATAACAGACAAGAAGATAAAGTGAAGTGGACCAGGTGGCCTGACCTTTATGGATTCTATGAAGTATCATGAAGTTAGAATGATGGCTAACCATGTTAGCTAGGGACAGATTGACAATGGTCAGACTCAAGTACTCACAAATAATCTGGGTGGGATGATTGTGATAAAAATTGGTGCTTTAAATTTTAAAAATGGTGCCAGAACTGAGTTATCAACTGGGGAGGAAAAGAAATGAAACTTCTACATAACCCTGTCCATAAAAATCAATTCTAGAAGGATTAAAGAATTAATGACAGGACAATAAAAGTCTTAGAAGAACACCATAGAAGAAGTTCCTTTAGCCTTTGAGGTAGGAAGAGCTTTTTGAGATGAAGAATGTGCAAACATAAACCCAATGATGTAATCATGGGGACTGAAGTGGAGGTCAGGGCTGTGCAGTTCCTAGGTTTGTCCATGGGAACAAGTGAATGCATGGAACGCAGAGCCTCTGGGGAATTGTGTGAAGTTCTGGCTGTACAGGGTTGTGAACGTCATTAATTCTGTGTTACAAAGCAATTATCTAAAACACACAGATTAATTAGAATTTAGGGAATGATCAAATAGAGACATGGATTGACATTTGGCACTGGCATTAAAAGAGCAAGTTTGAATTATGTACGGTTAGCAACAGCCCTGCCTCCTTTTTGAGTCTATAAATACATGCACAAATTTAATCAGTAAAACAGAAGCCAAAACAAGACTAGATTATACCACAGCCTTCATCTTAACAAGCATGGCGTGCATCCTAACTAGCCCGTGTAGTATATGTGTAGCCTTGTCAGTTGCTTTACTAAAATTTGTAATCTTTGCAACCTTTTTGTTCAGTTTTCAGCATAGCCCAATTTGCCCATTTCTGTTTATAGTGCATAGTTTGTCTTCTATGCATTTTAATTAATATTTCCTTTCACATAAAATAATGGGTGTGTATGAGAGTTTTAAAATTAAGATTACATTTACCAAAAGTTCTTAACAAATTCTACAAATAGCAGTGTTCCCCATTTTGTTTTTTGGGATTCTCTCCAGTGACTTTTAAAAACAAATTGATGGAAAAGAATGCATCACTTAAAAAAAGTTTGGGCAGTGGAGATATTTTCCATGAAGGTGGCTGATTTTGACAATTACAAATTTCACAGAATTTGCTGAGGACTTCTAATGTTATTCCTTTGTAAGTGTCAGAAAAAATGACTGGGTGACAGGTGCTGAGGTCATTCAGTCTATTGCTTTGGGACGAGAGTCTAGGCATTGCTGTGAGTGACAAGATGACAAGCTCTTTCTCCCAGATTTCCTCTGCTATTGTAAGAACTGAATCTTTTGTCATTCTCCTGGTGTTCTTTGACATTTGATTCTGTTTCATATTAAGATCTATATTTCACAGTTCGTTTTCACTCAGATTAATTTCATCTATAATTTTGCACCAGGACAGAGACGGTAACTCAGGAGAGGGATTTATCTCACAGTGTTGTCATTGAACATGTCAATTCTGCGTAAACAGCAAGATTAATTATGGAGGCCAAAGGTATTAGAGATACGAACTATAACAAATAATCTCAAAACAATTAAAATTATTGAACATATCATCTAAATTAACTTATGTAGCTGAGTTAGTGTTATGGAATATCTACCAAGTAACAGGATGTCTTCAAATTAACATGTAGGCAAGAACAATGAATTGACTAATGGAGAGATCCTAGGAATATACTCTTATGAAACTTATACACACATTTTAAAAACACCTATAAATACCATCATTGTGTAGAAAGTAGAGGAATAAGATTTCTCAGAGAAGCACACTGCACTGTATTACTGAAATTGTATAGCAGTGTTAACATTTGGTAGGTAACAAAAGCATACAGACTTTCAATACATTTATTATTTTTTAAATATTTCTCCATAAATAATATATCACTTTGTTTTCTGTTCCTTGATGGACTGTTCTCTCTTTCCGGTTCTTACTTTGTCACTGAATATGCCATCAGACAAACTAATCAGGGTGTATAAATGTTCATGGATAGGTTCATTTTCTTTCTTTCTTTTTCTTTTTCTTTTTTTTTTTTATTAAATTCTTATTACCAGAAGTAGTTCAGAGGTAAGATTTATTTTTTTTTAATTTAAGAATTTACATATAGTATTGAAATCTGCTAGGCAGGGGACCCATGTCTAAACACAAAATTCATTTGTTTCATATATAATAGGTACCAAAAGACTGGGGGGGTATAATTTCATAAATATATTTAAGAGTTAGTGCATGAAACAAAGTTCATTTACTCCAACCCACTGGTATAACATTATATTGGTATTAAGTTTTAGATCCTGTAGAATTTTAAATTTGAGGTTTGGAAATTGAAGATGCTCAAGCCACATTTTACTTTCAATTATTTAATTTAAAGATGACGATCTTTCAGTTAAAACCCAATTTAAAATTGTTTATTCTGGGGAGCTAAAAATTGTAACATCTACTTTACCATTTCAGAATTTCACCAGGATCGGTCACTGCAAGCTTCACATGGCATCATACCAAGCCACTTCATTCGAGTCATAAGGAGACTTTAAAGAACATGGAGGAAGAAAACAGTTCTTTAACTGTTTTTTAATGCATGCCACCTACGACCGATCGCTACCACTGCCTTCAGTGGAATCCTTGAGGTCTCAGGCTCAGTGTCTGGCTGCCTAGGTCCCTTTTGAAGGGTTGACTTTGATGCTTTCTTCCTTTAGATTTCTCATATTCACTTGTGCTTTAGACTCAATGGAGCCAGTGATCAAAACTATGCCCTAAACTTGTCCTGTCTCATTCCTTCTTTAAGCTGTTGACATTAAAGTCTCATTTGGAGACTCTATATGCAACCCTCTGGACTGCTGTGTCAATGCTGCTGGTAATTATGCAGCAACTTACATGGAGCCTAGTGTGATTTTTTTTTCTTCATACATGCACATGTGATAATGATACGAACAGATAAAACCGGAATATTCTGAGTTTTTTTATAGCTTCATTATTTCTTCATATCTGTGGCCTCCAAGCTCTTCTTTTCCAGTCCTTCATGAAATATGCATCATGTTATTGTGAACTATGGTCCCTCACCACTGTGCTGTGGACTACAGGTAGTCTTCCATCGGTTTGTATGCTTGTTGCTCTGCCCCCCTCTACCCCATCTCTCTTCCTTCTTTCCCAGTCTCTAGTAAATACCATATCCATTGAGACTGACTTTCTTTTAGCTTGAACGTACATATGACAAAGAACCTGCAGGGTCTGTTGTGGGGCTCGGTGGGAGAGCTTGAAATCTGTCATTTCCAGATAGCTTCTGAGCTATAATGCTGAGTCTATAATGGTGTGCTCCCTTTCTCAGTGAGGGGATGAGGAGGGTCTCTTTTTCCCCTAACTAGGAGCCCCCAGATCCTCTAAGGAGCATCACATAGCCCTCAGGGAAAATTACAGGCCCAGCCCTTTCCTGATAAGGAACTTGTTCAGCAAGCACCTGAGGATTACCACACCATAAGCTAAGGAGATCCTAGCCTCTAACAAATGACCTTTAATCATACATGAAAGTTCTTCCCCCTATCCCACATAGGATAATTAAGTACTGTGTTTTCTTTCTTGTGATAGCACCCCATGCTACTGTATGTAAATGAGGTACTGACTGAACTACTGCATGTAGATTAAGTATTCTATTCTGGTACCTCTAGCCTGAGCAAATTACACATTCACCATAAACCCCTCCCCAGTGCCCAAGGTTTATAAATAACGGCTGGTTGGCATGCTCTCCTGGGTGCCTGCCATTCCTCCACCATGACTATGTGAGATTCCATTTATTCTGGGGAAGAACCATTCACTGCTGGATGCTTGGTGGTCAGGCAGCAATGGTGGAACTGCCTTGGCAGTCACTGGAGCCTGCTCCATGACCTTTGCTAGCTCAGTGCTGAGTGCCAGTGAAGCACCAGACAGGGCCTGCATCACACTGGACCTGCCTACCCGTCAATTTTGAACATTCTTCTTCTGCCTCTGCTGTGCTTAGCACAGCAGCTAGACAAAAGGCTGTAAAATTTTTGGTACCATCATGGGCTTGAGGAACTCTGCAGTCTCCACTGCTGTCTGATACTGGCAATTTCATTCTAAAAGAGCTAAACTGTAACATCTCCTCTGGTAAGATAGGGGACCTGGCCTAGTGCCCTGACCTTGGGTCTCACCCTAAGTGTTCTGAGCTGCCCCTGGGCAGAAAACAGGACCTTGGGACCTTTGATCTCAAGGTCTATCTGTTCTCCTTCAGAAGCAAGCAGCACCTAGATGACCCACTGGAAGAGGAATGCAGGCTGCCCACCAGATTCTGGAGGACATGCTGTGGGTTTGTCTTTCTTACCTCTTTCTGAGTAATTAATTATGTTATTCTTCTAAATCTTTTGGGGGTTGCTTCTTGGAACATTTTGGAAGCCTAGGTCAGGGGTGCAGTGGGTTGCCCCTTTCCCCCTGTTCTTTCCATGCTCCCTTTGCTTGCTCATCCTTTTGTTACTGTCTTTCTTTCTTTCTTTCTTTCTTTCTTTCTTTCTTTCTTTCTTTCTTTCTTTCTTTTTCTTTTTTTACTGTCTAATAAGGACCAACTGTTTCAGTTCTATTAAAAGAAGTTAAAAGTTTGGTGTTAAGAGTATGAGTGTAAGAGAGACACCAAGAGCATGTTTAAGTCAGAGTTGACAAGTATTGCAAACACTATTTCCCACTCATCTCTCTCTCCCATTCTCGCCCCCAACACACACACACACACACACACACACACACACGCACGCACGCACGCACGCACGCACGCACGCACGCACGCGCACACACACACACTCACAATTCCCTTCCCCATATCACCATTACTCTTCCTCCTTTAGACACAAAATAATCTCTGAATTCAAGGGAAGCAAAGAAAGACAAAAGGTGGATTGTTCGCCCTTCTTCACTTCTATTTCTGGAAAGACTACTCTCCGATTGCATTACTTTATACCTAGTTTTAATTTATTTTGTTCAAGTTAATTTCTGAGAATTTCCTCTCATCTGCTTTTCAAACCCAGTCTTATCTCCATCACTAGAAGCATGCTGGCTCTGGATGAGGTACTTGTCCCACCCCAGTTCAGTCTGTCATGTTGGGCTGTGGGAGACTCAGACACTGCCTAGAGTAGACTTCATGGGCAGAAAATTTGGCTTAAAGGGTGATGACAACTGTAAAGATGCTAAGGAAAGATGCATTAGTGGTTTCCTGACAATATTGCAAGTCAATTCTTCTGGACTTTATCAAACAGGGAGCCTGAGGCTTAGAGAAATTAAGTAACGGGCTCACGGCCGCATACCACTAGCCATGACGTATGGACCTTTTCTTAGGCCAGTTATTTTCATGATACATCTTTAGCATGAGCAGTTAGGGCCAGCTGATTAGATGGAGAAACATTACATCCTCTTTAATTGGAATACACGAAGAGGTTAAGTTCATTCATGGAAGAGCTGAATCTTACACATTACTTTCCCCATCTTGAGAATATTTCTCAAGAGAAAGCCAAAAAAAAAAAAAAAAGAAAAAAAAAAAAAGAAAAAAAAAAGATACAAACAATAAATTACATTTTAAATCAGAACAAGAAATATTATGTGTTGTCAAAAGCTCACAAACTGAGTGGTGACATTGGAAACATGACAAGACCCATGGTAATTGGAGCAGCCTGTAATATTCAAGACCGTCATTCCTCAGTACAAAAGGCTAGAGTCATGTCTCAGGTTCCCAGCTGACTAGATGCTATTCTGTTATATAAGGAATGGTCCTTCAAAATTGTAAACAGCACAAGGTGGGACATTTACTGTTCTGAGTGAAAAGGGAATGTATTGCCTTAGTGTAATTGAAGACTCCAGTGGGCTAGATAAAACTTCAGATCTGTCTGGAGCCAGACTCAAATAGCATCATCAATGCTTTTTTCTATCTCTCAGCTGAATCTTTAGAAAGTTGATGACTCCCATCAGCTGGATACAACCATAACAGCCTCTCCCACCTCCTTCAGGTTTGTGGGGGCTTAGCATGATGGTTGTGGTGGCCACTGATCCGGTGGGTATGACCTGTTATCAGTTATCTATCTATAGGGCAGTCTTCTTAGCCAAGCCTTCAGGATGATTTGTGCCTGCTCTGTTAGCTATGAATAGTGCCCCAAAATGG
>OU015747.1:28441853-28457362 GCA_907169655.1 Acomys percivali | reverse complement strand
AATATGCATTCCTTTGTAGCTCACATTTTAGTCACAATAAAGATGTTCTGCACTATACCTGTTAAAATAAGCAAGTAAAATGCAATCTTGACAGTAATACTGGCGAATAAGACTGTGTTGGTGAAGTCACACTGAAGTTAGACTCAAGAAACTTAAGGAAAGGTTCTCAAATAACTATAATGAATGTCACCTATCCTGACACACTGACATGCAGAATTAAGCACCTTTCATAGTTACATAGCAGAATATGGGATGCTGGGTAAAGTATTAAGAAATGGAGGCCTAATCATGATGTTGGTAGCTGGAGAGTCCAAACAACATATTTATTTCATACTCAATGGCTCCCTGGGCTTTGTTTTGACATGGTGGAGAAGTGGAAAGGAAGGCCTGACTACAAGAGACAATCATGCAGTTGGTAGGAGGGCAGGCCTACTTGAAAAAAAAAATCACTGTCGAGAACAAACTCAGTCACTGGGTACCTAACCCAGCATTCAAGGATGAAGACCCAGAACTCATCATCTGGCCCTCAACTCCATCCCAGCAGTCCAAACACACTAGATCAAGCTTCCAGAAACCTACATTTAGTGGGAAATCACATTGGTACCACCGCACAGATGTGTTTGGAAGTTTCCTGGATTTCAGCCATCTTCAGATATTAAAAATAGTTGATGGTACAGAGGAAATGACAGATGGGATTACAGAAGCAAGACATATAAGCAAACAAGGCAAATCCAGATTGCCAATTGCTGATCTTACATAGAGCTGTTATTCAATCACTCAGGCTTACCTGCTGCCTCCATAGTCACCCAGCCAGTTGTTCCCCATCCAACACTGCATCTCCCTTTCATAATAGTGGTCCTCTACTGCACGCCAGCACCCTTGCTTCATGCCCTGGCTCCTGGCTGTGTTCTCCTCTCTTTTACTGCAGATGTTCATGATCTGCCATGTGAACTGAGTAGTCCATCTTGTTGTAAGCACTGGAGGAGGCATGGTACCCAGCATTGGCACTCACATACACTGATTTGCTTTGCCTGAGGCTCTAGCTACCAGAGACATTTCTCCAGGTTCGAAACGGGAATGCTTATATCGCCTGTCCTGTACCAAGTGAGAACTATTCTTCATTGCCAAGCTCCCAGCCTTAGTTCCTTGTTTGACCAAGCCCTCTGCTATGTATGGTAAGAAAACAAGGGTAAGCAGAGAGCAAGATTCATGCATTCTTCTTCATACAGAATAAAATGCAGAGCTATAGGAACAAATATATAAATGGGACAATTAGTTACTTAATTAAAATAAGATAATATCAGCCTGGAAAAAGATTACCAAGTGATTATTTTTCTTTGGATTCAAGTGGGAAACTTATCTATGTGCCTCCCACAATTGTGTTTCTCTTCCTCTTATGCAGAACAAAACCAAGCTTGAGTTCTTCTGCCCTCTCTGATTTCCCTGAAGTCACCTGCCTCATCTCTCCCCTCTCCTAGATGCTCAGTTTAGCAGGGAAGTTTCATGACTGCTCATACTAGCCCCACACCGCCCCCCCCCCCCCCCCCCCGCCATGCCTCTAATCCCTCTTTACCCACTGATACAGTCCTCATCATCCTCCAAGTCTAGGCTGGGTCACCCTTTCCTCATCTATGCCTCTGTGAGTGGCAGGAACATCCCCTGCCCTGCTACAGCACCCTGTAAAACATTTGGTCATAGACTTGGTCAATGTTGGTTTATGTGTCCATTTCTTCAACTAGGTTGAAAGATCTTTGGAGCAGTGCCTGAGGCTTGTTCCTGTTTATATCCGACATCTGGCCTGTGGCCTGGCTCTTGTTGTTATTCAAAGGATAACACCTAAGGGTGGAATTTGCTAATGACATTTGTCTGGTCCTATGACTTCAATCCATCATCAGGTGTCTACCAGACTTTGATGATGTCCCAGAGCTTGCACCTCACTTTCAGGGGGCAGACAGGGGAGGCTACATTTCACAGAAGAGAGACAGAGGCAAGGATGTTTAATTCAGCCAAGTGGGGAAGGAACCTATATTTTAATGTATTCATTTGTTTGCAGAAAGCCTGAGGCCAGTATTATCAAACACCAGGTTGAAGAACTTCCTTGGGACACTGAACTAGGAATGGTGGCAGCTTGCTTGGAAGGCGACACAGAAATGTGGCATTAATTAATGACATCTTCTCTCCACCAGGGAAAGTAACAGCATTTGGAGCCAGGCAGATGGGAATTTAATTTTTATCTTCTCCACCTGTGTAACCTTGGAAAAGTTACTTGGCTGTGCTCAGCCTCAGGATTAGGCCCATCTAGGGATAATGACACACCTTTTCGAGAAGTCAGCTTTGAGAACTGCAAGAAAATATACAGAGTGCTATGGAGAGTGCCTACAGGGCATTGCATTTAGATTTGGGGTGGAGCCTGGTTCTAGATCTTTTTCCTATGGCATTAGTTGCTGTGCTAGATTTTCAGGTCCCTGATGCACACCCACCCAAGCCATTCGCATTCTCTGCATGGAATCAGAGTCTGTGCAACATAGGCCACTTCTTTATTCCATGTGATCATGTCCCTGAAACAAAGCCTGCTCTCACCAGTGTAACTTTACACCACTTTTTTGAGGGTTATACCAATGGATCCTGAAGGTTGGCCAACTCACAGGGCTCTTTGAGCCCTAGACTGCAACTGGCTCATTTCTGGGATGATCTCAGCCAGTAATTAAGATCAGTCAATGGTGAAGTTCTAGAAATTTCCACCTAACTATGGCTTTTCTTGGTTAACTGTCATCAACATTATGAACTTTCTTATGTGAGGTTTCTTGGCATGATTTCTGACCTCTCCCTCAGCTTCTCTCTAAATCTTTGTATTTTCTGCCGGTCTACATGGAGCTGCTAACTCCTATCCACCAACTCACAATTCAGCTACCAGAGGGACACTCACCAGGCTTTACCAGCTCTGTACTGATGAGAACCCATTGGCTCTTTCCATTTCCATTGTCCTGGGTGTTTGTTCCATTTATGATTCTTCACATTTATGGCATCTCCGCACTCAACGTCCTCAGATATAAAGGTGTTGTTTGTAACTTCCAGAATGGAAGAAACCATATTCATGCAGAAATGACCCATTCTTGCCATTTAATTTGTACATGAGTTTTTAGAATTAAGTAATCCACAGTCAGTAAATACACACAAGGGCGTGGTTAGGAGTAAGCCTTTGAGTACATCTGATGGTTAGTGATGTGGGCTGAAGTGAACTTTGGCTTTTGGGATGGGAAATTACCTATTCCCCAAAAGTTTAGTCTCTTCCTCTATAAGACAACAAAATAGGGGAAGTGTGAGAACAAATGAGTAAATGAAACACAAGGCAGAATAAAGAATCAGTTATCAGCACATGCTCCAAATGTGTTGAAATATCACACTGTTAATTTAGACAATATGTGAATCAAAAAATAAAATGAAGTGTTTTAAAAAGATCTAATCCAAACTGGAATCTAAGAAGCCTACACAGTAAAGTTTATTTCCCATGAGAATAAGGCATTTAAGGACTGGTAAGTTCTACTGGGTAAGTTCAATGGAGCTAGAACATTCAGAAATGTATGGGGCCTTGCCGTAACAGAGAGCTCAGGGAATAGAGATTCTTTGCAGTCCCTGGGATGCTGTCTTCTCAAACAGTCATGGAGGCTTTTACCCTTCTATGTACTACTCAGATGTCTCCAATCTTGGTGCTCAGAGATGGGCGGATCTTGCTCTGCCCTGGTTCCAACTGAATCATGTACTCATGATCCAGAAACCATCTCCAAAGGGAAAAAAGAGAGTATGAGAACTGACTTAATCACATTATTTCAAGTACATAGTTGAATTCTTGTTTTCCTTCAGAATTCTTTGGACATTGGTTACCTCCCATGAAATGGGCATAGTAACAGCTGCCTGATATGATTTAGTTTTTTGAGACCAAAAGTTAAACCAGAGAGCCAACTATGTGGATTCTGGGAATTTCTAACATTCTAAGACTTTGTGCAGTAGAGAGGAACCTTTTCATGGCCAAGTAATATGTATCTGATAGGAGCAAGTGGTCTCAAAGCATGAAAAGCTGGGTATCAATGCAAATATCATACTTGTCACCGAGACATTCTCTCGGAGTAAGTGCTGTCTCTTTTCCCAAATAGTGAATTCTATTGAAGATAACCTGGTGAGTCCTGGAAGGGGGCTCAGACATTTTAGTAGAAAGAATCGAAGCTGCCCCAGTGAGTAAATATCTGGGGAGAGAGAGTGGGATTCTGATCTCCACTCCAAGTGTGCTGTGATGTGAAGGGAAGAGCAGGAAAGAATTCTTTGTTTCTCACCTCAGGCTTTTACCTTGTGTTTGTAGCTCTAACTTAGAATCTAGATCTTCAGATATATCTGGGGTAGGTCTCTGCTTTCATGGAAAAGACCAAAAGGTTGCGTTTTCTAAGAGGATGTCACTGATCTGCAAAATTCTCTCTTAGTCATCAGCTTTCCAGCTGCCCAAGCCCAGTTAAAGGCAATTCTGGGTATCGATTACAATCTATGAAATACCTGCCCATAGTGGTACATGTCTAGCATTACAGAGACTGAAACTAACATGTAGGAAACTTGGTCTATGTCATTCCTCACATTGGGTGTGGAGCCTTAAGCATCATCAGCCCTGCAGCCTGGTTCCCTAAGCTACGTAAGTGTGCATAAAATCACCAGCCCTGGCCTCTGTAAAATCCTGGCTCAGGATAAATGCATAACTAACTTTCATCTCTTTTGTATTTGCTTCTGGGTACAGGCTGTTCCTTCCTGAGGCACAGCCAACTGCCTGTCCCCTTCTGGGTACCCTCCAAGGAGTGTGTCATGTATCTACCCTCAAGCAAATACAGAATACACATTCTGACTTCAAATTCTTTATCCTCACTGGACAAGCATGCCCAGGGGATTCTAGAGAACCCTTAGGGGGCCCTGCAGCTAATATGATGCTTAAGTAGTGTTCCCAGTCTTCAAGAGAAGGTAAGATCCACAAAGAAATTGGAGCCAAGTGTCGACAGAAAGCTAGAATGGACCCGCTAAGGACCAGCAGAAGGTATGAGGCCAAATCTAGGCAGTGAGTATGGAGCCAATAGGGAAACTGGAGGTGTGAGTTGTCCTGAGTGTATCTGTCATGATTCTTTAAACAGAACATATAGTGTGCATGCGTATGTTAGCAAAGGGGATTGCTGTCATGACTCATGTACTAGGGTTTGGCTTCTATGATAGGCTGCGATGGTCCAGTTGTCCCACCATGGCAAATTGGAGTCTGGTGTCAGTGTAAGATATAAGTAGCCATAAAGTCAGTTATGCACGTGGCCTCCTAACTTCTCTTCATCTGGATCTCCAGTCTGTAAAATCTGACACCCCCGTTCAGTCACTGTTCTGCACACCGATCCTCTCTGGAAATGTCTCCATAGATAAAAAGATGAGTTTTACCATCCTAGACACTTTACAATCTAGTCAGTCATCACACTGAGTAACCCTGGAAGTAAGACTACATCTGTATTACTTGCTCAGTTGTCTAGGGCCCTCACAGATCCTGAATCCATCTGCAATGGCAGTGAAGCCAACAACAGCTCCTCTCTGTAGTTTCTGGAAGATTCTCCTTTTCCCTCCACTCAGATCAGTGCATTGACTCTCAGAGCCCTTCTTCTTCAATGCTGAATGATTGATCCTTCCTACCTGAAGTGGTCAGCTAAAACCTCTATCAAACCCATAGTCTATTGCAACCCAAACCAGAGCCTAGGGTTCATTATTGATATTACCAGATGTCCAAACTCTGGCCAACATGGGGAGTACACAAGGTGTGCAGGCCCTGGAATCACATAGCACAGGTAGAACTTACAAGGACTCCATTCTCTCTTGCTTTGCACATTATTTCACCTCTCTCATTCAGATACCTGATCTCTGAAATGAGAAACAAGGGTGGCAGTGACCTATACTTTGTTACACTACTATGAAAACTCAGCAAGTTCATATGGTTCGCACCTACTAGGTAGCTGAGGGTGAGTCTGTATAAGGTATGTAATTTTGCCATCTGATTTAGCCTCACAACCAGTCGGCCCCTTCTGTGCTGTTCGTCAGAGACAGGCACAGTGGTAGACCTTATTAAAGTGAGAAAACACATACTGCAAAGGAAATGCCCGCAGGACGAGGCATTGGAGATGGAGGAGAGCATGGGGCCTGGCTTGTAGAGATGATCAGTATGGACCCCTGCCATAATTCCTAGCTTAGCTACATTTTCTTCTGAGTCCTTACTTAGAAATGGCTTAAGATTTCTACTAGAATTCCTGTTAATATCTCATGGATAAGAGGAAAGGCTATGAGCATGGATTTGTGAGCAAATGCTATTCAACATTTAATCTGCGAAACATACCCTAGGCATGTGCTGAAAAGCTAACTATAGGGTTGGCAAGATGGCTAAGTGAGTAAAGTTCTTCTGGCAAAGCCTGAGAACCACTACACTTTCCCTGCCCCCTCTCTTACACACACACACACACACACACACACACACACACACACACACACACACACACACACACACACACCTCAATATAAAATAAATAAAGTTGATAACAAACTCAACTTGCTTCTGCAACACAGACCCATTTCTTTCAGGTCCTTAGGGTTTCTTGGCATGTAAGGCAAGGCATCCATACAAGGGCATACTTATTCTATGCTTTGTGGCATTTCCTCATACCCTGTTGGGAGGTTATGAATAGGATCATTGCAGAGTTATCTCTGGAAACCCTCATATCCAGTCTGCAAAGCAAAGTGTCAACCACCAGGACCGGGTTTCTAGCAAGTGAACACTGATTGGTTGTCATATCACTGGTTTTGAGAGCAGCATTGGATACATTTACTGTAAGATTTTAATCTTTGGGAGCCTTTTGCATTGGACCTTGCCTTGGATGACTTCCCCAAGACTGGACATCCTCTGGATTCCTTGTGCCCTACTCTGGATTATTATGCCTCTCTGCTGGAGGCTAATCTGGGTCCCTGTTGGTGCCACCAGTATGTGGACCCTGAAATCTGGAACAGATGTGATTAAAGAAAAAGTATTTGGTGCTCAGTGTTTGCTGCATGAATATATGGATGAATAAATAGGATAAAACTCTCTCTTCCCCAGGGGCAGTCACAGGTTCTGCCAGCCAAAATGTTAATGTTCTTTCCTCACTGAGTTGTCTGTCACAATTATTTCTCCTTCAGCTCATCTCACAGAAGAAGTCCCAGACTAGACAATTAACCAAGCCCCTAGTTGTGCCACAATCTTGACCTCTGTAGCATGTTAAGACAGTAACTCATTACTTTCATTTTAAATATGCATTCTTTCATCGTGAACCCCAGCACCACTAGAAATTTTATTATGGGACAAAATGCAGTACTTTTTAATTTTATTTTATTATTATTTTTTTTTTAGCTCATTGTAACATCTTCAGTGCCAAGCCGTGATGGTAGCTAGAACATAGACAAACTGAAAAGTATTTGCCAAATGAATAAGCCTATGGAAAGACTCTGTTTACAATGAACATGCTTGCTGCACTCTCAGAAAGGATTGGAAAATGATTGCAAAGCCAGTAGCTAGCTTTTGTAGATTCTCAAGGTTGGCCCAAAAACTATCTGGGGGAAGAAATGGCTTCAGAAGCGCAAACAAGCTCTCTAGCCATTGTTCCAGAGGACGTCCAATTCATCAGGCAATTACACTCCTGTGCTCTCAGGAGAGAGATGCAGTTTGATATTTTTCCCCTAGAGCTGATTAGTGGATGCTTACTTTAAAAAAAAAGTAATTCAAATGGAGGCTGTTCCGTCCATCTAAAGTACTTGTTTCCTGTCATATTCTTCCTTAATTGCTGTGTGGAGAATAGAGGCCTTGTTTAATAGACGGAATGGGGTGCACCCACCACTGTGTTAGTGGTACTGATTACTGCAAATGTACCAGAAAGTGATGGAATGAGATGAAAACTCACCATGCTTTTCAGTGGGGCATGAGCTGAGTTGATCCACTCCTGGCATATACATAATCTTGGAATATATGTTGTCAGAGGTAAATAAATTCCAGATACTGACTTCAATGTTATGGGATGTGTGGAAGGAGCAGGGGCCAAACACTTACCTGTAAAAAGAAATTTACACACCACAGCGATCTTCTCTCTGTGATGCTTATTAGCTGACACTCACTGGGAGATCAGAACAAATGCAATACATATGTATTAAAAGAGGATTGATTAGGTTGGCTTAAAGCAGCATATGGCCTGGGGAACCAAACAACAGTTGACTCCATGCTGGTGAGGTTGAGAACCTGGTAACTTCCTCCAGGAGGCTGGATGCTTAAGCCATCAGAATGTGCTGCTGAAGAGCTGGGGGATTCCAGAAGAGCCACTGATCCATGTGGAAGCCTATGTTGGAAACCTGAAGAAAAGGAGTTCTGATATTAGCAAAGGAATGCAACAATAAAGGCAGCAGCAGTGGCAACATCAGCACCAGCACCATCATCATCATCATCATCAGCAGCAGCAGCAGCAGCAGCAGCAGCAGCAGCAAGGGAGTAAGGAACTTGCCAGTGAGGTACAAAAATAATGAGGAAAAACCTAAAGCTTTCCCCCCGGAGGCTCCTTTTATCTAGCTGTCATGAGAAGGTATCACTCCCATTTGAGTGGGTCTTCCTACTTCAAGTAATCTGATCAAGAACTGCTCCCCCACAACACGTTTGTCCTTTCAGTTGTGTGTAATGCATCTTTTAGTTGATGCCAGGGCCAACCAAGCTGACCGTCAAGATTAAACATCAGATATGAGGCAGGTGTCTTGGTGTCTATGCTTAGTAATATATGGAAATTGTCTTATCCAAGATTATAGTTGTTTCCTTTTTAAATCATATGCTACACTGAGAGATTTTGCATTCATAGGGTGTTTATTGATCTAGACCACTGTCTTGCATTGGTGTCTTTACTTCTCTTGAAAGACTTAATGATGTAACAATAAGTTCAGCAAAGTCATTCATTCATTTCTTGCTTCAACTGCTTATCCAAGTGCTTGTTCATTCAGCGCACAGGACTTCTTTTACAATGCACAGCTTGTGAAGAATGCCCTTTATCTCACTAACAACTGAGAACCCTAGATGGCAGAGTGGCCTCAAGGTTCAATATGTCCTCATCCTCACTTGGGCATCCTTGCTTCAGCTGTTTCTCATGAATTGACAAGGAATGGGATCTCTAGGCATTTGGTCTCTGTAGTGGTAAATCTTTTTCATCCAAGCCTTACATCAAAGATGTAGAGATGGACAAACTAAGGGGGTCTGAAACTCAGGCAGAAGAGACATGCAAGCTGCAACTCCCTGTGGCATGTGCTAAGAAAGACCTGAGGGCAGGTGTGTGCCTCAGTAGACAGAAATGACATACTCTGAGGGAGTGGGGATGAGCGACAATGTGCCAGGTGGTCTGTGCCTGGAGAGACAGGTGCTAGGGAGCCTGGTAAAGGAGAGGAAGAGAACTCCAAAAGAGGGGACTTTAGAGTCTTTTTGACAAAAGATTTATCGAGCTTCTAAAAAGGGGGGATTTTTGGTAGTGGGTTGGGTGGGTAACCACACAACAGAAAGTAAAGCCTAGGGAGAGACAGTACAAATGGAGATTGGGCAGTGAGTGGGGGGGGCAGCAGAGAAAGAGTGGGCTAGAGAGCTTCAGGAACAACTTGAATTAAGTTTGCATGAACATGCATATGGAAGCCTGTTCCTTTGCATTCTAATTCAAAACCAGAAGAAAATATGGGGAGAGTGGGAATTGGCATATTTTTCCTTAGCTGAACAAAGCTAGGCCAGAGAGACACACACAGGGGATAACATTCCCTCTTCTTCTTCTTCTTCGTTGTCTTCTTTCTGGATTTCTGCCTTTGCTTCCACATGGTTTAGCTCCTTTGTGCCCATGGGCACACGTTCAGGAAAGGGATCTTAGCATACATTCCATGCCTGTCTTTTCAGCTACTGCTAGCTCTGATGAAGTTCCCACTAGCCATCTGCTGAGCTTGGCTCCTTGGCTTTTTCTCTGAATTCTGCACCTTTTGTGTGAGGTGGTGGAGAGTCTTCTGCCCACAGGAAGCATGCAGGGCTAATTATGCTGATGCTGCAGGATGGGAAGGCAGACAGGCAGGGGCTGTTTGTCAAGCTGACAGCTGGAAATGAAAGGGCTAGAAGGCCAAATATTCACTGGGACAGGAGCATTTTGATGGGGGAAGTTGAACTGAATTAAGCTAATGAGGATAAGAGGTGACATTAAGCTTATGGTGTTTTTAAATATTGTCCTGTAGAACCAGATAAAAGCAACATTGACTATCAAGGAAAGTGATAAGGTCTCTAGGAAGCTTCCTGTTCTTGCTATCTGCCCATAACATCACTTTATCAGCGCCAACTCACTTGTAAGTCAAACTCTGAAACTCACAAGCGAAAGATGCCTTTTCAGACAGCTTAATACCATAGGAACCAATTAACTGGGGACAGACTGAAAGGGGAGATAAAATCGTGTATAATGAGATCATCAGGGGTATGCAAATGACATCTCACAGTCTGCTGATATTGTGATGGAAAAATATTTATTCGGATCATTATATTTTCATGTGGAGCATCAAAGAGCTGCTCTGGCCCAGATCATATGTAAAGTCACCCACTGGCTACAGAGACTGCAGGCACAGTTAGATTTCAGTGTCGGAGGTGTGGTACCCAGGAAGACCTGGGGTAGATGCATTACACCACAGGAGCCTGAAGGTCCACCCAGTCCCTGGAAGACATGGGCCAGGATTCTCTGCCAATTGTTGTTTCAATTTTTATTTTTTATTTTTATTTTTGTTTTTTTTATTTTATTAATTTATTCTTGTTACATCTCTATGGTTATCCCATCCCTTGTATCCTCCCATTCTCCCCTCCCTCCCATTTTCCCCTTATTCCCCTCCCCTATGACTGTTCCTGAGAGGGATTACCTCCCCCTGTATATGCTCATAGGGTATCAAGTCTCTTCTCGGTTTATTTAGCACAATGTCACAGAAAGAAATTAGGGAACGGAAGAGAAAGCTGAGAGCGTACACATCTTTAATCCTCATATTGTTGCCAGAAACGGACTATTATCTTCTTTTCAAATACAAGGAACCCAAGTCAGACAGGGATGAAATGGCTTGGCCATTTGTGGCCTCACAGTGGAGGGAAAACTTTGGGGAATAGCACCTGAAAATATAAAGCGACGAGCATGCTTTCATGCTATGTTGTGCGAGTAGGACAGCACAGTCAGTTCTTGCTGAAACCAAACTTTATTCATTCTCTGTGCTTTTAATAGTGCCAACTTCAGAAAAATCACTTGATAATCCCAAATGCTTTATGTAACATCTTTGTACATTCCCTAAGCTCCAATGACCAAGAGTATTCTTGTATTTGCCCGGTTTTGATCACTGCGTGTCAGTAGTTCAGATGCATGATGACTCTATCCCAATCCCCTGACCTGTTCTCCATCTCAGGTTAGATGCTTTTAGGTTCTTGGGAGAATCTGTGATCTTTAAATGAAATGTTCTTACTATGTGTGAATAGCACTGGAATTGGGCAAAATCTAGAGGAAAAAAAAGGGAAATTAGTTTGGCTAGTGCTTCTGGAAGTTACAAAACTAAAAGGTAGGTGCAGACATCTGCTGGGTTTCTTGTGAGGGCCTGTGCTACTCCAATTCATGGTAGAAAGTGAAATGTAGTATGTGTGTGTGTCTGTCTGTGTGTGTGTGTGTGTGTCTGTGTGTGTGTGTGTGTGTGTGTGTGTGTCTGTGTGTGTGTGTAGACAAAGCATAGAGGTCAGCCTCATTTATAACAAGCCATTTGTTAATTTAGAGTTAACTAAGCCAGTCATGTAAGAACTTTATTAATCTCCAAAGAGAACAATGTCTCATGACCTAATCCCCTCTTGGTAACTCTAAGTATAGCTGGTGCCACTGTGATAATTAAACTTCAGCATGGGTTTATAGAAAACAGACAATACTCAACACACATCTTATTCCACTAACCCTTTACAACTCCATCTCTTCTAGGGTACAGAAATCAAATAAGTTCTAATTCAATGTGCCTGACTTTTATTGGTGTTCAGCAGGAGATGTCCCCATTGCTTCGTCCCATTGTATTCTGCAGAGCATTTAAGAGGGAACATTTCCTGCAGCTTCACAAAAGCGCAGTGACAGATGCACTATATATTTATAATGTGCAGGATGCTTTGATTCAGCTGTGACTTCTGAGGTGATTGTCACGATCAAGCTAACTAAACATATTCATCGCCTTACTTTCTCATCATGTGCGTGTGCATGTGTACATGTATACATGTGTGTGTGTGTGTGTGTGTGTGTTTTAGAGGGCATGCATGTGCACGCATGAATGAATGTAAAACACTAGGCTAAGCAAATTATATGTATGCGATACAATATCACTGTCTGCAGTTGCCATGTTACAGTAATGTCTCTATAATTTGTCCATCTAGTAATTGAAACTTTATACTGTTTAATTATCAATTCCCCATCACTCTCTTCTTTTTTAGCACTGAGTAACCACCAGCATACTACTGTTTTCTGTTGTGTAGCCATCTTGTCCTCCACTGTGCAAAGCACTTGTTCGTGGGACACTGGGCTAGGCCTGACCCATAACCTTTTCAAAAATTAATGTTTAAGTTAGTATATGACATAATAGATTTCAATATGGTATTTCCATATGTCTATGCCGTTATACTCTGTTCTTATTCATCTCCCTCCCACATTGCTTTGCCTGTCTTGCTGGATTCCTTATATCCCTTTACGTGTCACTCCTTGGCTTTCACAACGTTTGTGTGGCACAATTGTTTCTGTAATTCATCCCCCAGTTTAAGTTCTTTTGTTTCCCTCTTCTAGACCCCAATTATGTACTTCGTACATATATCCACAAATCTAGATTCTACATATAGTATGTCTTGTTGAGACAGGTTGGTTTTATTTAACGTAATAACCAACAGTTCTATCTATTTTCTGAAAAAGTCATGAATTCATTCTTTATAGCTCAGTAAAATTCCATTACATATGTGTGTGCGTGTGTATATATACACACATATATTACCACATTTTTATATTTTACATTTAATTATTTTTACCTTAGGAGTAAATATGCATGTGTGGAGGCCAGAGGACAACTTGTGGGAGCCAGCTTTCTCTTCTCACCATGTGGGCTCTCAGGGTTCGCAACAAGCACTTTTGCCCACTGGGCCATCTCCCTGACCTCACTCACATTTTTTGTTCATTTATCTGTTGATGGACATCCAGGCTGGTTAAGTTGCTTGGCTGTCTTGAGCAGCGCATGACTCAGTAAACATGGATGACCTGAAGAGCGGCTACTCATTGTTCGCTGCTGTTTCTTGACTATGTTTGTAAAGGGCTCAGCTCCCTCAAGCCCCTGCTGCTGGGACTCCCACTGTGATGGACTGTGACGTGAACTGCGCGAGACAGAACAAACCCTTTCTCCCTTTGGTTGCTTTTGCAAGAGTGTTTGTCACAGCCACAGGGAAATAATCTAAGACAGAAAGATAGGATGCAAACCCAATGGGCCAAACACCAGGTTCTGCAGCTAGCTCCTCTTTGGCATTGGAGTCTCTTGGTGTCATCGCCTTGGCCTGAAGAGCTTCGGGTTGCTCTGCTCCTCTAATTTGTCTGTAGCATGTCTGTTCTCTCTTTTTGCTTGTTCCACTCCAATATGGAACTTTCCTCAGCTGATATCCACAGTAATGGTGTCTCCAAAATCCCTGGTCTCCATTTTAACTTAGTTTTCACTCTCACACCATTGCCTCCTTACAGATAATTCCACCCTGACCTGGATTTTTCTAGCATCTGCTACTTCTTAGAACTTTGGTGGGAGATGCCCACCATTTTATAACTCTCCTATTTTGCATACTTATGAGATCATGTAGTCTGACTTCTTACTACCACAGCTGGAGGCCTCCTTATGCTTTTGCCCTCTGAAACTGGGAGACTCCTTTTCCAGGCAATAGTTTCCCAGCAGGGGAGCCTTCAGCAACGTTCTACGTTCAGCTCTCCTCTTTTCAATCAACTTTACAGTTTTTCAAGCTGGAGCCTTTGGTAGGCAGGGTCGTGGTCTCAGGACACCTTCTTCATCGCCTCACAGGGCAGAAGAAGGTTTCCCTCCAATAAACTCACTTTCTTGAACAATTACAGCTGTTGGCAACCTTTTAATTAAATTCACACATGCTCCTTTCTTGCTAAGCTACCCAGCTATCCACCTCACTGGAGATCTCAATAAGAGACACGAGCAAGAAGCACACCCAGCCTTAATGTTGTGCCATCTTGAAATGTGTTTCACCAGAAACCTTCCTCCTTTACTTTTGAATTCAGCCTTCCTCATAGTGTGAGTGTGTGGAGAGAGCACAGCCAGGTTATCGACAATAGTGTAATGCAAAGTCTCATGGCCACCACCCTGTACCACCCTGATCTCCACTGAAACCTTCATAAGCTGGCCCCTGCCATCTGCATTTCTAGTAGCACATGCCTCTTTGTGGGCCTATTCAGTTCTGCATTCAGCACTCTAAAGATCCTCAAGACTCCATGACAACCCTCTTCCAACTGCCTCCCACAAGCCAATACCAAGGTCCTCTAAGCCTCATAGTCACCTAGTCACAGCAATCACTGTTTTCTGAGTTAGTTATTTTCGTGTCCCTAGGGTGAACTACCCAGCAAGAACCATCTTAAAGAAAGAAGGGTTTATGTCAGCTCAGGGTGTGAGGACATAGAGTCTGTTATAGCCTGAAAGGCATGGGAACAACAGCACGTGTCTATACAAGAGCAGGAGCAGGTACCCAGCAGAACTTGTCATTTTTCCTTTTTTCCAGCCTGGGGCCCCAGTTCATCAGACAGTACCACAAACATTGACGCCCTCCTTTCTAAACCTATTTTTCTGGAAACTTCCTCAAAGATTGATAATATCACTCAAATTCAGTTAAGTTTGTGTGAATATTAATCATGAATGTCAGACCTGATTACTAAGCTGACAACATTCAAAGATACAATTCAGTACCTCACAGGAGACGGTCAAGCGGCTGCCTTTCCCTTTTCATCATGGCAACACATAGCAATGAGACACCGTCTATGTATTGGTTAATAAGCCCTTTGTTTCTTGGGGGTAGTTGTCAGAGGACAACTTGAGGGAGTCTGTTCTCTCCTTCTACCATGTGAATTCTGAGGATTGCACTCAGGCGTTCACCAAACCAGTCTGCTATGCATTGATCTCAGGCCTCTCTGCCTCCACGGTTGTGAGAAATATATTTGTGCTGTTTAGAAGATGCCCAGTCACTGGCATTTTGTTGTTGTAACCCAAGCAGATGAAGACAAATCTAATTACAATTTCTAGCATCTTGTGTTATCTATCTATCTATATATGTACATATGATCTTCTGGACCTTCAAATTTGTCTTCATTTATAACTTAATGTAGGTTTTTCCATTTCTTGCAAAAAAA
>OU015747.1:28407922-28427355 GCA_907169655.1 Acomys percivali | reverse complement strand
GAGAGAGAGAGAGAGAGAGAGAGAGAGAGAGAGAGAGAGAGAGTTTGCAGTAGAACTAGGTGAAATACTGGAGGAACAGGATAGAGGAAGGAAGTCAGAGACAGGGAGATGAGGGGAGATAAGAACTGAGGAATATATGACATATATAAAGCCACACATGGAAAACTAATACTTTTAAAGCTAATTTAAGAATGAATTTTCTTAGGAAAAAAAAAGAAAAATGAGCTTGGATTCAACAGTAACATCCAAAATCCCATGTCCAGGCTTTCCTGGCATTCCATAGCTATTAGAAAACTCATCACAGCTGTGTTGGGTGTCACCTTGTTCATACTAGGAAGCGTATGTCAATGAAATGGTTGTTATAAAATCACATAGTAAGCCAGAGAGATTAATATTTGAGTTATTATTATAAATGAAATTATTGGAAATTAAAGAGGCCCAAAGAAATGATATTTAATCATGCAAGGAAAGTGTGGGAGATAGAAGCATAGACATTTGATTTTTAAGCTCTTATTTCAGCCTTGTCCTATGCACTAGTTCACAAGCCTCCCAGCGTGAACTTTACTCTAACATAACTGCTGTAATCTTCTACTGCTGATTAGACTAGGGACTCATGGCTTAGAGAGAGATAAGGTGACTCACCCAGGGTCACCCAGGAAGTGGGTGGAGAGAGCAGGGTTCAAACCCTAGCCCTTTAGCCCCAGAGGTCAAGTCCTTGGCTCTAACCGTGCTGATCCTCCAGTTAGTGCTTTGAGACTGGAAATTTTCTGCATTTCTTTTTGCTTCTTCCCTAAACCACCCCCAGTGTTATGGACCAGAGACCACTAAAATTCTGTAGTTAACAAGACTCACTTCTATACTAGACACTAAGAAAACACATTCTGTTTTCCCCGGTGCTTAGCAATGGTCCATGTCTAAATTTGTTTACATTGCCAACTTAATACAATCTGGGAAGGAAGGGAGAAACTCAACTGAAAACTTGCCTCCATCAGATTGTCTCCCATGGGCATGCCTGTAAGCAATTGTCCTAATGGCGAATTGCTGTGGGAAGGCCCAGTCCACTGTGGGCAGTGCCATTCCTATGCAAGTGATCATGGGCTGTATAAGAATGCTAGTTGAAGGAGCCAGAGAGTGAACTTTCTTGCATGATTTCTGCCAGTTCCTCTTTGACTTCTTTAAATGATGGACTGTGACCTGGAAGTGTAAGATAAAATAAGCTCCTTTCACCCCAAGTTACTTTTGGTTATGGTGCTTATCAGGGCACCAGGAAAAATAACTAGAGCAATCCACTTACTCTGTAGTCTTGGAGTTAACATTTGTCCACACATAGACTTTAGAAGTCACCCTTACCCTTTTTTTTTCTTTGTAGTGTTGAACAAGTGCCTTTGTGCTCTTTTGACAGCCTGCATCTCACAGAGCAATGTCAAAGATTTTCTCTTCTACTTTTCAGAGTGGTAGGGGAACATGTCCTGTGTGCTGAGTCTTAAAGTATCTGTGGTTTTGAAGCAGAGCCTCTGAGTTCAAGTCGGTGCTCTTCTCTGTCTTCTTAGGTCTACATGTGAGGCATGAGTACTCCTGAAAGAATGATGAAATGCTGCACTCCCCAGGGTGTTCATAAACCTTGACTTGTCTCCTTGCCTTTGACCTTGGGGTTTCAGTCCTTCCTTTTACAGTAAGTACTGTCTATTAGTATGGGTTAAATACTGTCCCTCTGGGACATTCTCAAACTTTAACTGCTGGGATCTGTGAAGATGGTCTTGTCCCTAAACTAGGTCTTTGAACCCTACCAAGTTTTAGTTAAGGTGGGCCTTAATCAGTGTGGCTGTGCCTTTATATTAAAGGACATTTGGACACAGACACTCATAGAACAGACAATATGAAGGCATAGGTAGCAGAGAGCTGAGTATTGTGTGGAATCAGGGTCGCCCAATTCTGGGTGACAGAACAGGACCAGATCTCTCCAGCAGAAGTACCCACCCTGACCACAAATCAATGTCAGTCTCTAGCCTTGAGGACTGTGCCAAATGCCCTTTCTGTCTCTTAAGCAACCCAACTGGTGCTATCTAGTTATAGCAACCACAAAGTAGTGGACAGTTTTCCCATTGTTGACTTTCTAAGATTAATGCAACTTCACCAGGAAGGCCTTTCTCATGTATTTCCAAAGTTGCCTCCAATTTACGCTGTGCATTGTCTCCTTATGAGCATATGTAAACATGATTTTATATAATTATTTCTCAAGTGTGGAGTCAGCACACTTGAGAGTCAGAGTCCATAGTAGCAGATGAAATGGTACCATAGATGTACACAGCCATGGAGACAACACATGGTTTTGGCTGATTTCCGAAGTCTTGGCACAGTGGTACCCAAAGGGGTTCAAAAGGACACCTGCTGCGAAGCTACAGGGAGAAGCCAGATAGGAAAGTATCAGAAAAAAAGAAGCAGAGAAGAACAGAGTTGAGGTTAGTATAATGAAAACAGGGCTGGGAGATGGCTCCAAGGGTAAGCAAGCATGCTGCATAAGCATGAAGACATTGGGCCCAATTCCTAGTAGCCCCCACAATAGCACCAGAGTGGCCAAATTGGAGAATAGCCCCAGTGTTGTGGTAGGCAGAGATGGGGATCTCCAGGGCTTGCAAGCTGCCAGCAGCTATAAGCCTAGCTCCATCTTCAGTGAGAGACCCTGTCTCAAGGGAACAAGATGGAGAGTGATAACACGATTACCTCTTCCTCTGACCTCTGTAAAGGTACTCAGATATATGCAAACACACACATGTGAACATACCACACAACACACACACACACACACAAACATACATACACACATGAATAAAAATATGAAAATGCAGTGTATCTCAATGATATCTTCAGGGTAACCGTTTGATAGCTGCCATCACACTTTCTTTCCTACTTGACCCCTTTGGGTACTACTGTGGCCAGATTTTAGAAATCAACCAAAGATACATGCTGTCTCTGTGGATGTGTGCATCCATGGTTCCTTTTCATCTGCAACTGTGGAGTCTTTGACTTTCAAGTGTGCTGATTCCAGGACCTACTAAAAATAAATGTTTGCCTTATTGACATGCTGGCTCATTTTCAAATTGCTTTTTTAAAGAACACCAGAGTCTTTTCTGCAGCTGAGGTTTGTGTAACCTTTATCGATCTTATTTTACTTCTAATTACACGTGTTCTTCATTTGTAGCTACCAGAAGCTCTTGTCACCGATCCTGTCAAATTTGATCCATGACACTTTAATTATTGTAATCTTTTTTTCCTGCAGTAGGTATCAAGGTTGTCCATATCCATTTTTGTTAGCCTGATTCCTTATGTAAAGAAATGAGAAGTTGAGTTTTAAGACTATGGCTTTGAGCTGCGGTCTCCATGCAGGCTCCTTTGTATGTCTGCAGGTATGTGTGTGTGCACACTCATGTGTGTGTGTGTGTGTACATGTGCGTAGGTTTGAGTGTGCATATGGAAGCCAGCATAATACCTTGGCTGTCATTACTCAGCTGCCAACCAACTTGTGTTTTTGAGACACAGTGTATGGGTGTGCCAAGGGGACTGAAGTATAGGGTAGGTATGAGATAGATTTGTGTGTGTGCATGTATGGTGAGGCAAGGGGTCAGTAAATGAAGCAAGCTCTGTACTTCACAGCTCTTTGTCAGTCACTAACTCTGCAACCAACCTCAGACTTATCTATTGCTCTTGGCCATTGTATAACTTAAAAAGATAACCGTTGAAACAAACAAACAAAATAAATAAATAAATAAATAAAACCCTTTGAACTACTGATCTTATGCAGATGCTCAATACATCACAATTGAAAGTGTTTCCTCCATTCTGTTACCAAGCATGGACCTCTTTGGTTGTGGGTTTGGGCATCTTTGGTGGAGTCTTCATAGTTGCATGGCTTGTCTTCCCGGCTCTCCTGTGATGTTGGAGTCCCCATAGCTTGGGGATCCCATCCTGAGATTCTGGAGGGCTGCAGGAAAAGGGGACTGAAAGAGAGGGAACTGGCACACCTTTAAAATGGAGGTGATCATGCCTTACAGTGTTCTGTGAGTCATGGAGATGCCCTAAGGTCCTTAATGGTAGGCATACATGTTCACATAACCATGGTTTCCCCACAGCTGGCAGGTTCCTCCATGGTCCTGATCTTTGGCAGGCCTTCCAGTAAGGAGAGTGTAGGGTTGTAAGAAGCTGAAATAGAGCTGCCTTGTGGGACCTCTTAAGATATTCAGGATGATTTTATTTCTTATTGAAGAATATAGGACATATGCTGTACTATATTCCTACCTGGTCTTTCTCTCCACTCTCTAGCTGTCTATCTCCCAGAACCCCAAGGATACGATAAACATGCTATGTCAATGATGCAGCAGAGAAGTATTATTGGATACATGGATGATTTGGGCCTACATGATAGGAAGCAAGGAACATGGTTGGTGAGCAGAGGAGAAGGTTGGCTTCTTCCCCCTATGCCTGCCATGGTCAATCTAAAATGACTTACTATTCCTTTTTGAAACCCTTTGCCATTCATGTAGTGCTTTTCCTTCTCAGGTCCACTCCTCCAAATCTAGTACTGGCGATGTACCGTTCTGCTACCCATATACTTACGCTTTCTTAAAAGCTTGTCCAGCCCTTTGTAATTTTTTTTCAGTAGGATGCTATCTACATCCCTAGTTTGGGTGTGCTTTTCTATGGTAATGTAGAACTGTTGCTAGGAGAAGCACTCACTCCCAAGGCCATCCGTTCTTTCCCCCTTGTTTCAAGGTGGGTTATATGGCTTATTTCAACCAAGGGAAGATGAGGCTCAGTGGAGCGTGTTCTGGGTGCATTCCATGCTCTGGACCATTTCCAGGGCCATTCTTCAGACTGTGGCTCATGATGCTGTCACATGTTATGGAAGAAAGCCTCAAAGGTCATGACCTGAGGCTGATTCCAAGAATCCCTGTGGAGGAGGAGAAGAGCCTGACCTGGAAGGTTAGTGAAAAACTACATAGTGACATGGTAAGCTGCTGAGCCTGGGCACTGCTTCCTCACTTAGTCTCTCTTGAATGACAGAAAGATGCTATTTCTATTGTACCTGCTACATTCTGTTTCCTTGGATACAGTACTTCTGATCTCTACACTAAAACTTTAATATGACATTTATCGACACTTTGTGGATGAGGAAGTGAAGGCCCAGCATGTTACTCTTAACTCACACTGCTATTGTGGACCCGAATTGTGTCTTCCAAAAACTTATACTGAAGCTTCACTTTCCAGCTCTCCAGAATCTGAATGGGTTCAGAAGAGTCCTTTAAAAAGTAATCAGTGTTAACTAAAGCCTTTGTATCTTCATCAGATTCCTGATGTCCTTCTAAGATAAGGAAGTGTAGGGTAGGTGTGAGATAGATTTGTGTGTGTGCATGTATGGTGAGGCAAGGGGTCAGTAAATGAAGCAAGCTCTGTACTTCACAGCTCTTTGTCAGTCACTAACTCTGCAACCAACCTCAGACTTATCTATCACTCTTGGCCTCCACCTACAGAAGGAAGACCATACAAGGCTGTGAGGACTCAGGGGGGAAGAAAGGCACTGATAAGCTACAGGAAGGTCCAAGCCTGCCCACATTTGATCTTATACTTTCAGCCTAGGACACCACAGGGAATTAATCTTGCTGTTTGTGCCTCCCAAACAGGTCTTCTCCTTACACACTCCCTGTACTTTCTTTGTCAGCCCTCTTTCCTCCCACACTCGGGCAACATTCCATCATGACATCCTGCAGTTAGGGTTCCTACCTCTGTTTTCCAGAAGGAGAGCTTCAGGTCTGAGGCAAAATGAGTTCCCAGAGGTATCAGTGTGCTGTCCTGTAATTCTACCAAACTGCAAAGGAAATTGGAGCTCAAAGAAGAGATGTGAAGTGCCTTGTCCATGGACACCTAAAACCTGGTCTTTTGACCTTGGTGTCACTTCTTTGCCTCACAGAGTAAGCAGAGTAAATTACTTTGCAAAAGACAACACCTCCTAGGTGCTATGAATTATACAATATTCTCATATTACAAAGGATCCTAGGATGCCTAGAGAGATGAAGGAATGATAATGAGTGATGCATGAACTTCTGCTGGGGTCTGGGGATGTAAATGAGCCAGATTTGGATAGATCAAGTAGGGAAGAAAAAGGGGATGATAATCATACCAGGCAAGGAGGCGGCAGGGTGGAGGTGGGGATGCTGTGGACAGGAATGGAGCCCTGGTGTCTTTGTTTTTGAGGCACTCATCTGAGCAGTGCTGGATTCAGCCTCCAGCTTTCAAGGTCTCATTTTGCATTCATCTCTGGATGCCTTTCATTTGCACAAAACACTGTTACCTACAGTTAGAGTGAGGCACCCAGAGGTCATTCTGGTTGAATGACCTTGGGCAAATCTTATAATCTCCTGATGCTCAACTTTCTTTTCAAGAAAATAGCAGTAATCAATACATCGTATGCTTGATGAGAAAATTAAGCATTTTAAATGTCTGATATGAAATTTAAGACATCATATATGTGATGCATCAATTCCGATTCCCCTGCCTTCACATCAATTTTCTATCCCTGAGATGTACATAACACTTCAGTTTTTGAGCTCTCCAGGTAGTTGTTGGGGTTAAATTAGGTGATCTATTTTCAGGCAACTAAAAGATTTTAAACTGTTAGAGTACGTGTAAGGTTATAACAGTTACTCTTTCTGTTATTATGTCCCAAAACACTGAACGTGAAATTTGCTCACTAAAGCTTATTGAATCGAGTTCTATTAAATCAAATTCTCTTGCTTACATTTTGTTTTTTTTTTTAAGCAAGAAAATCTCAAATTTGTTCTGACTCACAGTAGTACAGTTGTTAGCATTTATGAGTTAGAAAGGAAGAAGCACAACAAATATTGGTTTAAAGTTGTAATGCCAATTTGTAAGAAATGGACACTTTGGTCCATGAAAGACTGTACACTGCAGGTCATCTATAGAGGAACCATTTACCAAATACAGGCTGTCACATAGTTAAGAACTAAGGAAAATGTAGTTCATTTTCAAGATAGGTTGTTTGCAATATTTTAAATAAAATATTTAGGAAAACCCTGTGTGTGTGTGTGTGTGTGTGTGTGTGTGTGTGTGTGTGTGTGTGTGTGTAGGTGGGCATGGTTGGAGATGAGAGGAAGGCACTGGTTTTCCTTCTCTATCACTCCCCTCTTCATTAACACTGAGGCAGAGTCTATCAGTGAATGTGGAAGGCACTGTTTCATGGCTACTCAATCTGGTCAGAAAGTTCAACTTGATTCTCCTAGCTCCACCCTCTCCCCACAGCTCTGGGGGTACAGGTGTGCATGACAATGGTCAGATTTGATGTAGGTTGGGGGTGGTGTCTGAACTCAGGTCTGCATGCACGTGCAGTAAGTGCCTTTACCCGTTGTATCACATCTGGACCCCAGTTAGCCTCTTTTGAATATATTTCTGAAGATGGACCATAGGAGTTCCAGGTACAGATTTCTAATCATTCCATCTAGAGGAGAACACAGTTTCAATGAAAATTGAACAGCTTTCTAACGATCAGAGTAGCAGACTGTCGCGACCTCCCTGCCTGCAGGAAAGACGCCGATACCAGGATTTTTCTCAATCATGCTTTATTGGGAGCACCCTTGAAGCTGAAGCGAAAGATCCCAAGCCCTTGGAGTGCGTTGCTTATATGCAAGCCTAGCATGGTGTGTCTCTAGCTGATTGGTCCACCGGCCAATGCCTCATTAACATACCCTGTGCGGGAGGGGGAAAGAGAAACATTGTTGACGTGCCCTTATCCGTGCATGCGCAGGAGCTGAAGTAGGATGGGCGCCACCACTGGGTGTGATCCGCGCCCAACAGCAAAGTAGATCAAGGTACATTGGGAACTCCTTGCACCCCAGCTTTAATAGTAGGATGCTAGAAGAAAGTCTGATGAATATTTAGTATTTTCTGAAGCATTTCTTTTCTGTCTAGATGAGATTTCTGGTTCACATGCTAAGGCTCCTTAGCTTTATCCTTACATATAAACATAAGGTTTTAATCAGAAAGGACTTCTGGATAATATCTCAAGTCAACCTTATGTTAAAAATAATGGATAATTTCAAATCTCAGTTAATAACTGATAAAACCACACCTCTGAAAAGTATGCTTACAAGATGGATTAATAGTTCAGATCTCCAGGTCCCCAGTTAGTTCTCTTTGAAATATATGGTGCTGGTTAGTTTTCACGAGGCTGAAAAGTGATAGGCATGCTACTAGAAGGAAAAAGAATCATTGATCTCAGAGCTCATCAAACTGCGAACCCTGAAACCTAAAAGAAGGACTGGCCTACAAGTTATGCACACTGGTGTAATAGTAGCACAGATGTTACAGAAGTAACAATCACTTTGAAATTGAATCTAACTAAGGCCTATTCTGTGAGGTAAAATAGGTTTCTGGCCCTGTTAATTGGGCCAAGAAAATGTGGAGAACCTACTGCTACTATCTTGCTAAATAGATATAGTATGAAAAGGACTTCTAATGATTTATTGCTATACCCTTAGATCAGCGCATCTCTCAACGTTCATCAGGGAAGCATCTTCTTGCACTTGATGACACTTAATATGGAGTTCTTCACCTGGTCTATGTACAGAGGATAAAAGACTGTGAAATTCTCAGCCCTGAATAGAAAATACATATGACATTCTTCTTACCAATGCTCAGGGAACTTCACAGAAAAAGGTGTCGAAAAAGACTACAGGAACCAAAGATGGAGGTTGATTTCAAGAAACTAGTATTTAGAGGAAACAGCAGGGCAGTTGCACATAAGAATTCACAGAGATTGTGACAGTATGAACAATACCTGTGGAGAGGGAGAGGTGGTCATGAATCTCACCCCTAGTAGAGGAGAAAACATGAAGAGGAAACCATGATGGTAGAAATGAAGGAACTGAAGCAGAAGAATGGGTATATGACTTGATCAAAATGTATTGTATAAATATACAAAAATCTCAGTAAAATTGTAGATAACTATCAATTAAGGTGACAATTACACAAATTTACTGCAATAGATTGTATCTAGAAAAAATGTTCACAGGATGGTGTTTGCAACCATGGTGACTGGTACCCGATTCAATCCTGAAATCCAAGAATGTATGGTCTTACCCTTGGGAACACAGGCACAGAGAAATAGAAGCTATTTGTTTCTAGTACTGTACTATTATCCAAGGCTAGCCACAACCTCATAAATGGGCTGTCTGTGTAAGCTGCCTCAATATGACAAAGAAATCTGGGAAAGTGGATGATAGGAAAGTCAGGCCTAATGGAGAAGCCTCAGTTCACACTGTCGTGAGCAGATCTATGTGCACACAGAGCTCGTCTCTAATACATGAGAGAAAAAGAAGAGATACTTGTCCCATTCCATCTTGCTTCCATGTTTCCTTAGATATCTTAATGTGCTTAGTTAGTTGTTTTACTGAATGAATCAATAAGATGATGGTTAACAAGGCAGTATCCAGCACACGAGCCAGGACTGCAATAGCATGGCCTTGCTTTCCTACCTGTCCCCCTTAACACAGAGTTCTAAATCCTTGTTTGGCCTTCTTCAGCTCTCCACAGGAACCCACAGTAAGGTACTCTCACCTCCCTTGGTGAACAGGACATAAAACTAAGCATTTGTGAGTAGATGAAAGAGAGGCTCACACTCCCAAGCCAACAAAACCACAGAAAGTCACTGTGTTTGTTCTTTGGGCTTGATCTTTAAACACAAGCTTTTTTTTCCCAATCACAAAAAATATCTGTATAGGATGAAAGCTGATATTTTTTTTTAGAATGAAGGACTAGATTAAGCCTTAAGCATGTGTACTCAAAAGAAGAAAAATAAAAGGCTCCCAGGCACTGTGTGGACCTTTGGCACAAGATAAATATACACATTAATTTCAGTTCCTATATGCTTTTTATTGAGGTGAAAAGCTGTAGGTAACAGTCCACAGGGCAAACATAGGAGTTTCCTGAGTTTAGGAACAATATCACGCTGTGAACATGAAAGCCATTTGATTGTCCTCTGTAATGAGGAAGGAGGTCACAAAGCCAGGGGTGTCCCTCAGAGAGTCACTGAAGATATAAGCCATGGGCAAGATCAACAGGATGCTGGGGACTGTCTTAAAAGGGACTGTCTAAAAAGCTTAGAAAGGGCACATTTGTTCTCTTAGCTAAGTGCTTCCATCCAGCACACTGTAGGCATGATGCTTATGAATATAGGTCTCATTCTGCAATTAGATAAGAGCTCTAGGGGAGGTGGAGGTGGATAGCTTTGCTGGGGCCCCACAGTCAGCTAATAACACTTCTGATAGCCCATGGTAGGTAAGAAATGGTTCCTTTCATGCTGAAATTAAAAACAAAAACACAAACATAAAACAAAACTAGATGCATGCAATTTGGCAATCATTAATCTGGTATGGAACATTTATTCTTACGTGGTAAGGAATGCAGTCTTTGGCATCAGAGAAACTTAAGTCCAACTCTGTTCTTGTTTTCTTTTCTTTTTATCTTTTATTTTTTGTTCTTCTCTGGTACATCGCATCCTACCTACAGTTTTCCGCCTCCACTCCTCCCAGCCTCTCCTCTCCCTCTCCTCTCCCCCATTTGCCTTCAAAAAAGAAAAAAGAAAAAGAAAAACAGTAGGCCTTTCAGGGTTATCAGTGGAACATGGCATAATAAGTTACAATAATATTAGGCACTAAGACTTTTATCAAGCCTGGATAAGGCAACCCAGTAGGAGGAAAAGGGTCCCAAGCACAGGCAAGAGTCAGAGACACCCTGTTAGAAGTCCCACAGAACTGCCACCTACACAACCATAATGAATATGCAGAAGACCTAACTTAGTTGTGTTGGTTACTTCAATCTCTGTGAGCCCTATGAGAAAATTGTCATGAGAGAGACTTCACCAACAACTGATGGAAGCCTATACAGTGAGCCGCAGCCAAACACTAGTCATATCAAGAGGAGCACCAGAGAGCAGTGGAGAGGAAGAATTTTAGAAGCTGTAGGGGTTGAAGACACCAATGAAAACGTGGTCCACAGACACAACTATACTGGTTTTTTACTAAATCACTGCATCACACAATATATTGCTGCTAAGAAAGGCAAAATAACTTGCCCCTGAACTGTGTGAACAAGTATGAAAAAAAAATAAGTGGCACACGTGAAGTATTTACAAAGCCTGTCATTGTACAAGATCCAACACATGGATTTTACTCTTCTTTGTGGGATGTGGAGCACAGGGGGATCATATTCATCATAGCCATGGTTGAGGTGTCTCCTGTTGTTTCTTTCTCTGTATATCTAGCATAGTCAACCAAAGAGAAGCTTTGGAGCTGGGAGAGAAGACTTCTGGTTATCAGTAAGACCTTACTAGGGGAGGGAAAGATGTGAAATCTATGTTATCCGTGGCCGCCAAACTGCCATGTCCCCATTCTTTCTTTTCTTTCTCTGTTCCCCAAGAGCACACCCAAAGTCATTGATTTCAGGGAGGGCTCTGCTCCACGTTAGCCTTCAAAGGTTGCTCCATCTTTATTGCTCTCAAATGACCTTCCATCACTGTTTTTGCAATGATTAAATTTTTGTTCATGCATTTAACACTTTATAATACCACACTGCTTTTGTATGCTCATTTTTATATTATATCTCTTATTATTCCAGCTTTAGTGATGTAAGGCTGACAAATTAAAAATTGACTCTACTTAAGAAATAGACACACTTTGATATATGGACACACTATGAAATTATGGCCACAATCAAGCTAATTAACATATCCATCATCTCACATGGTTACCTGATTTTTATAATGAGAACACTTGAGATTTACTTCAGGAATATGATACATTATCTGGACGCAAGTCTCACCAGCTGAAGACACAGAGCTTTGCTGGCACTTCAGATATCCTAGTGCCTCTCCCTAACGGCATGCCTCTGGTGGCTCAGTCTCAGAGGTGTTCTGTACACTCAAGCTTGGTCAAATCACTCCTCTGCTTCTCCCTAACTCATAATTTATGGCTGTTTAATATTTTACTTCAAGTAAGCATGCATTTCAGGCATAATGTATAATCTGATACTCATTGTGCTTGATAATATAACTACAAATATGAATAATACTCTTGCTATGAGTAGCCACCCATGTTCTTTTTTATGCCTTCCACACCCACATATAAACTCTACCATTTTCCTTCTCCTGTTATTCACCAGGTATAATAAGATCACCAAATAAAACTAATAAGTACATGAATAAATGGTTGGAAATGCCAAGATTTGGGAATAGAAGTCCTCCTTGGATTGCCTCCTCTTTTGTTTATTTTCCTAAATTACACAAAATATCAGCTCTAAATTCAGACACTCTCTGAACCTTCCCTTGACTTCAGGCTCTACATAGAGATGAGGGGACTCGGTTTTCTTATGAATTCTATCTTGTAAATTTCCCATTAGAGGCAGATATGTGGGTGATGCAAGTGGGCAATGGCATCTGATGCTGGTTGAAGATTGGGTCCCATGCAAATCTTCTTATCTCTGCTGTAGAATTGTGGTTCATTTGGGCAACACCCATGGCACCACCTCCCTTCTCGTATTAGTCTTCACTAAGCTCAAGAGAGTAACCAGGAAAATTTTCCAGTAGCACTGACCTTTTCAAACACTGCCTATATCATAAGAATTTCAGGATTTTCTACTTCTCCAGCATTATTTTATTCTCTAAATGTGAACCTGGGCTCTGTCAATAATGGAATACTGTGAGGTCCTTGTAGATTATTTCTAGGCAATTATCTGTGCATCATATTGCATCTTTTGCTCCTGTTCAGTTTTCTGTGTTCGTTATGCTGTGTGTGTGTGTGTGTGTGTGTGTGTGTGTGTGTGTGTATGCAGGTGTGTGTATATGCACTGGGTGCACATATCCCTTGGATGTCATCCTTGGGAGCCATCTGCCTTGGTTTTGAGGCTAATTTTCTTGTTATACAGTGCTCTTACTAGGCTAGGCTGACTGGCAATGAATCCCAGGAATTCTTTGGTCTCCACCTCCCCAGAACAAGAATTAAAAGTCTGTATCCCTATGCCAAATTTCATTTAGCATGGGTTATGGGAATCAAATCCAGATTCTAATGCTTTGATAATAAACACTTTACTCAGCTATCTCCTGAGGCTAAGTTTATCAATATCTAGAAACCAAAGACTATACCTTGTTGGTCTTATATCTACAATATTATCACTATAGTACTCACCCCAGGTGCTCAATGTATGTAAAGAAAAGAGCAGTGGCGCATGCATGTCCTGTGTGTCTGGAGAGAAAACATCATTCTTCTTAAATGTGGTCAAATGATAAAAAAAAATGTTTCCAAACTTACATTTTGAGAACCAGACACTAAACCTTGATGATCCCTTTAAGGTCTAAAAGCAAAGTGTCAGTGTTCCTAGTTGGCCATCTGCCTCCTGTTGGTCATTTCTGTCTGGTTCCCTCTCTTCAACATCAATACTTGTTACAACAAGAAAAGCAACCAGGAGAAGATCTATAGCTCAACAGGGTGGACTAAGCGGCGCTTTCCACTTTAAGACAAAGCGTGAAAGCAAAGCATTCAATATTGACTCTCCATCAGACCATCAGGGTGACAGATACAAAAACAGTTGGTCATGAACAACACCTCCTGCTGCCTGGGAAAGATGCCTCTGTACATGCCTTTGTTCAGAAACAGACAGGAGTGTAAGATGTGCACATTTTTTTTCACAAGCTCAGTGCAGCGCAGCGGCAGATCAGGAGCTTTCAAACAGGGCTCGGCACACACTTGTGTTTACTTTGAAGGGTAGAAAAAGGCCCAGAGCTTCATTAACTGTAGGATGTGAGGGTGCACTGAAGAGACCCATGAAAGAAAGTAATGGCACGAACTGAGTGGATAGAAACATGTTAACAAAACGACAGCAAGAATTTGGGAGAGGACACCAGGGGCTGAGCTGATGGCATTGTGTTGCAGCATGCTGGAGATTGTTGGCTTCTATGCACAGATGTTGTAGATGTTAACATGGAGACAGAGAAGTGAAGAGAGTTTTCTAAGTCTAGATGGAAAGAAACATGGAATCGAACCCAGGATCCCAAATCAGTCCTAGGCCAACAGTACATCTGGTAGCCAGTGTTCACAAACACTAGTGAATTCCTTCAAGCCTGGTAGTTTAGACACTCCCAGTCTGAGAACTGAATATCATTTTGCTTATTCTTCAAGCCATTGCTTTCCAAATGATCTTCCTTCCATGGATCTAAGTAGTGAAGATATTTTAGGTCCACATGGGAAATGGAATCAACCTTGTGTGTTCAATTCGGAAAGTAAATGGGAAGAGAAAGAGCCGAAGATGAGAGTTTATATGTGAACTCTCATTTGGCCAACAATATCTATATGGGCAGCAATAATTCTAATAGCTTCAATTTTCTATATAGCAATGGTCATACATATGAGCATGAAGGGGAGTTTGTAATGTCCAACTGAAACAGCTTACCCTAAGAATCCAGGATAGCACTTGCGTATATGGTCTCTCTATGTTCTCCTCATTCTAGGGAAAGGAGAGCAAATGTCTAAATCTAAACAATATTTGAGATAGACCTTTGGCTACTATCAGGAGCTGGGAAGCTTAATTAAAAAATGACTTAGATCTATGGCACTTGGTGAACAGTACATTTAGAAAATCCATAAGAAACACTTAAAAGTGCATCTGGAAACATCATCCTCTGTTTCTAACTGTGTGAAATCCATCTGTGTAAAAGGGTCAAAAGCAGCCTTGACTCCTCAAGGAGGTTGGTTGGGAAGGCTCAAAATCATAGGGTATTTAGAGAGTTTATATGGTATTCATGACAAGTCCTCCTGCATAACTGTACTTACATGTAATACTTGTGTTTAGTACTAGTGAATACAGAGGGAGTTAGCTTCTTATGGGGTTTAAATATAAACGCCTGGTAAAAGGATCATAAGACAGTTGTATATAACTCTTCTTTATTAGCACATTCCCGAAAGGTGAGTGTTGTGATAAACTAAAAACCACAAACCACATTGAAGCTTTTACCCTGTCAATCAGTGAACTATGAACTCATTGCTTCCATTTCTCTCAGATTCTATTTATGGAACAGGGGGATAACACTTCTTTTTAACTTATCTGCGCCAGTCTGAACTTAATGGTTGCCTAAAATACCTAAGTGCAGACCATTCATTCTTTTACATAGACTCTAAGATACAATTATACCTAGGGTGTCCCATACATGTGGGACTTACAAAGTAGCGAAGGATCCAGGTACCAATTGAGATCTGGCCAGAATGTGAGGAATTCTTCTGCAGGCCAGGGAAGGCTTCCTGGAAGGACACATGTTTAGGCAGACACTCAGAGCATGAGGGGAAACAGTTAACTGATTAGGAGCCCAGGGTCATGCAAGAAGGAGGAACCTAGTGCAAAGAGTTTGGTAAGCACAGATGCAAGGCAGCATGGGAAGGGAAAGGCATCTGGTCCAGTTGCATTACAGAGTTTAAAGTGAGAAACAATACAGAGATAGGATCAGCCACTCCTGTTTCCCTAAGCCATCTGAGCTTAGAATATAGAAATCTTTCAATATTTTAAACAGGTAGCCATTATGATTGTACTCATGAATTACCTGTTAATTCATCTGATAACACAGTTATGCTACAGTTCCTATCAGCAGTAAACTGGCTGACAAACAGAGGTCCAAGATCATTAATTATTTTTCCACCCAAACAGAAGCACCTCAAGCTCTTTTTTCTATATTTTAACAGTTTTATGAAAAATTTCTACTGCCCTAATGCCCTTGGTATTAGTCTGCCTTCAAGAGTAAACATCTGACAGCATTGTGTGGTGAGTGTGGGTGGGGCTGGGGGTAGGCGGTGGGGAGTAGTCAAAGCTTCTATTCATGAGCTAAAAACATCTCTTTGGTGAGACTTTTCGGGGCCCCCTTCATCCCTTTTCTTTGATTTCCTACTGCTGTACAGAATGCTAGAGGGATTCCGGAAAGCCTACCTTGCTAGCCCTTCACTGTAGTCAAGCAGACTACACCATGTTTTTCTCTGGCTCTGCTTAATATTGTCCCTAGCCTGTGAGGATGATTCTACTGGTGTTGAAAAAGGAAGAGATGAGAAAATATAATCAAGAGTGTGGATAACAACTGCAGGTTTCTGAGTCTCTGTTTTCTAAGGTTTCATTAAGAAAGTTATGTCCCACCCCCATCCTCTGTGGCAATGGGCAAAGAGACTCCTTGTTCGTGGCAATGTTCTTATATGGCAGAGCAGATGGCAGTCCTTTGTTCATTATAACATAGTGCTTGGCATGGTGGCCAAAGCTGTTCTCATACCTAGGATTCATAAAAATTAAATCAAATCAAACCGAGGATACACAGTGCAGGAGCGGGAAGACATAGAGAGGCCTGGGGACACCCTTATTATCCCAGACCTGCCTTCCAGGGCACTGTACAAGTGGGCCTTAGATATATACTTGCCACCATGACATGCAGCATGGATGGAGGTTGTCACTCAGGGGTTCACTAGCTACATGGCTAGCCTGCAGTGGGAGCCACCACAACGTGCAAGTATGTGGTGGTTGGATGGGAGAGAAAGAGAAGTGGAACAGCTTGAGCATTATGAAAAGAGATGGAACTGGAAACTTGAAGTCGGAAAGGAGTATCCTGCTGTGGGTGGCTAGCCCTACCATCTGGAGCCATGGTGAGGTCCCAGTCTGAGCTAGTGCTGAGGGTCAGGTCTGAGTTCATGGCTATGCAGTGGCAGGTGTCGATGTCCTGTCCGTGTCTCATATTACCACTAGAGACCATGGGAATGTCCTTGGCCAGGGAAGTCACTGGGGACAATGTGATGTCTAGGGGCTGTGTGTAACTGGCCGTATCCCTCAATAGACTCTAGAGAGCTGACCCCATCTCTCAATGGCAGCAGTGGGCCCTGAGCCTCACCCAGGCAGCACAGTGGAGCTGGCTGTCATGGCAGAGGTGTGAATGAGCCCTCCCTGAGGGCATGACTATGGGAGAGCTGATCCTACCACTCATCTGCCATGGGGTGTCATGGGTGCAGAGATGATGCACCCCCACACCCTCTCCAGCATTCAGGAAAGCTGTTCACATGGTTATGAGCTCTGGAGAGCTATCTCTGCCTCTCACTAACTGTAGCACTCAGGAGAGCAAACCTTGCATCTCCCTGGTGTCAGGGACACAGGTGACACAGCCCTGAGGGCTAGAGTATCACTAGCATGAGGTGGTGTAGGTACAGGGGTGAGCCACTCCCCATTGTGGGAAGCTGAGGAAACTCCAAGTGAATGTGTGTTATTGACAAGGGTCAATGCCTTAGGACCATGGAACTGGCAAAGCCTTCCTCTGGTCTCCATCTGAAAAGTTGACAGAGTGCATAGAAAGTGTTGATCATGATATTCTTCTGGGATGGTTACAACCTGAGGCTTCTGAGGGACGGAGACTTCCTACAGAGTCCAACTGGCCCCTCCCCCTGTGCTTACATAACAAACTTACTGAGGTTCTGGATTGTTGTGAGACAGATGTGCTGTACTCATGCCTTTCTTTGCTCCTTCTTCACAGTCAGGTTTCCTGGACCAGGCCTTGCTAGACGTAGAATTGCATATAGTTGTTCTTGCTCAGTCACCTGATATGCCTTGGGCAATGGATCTGGAGGAAGTACTGACATACCTGTGTGAATCAGGAGCTTTCAGAGAGTCTCTGAAAGTGCCACCATCCACCAACTATATTGCCTGCCTGCTCTCCACTTCAAGAGAGGTCTCACTTAAGGAAATCTGCTTTTCTGAAAGCCCTGGGATGAAGATGGGGGCCAGGTCATGCTGAATGAACCTATCTCTTAGAGCATAGCCAGTGCTTAAAATGAGGGGCAAGAAAACTTAATTGTCTTAAGTCAAAGATGCATTGGGGTTCTGTTCTGGGTTATATCCTATATTCAGTAAAAATTAGAAAATTCAAAGAAAATGAAGGGACCAATGAGGTAGCTCAGTGGACCAAAGTACTCGCCCTGTGCAAGCCTGACAGCTTGAGTTCACTTCCAAGAAACTATGGAAGAAAGAGAGAAGTGACTGCAGACAGTTGCCCTCTGACCTTCACACGTTCACTCTGGCAATTGTGTATCATGCGTGTACATACATCACACCCTGAGGTACAAACAAATAAACACTTTAAAAGGCAGGAAAGAGAGATGGTAAAGTAGTCTGTAATAGATATTTTAGCCCTTCAATCATCTGTAGTTTGTTTCATTGTGTTTTAACTATGTACCACATGCTATTTTTGATATGACCAATTTGCAAAATATAAAGTTACCCATTTGTATCATTTTTAAATGTTCAGGTAAGCATCATTAAATACATTCATAAAACTGTGTAAAGATTACCCCTGTCCGCAGCATTTTTGTCATCCCAAATGGAAATGCTTCACCTAGTAAAAAAAAAAAAAATTCACTGAATTCTTTTTAAAAGAAAAAAAGGGCCATTCGCATACTTTTGAGTGGTTAACATTTTATATGTGTGCCAAGGTGGCTGATTAAAATATTTTCATTGATGTTCATTCTGCACGTCCCCTGACCCTGATTCAGGCTGTGAAAAGACTTTATTTCTGAGATAAAAACATATTCCCAGCCCTTAATGTCAATCTTTGTCCTTTGCCAAGGTCTAAGCTCACTGAAAAGCATTTCTGGGAAAGACAAGGGGAACGTGAAGCTACAGGGACAAGGAGAGAAGGCCAGGAAATAGAGGGAGGAGAAGAGAATGAAGGGAAATGGCTGGCTAGAGTCTGGAAGAGGCTGGCTGCCCTGAGGATGGAGAACTTTTTGTCTTCCTCCATGGTTGTGACCAGCCCTGTTCTGCAGTTCCTACTGAGCATGCCCAGCAGATAGCCCACAGAACCTGAACTGCCAGGAAGCCAGCAGATACCCAGGAGCTCCATCAGTGGAGACAGCAGAAACTTCATGAAAGCAGGATGGCTCGAGGGTGGGAGGCTCCGCATCCTTTTCTAAGCATCGCTTACAACTTTAGACTGGCAGATGGCAATGTCCAACACTGATAAGGATCCAATTTCCCACCTAGCTGGGGATTCATTTCATTTGACTTATAGAAAGAAGAGATATAACAGGGATAGGGAGATGACTTGCAAGATGGGTGTGGTCAGTGCACCTGTCATTTCAGTGCTGTAGGGAGCAAGGACTTGAAGATCACAGAACCTTTTACCATTAGTCTATCCCCAGGTTCAATGAGCCTGTGTCCTAGGGGAATATGACAATGACAGAACAGGACATCAGGACACCGAATATGCTTTGGCTCTTGTGGGTGAGCACCTGCATGTGTAGGTGTATGCATACTTACCTTACACACACACACACACACACACACACACACACACACACACACACACA
>OU015747.1:28384557-28397986 GCA_907169655.1 Acomys percivali | reverse complement strand
AAAAAACTAGAAATGGACTTTAGTTCTTAAAATACAAAAGTACAGTCTCAAAATGTCTAGTTTTTTTTTTTTTGATGATTTCAGATATTTTTTTCAGATGACAATCTTGTCATATCTTCTGAATGGGAAATGTTTCTCTGGTTACAATGAGATGAAATAAGTGGTCTTATTATTTCCTAAAATCATTATATCCCAGGACTGTCTTTCATAACCTGTCATTTGAAGTCTTACTGATCTATGTGATCATTTAAATACATCCAGAATAACAATATTCTATTTAGCGATTAAGGTTTTTTTCTGAATAGATGAAATAAGTCTATATTTCATTTTCCAATATATCGAAGAACTCCGGGTTCTCTTTTCTTTTGATGGACTCAACTGAATTCTCAAAGAGAGCTGAGCAATTTATTGTTCCCATATAATTCTATCTCTCTCAGCAGAGATGGTGTGGCAATTATCCTGATTGGAGATGTGCCAGGAGTGTACTTACATTGCACTTTAGTGATATTTTGGAAAGAGAGCTTTATTTTGCAGAATGCATAACAGCATCACAGAATTATTTACTTCTTCAAGACTTTCCCTAGTATTCTACACCCATGAGATTGAGCGACTTTCCTCCTGCACTCTATCTGGATTTACATAGACTCTGGCACATCCAATTATGGTCAGTGCTGCAGGAGCCACTGCCCTGCAGATAAGTGTAACCTCCAAGTTCATGGCTATTGTGTACTAGAGGCTAGGATTTGGAGCCAGCAAAGTGCAGGTATCATCAGTAAGGAAGGCTGTGTCAAATAGGCAGATTATAAAAGGTTCCTTTGGCTGAAGCAGACAGAAGAGCCACGCTGAGGAAGACGTGATTGGGTTATGTGAGGCGATGGCGCAGGCAGAACACAAGAGTTGAGAGGCTTCACTGACTGATGGGAAACTTAACAGAACTTTCTGCCTTGAATGACTTGAAGTTAACATTAGCCCATCAGACACAAGTGTGTGTCTTGAATCAGAAAGGAGGGGGAGGAAGTGGAGAAAGGAGGGCATGGAGGAAAGAGGAGAAAAAAAATGTTTCCCAATACAAAGTCTCTAAAGAAGAAAGATTCAATCAGAGGAGGAAGAAGAAATGGTGCCCCAAACTTTTGGTAGGAATTGAAAAATTACAGTCCAGCCTTCTGTAAAACCCAACTTGTTGACTGTAGCTGCAGCATACTCTGTGTGTGTAGGGGGTGGTGTTTGCATCTATTTAATAATGTACATCACAGGTGTTCTTCCTCCAGATGCAATGTTCCTTACTTTCGTTTAAGCCACTGAGCCACCCATTGTTTAGAGGTAGCTGGTGCAAGACCAATAGCAGCATTTTCAGATCTGTCTTGTTGCTAGCTTCTGTCTTTGTTTTTTAATTTTATTAATTTATTCATTTTACTACTCAATTGTTATCCCATCACTTGAATCCTCCCATTCCTCCCTCCTTCCCGCTTTCACCCTATTCCCTTTCCCTAGGTCTGAGGGAGACCTCCTTCTCCACTATATGGTCTTATGCTATCAAGTCTCATCTTGGTAGCCTGCTTATTCTTTCTTTGAGTGCCATCAGGCACTCCCCTTGGTGAGGAGGTCATCAAATATGAGGCACCAGAGTTCATGTCAGAGTTAGCTTCTGTCTTTGAATAGAAACAAAAGCATTAGACCTGTCAGATCTGGGAGCACGACACTCCTAGGTAATGACAAACTGAACTTTACTCCTTGTTCCCAGAGCTCAGGGACAGGTTCACTTTAATCTGAAGACAGTATTTCAGCTGCAAGTGTTTGTGGTTAAGTCTTGGCTTCAATCTTCAGCCCTCTTTTCTTTCTGCCTTTTCTGGGTAGTCACAGTTTTTTGTGATCTACTTTTAATACCATAAGAGATGCAATCAGCCCCTGCTGTGGGTGGTGTCATGGATTCAGGAATATTTGACTCTTGCCAGTGGTGACATAAGGATCTGTACCACTTGCATGGTACACTATGCATGCCACATCCCCAGTGTATCCAAAGCCTCCTTTCCTCTCCAGGATGCCAAGTGTTCCTAAAGTGAACTTCAAGTCCTTCAAGGAGAAAGAAGTGTGGCTCTTAGGTTCAGGACCTTCTTCTTCAAGTGAGACTAGGTACCATACAGTGTATTGGAGAGTAGAAAGAATTGCTATGCTAAAGCCCTTGAAATATATGAGGCAATGCTGCTCATCCATGAGAGAGTTCTGATTCCCAGTGTCAGAATCCACTGCCCCTTTGTTGTCTGCCCTCTCCACCACCACTATGGGTTCGAACCACTGTGCTACTGATTTTCCTGAGAGACGCAGTGTCTTAGCCATCTTTGTTCTAATCACAGTTGCTCGTTGATTGTCTGGCCAGTCATAGCTTCTTCCTAAAGCTGTGGTGAAAGTAAAACAGACTAGTCGATTTTGTTTACATCTAAACTTACATACTTCTTACTGAGGACGTGGCTCAGCGGTAGAGCAATTGCTTAGCATACATAAGTCCTTGGGCCCAATCCACACACATTGTTTGCCCACTTCCCACAAATCAAATAAACAACATAAAATTGCATATCCTTAATGGCAGTCTATATAATTAATGTTCAAAGCTGTCTAGAAGACTGCTCCATGGAGCCTAATGGAGAAGACATGGTGAGCCTCTTCACCTGTCAAATTGAATGATAAACCTTTTATGAGGAGATCCTTATTTGTGACCCTTGAAGTGGCTAGACTGTTTCTCTTTTGTCAATAGGAAATCCAAGGTTCGAGAAGGGAGTCCAATGGAATTCAGGGTTTTATTCCATGTGACACTAAATGTAGGCAAATATATAATACGAAGATGGAAAACCCTCAGGGATTATCAGTTTGGACTCACACAAAGAAAGCTTCCAATTGCTAGAACTGTCTGGGAAAGTAATAAACTCTCTGCCCTTGGAAATAATTTGTAATCCAGGGCTAGAAAATTATTTGACAGGAGCACTATAAAGGAGTTCAAGGACGAGAATGTTAAATGTTTGAAAGAAATCCCCTCTAATCCGAGACTTGCCTCATTGCTTTACATCATTATGCGTGTTTCCGTATGTTCTGATCCATCAACCTAGCCACCTCTGTGTTTATAGGGTCTGTTTTATTCACAAACTCACAGCGGTGTAGCAGGCTTTCTGTCTGAGGCAGTTTCACACAAAAACAGGACATTTAGTTGTGGTTGTTGGGTGGTTTTTTTTTTTTTCCTTGAAAATCAAAGCTGAGTTTCATTTAGAGATAAAAAATGGTTTCAAAGTAAAGGTCTTTGGGAGCTAAGTACAAGCCAGCATCACTTGAAGAAATTTACTTGGAGTTCCCTTTGGAGTTTATCATTTTTTGTTTTGATATTTTCCTCTCTCTCTCTCTCTCTCTCTCTCTCTCTCTCTCTCTCTCTCTCTCTCCTCTCTCCTCTCTCTTTCTCTCTCCATTTTGCCCCCCACTTCCCCACCCCCACCGCAGGCACTCCTAGAAAGAAAGTACTTTTAAGAGTCTCTGGGAATATTTCTCAACCCCAGGCAGGAGAGTGGCCAGAGGCCAACCCTCATTTGAGAGGCCCTTCCCTCTTCATTCTCCTGGGCTGGTTCACTGCCAGCCCCTTGCAAAAGAAGAGCCTTATTAATAAGCACGTTAATGCCTGACTGCCAGCGTTCGAGAAACTCCTGCGCTGCCTGGTGCTAAAGAACAGCCAGGAAGTCCTTCCATGTCTCACAGAACGTGGTGAACACTGTGCTCTTCCTGAAAAGAACTGGGCTTCTCAGTGGTTCTGTTTGTTTCAGAACCTTGACTGCATCTCAATGCGTGAGCCAGCTCCACACCACTGCACGGCGGCTTTGCTTCAGTTAACCCTGTCGAAAGCAGATACGGTTTTCCTGTGTGTCCTGTTTCCTGCTGCTGCTTCTCTCCTATGACTCAAGCTCTTATTTTTATTTTTTAGTTATACGTTCACTTTACATCCTGATTGCAGTCCCCTCTCGGCTCTCCTCCCAGCCCCCTTCCATTCTCTTCCCCCTGTACCTCCTCCTCTTCTCCTCAGAAAAGGGGAACCCCCCCTGCCAACCCACCCTAGAACCTCAAGTCACATGAGGACTGAGCTCATCCTCATCCACTCAGGCCAGGCAAGGTAGCCCTACCAGGTGATAGTGATCAAAGGCAGGCACTGGGTTCCTGCTCAGCCGTTTCTGAACTGGCTTCCCTCTTTCTTCCATTGGAGGAGTGATCATAGACAATGTTGGTAGGTCTCAGACAATCCATTACCACTGTAACAATACTTGAAACATGCCTCAGTATTCGTGTGTGTGTGTGTGTGTGTGTGTGTGTGTGTGTGTGTGTGTGTGTATAACAGATTTTCTGGGACTGAGTAATTTATAAAAAATGGAAATGTCTTATTTTATGATTTTATTTTATATTGATTTTTGGTTTTTTGATACAGGCCTTCTCTGTGTAGCCCTGGCTGCCCTATACTAGCTTTATGGACCAGGCTGGCCTTAAACTCACAGTGATCTGCCTGCCTCTGCCTCCTCTACAGAGTTTGAAGGCAGATGATTATGATGAAGGTGGCAGTAAAGATACAATCTGGGAGAACTAGTCTTCCTTTCCAAGACAGCATCTTGACAACAACATTCCTCCGAAGGAAGGGACACAGTATCCTTGTGGGACAGAAGATCAGAGGACAGCAGAGCCACCACCAAAGTCCTATTACCCTGTTTCCAAGGGCAGATCCATCAAGGTCTAACGGTTCCCTGTACCTTCACTTTCCAATGCATTGTCTTGACTACGAAGTTTCTGACAGACAAATTTGAAAGGTACTGGAGCAATCAAAACCTGCAACACGCTTTTAGTTATTGACTCTGACTCTGTGGTACCTTGGATAGGTCCATTAGCCCACTTAGAAGTGGATCTTAAGATATACACGGACTGTACTATGTGCTTTTCAAGGCTTTACAAATGATGGAAAGCCAGCTTTTTATCTGAGCAGGCTGGACTCCAAATTGTTCTGTGTTGCACTGTCTCCTGTGATTTGACCTGTTGGCCTGACAGTGCAGCACAGCATGTTAACACACCTACTGCCTGTGTTTCCTCTCTTCTTACATTTATTTAGCATGTTTTTTTGGGAACATCATGCATAAGCACTCCTACCTTTGTCCCAGCATCCCTCTCCATTCCTCCTCCTCTCTGCCCCAAATACATGGTCTCTTCTATAGTCATGCACATCTGTATGTACTGCCTTCTGAGTCCATTTAGCATTGTTAATATGGGCATGTACCCAGGGATGATCACCTGATATTGGATAACCTAAGTGGGAACTTGTCCATGGAGGAACACAATTCTCCCTCTCTCAGTAGCCATTGGCCACCCATAGCTCTTCATCTAGGGGTGGAGCCTTGTACAATTTTTCCCTATCAATGTTGGCATGTCAATTGATATTGTCATTAAGTAGGACTTCTTCCTGCAACCTAGCATATTGTTGGAATTTCATGGGTGTATTTTCTTTTTTGTAGTGGTGCCTGCATGTAGGGCACTGAGCTTATATGTAATTCTTTGAAGATACAATCCAATTGCTAACTTATATGTGTAGGACACGATACTTAATATGGTGGCATCTGACTCTGCACAGAAATAATGCTTTGTTTTCAGAATTTTTTTTTTCTTGGAAAGAAAATCTCTGCTGAAGACATACCTTTCAAAACACCTCATATATTTGAACATGTGGCCTTGTATGTGTACTTTCTTCAGTGGCTCTGAATAAGAATCCCCTAGATTATGAGTATTTGCTACACTGACTTATACAGAATATGACCTGCAGCTATGGAGAGCAGATCTAACATGCCATCCTTTAAAGGGCATCAAAGTGATGCTATTTTAATATTATCATTGTCCTAGTTTCATTTCTGTTGCTGTGATAAAAAAAATACTGACGAAAATTAACTAAGGGCACAGTGGATTTATTTTAGCTCTCAATTCCAGGTTACTATTCTTCAAAATAAAGAAATTAAGGAGACAGAGACTTGAACTAGCTAAGCACATTATGCCCAGTCAAGAGCAAAGAGAAATGAATGCAATGTGTGCTCAGTCGATCACTTGGTTGTTCTCAGCTTCGTATCTCCACTCATAGAGAATTCACAAGTTTTGTAGGGAATAGTGTGTGCTACAGTGGACTGGGTTTTCTCATATTGACTAACTTAACTGAAACAAACCCCCATAGTCATGCATACAAACAAATCCAATGTTGAAAATTCCTCATTGAGGCTCTTTTTCCAGATGACTCTAAGTTGTATTTATTTGGTAATTAATGCCACCATCAATTATTATTGCTGCAAGTTCTTATGTGTCATTTATTTATTTAGAGTAATTTTATACTCATAGAGAATGTAAGATAAACAGACATCTCAGGAATTAATAATTAAAAGTATAGCAGATTAGATGCTCTTACTAAATATGAATATGATGTGTGGCTTGTGTAGTATCCATAGAAATTAAACAGTCTAGGAACACAGACCTCTGTCCTACACTTCTCTCCCCTAACTTACTCTGTTTTTATGAGACTACTGAACTCCTGCTATGTTTCTTCATAGACACTTACTATCAAGAGGCCCTGGATGTTCTGTCCTGTCATAGGATGCAGAGGACAAGATATGTTCAGATAAGTTTTCCCCACCTACTCAAAAGCACGATGTGAACTTTGATGAGACCATCCCATGGCTCTGTCCTTGAAATTCTCCAAGGTATATTGGAGAATTTGTTGTTGAAAGAAAGTATATCTCTTCAAATCATTTCTCTAGGAAAACAGAGGCTGGGCTGCCTTGTACAAGTAGACAGATTGTGGTAGGAAGTGTACTCTTGTTAGCACCACACACACTTGTGTATTTCTCTGATGCCTTTTTAATTTGTTGACTCAATAATGTTCCCTAACTATTTATACACATACTTATCTGAGTATCAGTGTAAAGTTATTTTGCAAATGTGCCTTCAGTGTGTTCTACTAGTTACTATTGCAGCACTGTGATGAATCTTGCTTTAGTTTTAGTTTTGTTTTGTTTCATTTGGATTTTTTGAGACAGGGTCTTTCTATGTTAGCCTTGGCTGTCCTGGATTTGCTTTGTAGACTAGGCTGGCCTAGAACTCACAGGGATCCACCTGCCTATGCCTCCCAAGTGCTGGGATTAAAGGCACATGCCACCACACCAAGCTACTGTGATGAATCTTTAACAAAGGCTTCATGAGGAGGAAGGATTCATCTTGTCTAACAGTTTAAATATATCAGGGAAGACATTGAAGTAAGGCTTAGTCTTTGGTAGCAAGAGAGGATGGTAGCAAAAAGCTCACAGGATGATGGCATAGGAAGCAGAGAGAGCAGGTCAGAACCTTCAAAGGCCCAATTATAGAGGCTTACTGTTGGCATACTGTTCTTGTGCACTGTGCACAGTTCACCCTTGTTCATTCAAATGCTGATTTCTCTACTCTGCTCTCTTGATCAATCTGGACATTGCATTATGATGTTTATTTTATTCTAAGTATCTCCAGTTTCCAGTTTGTGTAAATATGCCACCATTTGTTCTCCGTGTTGTCAATAAAAACAAACTAGCCAATGCTGAGCAATAGTAGAAAATAGGGTGGGATATCTTGATCCAGTGATGGGAGGAGAATGAGGAAGAAGGAGAGGATGAAGTCATGAGGAGACGACTGGGAAACATAAAGAGAAATGAACAGGGCCTACAAGATTATTTAAAAGCAAGTATAATGTTGGAAATCTGAATGGGAAGAAACTATACAAGCATAGAGATTTAGGATGGAGTAAAGGCTTTTGTGGGACATGCTCATTGGGCTAGTATGCAGATATAAATGAGTATATACCATTTGAATCTTTCTGCTTCTGGGTTAACTCACTCATTATGATCATTTCTAGCTCAATCCATTTATCCACAAATTTCGGGAATTCCTTGTTTTTAATAGCTGAGTAGTATTCCATAGTGTATATGTACCACAGTTTCTTTATCCATTCTTCTACTGAGGGACACTTAGGCTGTTTCCATGATCTGGCTATTATGAATAAGGCTGCTATGAACATGGTTGAACAAATTTTCTTGTTGTGTGCTGGAGCATCTTCTGGGTATATTCCAAGGAGTGGAATAGCTGGGTCTTGAGGAAGCCCTATTCCCAGTTTTCTGAGATAGCACCAGATAGATTTCCAAAGTGGCTGTACTGCACAGCATTGTGCTATAGGCTATTTAAATAGATCCTGGTCTCTCTGTGTGGTTATTTGGGTGTAAAGTTATTTAAGGAGTAACCACTGCTTTCACTGAAATAATAATTCAATATTAAATATTAATAATCATTCAACATCTTACTTCTGCCAACTAAGCCCTTCCTGTGAGAGTTCCCATAGTTGCACAAGATAGAGCAACAAGCTGGGGACTGGGTGCTGAAAACATAATCCCAGGGCTGTAAATGTAGCTCAGAGGAAGAATGACTAGAACGTGTGAAGTCCTACAATCAATTCCCCACAAAAAAAGAGCAAAACTACGTGAGTCTGTGTAGGACAATTCATACTTGAGACATAACATCCTGACTTTGACCCACAAAGACTCATGACCATCTCATACAGAAAAATGTAATTAGTTCAACATTGAGACTCATCATAGACTCAAGAGTTCTAACAATGTCCAGAAAAAACTAATGTCTCTCTTGGTATTCAAGGTAATCACTAAGCTGCAAACCCCTGTATAATAAGAGTGGTCATATAACTGTAATATACAGTCTCAAAGAGTAACATCCCACTCCAATAAGAAGCAATAGAAGAGTGTCAAGGAAAGACTGATATGAATATGATATGATAAGAATATCAAGCAAGACTGTGGAATCCATCAGAGCAAATGGTAAATCCTACAACTTCAAGTCGGGGAGCACTGACATGCACTCCAGTGAGCTTCAAAAGGCCATTCCATTGGCATCTCTCTTGAGTCATCTCTATTGGGGGTTCTAGTATTTCTCAGCACATTCTTGTATGCTGAGTCACAGGGGGACATAAACTGGAGAGATTACCAACTCCTGTTAATTTGTTTTGTTTCATTTTGAGTTGGAATCTCAGTCTGTATCGCAGACTGGATTTGGACTCACCTCTTGCCTGCCTCCATCTCCCACAAGTGCTAGAGTTATGGGTATGAGCTAGCATATCTGGCTTATTTATGTTAATTATATTTTTAATGTACATATTAGAAAAAACTTCCTCCTTAATATTCCCCCTGACATCGTCTGGTTAACAGAACTCTGGGTTCTCCTCAGATGTGGAGGAGGTAAAGAATCGTTTGACTTGGAACTAGGAAGTTAGTTAGCTCAAGTACCCTTTGCACCAAGTTCATCCCCAGCAGCTGGCCATGACCCCTAGCTCCCATGTAATAGTTTGGTACTGTGGAGGCGGGGAGCAGACAGGCAGAGCCCTGGAGCTTACTGACCAGCCCTGTAGCCAGTCAGTGTGCTTCAGGTTCAGTGAGAGACCCATCTCAAGAGTTAAAGTGGACAACAATCAAGGAAGACCCCAGTGTCTACCGCTGGCCTACACACACTCACACATACAGAAAGAGGGAATAGTTAGATTTGCTGGCACAACTTTTGCTGGGTTGAGAAGCGTACAGCATGCTCAAATGGCAGCAGGTGACACGTGGGCACTCTGTGCCGTGGAAAGGCCAGCACATTCATCTTGGGTCACACACTGAGACTTTAACCTTGGGGAATATGGTCAGTGCATCCCTCCTTGTAAGAATGCCCTTCCTTATTTACCAGACTGTGGGTCTTTGGAACCTCCAAGATACCTGAGACTAATCCATGACACCTGGTCATTTCCTGTCCCTTCCATCCTACCAGGATGCTAGTTGTCCATTCTCTCAATTGTTCTTAATAGTTGTTTCCTAAAGCCAGATAAATATTTATACTAAAATGTATTTATAAAAGCAAAACAAAAATAAAACAGCAGGTCAATGGTGAAAAAAAAAAAAAAAAGAAAGAAAGAAAGTGAAATACCCTACATAGGCTCCTATATTTGATTACTTGGTCCCTCACTGATGGCTCTGTTTAGGAAGGTCGTGGAACCTTATAAGGTGGAACTTTGTTAGGTGATACAGATCCCTGGCTTGGCTTTAAGGTTTAATATCCTAGATAGCCTGGATCCACCTCCTATTCTCTCCTTGATTCCTGACTACTGAGACAACACGACCAGCCATCCTTCTGTTCCTGCCTACATGCCTTCCCTGTCATAGTAGAATGTATCCCTTCATTCTTTACACTGCTATTGTCACTCATTTTGTTGCAACAATGATGAAAGTGGTACACAGAATTTACAACAATAAGTGGGGTTGCTGTTTTACTAAACCTGAACATCTACTTGTTCCACATTTAGAACCTGAGTTTTGGAGGAGGATGTAGAAACTCTTGGAGTTGTAAGGTAGTAAGTCTGGGGATGCTGTAAGCAGGTGATTCTGGTGAGATTACAGAAGATCAGAATGCAGGACTATAGACAGTAAAAGCTCTGGTCATGACTGTTGACAGGAACAAGGACTTGACTAGAAATTTTTGCTAAAGTCTCCTTATGGGGGATGTTTCATATGATAATGCTCATCCAAATGTCTGTTGAGAAAACTGAAGTTACTTAGATCATATTTACCTCTCTTGACAGTCCCAGTAAGTGTGATTATTTTTCCACTACAGTATATAAGAAAGGGGTAAGAGAAAGTAGATCTTCTGACAGGAGGCCAGAGTTTTCAACAGAATCCAGTCTAGGTTGTTTTCAAGCAGAGATAACCTAATGAGCAACAAGCCTCTCCTGTTCAGCCAACTCAGATGTTTCACGTGGTACACCTAAAGCAACTGGGTAGATTTAAGCATTCATATACTATTCTGATTGTTATAGCTTGATTTTGTTACTGTGATAAACTCCATGACTAAAAAGTGACTGAGGGAAGAAAGGATTTATTTGGTTTACACTTCCAAGTCATACCCCACCGAGAGAAGTCAGGGAAAACACTGAAGTAGAAGCAATGAAAGAACTTTGCTTATTGGCTTGTGGCTCACTAGTTTTATACACAGCCTAGACCTGCCTGCCCTGTGATGTCAGTGCCCACTGTAGGTTGAACCTTTCTGCTTCAATTAGCAATTAAGACAATGTCCCACAGACATGCGCACAGGCCAATCTGATCAAGTTTTTTTTTCCCAAACATGTTTTCTCTTCCATGTGACTCTAAGTTATGCTCTGTTGACAACAACAACAAAAAATAATTAAAACACTGTTTTGACTACTTTTCTCTTGATGTATAAAGTAGCCAGGGCAGTGAAATAAATATTTTGAAGGAGTAAAAGTTTATTTTGGATTATGAGTCCTGAAGGATATAGTCCATAGTGATGAAGAAGATACAGCCGCAGACAGGGAGGTCAGAGTGACAGGAGCAGGAGGCTACATGGTCACATTGCATTTCCAGTCAGGAAGCAAACAGTGAATAGGAAGTGACTCTGGGTTATAAACCCTCAAGCCCAGTGACCCAGTGACCCAGTGACCTAGTGACCCAGTGACTCACTTCCTCAAGCAAGGCTCCACTTTCTAAAGCTTTCATGACCTTTCCCTAAATGCCACCAGCTGGGGACCAATTGTTGACACAAATGAGCCTCCGAGAGGCATTTCACATCCAAACAGACACAAAGGGTACAGTGAAAAATGAGAAGTAGTAGATATGTTTATTACCTTTATGGAGGCAACTATAACCTAAATCTATACATATATCCAAATTCATCAAATTGGATACATTAAATATGTGCATGTTTTTACGCCAATTTGACTTTCCAATGCTGGAAAATATTAGAACAATAACATTCTGACTACAGATGGTTATGTTATTCCTGAACCTTGAAATGAGTCCTAAGAATGGAGAAGCCCTGCTGAGGGGAAGGTTCCAATGGGCACAGAGTGGAGTCAATGTACTGTAATCTCTGGCTGCCTGTCAACCTGGATGTGGACTTTGTAGCAGCTGGAACAACTGTAACAGTTGTAAGCATGTGCACATGACAAGGAAATTGTCCCACGGAAGTCCTGGAAGATCACACCATATGCTTAGGGTTAAACTTCAAGTAGAATTTGCCTTGTAAATAGTTTGTGCAGGTTTATGCCTAACCCCCTATGTGCATTGTAACAATGAGATAGATACGATTGTTTTCATTTTAAAGAAGAAACCATGAAAGAAAATGGTAATTTTCTGTTACATTCAGGTCTATGCCTTGTAAATCCAGCTGTCTAGGAAGTAGAAAAATCAGGTTGGAAAAGGCAACAAATAGAATCTTCAAGGTATTATACAAAAGTGGAAGGACCCCCGACTTAAGAAGATATCCTTGAGCTACCCATGATTTCAGCCCTGTCTAGCTATGTCCTTCCTGCATATGACCTTATAATGCTTTTCAGCTACCTTTAACGCTTTCATTATTTTTTGTTCCTCTGGGTAAGATGTGAGAAACATTTCCTTTGGTCCACATTGACTACATTCATCAGAGTCTCACCCTTCATTCACTAGCATTCACAATTACCTTGAGGCCTCAAAGTTACTGTCAAATGCCTCTCTATGCAGCTGCTCTATGACCTTAGTATCTTCAATTGGTTACATCTTGATTGTAACACAACAATTAAATCTCAGACCCGTTGTTTTCTTTAGTTAGGATAGCCAAAATTTTGATGCAAGGAAATAACTTCTCTCTCTTGTTGGTTTCATTAGCACATATTTAGTCCTTCCCTGTATATTCTTGAGGAGAAGATTGTGAGTGTAGTTCCTATGTACTACAGTTTGGATATGTTGTGTGCTCCTAAAACCCTTGTGGGGGAAAGCTTGGTTCTAGCTAGTATAATCATCCCTTGAGATGTCATTATATTGCTCCACTTACAAATTCATAATTTGATGGCATTATAAGGAGATGATGAAAATGAGGAAGATGTCTTTTAAGGGTGAGTCTCATCCGTGACTGTTTTCTCTTGCTTGATATCAGTGTAACAACTACCATGAGATGAGCAACGGGCGCCCTTCACACACTTCTTCCATCACACTCTGTTTCTCCGCAGGTCTAGAAACAATGAAGTTCGCTGACTCTTAACAATAGTCTTTGAAACCATGAACCAACATTGGTCCTCTACTATTTAGAAGGATTCTCTCTCTCTCTCTCTCTCTCTCTCGTTTGTTTATATGTATCTAAACCACATTTGCCTGGTGCCATGTAGGCCAGAAGGGGAAATCTGATCCCTTGGAACTGGATTTGTGGATGGTCCTGAGTCACCATGTGGGCTCTAGAAATATAACTCAGATCCTCTGCAGGAGTATCAAGTGCTGTAAGCTACTCTGATATATATATATATATATATATATATATATATATATATATATATATA
>OU015747.1:28358633-28373607 GCA_907169655.1 Acomys percivali | reverse complement strand
GTTGTTAATATATGAGTTCAGACTTGACTCCACAACTCTGCATTTTGATAGGATTTTTTTTGTCATGTTTAGTTTTTTTTGAGTTTTGTATATTACAAACAAATCAATCCTCTTACAATTGATTTGTTGACTTATTCTATTGTCATCAGAAGAATAAAAATAATTATTTTGTTTTCCTTTATGTGTACAAATTTGCTTTGTGAACTAGTATCTGGTCTATTTTAGAGTTGAGTCTGTCGGATCCAGAGGAAAATGTATATTGTGTAGTGTGAGTGGAATGTTTTACAGATATTTAGTAGATGCATTTGATCGATGGCATCATTTAATATCAGTGTTTTCTTCTTAATTTATTCTCACGTTGATCCATCTGATAATGAGAATGTAGTAATGTCACTGACCATTACTGTGTTGGGACTACTCTATTATTTTATATGGTAGTTTAATGAAAATGCATGAACTTCTGTTTGGTGAGTATATACTTAGAATTATAATTTCTTATGGATACATTTTCTCCTGATCAGTATGAAATAATCTTTTCATCACTTCTGATTAAATAACCCTGAGTTAACCCAGAAGCAGAAAGACTCAAATGGTATATACTCACTTATATCTGCATACTAGCCCAATGGGCATGTCCCATGAAAGCCTTCCCTTACCAGGAAACTGGGACAGAGGGGAGGACATCCTATTGGGACTCTAGATGAGAGAACCATGTGAGAATAGCAATGTAGAAGGATCCAGTGGGTCCTAGAAACCTACAAGTAGAACATTATGATAGGCAGATTTGGGTCAAGGGGTCCCGCTCAAACTAAGGCACTAGCCAAGGACAATACAGGCGGTAAAATTTAAACCCCTACCCTGATCTAGCCCATGGACAGGACAGTCTCCACACTTGAGTGGAGAGAGGGATTTCACTTTCTCAAGTACTCTGGTGCCTCACATTTGACCATGTCCCCTGGAGGGGGAGACCTGGTGGCACTCAGAGGAAGGACAGCAGGTCACTGAGAAGAGACTTGATACCCTATGAGTGTATACAGAGGGAGGTAATCCCTCTGAGGAACAGTCATAAGAGAGGGGAATAAGGGGAAAATGGGAGGGAGGGGAGAAGGGGAGGATACAAGGGATGGGATAACCATAGAGATGTAACAAGAATAAATTAATAAAAAAAATAAATTTAAAAAAAATTTGATTTGAAGTCTATTCCATCAGATATTAGAATTGTGACATATTTGGTCCCAGTTGCTTAGTAGATCTACCATTCTTTCACACCACGTGTCTATCTTTGGTGGCAAGGTTTATTTCTGGAGGCAGTAAAATGAGAGATCTTGATTTCTAGTCCAGCCTGTTAGTCTGTCTTTTTATAGCAGAAACTTCACCATTAATATTCAGAGCTGTTATTGAAATGGACGCATTAATTCCTGTCTTTTTTTTGTAGTTTCCTGTGTTTTCTAGTGTCCTCTTTTGTTGGCGTTGTTTGTTTGTTTGCAGCTTCTGGATTGCTTCTTACTGTCTCTTCTGTTGGAAACAGTCCTTCCTGTGTCCTCTGTGTTCATAAATTCCTTTAGCCTGTTTTCCTTGTGGGAATATTTTCTTTCTCCTTCAATTATGATAGATATTTTTTTCTGGGTCTATTAGGCTGGGTTGGCAGTTGTGGTTTTTCAGAATTTGAAATATATTTTTCAAAGCCCTTCTGGCTTTCACCATTTCCACTGAGAAGTCAGTAGTTATCCTAATGGATCTGGCTAATGTTCATTGGCCCTTCTCTCTTACAGCATTTGAAGCACTTTCTTTTTCTGAATATTTAGTTAATTTATTATTTTTTTATATTTTAAATATTTAAATATACTTTAAATATTTATTATCTTTTTCTCACATAGAGAGTTCCTTTCATATTCTTGTCTGCTTGGTGTTCTCTGTGCCTCCTGTGTCTGGATGAACATCTCTTTATCTCAAATGGTAAATTAGAGATGGGGCTGAAGTATGGGCAAGGTCCCACTCACTCTCTATCTAACTCAATTGCAACATGTCCACAGACACTGACAGAAGCCAGGATCAGTACGCCAATGCTAATGTCCTTTTGTTGGATGGGTTGTGGTTTCCAAGCTCAGTAGTTATCCAGGCTTACCAAAATCTATAGGGGAGACAGGATGAGAAAATGCATCCTGTGCCTAAACTTCCAAAGAATTTTATGTAGAGGAAAGTGATGCACTAGGAATGAAATCTCATTTTACGTTGACTAGAGGAAGGTTCAGAAAGCATGACCCATGTGATGGAAATCACCATATATAACACCTAGGTTATGATAAAGAGGGAGGATATGTGATGTTCCGCCATATATCTGGGACACGTGTCCAGGAGCATCTCAGCTGCTTGCCTCCACTATCCCAGGAAATACGTGTTCCACAGCCCAGCATCACCTCTGCTTACAAAGTCTGGGTTCAAGGTCCACATATATTGACTATTGACTCTCTGAGATTTCTGTGTAATGACTGTAGAGAGACATATAATCCTTCAAATGAAATGTCACTTTTGTTTGCTAAACTGCTGACCCATAGTCACTAGTTCTGTCCGTATTTTCACACATCCTGCCTCAAGAACAACAAAGACAAGGCAAGCTAGGGAGAAGGGAGCACATCCCAGCAACCAACAGTGGTTCGTGCAGTTCTAGGTCTTTTGTCAAAGCAGATGGGCAAAGAAGATGACAGACACGATATGACCATGAAGGAATCATCTGTCACTCCTGCTCTGCTCTCACATACCCTAGGACAGCCTTTATCTTCTTGTTCCTGTAGCTCTGTCATTCAGGTCATGGTGAATTACAGAGCCAGAAGAGTGAGAAAAGCTGAACTCTAATTCATTAGGGACATCAGAGTTCCTCTGGGGGACAGCAGCTCCAGAGTCTGAGCCAATTAGCTGGGCAATAAAAGCCCAGGCACTTGCAAAGAGCTAGCATTTATTATGTGCCCACATGTCCGGGGAGACACTGAATCACTTTCTGTACAAACTTCATGTGGGGCAGCGATTCCCCTTTCACAGTGGAAGAGTGGAGTTTACCCCCAGGTGGCTAAGTGAGCTGCCCAGAGCATCAAAGCCTGTGAGAGACAGTCTTTGCATGACAGTAGTCTTGATATGAGGATGGTAGGCTTTTTGACTTCACAATTGTGTGAAAGTATACTCCTACAACCATTGTAGGTTCCTTTGCACACTATCACATTTTAAAAGAATGATGATTATGTCAATCCACAACTTCAGAGGTCTTTCCACATTTCAGTGCCATCAATTTCTTTTTCTTGTGTTTGGAAATTCTCATTGTAGAAGCCATTCTCATTTTTCTGTTGGGCTTATTTCTATATTTTATTTTATTTTTACAGCTATCATAACTAGAACTTTATATGTATTTTCTTCTTTAGGTCATTATTGATGTTTAGGAAAGGTGCTATTAAAAACTATTTTATATCCTGCTACTTTATTAATATTTTCAGCTTTAAAAGTCATTTGTTGAGATCCTTAAGCTTTGAAATATAAAATTATTTCATTGCCATTCAGGGTGTTATTTGTGTACTTTCTATTCATTTTGCTGGCTGAGATAGAGTCTATAAAACAACATCGTTGTCTCATTTTTAACTTTAGAAAATTTTTCAGTGTTTTTAAAATTTAGTGTGATATTGTCTATGAGTTTGCAGTCAATGCAAAAACACTGCTGTAGTATCAATGAGAATAATAGGTTAATTAATTTTAGAACAAAATATGAGTAATCATAGTCCAGGAACACAGTTTTAGGGTAGTTTTAACATTCACTGTTAAAGTACCAGGTTCATAGTAATAGAACAAAAAAGCAATAAATCAAAATGCTTTTCAAAAACATTGGAATATATATATATGTATATATATATATATATATATATATATATATATATATATATATATATATATATATATAAAGTCACACACACACACACAAATATATTAGACAGGTATGTTACAACAAAGACAGGAAATCTCTTCAATAGGCCTTACATGCTACTTGATGATATTCTTAGGAATTAAGTTGATAGAAATGGGATAGGTCCACATATTCTAGAAGAATTTATCCAAATATCAACAGGATGTTATTTCACAATACATGGATATTTAAGAGTTAAGATAGCAAGGTCATTCGGTTTTGAACCTGCAACATTCTCACTCTTCAAAATCATTGACATCATATTCAGTTAATCAGCCTTCTAGAATTTTTAATGTAGTTTTAGTTTCTGTGGGGGAACTTCAGTCAACCATACCCTTATTACATGGAGTTATGATCTTTCTATAATGTTTATCAAAGACACTTCTGAGAATATTCTTAGGAAAGGATAAGCTAAGCTATGATTTTTCTATAGGCCAGAAGACTTAAACACATTTCAATTTACAACATTCTCACTACTTAAAGACTATTAAATTCTGTAGTCTATTTGTGTCCCACTATCTAAGTGGTTTTTTTTTTTTAACACAGTGAGGTCCTTGGGGCTTTATACCTTCCAAATTATCAGTGTGGGCAGGCCGAGTGCCCATAGACAATTTTAGACATGCACAGACTAGCTATTCAATTCCTTGGCATTTTTTCATACCACATCAGTTCAGTTAACTTTGGATGACCTTCGATTAGCGTGTGGTGGGGTCTTCTGGCCTGGATAGCACTAAGAGCCAGGGAAGACAAGTACAAGAACGGAGAGAGGACGTATCTACCTCCTGCCTTGGGGAAATGTCCCACTGTGTTAGATACAGAATCTGAGATTCTAGCTCTGCACCCAGCAAAAGTGATTTTATGCAAGTTGCTTCTCTATCCAGCACTTCCTTTCAGTCTGTATTTCTTACACATATTTGAAACAGGAAAGTAGAACTTGAAAACAGCTCATGAAAATAATTGCATGTAATAAGAGAGGGAAATTCTATAAATAAAGATATTAAAGTCAAGGTCAGCTGAAGCTGGGATGCTTGGGACCACATAGAGATGGTTAGATGGTGAAATTTACTCCCTAAGATTCTGCAGTTGTCACACTGGCTCAAGTTTCCTGTGAGATAGAGAGAAGAAAAACAGGAATTGACTAGAATAATTCCCATCATCCATAAGGTCTAAACAGGTATCTGTGCCATGCAGATGTGGATCATATCAGGGGTTTTCAGCTACCACTGTTACTTCAAACTGTCTGCTATCCACCACAATTCTGAAGGGGATGCTCTAGCATCCACGTGCTGTCCTCATGCTCTCACTGAAGCCTTTGTAGGGTAATCTCCTGTGGCTCTCCAGCCTTTCAGCATCTTGGGTATCCCTGTTGCATCTAGATTTGTAGATGTTTCTTTGGCATCAACCTTTTTCTTCATGTGGTCTTCTCAGTAAATGTGTCCAGATTTCTCTCTCATGCTGGAACTGCTTATACTGAGTAAGGGGCCCATTGATTAGTGGGGCTTCATTTTAGTGAATTACATTGACAATGTCCCTATTTCCAGGTAAAGTGACATCTTGAAGTACTCAAGGTTAGAACATCATCCTGTTTTCTTGGGCAGGAAGGAATGAGGATCAACATGCATTAAAGATTAGGAAGGATGATTTCAGCTCCAGGATAAGCTTGTTTTGTCTGATTCCTGACTCTAATGCCTCTCTACTGTTCAGTGTTGGACAGGTTATCTAACTTTTCTCTTTCCGTGTCCTATTGGGAAATTTATATGGTGGAGATCAATTATTGGAGCTTAGTAAAAGTTAAAGATATGATATGTTTAAAGCTATTTAAAAGATGTTTAACTTAAGGAATATGCCCTGCTTTTATCACATGAGACCATGAAAACCCAGACTTTTCCAAGTATGTTTTGCTAGTAATTGGTGAAGCTTAATTTTCAGCTTTCTACATGTAAGAAAAGTGTATTTGCATAATACGTTAGGTGTATTTACACAATTCCCTTATATGTTTTAAAATAAAACATTTCAAAAGATAGATAGTAAAGAATAGTGAATGGAGGAAAGAAAATAGAGAGGAAAAAAAGGCAGACAGACAAGTAGAAAGGAGATAGTTTCTAGGAAATGAGAAATTGAGGAAGACAGCTTCTTGTGACACACAGTAGAGTGGAATGCATACACCTGTATATCCAGTGTAGCCAGGCAGTTGCATTTAATCAGGAGAGCGGCTTGATCTTGGTCTAAACTAATCAATAATGAACTCCTTTCACTGATACTAAGATCATCATTTTATTCCAGTTATTTAGCCTGTATTATCATGGATGAGGCCAGGGAGGGGCCAGGGAGGGGAATGAGCCACTTGTAGCATCAATAAAATAGTTTCAAGAAAAGTAGCTGTTCTTGGGGTAGATACACTCTACACTTTTTCTATTATTTTGTAATTTTATTTACATATGGAAAAATTGGGAAAATATGATCTGGTAAGAGCAATCAACTGAAAGATTAGATATTATATTTTTATATGTTTTGATGTATTTTTTGTTTCTTTACATATTATCATTTATTTCAATGCCCACATATTGTTATGAAAATAAACTATAAGTTGAGAGAGAAAGGGGAAATTAACTGTCCCCAGATGGCAGAGCGGACTATGGAATCAACTTGTGTAACCTCTGAAACAGGACTTGAGCTACATTCCAGGCTGTCACCAGTTTTTCCAGTCTGTCCTGTGTGCTGGTAACAATTGCCTTTGATACAATTCAGCCAACCAAGCCTTATTCATTCTTCTGTGGGGCCCATTCATTTGAAAGTGTGCTGATCTTACAGAAAAGACTGTTCTGTGTTTGCCTCCTGGGGAAGCCTCCATTTTGCAGCTATGGAAAGGATCTGTGCAGAGCTCTTAAATTGCCTGCCTCCTTAAATCAACCATGCTGTTAAGGCAGCACACACCACACATATTAGCAGGTCATGGTACCCATCTCAGGAGGCTGAATGTGATAGAACGGCACACTCAACCTACAAGGCCCTCCCCCCAATCCCCCATGGTAGCTGGTAGCTGTTCACTTCTAGCTCAGTGCTTTTTCCTTCACAGCTTCCCCACATAGCATCTTTTAGGAATTATGATGCTCCTCCTTAAGAGGGATGTTAGCCAATTGGAAAAATGTGGGGTTCAGAGGCAGACAGACTGCAGTAGGATCCCCTTCTCCAGTCTGTAGTTAGAGACCTTGAACATGACACCATCAACTCTTGCATCTGTACAAAAGGAGGGTGTTGTTCTGTTCCCTCCACTCTCACTGTCTGCAGTGCCTTTTACGGGTTATCGATTTGAGAAAATTCCTAGGAAATGTCACCTACTAATAGATTTGACTTTTGAGGTGGCATTTTTCCTTGGGAAAAATAGTATCTTTAACACTTAACCCATTACTGTATTGGAAAGATATGGAAGTAGGTTATAGAACTAAATAAAGAATTTTTTAAAATGTTTTTAATGAGGAAACTGGGGTAAAGGGAAAATACTAAGATGGGAAAACAGCCACAGCTGCTGGTTCATGCTCAATAGGGTCAGTTCTCCAGAGTTGAGGGCATGGTTGCTATCGTTCTGGTCTGTGTACTTACTACAAATTCAGTTCTGAACACACCAGTGGACCAAGAGTGAAGATTAAATCAATGAATCCTGGAGATATTACTGATAACAGCAGTGAGCAGCTGAGCAGTAGGATCAGAGAGAAATGTCCTTCATGTGCTACCATGATAAGAATCCTACCTGGAGCAAAATATCCCTAAGAATCCTACTAGAATGAAAGCAACCATTGCTTTTAAATGTGATATTTTGGATGGTGTCAAAAAAAAAAAAAAGATCTAGCTAAAGGTAGATTTGTTATCCTGGTATCTAGAAAGTCAGTTATCAGAGTGCGACACAACTGAGAATATCTTCAGAAACAGCTCAGCTTTCCACCCTATGAGATTTTGCTTTGTTTTTTGTTTGTTTGCTTTTTGGTTTTTTTTTTTAACCTAAAACCAGTGTTTGGAATTAAACATACTAATATAGCCAGCACCATCGCAGCTACTTGACGGATTTGTGACATGACCAAGTCACTGGGTATTTTTGAGCTTCACTATCTTCATCTTCAAGTGGGAGGCTTGCATATTGTAAAGTATCTGGTATGGGGGAAATGGAGTTTTCTCAGTAAATTACAAAGGGTGCAGCAGCTGTTCAATGAACAATAGATAGTTCATCAGTGCTTCTTGGTCTTTTCACTAGATACAAGGCATGATGGGTAACTGCATATACAAGACCTGCACAAGATAATGCCAGACAAAACCCCAGCATCGATAGGGGAGGGACTTATGGTCCCGTCTTTAGACTAGGCAATATTTTCAGTCGATGGCTTCTGGGGAGGGAGAGTCAGCTTTTCTCTGAGAAGAAAAATGCAGGGCTGCCCTTCCTCCATCTTTTCCACAAATGCTTCTTCTTCCCAATCTGTCCCACCCATGTTCCTATCTTTCCTCATCTGCCCTTTCGTGTCTGTGCTTCCTTCATCTGAATAACAGATATAATAATAGCAACCGAATTCTAGGCTTGTCCCAGGAGTGAATCAGATGACCACTTTTCAGAGTTTGGTTGCTGCTGCACATAGGGACAGGCTCCTCTTCAGGAGAGCACTCGCAGCTTTAGGGAGTGCAAAGTTAAGCAGATTTCTGACAAGTAAGCCATGGCAGAATTGTGATGGTATCGGCGCATACCAGGAGATAACATACAATTGAAAATAATAAGATGTCAAAAATGCATGTCGTCAGCAAAATGTATGAAGAAATTATCCAGTTTCCAGGCATCGTGTCATTGCGCAAATTGCAGTGATGTTCTTTGGATTTTCAGGTGGTGTTCTGTGTATAGGCTAGAGGGAAATCTTCATGTTCTGTAGCACAGTATGTTGCAGGGTGCAGGATGACTTCTTATTTTGACTTGAGATGCTAAGTAGGTCACTGGAGTTTTGTTCATAAGTGTGGAAGACCCATTCTGGCCCAATGATGTGGTCCCTTCGACTGTCCCCATCCTCAACATGCACAGAGCACTTCTCCCAGTCAGCGTTTTTCACCAGGGAAAACTGCTGAACACACTCTTGTGCATCGTCAGCAAGTCTTTATTGAATGCTGCTTATGGACCAGACACTGATGCAAGCCTGAAAGCTGCATACATAAATAAAGTTAATGCTTGTTTTTGAGGGCCATGGCTTTCAAGCTGTGTGGCTTGAAGGCAGGTCCTTTGAGCCCACCCTGCCACCGTAACTCTTTCATTTTGGACTCATGCATATTCAAATGGCTACAGGTGGTTCATTCCATTTGGTGCTGCAATGAAACCCTATAAAATATAAATTCCATGAGTGAAGGTATTTTGCATACTTCTGTTGCCACCCTACTTAGAAATAGCTCCTAGTATTTGTTACATGAACTTGCATGCCAGCCACAACATGAAATCAGGCTGTTCTGCACAGGTGGTTATTGTCAAGGACACTTATTCTTGAATGGGAAGCTATTGAAGGCAATGCTTGCCTCTAAGAGTTCCCAAGACCTCCAAAAGGTATTTGGACATAACACAGAGGAAAGCCTCCATATTCAACTGTCTGTCTCCTCCTTCCAGCCTCTACCAGCCTCATATCCAAAAGACTGAGTCAGGAATTGGGCATGAGCCTTAAAACCCCCTTCCTCTTCTTATTTCAACCCAAACAACAGATCCTGCCACTTCTGTGCCTGTGTATGTCTCTTGCTCTCTTCTTCTTTCTCACCTATGTGATACAAGCTTCTCTTACCTGTCATCGGGTTGTATTGGTTCCCTTTGTGATCCTGTCATCTAAATACCTGGTAAAAACAAGACAGGAAGGGTTTTTTTTGTTTTGTTTTGTTTTTTTTTTGCTTGCTTTTTGTTTTCTTTCTTTCTTTCTTTCTTTCTTTCTTTCTTTCTTTCTTTCTTTCTTTCTTTTTTTTTTGTTACAGTTTAGAGAAATTTTGTCCCCTAAGCTGGAGAAGGCATGGCTACTTCATAGCAGCAGAAGCCTGTGACGGGAGCTCTTTTAATCACGATGCAAGAGGAAACAGAAAGCAGGATGGAAGGCGAGGCAGGTTTAACTGTCAAAATCCTATCCTTGGTGATGCCTTCTTCAAGCTAGATACCACCTCCCAAAAGCTTCACCACCTTGAAATAGTACCACAAGCCAATGGCAAGGTGAGCCTGTGGGAAACAGTGTCAATTCAAAGTCTAATAAGAACCGTGGTAGTTAGATTCCAAATGCGCTTTTTCTTTTCTAGTCTTTTTGTTTAGATTTATTCTTTACAGTTACATACTCACACCCTGAGAGAGAAGAGAGAGATAGAGATTGAGATGGATAGATAGATAGATAGATAGATAGATAGATAGATAGATAGATAGATAAAGATAAATAGATAGATGGTAGATAGTTAAATGATAGTTGGTGTGACCCCTTATGTGTAATTAGGGTTGCCTGGTTGAGTATAGAGCTAGGGCAACGTATCAGGAGCTACACCACTGGGGAATATGGTTTACCCCTCAACCCATTCCATAAGCCTATTTTTAAAAGTACAGTAAACTCCTGCCTCCTCTTACTTGAGCCCTTGAGCTCAAGACTACCCTTGGTGCTGGTAATCATCAATATAATGTAAAAGGAGTTTTATCTAGAAATTAAGACCGTCTGTGATACAACCCTGCTACCTTCTACCCATTCAGGATTTATTCCCACTGACAGTGTTCTTCCTTAGTGTCCTCTCGCCTGGCCTTTAGTTCTTATCCAAGTCCCAAGGGCCAACACTGCCAACTTTTTCATCTTCTTGAAATGTGTTTCTCCACTTGTCCATCTAAGTATTTTTGCTCAATCATACAGGTCCAGTGCCAATTTCTCTGAGTTTCCCAGTTCCACCCACAATAAACTGTCTGTTCCATTTGCTTGTAAATAAGGAGGTGTACATAAGGAGTGTTCTACCTCACAAGGCCTGAGGAGGACTGCGGAGTTACAATGCACCAAATCATTAGGGCAGTGGTGGCTCTCAGTGATCTCTGCAGACTCAGAGTGCAGAGCTGCTTCCAGGAACAGCATCATGTGGGAGATAGCTGAAGATGTGACTCCTCATGTCCTACCCAAGACTTACTAAATCAGGCACTATGGGGACAGGCCCCCAGGAGCTGTGTTTCACCAATCCCCTGGATGATGCTGAATGCACTTAAGGGTTGAAGGTCACTGCATTATGCACACTTCAGCTTTTCCTGTGTATTCTCTCATCAGTATTGGCCTCAATCCATCTATATCTTTATACACATGTTTTCAGTTTCCTATGGTGCAGATGTTCACTGGAGTACCACTTACTGCTTTCTCCACAACTTAAAACTGACACCTATCCAGTAGTTACAAAGGTAGAAGGTAGACATCTTTGTAGAGAACCACATCCAAAAGCAATGTGGATGACTTCTTGTTCGACCATATCTCATCAACACTTGATAATGACGGTCTTTTAAAATCTGTGAATACAATAAACATGGCATCATACCTTTTGTTCATATTTCCTGGGTTACAACAGTAAGCATCTTCTGAAATGTTTAGAAGCCATTCCAGTCTCATCTATGAACTTTACGTTCATAGCTACTATATGTAATTTTTTTCTTTTGGATATTTTCTTCATACCTACTAATGCATCAGATTCATATTAAGAGACCCGTGTGGTAGGAGGTATAAAGGAGTATAGAATTGTTTAGATACTGAACTCTCTACAAGCACAGCCTAAGTGGTCTTCATTGTCATAGTAACGATGCTTGGTATTCTTGATTTATAAATTGGTCACATTTATTAGGATTCATATCATAGGCTCATCTAGTAAGTGCTTTATCTGTATCTGTGGATACAACCACATCTTTTATTATACTAATGTAATAAACCATGATAACAAATAATATTGAATTAGCCTTAAATAGCAGGAATATCTAATTTGGTTGTGATTACATATTTATAAAATGCTATATGCACTTTGTCAATATTTAGTTAGAATTGTGTAAAGCCATTAAGTGCTGGCACTTTCTGTGGCAAAATGATTTTTATTTATGTATCTTTTATTAATTTTCATATTTATACAAAATGAAATGATTGAGGATTTTATAGGTATGTGTGTGTAATTGGAGATATTTGTATATAAGTCTTCCATGTAAATGTTTGTTTATATATTCACATGTATGTACTCATGCATATTCATGTATACTTATACTTTGATAAAATATTTGCCTATTTTATATAAATTTAAGGATTTTATCAGTATATTTCCTTAATATTCCTTAGTATTTATACATTCTGTTTATAATTTTAGTCATTTCCACACTGCTAGATTATTTTGCAATTCTAATTTTTCATTACAAATATTTTAAAATGTGCTGTCTCTCTTTGGCTAATCTTATAAGAAACTTATCTTAATTGCTGCCAGGGATTTCTCAGGAAGCCAGAATGTGTTTGGGTGGGTTTTCTGGGTTTTATGTTGTTCTCTTCATATGAAAGAGTTTTCATTTCCTTCAATCGACTTTTTAGTTACATCATCACTTCTAAATTGGAAAGTGTAGCTCATTAATTATACACATATATACATATTAATAGAGCCTCTCACGGCTATTTCCTCCAGACAATCATTTTAGAAATATTCTGCAAGAGCATTTTGTCTCTAAGTTCTAATTATTTTCATTTCATCATCTTATTTAATATGCATTTTAAAGTGTGTGAGTGTGTGTATATGAGTGTGAGTATGTATGTGAGTGTGAGTGTGTGTGTATGAGGTTCTTGTAATGACAGTAATGAAATAGCTCAAAGGCCAGAAGAAGACTTCCTGCATTTGAATTCTGTGTCTGCTGCTTCTCTGTCACAATGCCCTGGACAGACTATTTCTGTTCCTCAGCTTGGGTATCCATGTCACTTTCCACAGAACAGAGATGATTGCTAGCATCACTAAGTGGACACACCATTGCTCTAGTTTAATCTGTAGCTGTAGAAACCACCCTGACCGAAAGCAAGTGATAGGAGGAATGGATTTCTTTCATCTTATACTTCAAGGTCACGGTCTATCACTAAAGGCAGTCAGGATTGGAACCTAAGCAGAAGTTGTGGAGGAATGCTACTTACTGGCTTACCCTCTCACTCATGCTCAGCTACTTTAAATATCCCAGACCCAACTGTGTAGGGATGGTGCTCCCCACTAGAGCCTGGACCCTCCCAGGTCAGTCATCAGTCAAAACACTCTTCCATAGATCTGGCCAGACACCAATCTAGTGGAGGCAGTTGTTGAACTGAGGTTCCCTCCTCCCAGTTCTTTTAAGCTATATCAAGTTAGCAAAAGATTAATCAGCCGAGTCACCAAATGGTGAGAACAATGTATGGCACCTTATACAATTCTTATAATTGTATCATATATTGTGACACATAGTGAATGCTGTTTTCTCTCCATTTCAGCTGAGGACTTTAGTTGCCATTTAATATCTGAGAGAAGCTTATGACTGGTGGTATTACTTCCTGTTTGCAGATGAGGGAACAAAGACAGTGAGAGGCCAAGTAGTTCTCCCCTGGCTTCCCAGCAACTGAAGGAAGAACCAGAGTTTGAACTCAGAACGTTAAACTCTGCAGTTGGTGCTGATACATGTTATTCCAAGTTTTATAGATGATAAAGCGGAAAGTGAATGTGTTCAGCCTGTATACCTTTTTTCCATGGACATCCATTGGACAAATAATAGAAACTGCTAACAGTAATCCAATGAAAGACTTTATTTAGCCAGCCATTGAATTACATGTATACCATTTTAAACATTTTATATAAAATTAAAATACTAGAAAAAAAAAAAAGAAAATTAGCTGGCCCCAAGGGAGAGAGCACAGGAGAGCTGGCCCTGTCCCTTGCCTGGGCAGCTTAGGGGAGCTGACCCAGAAGGCATGAGAGCAGTGGGTGAGCTGGACTCACTCCTCATAAGCTGCAGTATTTGGCCTAGAACCTCACCCGGGGAAGCACAATAGAGCTGGCCTTTGTGGCATGGGTGTTGAAGAACTGGCCCAGAGGGCGTGAGAGCAGGAAAGCTGGTCCTGCCCCTTGCTGGCTGTGGGACACAGGTGAGCTAGCCCCAACCTTGGCCTAGGCAGTCCTGGAAAGCTGGCAGTGATGGCATGAGCATAGCATGGCTGCCAGACTGACCAAATCAGCTATTACCCAGGCCCAGATCCAGCTGTCCTACCCCAAGATCTACCCCATCTATGAGTGCGTTGTGGGCCAGTGCTACAGATCCAAGCTGCAGGATCTCCATGACACAGGGCAACGACAGGACGTCTGAGAGAAGTCCTAGCGAGGATCAAGTATTGATGGTGCAGCAGAAGCCAGAGGCCTTGAATCAGACCAATGACTCACTTTTGTGAGTAGTGAACATTTGTAAGTAAAGAAAGCTATTTGTGTGAAAGACATACTGTGTGACACACCACAGCTTCCACTGGTAGATTTTTATTTGTTTTCTTTGGGGGATGGTTGTGAGGGAAGAAGGCAGATATGGAGGGATGGGGAGGTGAGTGAGATTGAGGTGCATGATATAAAATTTACAAAGAATCAATACAGAGTTTGTAAAAATTAATACTAGGAACCATGGCTTATTGGGCTCTTGATGAATGCCATGAATTTTCCTAGAATCATAGCTTCTGTAAGCTTCAGTTTCTTCACCCATAAATTGTAACTAGATTATAATTTCATTGAGTAATACATTATCTAAATTATTTTTTATTTCACGTGTGTGAGTGTTTTGCCTACACATATGTGTGTCTATTTCCCACATGTGCCCACAGTGGTCAGAAGAAGCAGTCAGATGGAATTGCAGTTACACTTGGCTGTAAACTACCACGTGGATGCCGGGAACTGTACCTGGGTCCTTCGCAAAATCAAGTCCTCTCACCCACCAAACCACCTCTATCATGAAATTATGTCTTTTTAAAAAGTACAACAATGTGATGTAATTTTTGTATTGTGAAATAATATTAG
>OU015747.1:28332090-28357194 GCA_907169655.1 Acomys percivali | reverse complement strand
AGAGAGAGAGAGAGAGAGAGAGAGAGAGAGAGAGAGAGAGAGAGAGACTCTGCTGGATCTAAATACACTAAAGTCCCAAATTAACAAATATAGCACCACTACTGACTGAGCATCTCAATCTTTGGCCAAGTCTGCCATGTACGAACCTTACATTCCTTCATTCTAGTCAAGTCAGGTAAAGTTCTTGGGCTACAGAGTGCCAGTTCTTAGTCCTGTTTTGTTTCTTGTTCTTCACCCAGAGTAAATTATAGCTCATGCTTCTTTAAGTTGTTAAACCAGCTCAGCTCCGTGTTTTATCTGGCATGCAACATCTTAGCAACATGAACCCACTTTTACCCACATTTAATTTGGCACCTGGATGCATATTGGTTGACACATCTGTGAAACTTTTATATTATGCCAAGTGAGAGTTGCTGTCCAACATCCTCCCACTAATTCAGGAAGGCCATCTGTGAGCTGCCTTGACTAACATCCCAAGACTCACCTGCCTAATGCAGTAAAGACAGCATCTTCCCACAACCTCATGAGGAACATTTTTGACACTCAGTGTCCCACAGTAACTCTTTCAAGCTCCACTCAGTCTTCTTACAGTCCATGGAGGCATTTATATGCTGAGAATAATGAGACTTGGAAATGTTAAAGACACACTCTCCACTTTCCTCTTGGGCCATTAGCTCATATATCTGTTTTAGGTGCCCTATTTCTTAACCCAATTTATAACCACATGTTAGTGCAAAGTTGCACTGAGTCTCCCTGACAGGGTTCATTTAAAATAAATAGAACAGATGTTAAATAATAAATAATACTCATCATCATTATAACTAATAGAGACTATTTACTAAATTTTTATTACTGAGTGTGATAGTGCTATGCTTTTCAAAGCATAATGCCTTATGATTATCTTCTTTTTACTAAGGAGGAGGCTGAGACCAAGAATGGTTTTGATTGACTCCAGGGCATACAGCTAATTTGAAATGAAGCAAAGGCTCCTGTCTGAAGTTTAGTACAGTGCTCCCATTTCTGAGAGAAATCAAAAAAGAGGGAAATGACTGTCAATGACTAACAACCTTTTCCTAGCTCACTTTTAATTAAAGTGTCTTTTGAGTGGATTTTCCCCCTAGATTTTGCTAAAGAAATGTTCTTGGTAAACAGTTTGCTTCTTCCTTCTCTTATCCCATAAACGGCACCTGTTGACTACAAAAATACACCATTCAGCTACAGACCTAATACTTTTTCTGTGTTCAAGTGGCATGGCCATGTTCCCAGGTAGTCTTTGGTGAGTCCCATCTTTGCTGAGACAGCAGAAACAGATGGTCACATTTACAATGTAAGCAGTGACTGCTGTTAACTGACTTACTCACTGAAACCTACAAGGAAGAATATTACAAACGTGTTCTGCATTGAGAGCAAGCCATCTTAACAGTCGATGTGGCAACTGGGCATATGAGAGAAAGGGAGGGCCAAGTTGTTGCTTATTTTTCCCCGTTGACTTTGGGTATTTTCATAACATCCTGCATGTATCTTCATCTTCAACATCTCCCAGGCTCTTATATGGCTTCTGGGCTCCACACTTTCCCATACCTCTTGTACTGCCTGAACTTCTCTAAGCTGCCAGTAGTGCCTGGCTTGTGGCCTTTTGCTCAAGGTCATATAAGCTATTTTAGGGGACCAGATCCTCAGTTATTTATATCATGCCTGATGCCCTAATAATTTATCATTACCAAGGAAGCCAGATGAGAGCCAGGCCAGTAGGACAACATGATAATCACCATTTTGGAAGATCCAAACTGTTCTTTGTGTGTTGTAAAACATCTCATTTCACCTTATTACCACAATTTGTTTAGAAAAAGTCAGAGGTTGGGAGGGAGCTCAGATGTTCTGCCTTCAAGACCATGGCCTTTAAAAAAAAGTAAAACTTCCCACGTTATGGTGGCTCTGAGAAAAAGTAAGTGAGAGATAAGTGAGAAGACTCAGTATTTATATAATATCCCACTAGGACACTTGAACTCCGAAGCTTAAAACAAAACTTATGCTAGCCTTGTGAGATACCTGACATATCTCTCACTGTAAGCCAGAATTGGGATGCAAAATGTTAGGGGATTCGATGAAGGTCAAACAGAAAGTATCAAATTCAGAATTTCACACAAATTTTGGCTTCCAAAAAAAATCGATATTTTTATCCTACCATTGCATGCTTTCCCCAAATTGTAGCTTAAAATGGGCCTTTCATTCCTGTATGCAATTGAGCAAAAAAGATCTACCATAACCAAAAATAAACAGCAAAAATAAACCCCGTGTGAGTTATTTGACTCACATTACAGGATGAGTCACCCCAGAAGAAAAAGGCAAAGCAGAAAGAAACTGGCCTGAACCTTTGATTTGCCCCTGAACTGAGGGCCCTGGTGGAAGTCCCCTTTGGAGTCCAGACTTTTGCAAGTTGTCCCATCAAAGGGAGGACACCTGTCTCTGAAGTGTTTCTTTTTGTTTTGTTTTTAAGCTCTGGTTACATGCTTCAGTTGTTTCAAGTTTGCTGATGGCTTTGGGACCAAAATAGGCTATTCAGAAAGACGCAGTGAGAGCAGCAGCTAACTGGGACTAGAGCAGACGCTGAGATCTGATGTGCCATGGGGTCTGAGTGTCACCTTCAGCACTTTTGCTCTTAAGCAGTTTGAAGTGCAGGTGCCTTTCTTTTGCTGAGCCTTGTATAAAGTCCCGTCATTAAAAAGAAAACATATAATAAATATAATTTTTAAATTTTATTTTGAGAAACAATTCTTCTGACATATATAAAATACCTGAGCTGGCGGAGGTTATTCAGAATCTCTGTGCCCTCATACCTCACCTGAGAGTTGGCACAAATGTAAAACATAGGCTGTCTTAGGCATTAAGGGACCAGCAGCTTGCACAACACACCTTATATTATCCTATGGCTGCAGCTCAGTGGTACATATAATCCTACAAACCTTTCCATACTGGTGGTTTTTGTAAAAAGAATACAGAACTGGCTAGTGTCACCCTCCATTTACTTGTTTGGATGGGTTTGTCATATTTGATGGCAATCAGCTGTTTATCAACTAAAGCTAATGAAACCCACCCACACTTTCATTCATAATTGGGTCATAGTATCTGAAGCAAAGCAACGTCAAAACTCACCTCTGCTCTATACGTGAGGTTTCATAGATGTAATAATGTGTTACTAATGATTATAATAACAGGTAATAAAAACAGAACATAAGATAAACACTATCATCAATTAGTTTTGGAAATATTCTTGAGGGTCGAATGCTTTTGATATGACAAATGTCACCTTTTAGTTCTTCTCATAGTGTCTTTGGCATGAGAGACAAACTCTAGCAAAGACAGTTGTGGCTAGTACCTCCTCAGCTTCTTAAGAAGCCTAGTGCCACCTGCATTCATGAAGTAATAATGACAGTAACCATGACAATACCAACAATGCTGAAACTAGCTGCCATCAGTCCTATGCACAGGGTACTGAGCTTGCTGCCTTATATAACCTGTACTGTTTCAAATTCAGGGGTTAGCATCGCATGCTTACTCTGTGATAATCTGGGGGAAGAGACCATGGCTGTGAGATACTCTCCTATAGGACAGCCAGAGCTATGTCATCTATTGGATCTCCTTTTTGATGGTGTTCTTTGAACATGACACAACTTCCTGAGGCTCCTGTGTCTGATGATGTGGATTCCACCTGGCTTGAAACATTGTATGGCCCTGAGGAGGTAGACTGTCACTGGAGGAAATTGGCCACAGGGGCCGGATATGGAGATTTAGCCTCACTTCCTGTGCACTCTCTGATCCTGACTGCAGATCAGTGACCAGCTGCCTTCTGCTCCTGCGGCTGCACCTTTCCCACCAGGATGGACTGTGAACTCTAAACAAAATACACCATTCTTACCAAGGCTTGCTTCTTGTTGAGTGTTGGGTTTCAGAAGCAAGAAAGGTCTGCTAATACACTGGGACAGGTTTCTGTGGCTGAATGGTCCATATGGAAGCCAGGCATTGGGACACAATAGCATGGCTCCTTGAACCCCAAGTATGTCTTCTTGGTATTGTTCAGAAAAGGCTTATTTTCATATGAAGATCTGGGTATGTTACCCAGACAAGTGGCAGAGCCATTTGTTTTATTGCCCATGTGAGTGAAGAGTCCAAAGGGCACAGGGGACAGTCATAGCTGTAGATCCAGTGGTATCTGCTTGTGATTCCTGGCTGTGGCAGGAAGGAGTGTCTGAAAAAAGGTCATTGTGAGTTCCGGTAAAAGAAGACAGTTTTAACTTTACGTTTTCTTCTAAGACCTGTGGGTTTTACCAGTTGTGGGCAGAGTCACTGTGTTTGAGTCATAATTCTGAGCATCTACCACACCAAGAAGGAGTGTGCCCCAGTATATGAGGCATCACCCTCCAATGCTGTTTCCCTTAGTCTTAATAGATCTCCCCTCACATTCAGTGCTCTGCCTTGCTATTGGATGATGGTGTAGTAGAAAGAGTGGACCCCTTTTATGTACATATGATCATCACTCTCTTCATTGACAAATCTTTGTGGATGAATCAATTTAATGAAGAAATTTGTGTTTATTACCAAGGTGTATCGCACTTTGAAAATAGCCTGGTGGAAACACTGAGGTTGGGAAAGGAAAGCAGGTATCGTAATAACATCTACTTCTGCAAACAAATTACTTCCCTGTCATCCAATATAACCAAACTGCAAAAGGGCCAGGCTGCTTGGGGATGAGAGTTCACATCTCTGCCGTGGAGAATCTGGATACACTACAACAGAAGCAGAGTTCTGTTTGGAAAGAGTCCTGCTTGCTGCCATCATGACTCCATAAACTCTGAGCTTGCCGTCCATGCCCTGGACAACCCTGGCAACAAAGTTGGTTGTACTCCACTTCGGGAGTCAGTGGTATGATGACCACCTTTGTGTACTTGAGCCTCTGTGAGGTATTTTCTAGACTAGGCTGGCCTGTGGGCATGTCTGTGGGGGCGATTATATTGCATAAGTTAATTGATTTGAGAAGATCTAGCCCAGTGCCCAGTGCAGGTGGCACCATTCCCTTGGGTGGGGGAGGGGAAGGAGGGGTCCTGAGATGTGTAAGGGTGGAGAAATTGAGCGAGAAGGCAGTATCAGTGCATTTTCCTGTCTCTGCTCTTGACTGTGGATTAGGATCTGACTCTGCTGTTTCAAGTTCCTGCCTTAACCTCTCCAAAATGATGCATAATAACCTAGTAACCTGGAAGTGTAAGCCAAGGGACTTCCCCTCAGTTGCTTTTTGTGAAGGTATTTTTATCATAGCTACAGAAGAGAAGCCAGGACAGCAGGCTTCCCTGTCACTCAGTGCTCCTTCTGGGGATGGGTGTTTCCTGTTTGAGTATCTGCATGGGCTAGCAAAATTTATGCACTATGCTTCCTTCTAGAGTGCCTATCTGTACAGCTTTCTGAAACTTCTCATATCTGAATTTTGCTTTTTTTCCCCTCCCAGTCCATTATACACTAACTTACCCATTGGCCACTGCTCCACTGAACTGTTCCCATGAAGACAGGTGAAAGTCCTATGGTGTGGTAGTGGCAGGAGTGGTGAGCCAGTCAGCCGGTGGTGGTGCCAGTGTGTCAGAGTGTCACACTGAATTATCATTTCAAAGTGGTACCAGTTGTGCAGCTCTCAAGCAACAGCAACTGATTTGGAGGCGCCTCTGACCTTGTCCTAGCCGGCTGGACCCTATGGATATAGCCTCAGTATGTTCCTGCTCCCATATCCCTTCCCTTCTCACCCAAGGCTCATTCACCACCGTCTCTTGTTTCTCTTTCAGTGAGCATCTTCCTAATCAACTATACTACTGTGCAGGCTGGGGACTTCTCTTTCTAAATCACTGCATGGTCCAACTCCATTCAGATGTATATAGATTCACCTAATTAGGAAGAAGAATGGAGAGGCGAGCAAGTTATATAAATGACTGTGATTTTGTAACCATATCCAAATTAGGATATAGTAATAAAAATAATAAAATGAAGCATTAATAGTACTGATTTCGATGAGCATGTAGCTCTAAAATGCTTAAACCATTCAATGCAAAATTTCTAAGTCTCAGTCTTCATGTTTTTAATTACTTGGCATGCTGGCAAATGTTTAACAAGAAGACACTTCATTTTAGTATCTTGCCAATCTCCATCGTGGAAATGCTGCTATAATAGTAAATTTAAAGCTGAGTGGGGGGCCAGGAGCTGCTGCCCAGTGTCCTCTCTTGTGGCTTGAGAGGGTCAGCTCAATGCTCCCACTGATTTTGACTTTGAATAATTTTTTTCAAACTCTTTCTATATCAGGCACATGAAACTTATTTAGGTTATCTAAGGACACATTCCTTGAGAAAAAAATATAATAGAATTTTACGTGTGAATTCAAAGCCATGCAAAAGGTAAATTAAACATATCACAGCCATTTTGATCAAAATATTTAGTGAAATGTGTGAGTTCATATTGAACAGAGTTAACTGCAAATATGTCTGAATGGATACACCATCACAAGAACCATACTATGATCAAATTTCCATTTTTAAACAGAAAAAAAAAAGAAATATGTTTGCACTTCAGCAATTCCATTGCCAGCTTTCTGGAAGTTTGTAGACACAGGATTTCCACTGACAACATACATCAGTGTGGTGGGCAAGATACCAGAAGGGAGGTCCTCAAGTAAGAGATGTGACACACAGGAAGGGAAGACACATGTAAGCAAAACCCAGAGCTTAACTCAGATGACTTCGGAAGGGTTCGTCTCACACTCCAGCAAATGTGTGGAGCCATACAGAGATTACTGAAATGAATTTCTTGCAAATTTGGAAGGCAAGCTCTCAGCCTATCTATCTAAACAACCTGCTGGAGCCTGCACAGTGGCATTGTCCCTGTGTTCCACTGGGATGCAACTCAGCTGCTGACAGCTTCTGTGTTACTGGGGAGGGGAGTGGTAGAAAAGAACCTTTCATGGAACCCACAGTTGTGGGAGGTGGGGTTTGGATGAAAATGAATTCTGGTTAGTTTAAGCCAATGTCGGATCACTGTCAATTGAGGAATGGTTACTATAATTGGCCGAGATTACAAAAAGGGTATCTGTTGAAAGAATGTGGCCACTGGTAGATTCTCCAGTGGAAGACCTCCAAGCTCATGTACATAAAAGCAGTACTGTTGGATCAGTGAGTTAAAAATTAATTCCAATGTATAAAAGTAGAACAGGAGGTTTGGAAGGAGTTATGATGGGAGTTTTTGAAGAAGTTGAAGGGGACAGTGAAACACACACACACACACACACAGAGCCTACTTTTAAATAATTTTTACAACAGGCATGCCTGTCTTCTACCAAATATTAATAGGATTCTTGGATACTGGGCCACTGATCTAGGTTTGGGATATGATGAGTATGAGGAGATGTGAGCTACCCTGTCATGGAGCATATGCTCCCCAACTAAAAAAGGTTTTTTGGTTTTTTTAAAATATGCTAATATATGTCTGAGTAAGCAGAGTTCAGTACTTTCTTGCAACATGATGCTGAGATAGACAATTTAGTGATGGAGCACTTCATTGATGTGTCAGGAAACATTCTTCTCTAGGAGTCTGTCATGGTACAAGTTTTCAGGAATGAACCCTGGCTTGTAGGTTACTCGCAGTAGCATTTTGTGCAGAAGTGAAAAACAAAAGTAATTTGAAAGTGTGAATAAATGGGGCAGGCAAAAAGACAAAACAACCTAGGAGCAATGAGTACACATGGAAAGTGCTGATTTCCCACCAAAACCAACCAAAAGGAAAGTTCCAGAAGCAGCACTTTGTAATACTTTGTGGAGCAAGCCACAGAGAGAATGGATCCATTATCTTCTGTTTTTTTTTTTTTTTTTTTTTTTACACAGTCAAAGATTCCATAAGATCTTCCCAGGTGGGTGTCCTGGGAGTTCTCAGGACCTGAGTGAGAGTTCTGGTTGATGAAAAGCTTTAAACATTGACAGGATGGAATCCTTGAAAGGAAGAGCAGAAAGAGTGACACTGAAAGAACTTAAGCATAAAAATATCATAAAGAGACTAACCTGATGGAGATTTAAATGATCTTACATAGGGAAGTTATGAGCCATTCTGAAGGAAATTCAAACAAGCCTAAACAATTAGGGAGCAGTACCTTATCGGGATATAACTACTTCTCCAAGTTATTAAAAATTTAGAGCTTTTTATTTTATGTGTATTTTATGTGTGCTTGCTTGCATGCATGTGTGTTCACCACATGCACGTTTGGTCCCCTTGGAGATAATTATGGACACGGGATCCTCTGTAACTGGAGTTACAGATGGTTGTGAGCCACCACGTGGATGCTGGGAACCTAACCCAGGTCCTCAATGAGAGCAGCAAGTGCTTTTAACTGCTGACCCATCTCTCCAGTCCCCTTCTCCACATTATTAAGATGATGATGCTTCAAAAGTTGTTTAATGAATTCCATGCAATTTCTATTAGGATCCAAACTAAACATTTTATTTTGCACAAATTGACAGACAGATATAAGATGACAAACTTATGTGGAGACATAAATAATCTAAGAAAAACACAATAACTTTGAAAAGTCAGAAAGTTGGGAGACAAATACTAAATATTCATAGCTCATTTAGTACGATTTAGGCCAACAAAAGCACTATGGAGAGTAGATGCAGACTGCCAAGTAGACCATTAGAACAGAAGAGAAACTTGAGATATACGTGCACATATGTGTGTTACACTAGGCTATAAAAGCAAGTTCTTATGGAAGGAAAGTCACCACCAAATGTAAAAAGTTGGATATGCATATACAAAAATAATCTCTATTCTTCATAAAATACACACAAATAAAAGCAAGGTTTGGCATCATCCTAAATATCATGTATACAAGATATACAGTCCAAAAAATGTCCTATGGATAAGCCAAATCCTTTGTAACTTTACCTTATGTAAAATTGTCACTAAATGGAAAGTATATTCTTGAATGTTAATAGTACAAGCTACTGAGATAACAACATATAACTGGCACACATCTTTCATTTTCAACATAGGAGGGACTCATAACTCTCAACAAAGTAATTTAAAACACACTGCAAAGACCTAAACAGATCAACTGTTTTAAGAAGACATCTGGATGACAGCCAAGCATATGGAAAGATGCTGGGCATCATTGGCTCCTGGCACATGTGCATTACTCCATCATGACATATGGGAAGCATCTATCAAAATATTCAGACCTGATGATGATCCCAAATGTTGATAGACATATGGAGACCCTGGTACCTCGGATATACATAGCTGGGATAAAACGTGGTGTGACCATTTGGGGTATAGTTTGTTAATTTCTGTAAGTGTTAGAATATAAAAATACAAAAGGCTTTTTCTATTATGTGGCTTACTAATGTCATTCTTAGATATCACCCAAAGGACACTTCACGTTTTCACAGAGCCTGGCACATGCTTAACAGTTTTATTTTCAATAGTTAAAATCTGAAGATAAAACAAATAAAATAAAATAAAATAAAATAAAAACAAACAAAAAACAAAAACAAACAAACAAACAAAAAAACCATCCATGAACAAAATGTGCTATATCTATACATTGGAATAATACTTTTAGTAAAATTGATCAATTATTGATATACCACGAAGCATATCCAGTATAAATAATTTGAGGGTAAATATATGGGTGAAAGTAGACATGGCAGAAGTGGGAACACACTGTAGTGATTCTTTATGTAAAATTCTAGGAAATACATACTGATGTACAGCAGCAGAGGACAAGGTAGAGGCTGCCTGCAGATTGGAGCATGAACATGATATGGGGTGTGTGGCAGGGAGGAATGTCAAGGAAGCAAAAGGAAGCTTTGGATAGAGTGAACCTTGATTATCCTCTTCTGTGGTAGTATTGATGGGGGAACTTTGATCATCCTTGCCACGATAATGGGATTCTATGTGCAAAGTTTGCCAAAACATGGACTTCAATTTCAATATGTCTAGCTTAGTGAGCTTCAATAAATTCTCCAGAAAGCCATTAAAAACAGAGGTCAAAGAAAAGCAGCAGTCTATGACATCCATAGGAGACCCTGTAAAGAATGGTGTTTTGTTTGCAGTGCTGTGAAGGGGAAAGGCTTCAAGCACCTATTAGGTTTCTTCTCCAAATGGTGTGAAATGAAGTTGTCCCAAGTTCAAAGGTCAGCACTATGATCTTTGCTTAGCTGATGGCATTGTGAGTTTGCCCTAGCTGACACCTGGACTGATAAGGAGCCCGGTGGTGACGTCAGAGAGACCCGATTGCTCAGAGTCTCAGGAGATAGCACTTGGATCTGATTGTGGCTGACTTGCTAAGAAGACCATTCAATTTCCACAGCAGCCTGCCCTGGTGCGAAGGCACTTGCATTCCACAGGGAGGGATGAGATAATCCCCAAAGAGCTAAAACACAAAATAGAGCACATTCACCCTCATCAAAGTATGTCAGAGAGTTGTGTGAGCTCAGTGGGGAAAGAAAAGAAGCAAATGTTCTGACCAAAGGTTTCTGACTGAGGTGGAAAGTATGAAACTTTTGCAGAGCAAGTCACCCTTTTCTGGGCCTTCTGGGATGGGTAGGATGTGAGCAGGTTCAGGTAGACGGGAGGCACATTCTATTTAGAAGACACTGGGTACAAGACTCCCTCAGAAATGGAAAAAAAATAGTATAGCTCTTGGAAAACGCTACTGCATCAGTTCTTTTGAAAAAAAAAAAAACCATCTACTGGCTTTTAATTCTGGAAAGTCAAAGTAGCATGGCACTAGTGTCTGACAATTTTCTGTTCGCATCTTAGCATGGCAGCTAAGTGGACACACTTTGAAGCCATGCACGAGATGGCAGAAGCAAGTAAAATCAGCCCCACTGCCTCCTTCTTAACCCTTAGCTATAGAAACTAATGTGGTCCCATGTAACTTACTTGATTCACCTGTGCTAAAGGGCACCAATCCCCACTAGAAGTAGGACTGCCATGGCCTCATCACTTTCTACTAGCCACACCCCATAAAGACCTCTCTGTAGTCTGACACTGGGGACCAAGCTTCTAAGCGCATCAACTGCTGGCAGGTGGAGCATGTTCAATATGTCCTAACACAGCAGATGCATGTGAAAAATCCCAAAGAGCAAAGCAGATACATTTTTGATAGGGGTTATATAATGTTGTATATTACAAAGTGAAAAGACAATACGTTTCCTGGCTGGTCAGCAAACTTAGAATGAAGAAGCAATAAAGATGATGTTGTTCTGAGTCCTGGAATTTGGATAACATCAGAGTTTTGCAAATACCCTACATGTGTAGAGAATTAGTCCTGAAAAACCAAGAAAGTACCAGAGTCTTTTTACATGGGTGAAGAGGTGCATCCATGGTGATTTTTTGATGAAGACACCCACATTGTTCATTCTATGTGTCCTCAAAAGGTGCCTCTATTCTCCTTCTTCTGTGCTGCCAGCCACTTTCAGCTCAGGATCATGTCTTAGCTGAAATTGCACTACACAATTTTCTAACAAGCTGTTAAAGATAGGAACACTCAGTGGAGGTGATTTTATCACAGCAAACAACACTTTGAAGGAAGCAAATTCCTGTCTATAGCTGTGGGCAGCAGTCAAAAGCAGCCCCCTGGATTGCTGCAATCAAGACGTTCTTAGCATAAGGAGAAAACTTTAGTTTAGAAACTGAAGGTAGAATGGACTGAGCTTGATGCCTCTCTGGGTCTTGAAGGAAAAAGTGGACTTTCAGTCATGAAACACCCAAGGCTGGGCTCCTGAGCAAGGATTCATATCACTGTTATCACTCTTGTGAATCTGTTCAGGCAATGAGCATGTGTGAAGCACTCACCGTGTGTCACACATAATGATAAGGTAATTGGAATTAACAATTGCCATTTTGTCTCTTAAAGGTGCCTTCTCTGCTTCCTTTTGATCATAGTCAACAATGCTCATCCCTACTTGGGGAATCCCTACAGCCATTGGTAAGAGACTCACCCGCACCTGTTTCCACTCAGTCATCTCTCCTCTAAACTTAGCAGATGAAGAGCTAAGCAGCCGCCATCAAGTGTGTCTGAAGTTTATCCCAACAACTTCTTCCAATCTAGAAGGAAACTTTTCCACAAGATTTGTGAGTTCACTTGGCTTTGTGGCTGGAGCATCCATCATAAGACTGCAGCCTTTGAAGTGCTGGGAGCTGTTTCCCACTTCCTCCAAATGCCAACACTTCAGAGCTCACCACATGTCGATGGTCAGGGTCTCCCGTGATGCCTCATCCCCCTGATATGAATGCTCAGAGTGAAAGCTGAACACCTTCACTTCTCTGAAAACCTAATGTACTAGTTTGCCATTAATTATCCAGCAATGGGAGCATTTGGGCTTAATATTTTAAGAAGCAGAATTTTAATGAGAAATGAAGTGTAAATATTTATGCCCAAAAAACAACACAGCAGAAATTAATGGGAGCTTCTTCCTTCAGTGTCAGGGTTTCTGAGCATCCAGTTCCCTAATTATGTTCTCCAGCCTGTATCTGAAGGCATGGGCTATTTTGACTCACCCTTTTGCATGGCCTCATTTTTTTTGTAAGTACAAAAGTTCAAGAATAAATATAGGGCCCAAATCGGTCTCTAAGAACTAACCCAGAATAGGCATGGTGAATCTATATAAGAAATCTGATAATATTATCTTGTGAAAGAAAAGATTGGTTCTTTTATGCCAACCTGCTATAAATTTCTATAATTGTCTAAGCAGGTATTCGTCTTCTCCAACATCTGCTAACACTGGCAGGCCCCAAAATAAACTTCCACATTAGCAACTTGCACTTAAAAAAAAAAAACATTTATCCGGAAACATCTGCTGAGCTATTTTCTGTTTTCTCCCTCCCTCCCTCCCTCCCTCCCTCCTTCTCAGGTCTGTGGAAGCAGAATGAGGTGAGCGTTGTGACTTGGGGCTTCAATCTTGCGGAGCACGGCTCAGAAGGAAAACAGCTGCTTGGGGAGGGAAAATGAGAGGGATGAGGATTGCAGGAGGAAGGCATGGGGTAGGTGATGGGTGACAATAGTGGGAGTTGCACACAGCCCTGGGAGCTTAGGGTGGGATGCTAGATTCAATTCTGTTCTCAAATCTTCTTCATGGGATGAAATAGTCAAAGATCTTTCCCTCTGAACCACACTTGTAAATAATTATAGCTCCTATCTTAGAAACATCTCATGACTCTCATACAGAATGGCACACATGAATGTGTTCAGCATACAGCAACACTGGGTTTGAATGAACTGAATTGACTGTAAACAGACAAGTTAGTGATACAGAAGAAACAGTCTGTGAGAGTATGAATGGTGATGTCACCATCACTCTGACACCTGGTATTCAGAAACTCAGATGTTCCCTGGACCATCGATACATCAGTTATATTATTTTTTCTTTCTTTCTTTCTTTCTTTCTTTCTTCTTCTTCTTCTTCTTCTTCTTCTTCTTCTTCTTCTTCTTCTTTCTCTGTCACTGTGACAAGTACCAAAGAAAAACAGCTTGAAGGAGAAAATGCTTATTTCGGCTTGGTGGTTCAGAGGCCTCAGCTTGTCGTCAACTGACCCCATTGTTTATAAGCCTCTGGTAGGGCTGAAACCTCATGGTGGAAAAGTATGGTGGAGGATATGGGGGACAGAATCTCATGGGAAAGAGAAAGGAGTGAGAGAAAGTGAGAGGGGTTAGAGAAAGAGGAAGAGGAGGAAGAGGTGGAGGGAGAGGAGGGGGAAAAAGGAAAGAGACAGAAGACATAGCTTCAGAGCTCTCCCTGCCACTGCGTGAGCCACTTTCACCACTCATGACCTATCTCCCACACTTTATCAACAATTTCTAGTGGTCCACTTAGTTAATAAATCCATCAGAGCTCTCACGGTCAAATCACTCTAGTAGTGCCACCAGCTTAGGAGCAAGCTTTCCACACACTTGTTTTTAAGACTTTTTTTTTTTTACATCTAGTTATGTCATATGTGTTTATGTGTGTATGCTTCTGCTATAGCATCCCCATTGAGACCAGAGGGTAACCTGCACGAGTCAGTTTTCTTATTCACCTATGTAGATTTGGGGGTAGGGGGCAAACTCAGGTCTTCAGGCTTGGCAGCAAGAGTATTCATCCCCTCAGGCATCTTGCAGGCCCCACACATGAACTTTCGAAATAAGAACTCTTAAGAAATACCAAATGAAGGATAGAGTACTTACATGAACTTGAACTATAACTTCATTCAAGGCTATGTCCATGTGTTCTTTCTTTGAAAATTCATTCAGAGAATCAAAACTGACTGACTTTCAGTTATCTGCATCCCCATTGACTTTAACACAGTCCTGAGTAACCAGCAGGTGATGGTGCAAAACATGTTGAATCGGTGCTGGAAACAAAGATGGCGCCACTGTGCATCTGGCTATTGCTTTTCCAGTGTACGCACACTGGATGGCCTGGGGAGTTCTGAGTGTTGGCCTCCTTAAAAGACATTGAAGTTTCAAACTTAGATTCCTCTGAAAATACAACCAGCTTTGGGAGACCTTCTCAACGTGAGTTTAGTTGTTTTCTTCTTTTAGAGTGGTGTGTTGTCTCCATTGGGAGATCATAGATACAGTCTGTCCTACACTATCTACACCTATATGAACTATATATGTTGCTATAATAGATGCATTTTAAAATCTTAGTGCTGTTCATGAGGTGTGTTTCTTTCTTACATGATGAAGGCATAGGATATGGAGAGATAGATTGTTCTCACAGAGTCACCCAGGGACCCAGGACAGTAGAGGCTGGATGTTGTCAGAATGTGTCTTCCAAGGTCATCGCCATCTCCATGCAGATGGAAAAACAAATCATGAGCAAGATGCTGATGGTTTTGAATGATGAGTGTAGCGAGTAGAATGTGCCCCCTCTGTCCTGAGTAGCAGATACCAGAGAAGTGACAATGTGCATTCTCTAGATGGCTCACCATATATATCTTCCATACCAAGTTACATAGACTTTCATTACCTTTTCATAAGACAGAACACTGAGGTCTCAGGACACTGGCTCCTGGCATGACTATGTGGCTTGACCCCCAAGTACCCATTTTACTCATTAATGGTTTGCTTACCTGTGAAACAGCTATGATAATATGTGTTAGAATAAAACACAAGACTTCTTATACTTAAAAGGCATAATAGCACTGGTGATCCAGTGATTTCATGATATTTGTTAATTGCTTATTTAGTGGCACTGAGTATCAAACCCAGGGCTGTATCCCAGCATTCCACCACTGATATACCTCCCTAGGCTGCATGTTAGTTTTACAGCTTCCTAGCTGGTAGATGCAACAGATGAGTGATGTCTAGCCTGTTAGTGAGTTGCCAGCATCCCAAAAGAAGTACTGGCATCTCAGCTGTTTGGGACATCATTTCATATCCCCAATTCCTTCTGTCTTTACTTCACTTAATCTGAATGGACTATTCTTGTGTGTCATCGAAACTCCTTAACTTGTACTCAAGATCTCCTTATATTCATTTATGAATCTGTTGATATGAACTAGGTAGATTCTGAGCCATAGTACTGAAGCTCCAACAACTAAGCCCTCTCTTACCTATTTAATTTTTTAAAAGCAATTGACATCTTGGGTCCACATATAAAGAGATTATCATACTTATAACAAATAATTTATACATTCAGGATACTTCAGCCTGACAAGCCAGATGGCTGCTGTTATTTTATTCTTTCCTGTGTTTTATAATAAAGGCTACTTCATACTCCATGTTTGCAAAGGCGGGCTGTGTGCAAATGTTATGATTTTTCATTGTTATAATCACATTTTTAAAGTTAATATTTTAATAAGCATCAATTTAACATTAATTGGCAGCCACTTGAGATTTTTTTTCACCATTACATTTATATTAGTGTGTATTTGTGTGTGTGTGTGTGTGTGTGTGTGTTGTTTCATGCCACAGCTTGTATATATATATATGTATGTGGTGGTCAGAGGCCAAGTTGCAAATTATCAGGGTTGGTTTTCTTTCTTGATCATGTGGGGCCCAAGGATGGGACTTAGCTTGTCAGAATTGGTAGCAAGATTCCTTACTCATCCACCTCTCTGGCCAACAGGGTTTTGTGTATGTCCTTGAGAGTTCCCAGATCACTCTAACAGGTTCATGAATTTTCTTCTTTAAGTCATGCAACTTCTTTCCAGTCTTTTGCAACGTATTAAGTCTGATACGAACTTCGTTCAAATTGTGCAGAGCAAATGAGATTGTTGCTTGACTTCTGGCCTCAGGTATCTCCTCTCAGCACAGGCTTTTCCCATCCACATTTCAGATGAAGCACTGTGTTTTTGTTTTTGTTTTCTCAGTCTGGGCTTAGAAACTCGGTCCAGTTTTGTCTTTAGGAAGAGTATTGAGCATTCCATTATTTATTAGTAGTCATTCCATTTTTTTTTTTTTTTTTTTTTTTTGTTTATAAGCAGCAGCACAATGAGAGAGAATCTGTTCTCTTGATTCTCTATGTCCACTGTCAGTGTTTCTTCAGGATGGTTATCAAGAGTCGTGGGTATTGCCAGTGTACCATCTAAAGTGAACTCTGAGGTGGTCACTCCTGCTCAACTGTGGGGGAGTTGGTGCCCCTTGATCCTTGGTTTAAGTGGTACCAGTCTTTCCATTTCATCCAGTCACAGGGTAGACATAGAGTCTCTTGTTAATTGCATTTGCATTTCACCCTGTTGGAGCAGCCCTTCATGCAGGTATTGCATTCTTGTCACCCTTTTTCCAGTTGCCCCATGTCAAAGTCTTTACTAGGCTATGAGTCTTTATTGAGTCCTGAAATTATTTATGTACCCCAAATACAGCCATTTCTTGCCACACACATCAAAGTTCCTCTTATTTTGAGCGTTCAACACACTTCTGCTTTTTTATTCCCTCTAATTTGTTTAGGGCTCCATTTACATATCCCAATGAACTCATGTTTGTCTTCATTTCCTTGACATATCTTGACCCCATTTCTTTGACATATTTGTGTAGACAACCATATCTCTTTTAGATCTGCCCTGTGACAATGGTGGCCTTACTTGGGAATTGAAGTATAACTTGCTGAATCTAAGTGGTGACTTTCTGAACTTAAGGGGTCATTTCTTTGAAGTCTGTTCTGTGCATTCTTGAATGGTTATGGGGTACATTTAGGGCCCATTCCCTCCCACCCCCACTTAAGTTGAATCTTCCTTGCTCAAGCCTTTAGGATTAGAGTCTGAACAAATCATAAAGAAGCACAGCAAGGCATTAGGAGGACATAATTCCTAATGCTTTCTAAGCTGATTCAGTGTTGCTTCCTGAATTGATGTATTGAGAGCATAGTGTGACAGTGACTGTCTCCTATCCCTTCTGCAGCTCAAACATGCATTTGCAGAAACCTTAGCTTGTTCTAACACCTGGACTCTAGAATCTTGAATGTAAAGTGTTCAAAGAATTAAAAGTACACTAAGTGTTCAGAAAAGAACTAGGGATAAGAGGACAACAGAGAGACAGGGAAGGAAACAGAATGTGAGGGATGAGGTTTTCCTAGTTGGAAAAAGAAATAGTCTATGGGTCAGAGCAAGGACCTTTTATAGGATTCCTCCAATTCCAAAGAACCTGAGAAATAAGGGATCATGTCAGTTATGAAAGAAATGGGTACACTTTGTTCCCAAAGGATGCCCTGGATTAAGCATTAAGGGGAGGATAATAGAGGAACTAGAGATTTTCAAGACATGTGATTAATGATTAAGGGCATATTCAATGGGAAGCAAGACTAGTATACAAGGCAAGTGTGTGCATGAGAGAGAGAGAGAGACAGAGACAGAGAGAGAGAGAGAGAGAGAGAGAGAGAGAGAGAGAGAGAGAGAGAGAGAAAGTGTGTGTGTGTGTGGCAGAGAGAGAGAGAGAGAGAGAGTGTGTGTGTGTGTGTGTGTGTGTAAGAAAGAGAGAGTGTATGTTTGTGTGTGTGCATGTAGGCCTGTGTTCCTGTGTATATGGATGTGTGTATGAGTGTGAGTATGTGTACATGGACATGTGTGTGTGCACCTGGGTGGTGATGTTGTGTTGTGTTCAGTGTTAGAAAATAACCCTTGTCTCTCTTACTTATCTTACATTAAAGGAGGACTGTACCACTGAGCTACACCCCTGCCTTCTATCCTTCTAGATTGTTTTTAAAAGAAAGAATCTCACTAAGTTACCCAGGTTTAGCCTTGAATACATTGTATAGTCCAAGCTTACCTTGTGGTTACTAGCCCCTTGTCTCAACTGCTCAAATAGCTGGGCATGGAACTTTGTTACCATGTCCAGACTTAAACAATAACATCAATTCATCACCTTTCTTTAGCAAATAAAAACAGAGTAGAAAAATTATGTTGTCATGTATCCCCACTACCCCATCTCTCTCCTCGGCCACATCCAAGTAATCTATATTGTTTTCATATCTTACTAGTGATTTAACTCAGTTAAGTCTTTGAGTCATTCCACCCTTAATGCTCTGAATTTGCTTTGTTTTTCAACCGTAAACTAGAACCCAGATTTTTCTTTTGACTACATGTCCAGAGAGACATGATATTTTGAAGAACAAAGAAAAATAATTATTTTTGGTTGAAAATTCTGTTAGTTGGTTTTATGCTATTTGGATCTACTATTACTATTTAGTAAAAGTTTTGCTCTTGGTATCTTAACAGCAGTGAGTTCACCAGTGGAGAAAAGTCTGGTTTGTTTGACCTATGTTGGATAATGATAGGTTCCTCTGGGCAACATAAAGATTACATTTTTCCAGATAAAATTGATTGAAGCAGAAGTCATGTCTTACTGTAAAATTTCCCTTGTATTCTTTGAACTTTGAACTTTGCTACTCAAGTTCTGGTCATGAGTGGACTAAGCTAGTATATTTTCATAAGCACAAAAGTAGCAGTTGGTCTCCTTCCTCGTTTATTACAATTTAGCCTAGGGCAACAACCCTGGATGTGGCTTTCAAGTCTGTGTACACCCACATGCACACACACATAGACACAACTTCTACTTAAGTTTTGACATCATGAAAGGTTCTGCTTTTGCCTAAGCATGGCATTATCACAAACCCGAAGATAATCACAACTTAACTTCCTTAGTCACAGAGTGTTGAGGTGTTACAGTAAGTGTTGGGGATAGAAAGATTATGAGATTTAATTATTATTGATGCTACTGTTATAATTATACCTTGGAGCTAGAAAGGCATTTGCCAGGATATAAAAATACACGTCATAAAAGATGCTTGAATTACCGCTTCAATAGAGTATCCAGCGCATTTTCTTCAATCACCTGATGGGGCTGTTCAACTAATCCATTTTAAGCTGGGATTCTTTTTGTTTGTTCTTATTTTGTTTTTGTTTGTTTGTTTGTTTTGGTTTTCATTTTTTATTTTTTCGAGACAGGGTTTCTCTGTGTAGGCTTGGCTGTCCTGGACTCACTTTTTGTATACCAGGCTGGCTTCGCCTAAAACTTAACAGTGATCTGCTTGACTCTGCCTCCTGAGTGCTGGGATTACAGTGGTTTTTAAGTCAGCCAAGCTGGGCAGGACAAGTGGCTGATGCCTGTGCAGTAATGAAATTAGCCTTTTTATCCCTCAAGAGCTTGTTGTAGCATGTCCTGCTTTGAGCCAACGGTATCTACTCCAGCCTCCTTTTATGTCATTCTTAGCCACCCTTGTCCACTAAGGTTATCCGCCATGCACACTGCTCTCCAAACGCTTTATTACAATACTTCCTTCTAGTAGTAAACTTCCTGTGCTTCCTCACCTCCTGCAATAAAGGCCGTGTACTGCTGGGCTCTGGCTTACAAAGTACTTTTCCAGCAGTCTAAACAGGACGTACAGAAACAAATGATGCTGTTTCATCCATCAAGGGTAACTGCACACGTGACTTCTGTCTGTGTATCTGGTCCTTTCTCCCCATTTCACACAATTAACTCTTATCCTTTGCTGACCTAGATCTTCCGTGATGTTCTCAGGATGTCTCTTGTGACCTCTCAACCTTGAAAGAAATAACCTTTTCTTTCATTTAGTAGATTGTGTACCTGTCTGTGGCTGTCTTGAATCCTGCTTCTCTTGGGGAGAATGTGAGCTTTATGGGTTTGGGGTCCATGTGAGGTGTTGACTAATGCCTATCAACAGGTAGATTTCTGCTGCATGGGTGTCTCTCAGTTTGATTGTCACTTAGAAGCTATTTCACTTTCAACTTAACTAGTATTCATTTTGCCTGTGCTGCGTGACATCAGTGAAGAGACCTAGAAGATCAGCTGTCAACAATGCACAGGGATCTCTGATTTGGTAGAACTTTCATCTCTAGATGCAGGCGAGCATTTTATACATACAAGTTTTATCTTCAACTCCACCAAAAGCTCCATGAGAGAAAGAAACATGTCTCCTGTTCAGACTGCTCTCTGTGCGTGGACACTGTCAGCCTTCAATACATATTGAATAAATGATTGGGCTGGACAGTCTACCCCCTCTACAACAAATTAGGTTCATGATTTGCAGTTTTGTCTATGGCATTTTTAAAATCTAGAATCCATGTTAGGCAATGGATCACACCAGAATGTCTGGCTCTAAATTTAGGAGACAGAATGTTACAGGGCTAGCAGCCATCTGTTTCCTTTGAGCAAATCTGTAACTGTGAAGTGTGAATGCAGATTTTTATAGCATTTATTGGATTTTTAAAATTATACCATTTTGATTTATTGAAGAAAATTTAGAAATTGAAAAAAACAAGAAAAAGTAAAAATTATCTAGAGGTAATTTTTGTAAACTGTGACTAAGCCTTTACTTTTCCTTTTAGATTTTATGTGTATCTACAAAATGTATGATACATACACACACACACACACACACACACACACACACACACACATATATATATATACATACACACACATGGCACATGGGGTAATTAAGTTTTGAATATAAGCAATGTACAATAATACATAATTAATTTATGGTGCATTATAATACTTAATAAAACAACATTATCTGTATTGCCCAAAGCTACTACAGTATATGTACTAATGGACATATGATATATATATATATATATATATATATATATATATTCACACATACATACATATATATATCCTCTTATTTGGAGTTTAAAAGAATTTGAAGATTATTTCTCTTTAGTTTTACTAGCAAATATTTTTAAATCAGGAATTGACAAAATTATATACAGTCAGTGACTGTAAAAATACAAATTAAAATGAGTCTTACTCTCATTTATATAACTCAGGGAACTCCTGCTTATAGCTCCTCTCTACAGCACTCAAAATTACACATGCCTGACAACGGGACACAGGCAGCTTGGACCCAAGCAATGCAGAGTTTATGGCTGTACTGGATGGCACCCACACAGGGCAGGCAGATTTACAACCATGTTCTCACGGACCCGAGGTGCTGATGAATGACAGCAGTAGGCTTACTTGCCAGGACTGAGCAGAGTGGAAGGTCCTGTAGATATCCCTAATCATTTTAGTGTTACTCTCCTCACCAAGAACATTAATTTCTGTTAACTGTTATGGTAAATGAACACATCCCCTGGCGTATATTTTAGTGATGATATTTTAAGTGTTATGTATCCATGAGAAATAGGATGGTTCTTGTTATACTTATTTTAAATCTTAGGAAAGCCTAAAATTTAATTAAATTTTATCCACAAGTAGTAAATTTTGGAAACATTGTACTGTTTGTACAAAAATATTTTAATTGAGTTACCAAGTGAAACATAATAGCAATAAATACCATTGGGTTAATGTACAAGTATATGTTAATGTATACACATACACATATGACTGACTGTAGGCTATATGTGGCCATACCACGTGGCTCCTCCATTTATTTAACTTAGAATATTAAATATCAAATAAAAATTTCCCAGAATTTGCATTATATAGACTATATAATTATCTGTATTTCTCTACATTGCTTTTTTTCAATCAGTAAAGCATTTTGAACACTGCCTTCTTATCATAACATTCTTTAAATACTGCTGAAATTATTCCCTGAAACTTGTTTACTTCGGCATTGTACTCATCTGTTGAAATATGAAAATGACAACCATTTATTGAATGTTTTCTGTGTGTCACAAATGCTAAAAATTTCCAAACATATTCTCTTTTTTTTTTATATGTGAAGCTCAAAGTACTAAAGCTAAGTTTCTAACATCATTTGTGATGTCATTAAATGTTTTCTGATAAAAGATAATCCTATTATACTAAGCTGAATTAGAGAGCTTTGGAAAATTATAAACGGCAAACACTGACTACTTTCTCTTCTAGGTAGTACATAAGACCATACAAGAAAGCTAATTTTAGGAATAGGTATTTTTTTTCCTAGCTGAGCTTGGTAAAGGCTTCTTGTTTACAGGCTGTCTTGTCCTTTAACCAGCTACATGAGCAGGTCCCAAACAGCTCCAGTCTCTGCTAGTCAGCTGCCTACTTGACCTAAATCCTACACAGAAACAAGGCTTCCATAACAAAGGCAGACACACTGCCTTATAACAACAAACGTTTCTTTGTCTTCTGGTTCTGGAGGTACAGAGTTTAAAACTGTTACCTACAGACTCAAGCCTACTTTGTTGACTTCCAAGAAAAACCTCTTTTGGCCTCTCTTGGCATCCAGGGCTCTCTGCTTTTTGTAACAACACGACTGTGCTCTGTGTCTCCATTTTCACAGAACCTGCTCTGTCTTTTTCTTTGTCATTTCCTTTTCTCTCTTGTCAGGGCACCCCCTCCCCCATTAGATCAGTTCTACTCTCATCCATGGTGCTTTTTACTCAACATATGTACCATAGATATACTTGCAAAGACTTTTATTCCATAAGCCCATTATATGTCATGGTGTTAGATGAGACACCCTTTTGACAGCCAGTATTTAACCCGTTGCACCATAGAATCTCAGACTCTGCCTTGTGGAAAATTATATCAACTGAAAGAACTGGTTCTTTGTTTATAAGATGAAGTAAAGAAAAATGAACGCCCTGTCATTATTATTAGTCTCAGTCTTGCTCGGTTATTTTCTATGAAATCACAGTGGCATCTCAGCCCTACCTCTTTGGGCAGTTCTTTGAGTACAGAGACCTGCATCACTGCTGCTGTGCTTCCCCTCCACCTATGATAGTTTAGGCAAGCAATTTATGCTCTGTGGAATTCAGGTATGGCTTATATAATGCTGAAAAAAAAAAAAAAAAAGAACCTGGCTGTACAGGGTTGCTTTGAAATTTTAAGTAACAGCATCTGTGCAAGTTACCAAATCTCCTGGCACATGATGCACCCTTGGTATGTGTATAGAGTTTATACTTTGGCCTTTTTCTGACTTACATTTCTAATTTGGGTTTTGCTCACAGGTGGCAGACCAAAGAACCATATCCATGGCTTGTAGGCTCAGCTGTAACTCTCTGAGAGCAATTTTCTCCTGTATTTTAGGTTCACGTGAGGCAGCTCAGTCTTATGCTAATGTTCTGAGAGATATGTGAGGCTAAATCCGTCCTCCTTGGAGGTTTTTTCCCCCATCTTTCAAAAGCTATTGTCCTAGGCTGTTCAAGGTTTATTAAATTACTCTCCCATGAATTCACATTTTAAACAAGAAAGATGGCAGGCTGTTCCTGATTTCTTCAAGCCCAACAACACACTTGAAACAAGGTGGGCCCAGCTCATACTGCCAATGGCCTCTCATTTTAAATGACTGGAAGACATCTATTCTTCATATCTACATATCCTTTTCCCTCGTCAGGGTTAAGAATGCATTTTCTTCCCTGCTTCATGGAATTAAGCTTTAATTTTGAGCCACCCCATGCCTTTTTCTCACAGGTGTGGCATATGTCTCCACAACAGAACAGACCCAAGTGTTCTGATATAGCTGAGCTCTGCACCAGATTCAGAATTATCTCTCTGCATTTGCTCTGTAAGTTGAGAAGATGCTCAGATATCTCTACTGAAATGTGCTACTTTAACCTTGCCCCAAGGCCATGGGTTGTATTTGTAGAACATGGGCAAAGGAGAATTAATGGGGATATTAAAATCACCAAGAGTGTGGGCATTGAAGGGTGCCTTTCTTGGCTACTTTGGAAATGGGCTGAATGTGTTATATGAGCCCTACTCCCAAGGCCCCTTCCAAGTAATCTGCTCTTGGATGGAGGTACCATCCATCCCCTTACCTCTTCACCTAATAGGTGAGATGACAGGTCCCTAGGGTTGGCAATATTCAGACTCAACTTAACCCTTGTTGCACTCCCTAAGCTTGACCACATTAATGTGATAAATCTCTTATATCTTCTCAAATGTCTCAATCTGAGCATGCAATCACTTTGCTGCTTTCTCTGTAGCAAACAGAGTGAGCTTCTTCAATTGGGATGGGGGCAGGGGGCAGGCTATGTATGCATTTAGAAACACAGTGGACGGGATGGAAATGCCTGGATCCTGTAGATAATTTGATTTGGCAGCATGAGATGAATCACAAGAACAAAGTAAAGACAGAGGCACAAACAAAGGCATGTGTGCTGGTTTGCTTTGTCAGCTTGACACAAATCTACACCTACGTGGGAAAAGCAAGTCGTGATTAAGAAATGGCTCCTTATAATTGGTCAGTGGGCAAGTCTGTGGGATAGTGTGTTGATTAATGATTGATTAATGATTGATGTGGGAAGGACCAGCTTGCTGAAACTCATAGTGTCCCTAGCATGTGGTGGCCTTGGATTGTATAAGAAAGAAGGCTGAAAAAGCTGGTAAGCATTGTTTCTTCATGGTTTCTGCATCAGCTCCTGCCTCCAGGTTTATGCCTTGAGTTACTGTATAGATTTCTCTCATTGATGGAGCATGACTTGAAGTAAACCTTTTCCTCTTCAAGTTGCTTTTGGTCATGACATTCTGTCACAGGGACCGAAGCCCTAACTCACACAGCATGTGTCTGTAACTCCCTGATCTGTCCCATGGATGCTCCTCCTTGGGACATAAGGTAAACTGGATTTGGCATATAAAACATATTTATAGACACAAACACACACACACACACACACACACACACACACACACACACACACACACAC
>OU015747.1:28298907-28332080 GCA_907169655.1 Acomys percivali | reverse complement strand
CACACACACACACACACACACACACACACACACACACACACACACACCTGCATGAATTTATAGAAGACCTAAAGAAAGAGAGGGGGCAGGGGAGAAGACAGAAGAGATGTGCAAGAAGGAACCAGAGGGCTCTCTGCTCCTCCCTGTTTGAGAGGCAGGCACATCTTCTTGTGCAATTCCAGGCTTGTCCCTTGACATGATGGTGAAGGTCAGAGTAAATGGATTTGGCCACTTTGGGTGCCAGGTTGCCAAGGCAGGCTTCTCATATGGCAAAGTGGAGATGGTTGCCATCAATGACCCCCTTCATTGACCTCAACTACATGGTCTATATCTTCTGGTATGACTCTACCCATGGCAAGTTCAACAGCAAAACCAAGACTGAGAAGAAGAAGCTTGTCATCAGTGGAAAGCCCATCACCATTTTCCAAGAACAATATCCTGCTAGCATCAAATGGGGTGCTGCTATGTTCTGGAGTCTATTGGTGTCTCACTACCATAGAGAAGGATGGATCCCCCTTGAAGAGTGGGGCCAAAAGGATCATCATCTCCACCCCTTCTGCCAATGCCCCCATGTTTGTGATGGGTGCGAACCATGAGAAGTATGACAACTCACTCAAGATTGTTATCAATGCTTCCTGCACCACCAATTGCTTTGCGCCCCTGGCCAATGTCATCCAGGACAACTTTGACATTGCAGAAGGACTCATGACCATAGTCTATGCCATCACTGCTACCCAGAAGACTGTAGATGGCTCCTCTGGAAAGCTGTGGCATGATGGTCATGGGGCTACCCAGAACATCATCCCTGCATCCACTGGTGCTGCCAAGGCTGTGAGCAAGGTCATCCCAGAGCTGAACAGGAAGCTCACTGGAATGGCCTCTGTGTTCCTACCCACAGTGTGTCCATCGTGGATCTGACATGCCAACTGGAGAAACCCACCAATTATGATGACATAAAAAAAAGTGGTGAAACAGGCATCTGAGGGCCCTCTAAAGTGCATCCTGGGCTACACTGAGGACTAGATTGTCTCCTACAACTTTAACAGTGACTCTCACTCTTCCATCTTTGATGCTGGGGCTGGCATTTCTCTCAAGGATAACTTTGTAAAGCTCATTTCCTGGTATGACAATGAATATAGCTACATCAACTGAATGGTCGACCTCATGGCCTACATGGCCTCTAAGGAGTAAGAAGCCCTGGACCACTCACCCCAGAAAGGACAGGAAAGCAAGAGAGAGGCCCCTGGCTGCTAAGGAATCCCTGTTCCAAGTCAGGCCCTGATCTCCCTTCACAGACTCCATCCTAGACCTCCACAATAACAGGAGGGGCCCAGAGATTCCTACTTTCTCTAATACCATCAATAAAGTTCACTGCACAAAAGTTAATGAGCAAGAGATATAAGCAAATCAATAGAGAAAAAAATGAAAGGAAACAAACATTCAAGGACTTTTCCAAGATCCCAAAGTGGGTAAGTGACAGCAGTTACAGCAGCAGAAGTCCTCTCCACATCTGTCATCTTTCTTGATCTCCACATCTGTTGCTCTCAGCTTGTATGAGGTTCCCCTGAAGATACTAGCAGTTGAACCTTGATTGAAATCCTTCCTAGGGTCCTGTTGTCCCTATATAGCTAAAGTGTGGACAGATCAGAGTCAAACTGTTCTTTTCTGTCTGGAACGTCGGAAAACAGGTCTGTCTTACTTCTTGCCCTCCATGTGGGCTGTCTCATCCCTGGTATGGCTTGTCAAACGTTTAGACTCCAGATGGAGCTCCATCTCTTTCTTCTCCCTGTAAATATCATCTCTACCTTTGAAGGATCACTACAAGCACTTAAGACCCTTTGATGAAAGGCTTCTAATTGAGTCTTTTGAATAAATGAGTAATTATTATCCTTTCATCTGGAATATGCTGGGCAGGCCCTCATAATGGGAATTGGCAAGATCAGAGAGGTGCCTAAAGTTAGGTCTTGCAAGCTATCGTTGCTCATAATTAGTAGAGATGTGTTCATTAGCTAGCTTTGTCCCTACTTACAAGTAGAGCATGAAATGGAGTCCCTCAGGAAAGTGAGCTTATGAGTACAGAGAAACTGAGCCATCCATGGATAGTCAGATGCAGGGGTCATGCAAGGGCTTCCTTAGCGGCGTGATGTTCTCATACACAAGTCACACACAGGCTACTTTGGGTAGCCATAGCTTGTCATTGAGACTCAGTTTCTTCATCTTCCAATGAGGAATGAATTAAATTTTGGCCAAGCTTGAGCAGCTTTTGTGTCCTGAATGGATGCTGAGTGAAAGTTTTTGTAGTCCTAAGCACTGGGCTAGGCACCTGATTGTCACGTGTACTCATAAGGTTCTAGTTCCTGTTTTATGCTTTTTGCTTGGCTACTGTGTTTTGATATGGACTTCTTACATCTTAATTCCAGCTACATTCTCATGGATATTCAACAACAAAAATCAATTCCCCACTATTTTCTTTCTCTTTTATCTAATTTTTCAAAGTTCCATTTGCCTCCTTCCTTCCCCTTCCCTCCCTTCTTTCTTTGCAATTTTTTTAGTTCCCTTACTGACATGGCACAATATTTGCTGCCGTTTTACCAACACCAAATGTTACTTTTGCTCATTTTAAAACTGTATGTGTGTTTATGCACAAGCGCATGCAAAGGCCCTGCCTGTATCCTTCCTCAAGAGAAGTTCACTTTGTTTTTGAGACAGGGTGTCACTGTGACCTGGGACTCACTGATTAGACTGGAACAGTGAGATCCCGGTACATCCTGCCTCTTCTTCCCCAGCACTGAAGTTCCAAGAGTACCTCATAGTGCCCAGCTTTACGTGAGTTCTGGGGATCAAATTGAGTCCCTGATGCTCACATGTTACATACTGTACTATATCCCCAAGCTGGGGTTCACTTTTGCTACAGTAAACCTGTACAACATATGAGCTTTAACTGAATGGTATGCCTTAGAATGATGAAACCAGTTTCCTGTTTGTTTGTATTTGCATTGACTAGAGTTTAGCCAATCCTGGCTAAACTTAGCTCTAAGATAAAGGCTTGTTTCCCTTGACTTTCATCTTCTCAAAATAATCAGACATGTGAATTCTCTTCTATGACTTTGATCATAGAATAAGCATCTATGTAGGATAGAAACCCTTATGACCTATCATGTTCTGCTGTTTCTCAAATGGTAGTTAGCACCATGGGTTACAGCAAGTCATGGTGTGAAGACAACAGTCAGGGAGCAGAGTGAAATTAAGAACAGTGAGGCAAGGCATGGTAGCCCCAAAGCAGATAGTGGCAAGGGAGGATATTTGCTGAACAATATCCTAGCCCATCAGCATGATATTTCAAGTTGTTTATTCTCTGAAAATTTTATACATTTATCCATATATCTTGATCATATCCAAAATACTTTTTAATTTAATTTATTTATTATTCACTTTACATCCTGGTCGTAGCTTCCTCTTTCCTCTCCTTCCAATTTCACCCTCTCTCCCTCTTCCCTCTCCCCTGCAGAAAAGGGGAGTCTCCTTACCTACCCCACACAATACTCGTCAAGTTGCATCAGGAATGAGGACACCCTTTTCCCCTGTGGCGTGGCAATGCAGTCCCACCAGGCAGAAATGACCAAAAAGCAGACAGCTGCATTCATGTCAGAGACAGCTCCCATCCCCTTACTAGGGAAGCCACATGAAGCCTGAGCTACTCACTGGCTACATCTGTTTGACAAAAAAATACCTTTATCAAATTGGTAGAAGAAAACCAGTAACTTTCATTTGTATTTCTTTGATAGCTTCTGAGAGATTTTTTAATCATCTGATCCTTTTTAACGTTTATTATATTTTTTTTGAATTTTACTTTCCAGTTGTTCTCATGGAGTGTCTTTTCTTAGTAAATTGTCAGAGAACTTTATATACTCAGAACAATCATTTGTGAGTCAGGACGTCAGTAGCCTTCTGCCTTTCGTTGTGAGTAATACTTAGGAATGCAATACTTGATGGCATTTGGTTTATGAATTCTGCCTCAGGGCATGGTTAGAAGCTCTTCTTATGACAAGGCTGTGTATCTGTGTTTCTTCTTGCCCTGTTTGGTTTTGATGCTTTTATTTATCCTGTTTTTACCAATATGCTTTTCTCTAGTATGGGTTTGAAACAATGTTCTTACTTATCTCCAAAAATTCACCGTGTTTTATGTTTAAGACCATACTTAAGATATGAATTCCTCAGGGACACAGGGGAGCCTTGGAGAGTGCATAATTATGAACAAAGTCAGCAAGAGCACACAGGACACTGAACCGACAGGGTTATTTGCCAACAAAGCATTTTCAGGGAGTTTTTCATTCTCTCTCCACCAGGTAGTTAGGTACAGGACAGAGGGAAGGAAATTCAGGAGGCAGTTCACATTGTGGTCCAGGCTTGGAGTTTAACTCAGAGACAGTTGGTGGCATTACTTGCACAGTAGACATCAAGTTGCTCATTGAAGGACTCTTCCAGCCTGAGCCATCCAAAACCAGCAGGCTCCTCTAAACAGCCATAAACAGCCAGCTTATACCTCTCTCTCTCTCTCTCTCTCTCTCTCTCTCTCTCTCTCTCTCTCTCTCTCTCCACTTCTCTCATTCTTTCTTTCTCTTTCACTTTTTTGGTTTTGTGGTTCTCTGTGTAGCCTTAGCAGCCCTGGAGTTTCTTTGTAGATCAGGCTGGCCTCGAACTCACAGAGATCTGCCTGCCTCTGCCTCCCTCCTACCTCGAGTACTGGGATTACAGGCATGTGCCACTGCCCAGCTTTTACTTTTACCTATATTACAGAATCCTATTCCTATGAGCTTCTGAAATAAAGCTCTGGCATGCATGGTCACCAAGAGAAGCTAAAGGCAGACCCATGCAAAGGACTCAAGGCATGAGTTATATTAAATAAGCACTGCATACGTATTCAATAATGGCTTAGTGGGCTTTATTTTTTACATTTTTATTTTTATTTTTCAGAACAAACCTGCTTCCCATGCCAAGCCAACCAAAGTCAATTTTTAAACTCTATCTGAAACTTTGCATATTTTTCTATCTCCTGAATGTATAAGCTATGAAAAAAGGCCTTGAACTTCTGAACTGCTGGCATACCATTTTGTCTTTGCAAGAAGGTATTTAAGAATTGAAGCAAGCACAGAGGAAGGAGTTCTGGAGGAAGGGAAGGAGGGAAAGACATGCATATAGAATGAATTATATTGTGTTATTTGAAGCTTTGATTTTAACCATACTTCAAAGTGAACCTTAACCCTCTGAAATCTCTACTCAAACACTTTCTCTCCCTTACCTTGGTTTGAACTATAATGCTTATGTTTAATGGGTACAAAAGTTCTTATTAATGGCGGTAGATTATTGTAAAAGTACTCTAGTGTTCAGTCATGTAAAATTACAGAGTTATGAACATTGGCTCATTCGTTCATCTGTTATAACAGTAGATTTGGTGGCCATGCCTCCTGTGCATGGTAAATGTTATGCACACACAATTCTTAGGAAAGCCTGACATATAGTGACCTATTGTGTGCTTGAGAAAGCCATGTGTTCCAGTGAGTCAGGGCAGTGCTGGCTTACATCCCCTAATGCAGTCCCCTAATCATTTATAACACCTATCTTTACTCTCAGGAAGATTCTGGTTGTAGAGGTAGGTCAGCTGATTTGGGACACAATGGTATAATGGTATCCCAGCTAGGAGGACATTTGAGAATGCAATCTCACAAGGTCAGAGTTCACTGGTTCATTTACTATTGTACCTGATATGTGTGGTTCACTTTATTAATACAGAGTAAGTGTGTCCAGGGCCATATAGGGCACGTGAATATGAATGTGGATCAACATGGAAAAGTAAATTGTCTTAAAAATGAGATTTCTTTTTTGTTCTTTACTACTTGAGCTTCTGGCTCTCTGGCACTTATGCTGTGGACAACAATGTCATATTACAGTGTCATATAAAGTAAATATGTTTTTGCAAAGAGTGGATCTGGGGTTTGATACTCTTAGCTTATGATTCACAGCCCTAGACAAACCTTCTTTGTCCTGTGTGGTTCAGGAAAGACAAAAATCTTAGACCTTCTTAATAATTACTTGTCAAATGAATGATAAAAATACAGTCTGGGAGTTAATGCAGGGAAGGGCGCACTAGATTTGAGACACAAAGGCTGGGAAAGGGCTTTTTAAATGATCAAAACCCCCAGCATTTGTCAAGGTAAATAGGATGTGTATGTAAGAAGATGGAGGCCCCAATAGTGCTGGGTCACTTGAAGTTCAAAGTTGGGGAAAACAGCACAAACCCAACAGAGGCCTAAATCCCAGAACTCTATGGATGTTCTGCTCTCAGGAGCAAACATCAGTTCTTTCCTGATAATAATGGGACTGACTGGGGAGAAGGGGGTAGTGAGAAGGTGATCAGCTTGTGGTCTCTCTGAAGATCATTTTTGCCAGAGTAGAAGGAATTCAGGAAAGGGAAAAGGGAGTGTGGAAGACCAGTTAAAAGACTGTGTGTAAAGCAGGTAGATGACTGTAAACCCGAGTGTTTGTGTGACCTGGTGGCCTCCTTGAGTAGATTCCCACATCTCCCCAGCATCATGAGAACTGGCTAGACAGCACAGACTAATGCTATTCCTCAACACACATACATCCAATTAAGCACAGTTTGAATCTTTCATTTAAATGCTTTCTCTTCTCTGTAGCACCTAAGTCTACAAAATTCCAGTGATTATTCTTTAAAAGAGTATTCCCGTCCTGATAACAAGAAGGACAGTTTTATGGTAACAGTGACCATCTACGTCACTATTGCCATCTTTTGGAAAAACTTTTTACACAACTCTCAACTCACTGAGATGATTCACCTTGTCTAAAGAATAGTGAGAGATGTCTTTGGGAGACTATTATGAAACCAAGCAACTCTTCATCTTTAGTGGTGCAGATCTGTAGCCCCAACACTGCATAGACCATAGTATCAGCATTGTGAGTTCAAACCTAGTTTAGTCTGTTGAATGAGGGCCTTCTCAACCAACTAAAATAATTAAAGAAATGAGTAAAACTGAATTAAAAAAAAAAACGGTAGCCACTGTAACCAGAGAGATAAGGCATCCCTGTTTGCATTAGCTGAATGTTTTCTCTGTTGTACGTTTTGTTCCTTGTCTTTGTAGTCATGCTGAGGAAAAAAAGAACTAGGCACTGAACTTAGTCTAGATGATCCCAATTCTGTTGGCAACATCTAGAGCATCATCATCAGGAGTCAGTGGAACATATGTCTTCTTCTCTCCATTAGGCTTTATCAGGTATTTTCTTTGGCCACGTCAATGGCATAGAGTGTGTTTATAGCTTGTTTGATGTGGTGCTGTTTGCCTTTGGTCTCCACAGTGAACTCAAGTGTGTTGTCTTCTGTCTCATCCATGGCTGACTCAATGGTTGGCGGGGGGGGGGGGGGTGGATGATGTCACACTGCTCAAGCTTGTTTCTCGTGGGCTAGCTTTTTCAAGAGCACTTGGGTTGCCTCCTGAGCAGCAGGGTCTTGAGCTGCTGGAAGGTGGGTGACATGCAGATCTTCTTCAGCTGTGGACGCTTTCAGCACTGCTTTCTTGACCTTCAAGGCCTTTGCTTTGGCTTTAGCTTTTGGAGGGCAGGAACTGCATTCTTCGGTTTCAGCAACATCTTTGCAAAGAAGGGCTTGTTCCTGGTCTTAATGCAAGTAACTCCCTCAGCTATCCATTGCCATATCCTGTTGTATTTATTTTCTGCACTGAGATTACCACATCTCGTCTACTTGTGGAATGTAAATATATTTCCATCTCTTGGACAGCAAGCAGCCTAGTGATAGGTGAAGCTCTCCTCACACAAATCATCTGGCACTTTCTTTGCCGAAAGTAAGACCCATTCCTTCGTTCTATAATAGCAGGCCATTTGTGGTACATTGATTTATGCAAACACTTGGAAAACTCAAGTTCAGTTTACACCTTTGAATGATTTCTTCACCCTTTAAAGGAAGTGTCAGTGGGAGATGCATGACCCAGAGACCAATACTCATCTTTCAGACTTCAGTTTCACTGAGCAGAGAGAAAGATTATTGCCTCTAAATCAGTGTTTCTCCTGAGCTCTGTCTTAGGGTCTTGAAGCTCTTTCGAAGCAAATAGGCTGGTTTCCGTCCACCCACCCTATCCTAGCTTTCTGAAGTTTCTTGGAAAAAGCAAAACAGGACTTCTCTCACCACCAAGTCATTATTAAGTAGGAAGTCACTTTGTCCCAGATAACTCCTCCATCTGAGAATCTCCCCATGTTTTGGAGTGAGGTACAAATGTCAAATGCATTGGTGGGTCTGGGATTCAGTTGTTTTGTTGTCGTTATTATGTGATGCTCTTCTGAATGGAGAAAAGTGGCTAAAACTTCAGAACATAAACTCTCGCCCTGAAGATTCTGACAAAAAAAAGGTAAGATGCTTCGAGGGACATAAAAAGAAACTGTGGTACATATACACTATGGAATACTACACAGCTATTAAAAACAAGGAATTCCCGAAATTTGTGGATAAATGGATTGAGCTAGAAATGATCATAATGAGTGAGTTAACTCAGAAGCAGAAAGACTCAAATGGTATATACTCACTTATATCTGCATACTAGCCCAAGGGGCATGTCCCATGAAAGCCTTCCCTTACCAGGAAACTGGGACCGAGGGGAGGACATCCTATTGGGACTCTAGATGAGAGAACCATGTGAGAATAGCATTGTAGAAGGATCCAGTGGGTCCTAGAAACCTACAAGTAGAACATTATGATAGGCAGATTTGGGCCAAGGGGTCCCGCTCAAACTAAGGCACCAGCCAAGGACAATACAGGCAGTAAAATTTAAACCCCTACCCAGATCTAGCCATGGTCAGAACACTCTCCACACTTGAGTGGAGAGTGGGATATGACTTTCTCACGTACTCTGGTGCCTCATATTTGACTATGTCCCCGGAGGGGGAGAGCTGGTGGCACTCAGAGGAATGACAGCAGGTCACCAAGAAGAGACCTGATACCCTATGAGTATATACAGGGGGAGGTAATCCCTCTCAGGAGCAGTCATAGGGGAGGGGAATAAGGGGAAAATGGGAGGAAGGGAAGAATGGGAGGATACAAGGGATGGGATAACCATAGAGATGTAACAAGAATAAATTAATAAAATTTAAAAAAAAAAGAAGAAACGAAGGAGAGGCGTTTTCCTTCAGTCTAAAGGGAGAGGTGAAAATTGAGAATTCACAGTCAATAAAGGACTGAAATGTGACCTTTTAGGCTTAGCATCAATGATCTGAGGTAATTGGGAGGGCCAAGACTATTAAGTTACCAGTGAGAGAAGAGAAAAGCCAACAAGAGAGTATAAAGTTCCAGTCTGAAAGCAGTTCATAAGCTGTGGAATGTGGAACTAGTCAGTGACAAGAGTCACCCAGGTGACATCACTATGATGCATATAAAGGCAACAGGCTCAGAATGAATCAGCCTGGGACCAGGAAATTTCTTTCTTCAAAGATTGAAGATGTCTTAGACTGTCACAAGTGAAAGACAAAGATCCTTGTTGGAGACTGACAGAGGGAGCCTAGCTCAAGCACGGACACGAAATGCTCATGGGGTTTGTGGAATAAGGAACTTGGAAAAGCAAGACCAAGTTCCCAGACAGGTTTCTGGGCTTAATCTAGACTCTTGGGGGCGGGGAGGGGTCCCACACGGGTTTCTTGGAAGGGCTGATGTGTCATGATCTTGCCTCTGCCCATTGGTGACTCAGGGCCTGCAGATAGGTGACACCTCTGACTTCATTCCCAGCTCTGGATGTCTTTCATTTAGACGGTTCTCTTCAGATTCATTTCTTTGCCAGATTGCATTGTCTTTGTTTCTTCCGTACTCCACCTGCCTTTTCTTTCCACTTCAACTCCTGTAATGGAGTCGAGAGTTCATGAAGCCAAAGGTCCCTTTTGATTTTCCCTATTTATACCACCTGTCACAGTGCCTGAAGTAATAACTGATGTAGAGTGATAACTAAACAATAGCCAATGAATGAGTTGCGGAATGAATTATTATTATTATTATTATTATTATTATTATTATTTATTAATTGAAAATTGTGTTTATTACTATTAATTTTATATCCATGCGCAAACAAAAAAATCTTCAGATAAGAGAGAGAAATAGGGGAAGTGTATATAATCAAAACATATTATGTACACGCATGAAAATATCTCAATGAAACCCATAGGATAAAGTTGGCACATGCTAATAAAACATTGAATTCATCTCAGCTGCTTTTCCTTAATTCAGACCACAGTGATATCCATCCTACAGTGAGCAATCTTGATCTGCAGTTACAGCTTAGATCCAAAGCAAGTGTACAGTCAGGAATTCCCAAAATACGTCAGACGTGAGGATCAAGATAGAAGTGCATCCTCAAGACCTTCCACTCCTTGGAATATGCCCAGAAGATGCCCCAGCACACAACAAGAAAATTTGCTCAACCATGTTCATAGCAGCCTTATTCATAATAGCCAGATCATGAAAACAGCCTAAGTATCCATCAGTAGAAGAATGGATAAAGAAACTGTGGTACATATACACTATGGAATACTACTTAGCTATTAAAAACAAGGAATTCCTGAAATTTGTGGATAAATGGATTGAGCTAGAAATGATCATAATGAGTGAGTTAACCCAGAAGCAGAAAGATTCAAATGGTATATACTCACTTATATCTGCATACTAGCCCAATGGGCATGTCCCATGAAAGCCTTCACTTACGTGGAAACTGGGACAGAGGGGAGGACATCCTATTGGGACTCTAGATGAGAGAAGCATGGGCAAATAGCAAAGTAGAAGGATCCAGAGGGTCCTAGAAACCTACAAGTAGAACATTATGATAGGCAGATTTGGACCAAGGGGTACCACTCAAACTAAGGCACCAGCCAAGGACAATACAGGCCATAAACTTCAAACCCCTACCCAGATCTAGCCAATGGTCAGAACACTCTCCACACTTGAGTGGAGAGTGGGATATGACTTTTTTACATACTCTGGTGCCTCATATTTGACTATGTCCCCTGGAGGGGGAGACCTGGTGGCACTCAGAGGAAAGACAGCAGGTTATGGAGAAGAGACTACGGAGAAGAGACTTGATACCCTATGAGCATATACAGGGGGAGGTAATCCCCCTCAGGACCAGTCATAGGGGAGGGAAGAATGGGAGGATACAAAGGATGGGATAACCATTGAGATGTAACAAGAATGAATTAATAATAAAAAAAAGAAAGAAGTGCAGGTTACCAGAATACTACAAATCAATCTAGGTTCACTTAAGACCAAATGTAACCATGGTAAGACAGGTGGCTTTGGTGGATGCTCAGTGAATCCAACTCTAGGGAAAGGAGAGAATGAGCAGATGGTGCCTACATGGACCAGTGTGTCAGTGAGCCAAGTTCTGCCAGCAGTGTCACAGAGAAGAAGGGGATTGCTACTCTTGCTAGATTGTGACCACTGCTGGTCATTTCTAGCTCTGGGTAACCAAAAACCTTCACTATCATTTAAAAACTCTTTGTCGTGAAGGGCTGTTACTGTAAAAGTTAACTAGACAAAGATTTTCTAGATGCTTCCCTCAGATAGTGTCTAATTTCAGAACTGGGAGAATGCACACAGATATTTGGAAGTGTTCTGTCCTAAGCACCCCTAAAAACCGGCCACCACCCAGGAAAGTCTGAAAATCTGAGCCTATCATTTCTTCCATGCAAGTCCTGGCTGGATCGCCATCAGATCATCTTCAGTACAAACTTTTGCAGGAGCGTCCTCAGACACCTGCTCCCCGCATGAGCATGTCTGCTGTCATGCCTGTCTTTGGTGACATGCTAGTCCTCTGGCTCTCTCCTTTCACTTTTTGAAATGTCAAGCTTGCTTGTCTCTAGAGACATTGCACCTGCTTTTTTTCCTCATCAGAGATGATTCTGCATCAATTCTCAGCATGAATAGGCCATCATTCTACAGGTCACAGCTTGAGTGTCACCTCTCTGTGGAGACCTCCTGACACCCTATCAATTGGATCACCTCCCATCCATCGCTGTGTCACATCTCAGCATGTTGTTTTTATTGTCTCATTGCAGCTATCACTCAGCCTGCCCTTACAAGATAATTTGCTGTCACTGAAGAATGAAAGCACCAAAACCTGGGACTCTTTCATACTCCCCCTTCTCCTGGCTCCATCATTTAAAAGAAGGTTTAGCATGGAGTGAATGGCCAATAATAGTGCATTCACTAGACTGAGAGAAGATGAATGACCCCGGGATAAATGGCAGTAGCCACACCTTGAAGTAAAAGTCCCTAAAAATAACAGTAGGCTGAAAGCAAAGTAGTATAGACATTTAAATCTTGGTCTTGATATTCAAACCCCATCTGCCTCTCTCTTGCCTCAGTACTAACTCTCCATAGTTTAATCAGTTTAGACCTTTTTTGCACCATCAGACAAAGATCAAAGTCTGCCTGGTCTTGTTTCTTGTAGCTCCAGCTTGCTGAAAACCCAATGGTTCTAGGAAGCTCCCAGTTGCTTCTCCCTCATGATCCTTGCTTGTGCCTCCCACATCTAGTTTGAACTATTGTTCCTCTACTTGTTCTTTCAACATCTTCTCCATTGTCACCGTCTCCAAGAAGCCTCCAGTACCCCAGCCATCTTTTGCCTTTCTATTAGCTGTGCCGTTATACTTTGTTTTCTTCTACCTCTTCCTTAAAACATCCTGAGTCTGAAGAACTTGTGAGTATGTTGTTATGTGTAATGTAAGGGTCTGTGTGAAGAGTGGGAGGTTCCATATATTGTTCCTGGAGCCCTTGGTTCAAATTTTGACTTTGCTGGCCACTATAGGCTTGCAACTTAAGTCAAGGTTCTTCATCTTTCAGCAAATGAAGTTCCTCATTTATGCATTGGGCATGTAATACCAGTGCTTCTCTGGATCTGTAGTTTGCATAAAGCTCTGGTGTGATGCATTTGCATAGCTGTACTCTAGCAATTCCAGTTCCTATCATCTTACTAGTCTTATATATAATGCCTGTCATAGAGGCACTTACATATTTCTGAACATAAGGGAAGGAGGAGGGACAAACTCAGAGCAAAAATAAACTACCAAGAAGGTTCCTAGGCTGCCACATCAGTGTAAGAAAAGTGGGGTGCCTTGAAACAAGAGAACTGTGCCCACACAACTATGGAGACTAAAGATCCAAAATACAGGGCCCATGTTTCCCTTAGCTCAAAGACAAATTCTGCTGTGTCTCCCAGGCTTTTGGAAGGGGTTCAAAATCCTTTGTGCTTCTGGCCTGGAGCTGTAGTAGCCAAGCTCTGATCCTGTCTTTCATATAGAGTTCACCCCCAGGTTTGCGGTTTCTCATCTATTCCCAAGTCTTCTTATGAGGTTATTGGCTATATTGAGTTAAGGAGCCATGTACTCCACCTCATCTTAATTATACCCATAGGGAATGCTTTGCAAGGACTCCAGAAAGCTGTTTTATAAGCAACCATTTAACAGATACCCCCATCTAGAGACTATCTGGTAAGTTGCATATCACTGATTCTTCCATCTATCTCTGAATTATACAAATGCCTCAAAAACATTATAGGCTGAATATGGGGCTTCCCCAGCTACCCAATTGCCAAATGGCACAGAAGAAGGATTTATTTCTAGACTACCTTCGGGAGCCCCGGCTCCTTATTCACATATCTAACCTTCACCAGCACATGAAGAAACAGATGCAGGACACCATGTCTGTGTGGCCTGCTACAGGGGACTCCAGGGATTATGCCTATGCCCAGTTTCCAACTCCATTATGAATGATGACAGGTTCTAGCAGCTCAGAGGAGACACTATCCCAGAGTAAATAAACAGGGACAGCTTGATGGAAATGGGTGGAAAATAGGTTCCCCAAGGAAGTGCTTGGAATCCCTCTCTTTTAGCTTCAGTCCACATTCTTTTTTCCCCTATGTCTTTCTTTTTTATCCCCTTCTCTCTTTGTTGAAATATGTTTACATATAGTTTATTCCTACTCACCCAAGATAGAGAGGGTAATGATGGGCTAAAGGAATGATTGTATCAGAGTCTGTCTTGGTAAAGTGATGAGTTTATTGGAGTTATTTACAGAAGCATGAATGAGGGATTATTTATGTGAATATGGAGAATGTGGGCAGCTACATCAGCAGAAAGTCCTCCCCAGCATGAGAGTGACTTAGGAAAGCTGGGGCAGTGGAGTCCGTGTGCTACTGACAGACAGCTCTGGTTTCCAACCTCCTTACACAACCTTGAAGAGGGATATCCTGAGTCCAGTGAGCTTCATGATCCTCCTGAATCTTCCTCTTCTTCAAGGAGTGAATGGTTCAACCAAGAGATAAGAGCTAAGTAACACCATTTGTGTGAGGGTGTGTGTCTTTCTTGCTATACACACATTATAATGAATTGATTGATCTATCTGCTATGTCTGTTTTCAGTACAGAACCCACCATTGTAAGACTTCTCCCAACCCATTCCATCCATTCAGCCCTAATCTAATCTGAGCTAGACCCTTTAAGTGATGGACACCCCTACATTATAGATTCAGGCAGACTCTATTTATGTTATGTAGGACACTGAACAAATCTACCACTTCTTTCCCTCTGCTTCACTGTTACTTGAAAGAGAAGATTAAGAACTCCAACGTTGCACAGCAAGCCACATAGGCTCTGGCATCCGGTGCAGGATTATTTCCTCCTAGGAAGCACATGAGCCTTAAAGAGGGCCTGCTTTGCCTCATCCTCTTCATCTCTGCGCACCTGTTTCCAAGATAAGCTTCCAGGAACCCTGTGTTCAGTGCAAGTGGCGGTATGTGGAGTTCAGAGACAGCTGCCTCCCCAAAGTGACACACATCAATGGGAACCTCATGGTGCAAAGGGGAAGCCACTGCCTGCAGAAGTTTCCTGGAATGAAAAGTAGATGGCCTGCAGTCCTTCACCTTTACCAATTTGTTATGCTGTGAGCAAAACCATTTAGACCCCTATGGGTCAGACTGCTTGCAGTGCATGGAAGCTAGCCTTCCCATAAACTACAGACACATCCTCTGCTATTAGAAGACTGTGGTAGAAAGCATCCCTCTTTGGTCCACTGTGTTGGGAAGTTATTGAATGAAATCTATTGTAGTGAATAGAGTCTAATCAGCCTTACCTCATTTTAAAGCACAATATCTCTTTTCTCTTTTTTGAAATATTTCAAATGGCTCTTCAATATTTGAAGTGATGTCTAATCATCTGTGAAATCAACCGTGGACTCTCAGGACCTCATAAACAAAAGAAAATGCTGGAACTATTCATCATTTCAAGTACATATATTCTATAATTTCTTTCAGGAAGTGACATTACATCTCTATTATTCTTTTTTTTTTTTGCTATCAGAATGTAGGTTGACTTTAAGCATAATTCTGCCATAAATTCAAAAGTTTATTATGGAGACTTATTATAGTTTGATTTAGTACCAGTCTATCCTATTGCAGCTAGTATTTTAAGTTACTTGCAGTTGCTTTCTGAGATTGTTGTGTGGTCTTTTGTTTTGCTTAGGAATATGTCCCTCTGCAGAGTGGTGGCAAAGATAAAACACTTATTGCAACTGTGACCATAACCTCCTACCCTTGGTCTTAAGGAGTCTCAAGTCAATTTCCCCCTTTTTAAATGCAGGGAATGTCTGTCTATATAATTAAAGTTGTCCTTTGTAGTGTCTTAAAAAAAAGATAAGACACTTGCTACTAATTCTTTGAATTTGTACAAGTAAGAAATGGGTGGGGCAAATAGAAAGCCCACTGGATTTGTTACATTTCAAGAACTTAAACCAAGAAGAAACATTAGAGCTTTTCTGTTTGGGGCTCCTATTTTGTTGTTCAGCTGAAAGATACAGTTACATTAGTTCAGTAAGAGTCCTTGTGGATTGTGGCCTGCCAGTAGCCATATAGCCATCCAAGACACAGGTCACATTAGAGAAAGTAGATGGTACTCAAACCTGTCCTTCCGGGATGTCACATGCCACTAGAACTGTGTCTGCTTTCCCACTTTTTTTCTTGTCAGGGTTTCCTCACATAGTTAATCCTAAAATTTGAAGATCTCTCCTAAGATGTCCCAATTCTCCTATTCTGTAAGCCACACCTGCCATAACTTCTGGTTTTTGGGCAAGGTTAGAGGAAGTCACATCCATACATCAATAGAAACTGTTGCTGTATTTAAGGAGAGATTCAATGCCCCAAATATTCAAAGAAATTGTATCATCACCATTTTTGTGACTATTTTTTTTCCATAGATATTACCCACAGGCCCTCTCAGCTTCTGAGCCCATTCTACAGTTCACCGGCCAAAACTTCTCTGATATTCAGAATGAGATTGAGTTCTTGTCACACCAACCTTGCATTCTTGTTGATTGTACTTGGCTTGAATCACATATGCTCTGGTCTTTTCTCAGCTCAGGCACTTGGAAACATCGATCTCACATCTCTATCATTTGAAAATGGTTTTCTTGGAGCGTCTGTGAGAGCGATATAGAAGCAGACCACTGTAATTCAATACCATGATGGTGTTCCAAAACATATCACATTTTCTTTCTTTTTAAAAAAGATTTTATTTCATTTTGTTTATTCCTTATAGATCTCTATGGTAGGCCCTCCTTCTTATCCTTTCAGGCCTGCCCTCCCTCCATCTTCCTCCTATCCCCTTCTCTTATTCCTCAGATAAGGGAGCCTCCCCAAACCCATGGCCTCACATCAAGTACCATTAGGACTACGCACATCTTCTTCCCCTGTCTCCTGGCAAGGCAGCCCCACCAGGAGGATGTGATCAAAAAGTAGGTAAAGGAGTCCATTCAGAGACAGTCCCCACTCCTGTTTCTAGGAGACCCTCATGATGGCCAAGCTGGTGCCTAGGTTGAGTTCATGCATGGTCCTTGATTGGTGTGTCAGTCTCTATGAGGCTCCTGGGCCCAGGTTAATTGGCTCTGTTGGTCTTTTTGTGGAGCTTTCTGTTCCTGCTGTGTCCTTCTGTTCTTCCCCCAACTCATCTACAATACTGTCTGAGCTCCCTGCAATGTTTGGCTGTGAGTCTCAGCATCTGTTTTAATCCGCTGCTGGGTGAAGCCTCTCAGAGGACAGCTATGCGAGACTCCTTAACATTAATAGTGTCAGTGGTTGGCTCTTTCCCATGGGGTGGGTCTCTGGTTGGTCTAGTTATTGGGTGGACATTCCCTTAGTGTCTGCTCTATCCTTATTCCTGCTTATTTTGTAGGCAGGATACATTCTAGGTCAAAGTTTGTGTGGGTGGGTTGGTGTTCCACCAGGAGTTTTGTCTAGATAGAGGGTGTCCTCTTCAGTCTCCATGATCCATGATACTAGGACTCTCAACTAGAGTCACCTCCATATCCTCCCAGAAGCCTGCCCTGTGCAGGTCTCCAGCTTGTATCAGAGATGCCCCTGCCCAAACACATTTTCAATAAATTCTGTTTTCGTTTGCACCAAGGAACTTTATTCCTGCTTCTTATGGAATGCAAAGAATAATGTCTCAATTATCTGGCCAGCTCACCAGTTTAGAGATACAACTGCTAAAGTTTGGGGACCAGCAGAATATAGAGCATGACAGAGCTAGGCTCTTGATAGCCACCACCATTATCATGCAATCATGTGAGTTTGCAAATTACAACTTATGAAGAACTTTGTATAAACTTCTTTATTATTATTATTATTATTATTATTATTATTATTATTATTATTTATTAATTTGTTCTTGTTACATCTCAGTGGTTATCCCATCCCTTGTATCCTCCCATTTTTTCCTCCTTCCCATTTCCCCTTATTCCCCTCCCCTATGACTGTTCCTGAGGGGGATTACCTCCCCCTGTATATGCTCATAGGGTATCAAGTCTCTTCTTGGTAACCTGCTGTCCTTCCTCTGAGTGCCACCAGGTCTCCCCCTCCAGGGGACATGGTCAAATGTGAGGCACCAGAGTACGTGAGAAAGTCATATCCTATTCTCCACTCAACTGTGGAGAGTGTTCTGACCATTGGCTAGATCTGGGTAGGAGTTTAAAGTTTACCACCTGTATTGTCCTTGGCTGGTGCCTTAGTTTCAGCGGGACCACTTGGCCCAAATCTGCCTATCATAATGTTCTACTTGTAGGTTTCTAGGACCCTCTGGATCCTTCTATTCTCCCATGCTTCTCTCATCTAGAGTCCCAATAGGATGTCCTCCCCTCTGTCCCAGTTTCCTGGTAAGTGTAGGCTTTCATGGGACATGCCCCTTGGGCTAGTATGCAGATATAAGTGAGTATATACCATTTGAGTCTTTCTGCTTCTGGGTTAACTCACTCGTTATGATCATTTCCAGCTCAATCCATTTATCCACAAATTTTGGGAATTCCTTGTTTTAAATAGCTGAGTAGTATTCCATAGTGTATATGTACCACAGTTTGTTTATCCATTCTTCTACTGATGGACACTTAGGCTGTTTCCATGATCTGGCTATTATGAATAAGGCTGCTATGAACATGGTTGAGCAAATTTTCTTGTTGTGTGCTGGAGCATCTTCTGAGTATATTCCAAGGAGTGGAATAGCTGGGTCTTGAGGAAGCCCTATTCCCAGTTTTCTGAGATAGCACCAGATAGATTTCCAAAGTGGCTGTACTAGTTTGCATTCCCACCAGCAATGAAGGAGTGTTCCTCTCTCTCCACATTCTTGCCAACATGTGGTGTCACTTGAATTTTTGATCTTAGCCATTCTGATGGGTGTAAGATGGAATCTCAGAGTTGTTTTGATTTGCATTTCCCTGATGACTAAGGATGTTGAGCATTTATTTAAGTGTTTCTCAGCCATTTGATATTCCTCTGTTGAGAATTCTCTGTTTAGTTCCAAGCCCCATTTCTCAATTGGTTTATTTGGTTTGGTGGTGTTTAATTTCTTGAGTTCTTTATATAATTTGGATATTAGACCTTTGTCAGATGTAGGGTTGGTGAAGATCTTTTCCCAGTCTGTAGGCTGTCACTTTTTTCTGTTGACAGTGTCACCTGCCTTACAGAAGCTTGTCAGCCTTATGAGGTCCCATTTAGTAATTGTTGGCCTCAAGGCCTGAGCTGTTGCTGTTCTGTTCAGGAAGTTGTCTCCTGTGCTCTTTCCCACTTTTTCTTCTAACTGATTTAATGTCTCTGGTTTTATGTTGAGGTCTTTAATCCACTTGGACTTGAGTTTTGTGCATGATGACAATTATGGGTCCAGTGACATTTTTCTACATGTAGACATCCAGTTAGACCAGCACCATTTGTTGGAGATGCTATCCTTTTTCCATTGAATAGATCTGCCTTCTTTGTCAAAAATCAAGAGACCATATGTGAGCAGATTCATTTCTGGGTTTTTGATTCGATTCCCTTGATCAACCAGCCTATTGCTGTGCCAGTACCATGCTGTTTTAATTACTGTGGCTCTATAGCACAGCTTGAGATCTGGTATGGAAATTCTTCTGGAGGATCTTTTATTGTATAGGATTGTTTTATCTATTCTGCGTTTTTTGTTTTTCCATATGAAGTTGAGAATTAATCTTTCAATATCTTTAAAATATTGTGTAGGCATTTTGATAGGGATTGCATTGAATCTGTAAATTGCTTTTGGTAAGGTGGCCATTTTTACTATGTTAATTCTCCCGATCCATGAACAAGGGAGATCCCTCCATCTTCTGATGTCATGTTCAATCTCTTTCTTCAGAGATTTAAAGTTTTTTTCAAACAAGTCCTTCACTTGCTTAGTTAGAGTTACTCCTAGATATTTTATATTGTTCTTCACTATCATGAAGGCTATAATTGAGAAATGGGCCTCAGAGCTAAACAGAGAATTCTCAACAGCAGAAGCATGAGTGGCTAAGAAACACTTAAAGAAATGCTCAACATCCTTAATCGTCAGGGAAATGCCAATCAAAACAACTCTGAGATTCCATCTTACTCCCATCAGAATGGCTAAGATCAAAAATTCAAGTGACACCACATGCTGGCAAGAATGTGGAGAGAGAAGAACACTCCTTCATTGCTGGTGGGAATGAAAAGTAGTACAACCACTTTGGGAATCCATTTGGTGCTATCTCAGAAAACTGGTAATAAGGCCAGAACATTGAAACAGCCCAAGTGTCCCTCAGTAGAAGAATAGATAAACTGTGGTACATTTACACTATGGAATACTATTCAGCTATTAAAAACCAGGATTTCCCAAAATTTGTGGACAAACGGATTGAACTAGAAATGATCATAATGAGTGAGTTAACCCAGAAGCAGAGAGTCAAATGGTATATACTCACTTATATCTGGACAGTAGCCCAAGGGGCATGTCCCATGAAAGTCTTCACTTATCAGGAAAGTGGAACAGAGGAGAAGACTTCCTATTGGGACTCTAGGTGAGAGAAGCAAGGAAGAATGGGGAAATAGAAGGACCCAGAGGGTCCTGGAAACCTACAAGTAGAACATTATGATGGGCGGATCTGGGCCCAGGGGTCCTGCTCAAACTATGGTACCAGCCAAGGACAATACGTGCAGTAAACTTCAAACCCCTACCCAGATCTAGACAATGGACAGGACATTCTCCACAGTTGAGTGGAGAGTGGGGACTGACTTACACATGAACTCTGGTGCCCCATATTTGACCACGTCCTCTTGATGGGGAGGCCTGGTGGCACTCAGAGGAAGGATACCAGGGTACCAAGAAGAGACTTGATACCCTTTGATCATATACAGGGGGAGGAGGTCCCCCTCAGTCACAGTCATAGGGGAGGGGAGTAAGGGGAAAATGGAAGGGAGGGAGGAATGGGAGGATATAAGGGATGGGCTAACAATTGAGATGTAATATAAATAAATTAATAAAACATATTTAAAATATAATGAAAAATATCAATAAATATAGTGAGCCTGTGATTCTAGTAGAATCCTTTTATCAGATGTTTTCATAGTTAGAAAAAAAGGAGCTAGGGAAAATGTGGTTAGTGGCAGGTGACTTTCTAGGAAGACATACAAAGAAGCAACCAGTAGTAGACAGAAGCCACTAGGAAAAAAATCTAAAACAGGAAATAGATATTTCCTCAACCTCAGAGGTAGCTTCCTTCAGTAGAATATCATGAATAAAGATGTGAGTTGAAGGACTCAGTTTCTTTGGACCCATTGATGTCCAACTTATTGTTATTTTGACCAAACAGAATCACCTGGGAAGGTAGTCTTAGTGATGGATGTCTAAACCAAGTTAGCCTGTGGACATGTCTGTGGGAGATTGTTTCAATTAAGTGATGGGGGAAGACCCAACCCAGAGTGTACACCACCATTCCCTAGGCATGGGGTCCAGAACTATGTGAGTGGATGAACTGAAACAAGCAAAACCACACTCCTCCAGTTTCCTCCGCTCTCAACTGTGAATGTGATATGACTCGCTGAGTGCCTACCATGATGCTTCTGCTATTATGGATGATAACTTGGGACTGAAGGATGAATAGCCCTTTCCCCCATAAGCTGATTTTTATCAGGGTGGTTTTTTTTGTTTTTTGTTTCTAATCACAGCAACAGAAATTATCTAGGCTAATGAGATGGGTCAGCAGATTAAGATGCTTGTAGGCAAATGTGATGAGAACCTGTATTTAGTTTTATACAGAGAGAGAATCAACTGCAGAAACACACCCACATATGCACATGTCTTCCACACATCTATGTTGTGGTACACACTCACATGATAGGTTTTTTTTTCCCAAGAAGTAAATACTTGAAATGGATTTGGAAGAGTCCCAGGAGTTTTCCATGTAAGCTGGGCCTTTGCAGCAAACATAGGGCTTTGTGCTAAGTCCTGCCTCCTTCTAGCAGAATGACATCCGAATGTGATTAAATAAAGCTGGAGTACAGAGTCTAAGCAGAGAGTAGCTATGGGACATGAAGAAAGGGTCTCCAGTGTTACCATTTCCCTGCTCTGCCATATAGTCTAGGGAAGCAGCCCACTCCTAGACATTGGTGCTCCATTGAAATAATTTGTTCTACTAGAAACACACACACACACACACACACACACACATGAGTATATATGTATTATATGTATGCACATCCACTTATGTGCATAATATATACACATATACACATACATACATATGCAAATACTCAGACAGACACATATACCCCACATACAGATATATGTATGTATACACATACCATAGACACATATATAAAAACATACACTCACATACATATATACACATACAGATACACACAACATATGTATGTATACATACCCACTTATATAACATATACATATATAAACTACATAGACATTCACATATATATATATACATATAGATACACACAATTGCCTACTCATTTGTGCATATATAATTTTTGCTGTGACAAGTCATCTTTTGAATCCAATGCCAGAAATAATTGTTTTGAAAATCAAAGTTTTATTTCTAAGTAATTGTTTTCTCATTTGTGTTTTCATTTATAACAGGAAACTCTGAACACACTACAGCTCACTGTGTGGGAGGAGAACTTAAAGAAGAGGAGTTTTCATTTCTCACTTTGAGTTTGAACTCTTATAGGCAACAGGAAAGAGATGAGGGATGGGGAGAGAGAGGGCGAGAGAGGGGAAGGAGGAGGAGAAGAAGGGAGAGGAGGGGTGGGGGGGGACTAAGCAAAGAGACACAACCTTGAACGTGTGAGGAATTATTCACCGAGACAGGTTCAAGTTCCTCTCTCTGCCTTTGGGCCTATAACATACAGGATACATGGATGTGATGTAATGGAGGTCCTTCCTGCCATGTCACCTGCTGCCTCACTGATCAACAGGGTAGATTCAGCTGAACTGTCTGGCAGAACTGAACTATGCAGGAGTTCCTCCTGCCTTTCTCACCACTCAAGATGTCTTTGTTCTGAAGCTACCTGCTCTGTGGAAGAGGACCTTTTTCAGTCAATAAAATCCTAGCAACAGTCCTGCCTGCTAAACTTCTAAACAAACTCTCGAGGATAGAGGCCCATGTTTGAGGTTCTCATGTCATAGGCCACAGGAACCATCATCAGGAGCACTCCACAAGGTGGATTGCCAGCTGAGCCAGCAAATCTCCTTGTCCAGCCTAGCAGGGGTGTACTCAGAGGCATGGAGTGGCACGTGGAGAAAATGGATGTGTGAACTAAGCTCCTAATCTCTAGCTGCAGAGAGTGTCAGAAGGGAAACATTAAAGCATGCCTCATATGCCAGAAAAGGGGCAGGCATGAATTGAAATCGGCTGCATGCCTTAAGGACCAGGGAAGGGGAGTTAAAAAAAGCCAATAGAGTGTCTGAATCAGACAAAAGGGACATGAGCAAAATCCATGACACCAGAGTGTGTGTATGGCTGTCATTCACCAACGAGTGCTTTGAACAGCTCAATGCTCTGAAGTCTGAAGTTAAAACCAACACAGAAACACAATTATGGAAAATCTTAAATGAAAACTCTGAAGGTGTTGAGCTAATTCTTCATTGAGAAAGTTAAGATTTTCCACAGGAAGACAGAAAGAAACAGAACCACAAAGCAAATTAATTTGCTTATTGAAAGCAAAGTACATTTTTACCACTATCCTCCTTCCATCAGTGAATACTCAGGGGCAACATAAGAGGAGCATCTATGGGGACGATGAAAAGGACAAGCTGAAGAAAGATAGACAAATTTAGAGGGAGGGAGGAAGGAAGGAAAGAAAGAAGGAAGGAGGGAAGAAAGGAAGGGAAAGAAAGGGAGAAAGAAAGAAAGAACATAGGAAGGGAGAAAAAAGAAGAAAAAAGGGAAGAAAGAGGGATGGGTGGAGGAAGGATAGGGGGAGGGAGGAGAAAAATAGAAGGTTAAATGAATGGCGGCAGGGATGAGTGGATGAAAAATCAGTAAAGTGTCATACTACATTGATGAAACAACGTTTTCTGCACGTCCCTGAGCCCTTATACAAACATACCTAATATGTACGGAAATTGCTTGCCTGGAACTATTTGTTGTTTGAATACAAACAAACCTTGCCATCACTCTTGGTAGAGCCAGTGCTTTTGAGGAAGGTATGCATTCTTATCTTCTTCCTTGGACATTTTCCTTTGCTTTTTGTCTCTCTGCATATGCCTCTGCTGCGGGTTAATGGGCACCTTGGCCATTTAAGAACATAAAATGTACAGTGTCTTTATAACCCATCATGTGCAACTAGGCACATCCCATCTTAAAGACATTAAGCAGCCTAGATTATGGTCATATCAAGGGCAATTATCCCTCTGACTTCATTTTATAGCCTTAAAACCTTTAGATTAGCAATAACAGCAGCCCCCATACAGACCACCAGGACAGAGGGCAGGAGACAGGTAACCCCATGCCAGTGTCTGGACTGTTAACAAGTGGAAAATAGAGCTGTGCTATACTGCCAGATGGTCACCGTGAAGCGTGTCTCACCAGAAAGAAGGTACAGACATGGATCAGTGCAGAAACAGCTCTGCAGGCCAGACTTTGTGTCAGCCCTGGACCAATTCTCCCCTGTGGATGCCTTTTGAGTTGCAGCCCCATTCATAACATGCAGCCCCTGCCAGAGGCATGTTTTCTTGGCCGTGTCCTCTTGCAACCTGCTTGCCGTAATCAGTATCTTGTCTTTCATTTACTGAACATCCCGCCATTTAGTGTAATCCTCCTTTGAACCGTCTCACGCTTTCTTCTGAACCAACATCTGCCTTTCTGAAGCTTTTCTGATTAAAACAAAAACAAAAACTAAACAAAAAACCCAAATATAAACATGAAAAAAGACCCACTTGTTAAACTGGGGGTCGGGGGTCCCTGGGATAGGATAAACCAAATGCTAAGATAAGATGATCTTGAAAGCTTGATGAATATACAAAGGTGGAAAGACAAGTCTTCCTTCCGGCACACCAGGAGCTGTTTTTTCCCTATGTAAAAAGCGAGGAGCTTGCCTCCAGCTCTTGGAAAGCATCACATGCCATCTGTTGCATAATACCATTATCCAAGTAGCTATGATGCAGGAATGCTCTTAAAAGAAGAAGTTTTCAAATATTGAAAAGGAAACACATTTTGTGGTTATCTAATATTTAAAGGGCTCTTAGAATAGGGTGTTATAGCTGACAGAGCAAGTTTTAGTTCCCTTTGAATCTGTCTTGTTTTTATAAAATACAATAAAATGACCATCATGGCATCGCCTACTTGCTTTGTCTAAATGTCTCTGTATGTTTTATTGTATTTTACTCACTTACCATCGATAAAAGCCACAGGACCTGGCACACATACAGGGACCCCCTCTGAGGGCACCTCCTCCTGGCTCCACATTCTCCATTGCTGAGGAAAGAAAAGGTCACATACCTCCTGACATTTATAATGAAACAGGGTGATCTTTGTCTGACTATGAAGAGTGATCTGACAGGGTTTCTTCCCATTTAACAGATGAGAATATCTATACCAGCAAGACTAAACCAGGCAGAAGTGGCCAACAGCTGAGGACCCCTTTCTAGCCTTGACTACACTGTGATGCTTAAGTTTTCAGGGTTTAGTGTTCAGTGATGCTCCATGGACCAGTGATGCTAAGGGAATGATCTGCCTAAGGCTGCTTTCTTCCTTCCCTCCCTGACCATCAGAGCATGTAAGAAACTGGCATCATCAAGGATCTGAGAAGCTCTTAAGAGATGACACACTTGAATGCTGTTCCCAAGATAACCAGAAAAGAGTTAACACTGCCTACAGTGGGAAAAAGACATGCTGTCTTGATTAGCTTATGAGAAGTTAAGGGGACCTTAGTATATGAGGTATCAACTAACTGTGCCTAAAGGCTTCCTTAAGAATGAAGTAGAACACAGAAGAGTTCATGGGACCCTTTTGAGATCCTACATTTATTGCCTAAAATGATCGATAACTAGATACCTCTTATCAGTGCTTCTTTTCCATTCTGACCATGAGAATCATGGGACTTCCCATGACTGTGAATCCAGCAATCATTCATCACTGACCACTGCATTGAGAAGTTGTGGTTTTTTGCTGCAGCCATGTACTGGATCTCTCTGTGCAACTCTATCTCCAGTGTTTGTGTTGAGTGTATGTACATGTGCACTTGTGTGTGTGTGTGTAAATCCATGTGTCTGTGCATGTATGTGTTTGCGTAAGTGTATACACACACACACACACACACACACACACACACATTAATGTAAGCTATGACTGATAAATGCAGGGACTACACACTCTTTCCAGAATTCTTCGTGGAGCTACAAATGAGGCTCCTGCCTGCTGCCTGTAGCTCTATCAGGATGACATGTTCTGAAAAATAGAGTTTAAAGAAGAAAAAGAAAATCACACCATGAAAGGAGGCCTTCAAGTTCAGTCCACAAGTATGTTGATCACCTGGAAATGCAGTACTCCATGGTTCTTCTCTCCTTCAAAGAGATGTAAGTCCAGGAGAGGGATTTGCTGAGAGCATCCCTTTGGGATCCACCCATGATTCAGGCCATGGCTTTGCTTTTCTGGTTTGTTTTCAAGAATGAGTAAGGAGGGCAGGTCCCTGGAATCAACCCATCCTTAGCCAGCATGGCATTCTTCCTACGAAACCTTTACTCTAGAGTTTTCATCAGCCTGGTTATGACACTTCCAATGCTATGCTTTAGCTTCTCAATCCCAGGACTGTTGGTTGTGTAGGATATTACCAGAGATAGAGAGTAAGAGTTTGAGGACCCAATTCTTATTTAGCTTTAAAGTGGCTCTGGTTCTGGGTAGCATGAGTGTGGAAGGAGCCCTTAGCCATCTCTTGGATGTGGAAAAGGGTGATCTTACAGTGTTGGAAGTAAAAATAATGCTTAGGGACTACAATAATTGCTGTGGCTTCACTGTTAGCACAGAGGTATAGTGACATTCAGATGGTGAATGTCCTTATAGCTATAGTCTAGCTCAAAGTGTACTGACTGGGCCTGTGAAAACCCTCTTATAGCAATTTCCCTAGTCTCTCGTGTGTACAGTAAGGTTGTTCAAATTAAAGTCTGTTTGTGAAGAATCTTGTCATGGGACTTAAGCTGTGGGGTGAGGGCTATCATAATAAAAACACCACATGATCCCCTATGGCAGTGCTGTGTTTTCCTACATGTGTTTGCTATGGAAGACTGCAGGCATTGTATGAGCCAGAGAGAGAAAATGTCCCTATAGTAGGTCTATTCAGTGGTCTAGGCAACTCTTCCATCAGATCTGACAGTGATGATAGTGGTGGCAGAAGATGCACTATGGAGACTATGTCAAGAAATAGTGGAAGGTCAAGGGTCCCAGAACAATAACATTCTATGCAGAACAAGTACTTATAAGGTAGTCACTTTCAGGTCTAGACCACTTTTCCAGAGCATGGAGGCTTGAGAGGAATGATGCTGCTCTTCTATGGCAAACACACAGTTATAATAAACACAGAGCCTTGATCATGAGTCACCAAGTAAGCATATATCCTGGTTGCCTTCTAAAAGTATATGCCCGAGCCTCCTGGGTACATATGACAGATAGCTCCACAACATTTGACATCTAATATGAGATGAAAATTAGACACTGATAATAAAGACTAAACAAAAAAAGAGGCATGAGTAGTTGGCAAAGCCACATGGCCTTGACTCAATAGTGTGCATGTGTGTGCACATGTGTGTGTGTGTGTGTGTGTGTGTGTGTGTGTGTGTGCATGTGAAGGAGAGAGACAGAGAGACAGAGACAGAGGCACAGTGACCAACATATCATTTACTGAGCTCCTCCTGCCACAAAACATTAATGCACCAAGTGACTTCTTGCTTTGTTCATTTATTTGTCTGTTCTTAGCAACAGATTGAGGAGTTAAAAATGGCTTAACTCAACTTGCACGTTGACATAGCGCTACATGAGGAGCCATTCTGTCATCTTTGGTGCTGATGTTCAATACAATGATCTCTGCCCTGTCCCCACCAAAAAAAAAAAAAATGTTGGCTAACTAATATTTCTTCCTTTTACAAAAAGGACTGTGTGAATTTTAAGGGTCTCAGGGTTGGTCCAGGAAGGAACTATAAACAGGAAAGAGACTAACATAGCACCTGGGGGATGTGCATCTACAGAGTTCATGGGTGAGTCTCATAGGAAGAGAACTTGCTGTGACCCTTTCACAGTTACCACCTAGATGAGAAATGGACCAAGAGTAACAGAGAGAACATCTTACTGGGTTCTCATCTCACTAGGTGCTGCACCTTGTGTCTCAGCAGCGAAAGTCCTGAGGTGGAGAGCTCCTTTGGGGGGCAGCAATGGGGGTTTATCATCCTCTGGTGAGCTGATGTGGTGCAGTTTTGCAGGATGTGAAAAGATTAGAGTCTAAGTACTTGAAGTATATTTCCCTAGACTCTACTTGAAGTTGGATATATAGAATTCCGATTTGATATCCACAGGCTGCTGGCTGCTGGTTCTAGCTGACTGGGATGATGAGAGCAGTTTGGGGTTGATGCATCAGGACCATGGCTGGCACCTTACATAACAGAATCAGGTGTCTTGCCCTGGATTGCACACCCTGGGAAAGGTGAAACAAGAACTGAACTGAGATTAGCATCCTCCATTCCATCAGACAAGCATTATCTATGCCATTCTTTGCAAGATGAGCTTTCTCAGCTTACAAATAATGGGTATCAAGTACTAAGGGGAATTGATCTCCAAAGTGTCACTAACGAAGACAGTGAGGCAGATTTTCAAAGAATGAGTGCTTTACTTTCTCTCTGAAATCGTACTGGAGAGAGGAAGGAAATGAGAAAGAAAGAAAGGAAAGACCTGAATAGGGAGAAAGGGGAAGGGAGTGATGAAGGAACATGGACAGAAATGGTGCAATGTCTACCCATCAGAAAACAGCATGTCACATTAATCCAGGGCTGTTTTCAGATGGATTTCTTGGAGCTTTAAATTCTCACCACACAAAATAGACTCCGTTTGTCTCTCCACATTCACTTCCCTCCTCTTGCCTGTTTTCCTTTGCCTTGGCCTTTATTTGAACGAGAAGGGGCTGCAAACAAACAAAGCCTGTTTTGCCTCCACTGTTGATAATGAGAAAATGAAATCTATGTCACGAGTAACTTACAAAGGAAGAGGGCAAGCACCTGATACAGCTGAGTGGAAGAGAGTTGTTAAAATGCTGCTGTTCTTCAGCTCTTAAATTTGACCTCCTAAGCCGCTTTGTCTGTCTACCACCCTTGTCCTATTTTCTTCTTTTGAATATTTGGCCTTTCTCCCCCTTTTATGTCTCCCTACATTGTAGGAATCCACAGGCAACAACTTGGATGCAAGATGCTCACCTGTCAAAGCATGTGACACTTCAGAGAAGAAGCAAAATGAATCCTGTGAATCTTAGCATGCTCAAGAGCACATTATGTGCATAAAGGAAAACTTAGAAGAGGCTATTTGCCATTTAAGTCAATAGAAATGGTGTCTCTCTGCTCTTGTGACCTCTGATAGATTATCTTAATTTCTTTGGCTTTAGTTTTCCAACTGTAAAAAAACTGGAAGGGGAAAATATATTAAGCACTTAAAATGTGTCAGCCATGTAAAATATGCCCATCTTACTTTCTTTCACAATGACCTGTATGGAAGCGGGGTTGGGGGGGGGGTCTCAGACAGAAATGTTTTGTGCCCAGTGTTAGAAGAAAAGTTCTAGGGCACAGAATAGAATCTGTGTGGAGACCTGACATCCCAGTTCAGTTGGTTAGTCCCTTGAGAAAGTGACTTCTGGGAGGATGGCTTACCTCAAGCAATGCTAAAGACATAGGTGGAATAATTAGTCCTTTAATCAGGCACTAGATTTTCCTTCCCAGAGTCACTGCTCCTAGTGCAGATGTTTTCGGACTGCAGTCACCTAAGGTTGCAGGCCTCCTCACTTTTCTAAAAAGTCTAACGTTTCCTTCTTCTGTATTTTCTCTGAGCATGGTTTTCTTAACACTGTTTCCAACCTTTATATTGGGCTTTCTTTCTCTTTCTTTAAAGCCCCTCTCTCCATGGTGTAGGTGCTTGTCCACCATATGGTCTCCATGCCAACTTAAAATGACACGACTTCTTTTTATTACTCTCCTTCATTCTGCTTCTCTCGATAGGCACTGAGGTTTTACAGTTTTCCTACCCTGGATTCTTCTTTTGAAAATAATTAAGTTGTCTTGGAATGCCTGTTTGAGTCTATTCATAAATTCTTTTATTCACAGACTAAGAACCCTCCAAAGGAACCCTCAACATTTTAATTTTTTTCCTATTGTTTAACATGCATAGTGTGTGTGTATACTTACACGTAGGTATGTGTATGAACACGCATTAGTGTGATGGAAGCCAGGTGTATGCTGCCATGTTTGGCATTTACATGAATTCTGGAGATCCAAACTGAGGTATTCACAAACAACCACTGAACCCTTTCTCACCTTGATTGCTCTGATTTTTAAGTTATTTTCATCAATACTATTGACTTTTCTGGTTTCATTATTAAATATATTGACATGAAACTATTAACATATTATTTGCTTCTCTGAAGGAGTTGATGTACTTTGGGTTTATTTTTGTGTGTTTGAGGAACTACACCTATGGGGGCAAATGCTAAGTGTGTTAACTTATTATACTAACATTATGTCTTGGAGTAAATTCAGACATTCAGAAAAGATGTAACAATATGACAATGGATTTTGTTCTCTTTTTTTCTCTCACTCCCCCTCCATAATCTATATATGTATTTTATATTATATAATTGTGACCTAGTTGACAGAATGGTTGTAACCTTGATGCCACTTGGGTGAGATCTTCAAATGAGAAATTGTTTCCATTAGATTAGCCTGTGAGAATGTCTATGGGTTATTTTCTTCATTGTTGCTGATGTAGGAGAACCATACCCACTGTGCTTAGTACCATTCCTAGGCAGGTGTCTCTGGACTGTATAAATAAAGTAGCTGAGCAAGCCAAGGGGACAAACCAATAAGGGGAGTCCCCCATGATTTCTGTCCCAGGTTCCTGCCTTAGCTTTCCTTGGTGGTAGATTATATCCTGTAAACCAAATAATCATTTTTCCCCTAGATTAATTGGGCTAGTGTTTATCACAGCAACAGAGAAGGAAACTAAGACAATGATGTATAAAGGAAAATTATAGATGTTATGCCCTTTTCTTTTTTTGTTTAATTAATTTATTCAGATTACAACTTAGTTGTTATCCCATCACTTGTATTCTCTCGTTTCTCCCTCCCTCCTGCTTTCACCCTATTCCCCTCCCCTAGGTCTAAGACCGAGGGGGACCTCCTCCCCCACTATATGGTCATAGGCTATCAAGTGTCATCTTGGTAGCCTGCTTATTCTTTCTTTGAGTGCCATCAGGCCTCCCCACCAAGGGAAGGTGGTCAAATATGGGGCACCAGAGTTCATGTGAGAGTCAGTCCCCACTGTCCACATAACTGTGGAGAATGTCCATTTCTGTAGAATAAAAATGTTTGGTTCTTATCAACAAGAACATTCGTTCATATGACTATAATATAATTGTCAAAATTAGGAAGCTGGCCACTGATGCAAGCTAGTTAATTTCTTGGGGTTTTTTTCTTTTATGGGAATTAAATATCTATCTATCTATCTACCCTTAGTCTTCATATTCATTAGCCAGAAATTATTTAGGATAATTTAATGTTCTTTCCTGTGCCCTCTATGTTGGTGTCCTTGGTATTATTTTAATGATTATTCTTGTTGTTTTATTAAAAATTAATTATTACAGAGGGTTTGTGGAGGTTTGAATGAGCCCCATCAGCTCATATGTTTGGGTACTTGGTCCCATGTTGGTAGAACTATTTGGAAGGAATTCTTGACCTATCATTTTGATCTCTTAGGCAAAAATATCATAACCTTCACTTCTAGTTCTACGTGTTCTTGTTGGGAGAGGGGTATCACTGACGGGGAGGGACATCAAGATTTCCAAAGTCTACACCATTCCCAGTGAGCTCCTTCTTCCCTGCCCTGTGCTTATGGATCAAGATGTATGCTCTTGGCTATTGCTCCATCTCCATGCCTGTCTACATGGACTCTAACCTTCTGAAAATGTAGTTCCTAAATAAACACTTTTATTTATAAGCTGCCTTGGTTATGGTGCCTTATGCCAGCAACAGAACAGTAACTAAGACTGGTAACTAACTTTTTCTTACCTCAGACAAAATGCTATTTTTTTCAATGTTATCTGGGTTCTGTTTGCTCTAATTCAAAGCACTTTTTAGGCTTGGCACTTCCTTTCTACTTCTTGTGTATTTATGATACATCGGCTCATCATCTCTTCATGCAACATTGGTTTTCCATGTGGGATAAATTCAATTAACTTTGATAGAAAAGCACTAAAATGCCATTGATGACACTAGTGTTTGTTAGAAAGTGTCATTATTTTACCAATACGCAAGAAGAAAAGATGGGAAGAGTTGGCAGTGAGGCTCCTTGAGCGTGCTGCTGCTGACTTCTGCTGTTGCTGTGGAGTGGTTGGCTACTAGGGCAGGTCCTTCTGCAGGTATCATTTACTTTTGTTCGTGGAAGAATTTAGAATATTCTCATGCCATCTAGTGCTTAGTGCCTCATCATGGTGCATCTGAACAAGAATTTTTTTTTTTCCGTCTGAGTTCAGAGCTGTGAGATCAGAAGTGTACATCTTTCTAACAGTCTTGATTGTTTTTAGCTTTAATTGTATATAAATGAGTCTCACATCTCTTGTGACTAATATCTGTATCTGATGACTATATCATCACACATTTTCCTTTCATCCATACTTTTCCTTGTCCTCCTGTGCTGGAATCTGGAAGAAAGCTCTTCTCACACTACCTTACAGGTCCCTATCCCTTCAGCTCTTACTAACGATTTTGCCTGGCATGTCTGTTTAGTTCCCAAATTTTAATTGCTGCTGTCATGATTAAGTATTCTATTTAGATACTTCAAGATCTGTTTTGTCATGTTTAGAGTCTCATGTTACTTCTTTATTAGAGTCTCTTCTTACTTCTTTATTTCTTACTTAATAAAGTGTTTTGAGTGCCATCTTTCATAATTCTGAAACCTATAATTTTTGCATGTTTCTTTCTCTTGTGAGACCTTTGTAATATCTTCCTGGAGTCCCATCATGATTTTTCTTATAATTTTTTTGAACTGTGTGAGGGTAGGGAAAAAGAGAC
>OU015747.1:28277590-28298507 GCA_907169655.1 Acomys percivali | reverse complement strand
AATATCTTAGAGAACTGAGCTAATATGTAGACCCTGCTCAGCTTGTGAACTGAATAACTATTCTAGGTACCCTTTTATTTGAATCAGCAGTAAGTGAAAGAGCCAGGCAGTAGCAGCACACACCTTTAATGTCAGCATGCCTTTAATCTCAGCACTTGGGAGGCAGAGGCAGGTGGATCTCTGTTAGTTCTAGGCCAGCCTTGCCCAGAAAATGAGCTGTAGATAGATACACAGAGAAACTCTATCTAGAAAAAAAAATAGATAAGTGAAAAAGGGATGGTCTTGCCTAAGCCCACAATGATGCTAAGGAAGGAGAAATGAGGATTCGAATTTGATTCCTGCCACCTGGAACAGTATTCTAAAATCAGTCATATGCAAACTATAGAATCCTCGCTTTTTATAGTTCTGTTCATTGGAGCAGAACTTTGCATTTTGAACAATGTCTTGCTTCACTGACAAGAAATAACACAAAAGTAGTTTGACAGATCTCTCACATCCCGTGCTACAGTAAAAAAATATAGGGAAAGGATTTAATTCTCTGGCCTCCTAAACATATGCCCTCCATCGTCCACCCTAGAGAAAAAATAATTTCCATTTAAAAGGTATTTTGACGTTGATTAGTTGAGAGACAGGTCCCATGTAACTCAACTGCTTGAAAATAAAGTCATAGCTAATGGCTCTTCCTGGACTCAGGCAAAGAAACAGGGTACACGAGCTGAAGAAGCATCTGTCTTTTCATATGTATGAACAGGTCTGTTATAAATCCTACAGGATTCTGCAGCTTCATTATGACGAAGACTCTGTATGATCATTTGAAAGACCATCTGCTCCAGGGTTAGGATCATATCCTAGCTGGGCTTCCTGGAGAGCCCGATCCTGTAGGCAAAAAACAGGCGGTGCAACTCCCTGCTCATCTCACCCTGCCCTGATGAGTAATGTAGAGGGGACCGCTGAATTTTCCTTCCCTTGAATTTGTGGCTTGAGAAGAGCCAGTTTTCCCACCCCGTTTGGATGTTTTTCAACTCTTTGAAGTAATGCTACCTTGGAGCTAAGAACCATTTTCAGAGCTCTAAAGCTCAGGCTATCAACACTGGGAAATTTATTTTTATCAGTTCTTTTTTTTTTTCCCTCCCCATTTGATACATTATTGGGCTTTTAGAAATATCAGCTGAGTACCGTGCAAAGGAATATTTGTCGAGCTGTCAGCACCTTGTGATTAATACAAATGTGGCTTGCAAAGAAAAAAAAAGCATAGAAAACGTAGTTGGTATTATTTGAGTTTGAAACCAGAAAGACATCAAAGACTTTCTTGATGTTACTACAAAATTTTACCAAAGCAATTACCATTTTACACCCCACCTAAGCAATAGCATCTGCGGAGAACTCTGCACTTCATAAGACAGGAAGACGCTACTGGAAAAACTCGGTATCAAAAATTCAGGGACTTTATTTTACCTGCCATCCTTATTGAAATGAAGCCATCCATCGATTTTACAAAGCTACAAGCTCCTGTTCCCCTGCCAAATTCCTGCGGCCTGGAAACAACATTCTCTAAGTGAGAAGCATGGATTCTTCCCAGGGTTAGAGGCAGGCACACACAAGCCACTTGTTTTCCATGCACTCTCTCCCTTTCTGTTTCACGTGGAGTCCAAGTGGCAATTCCCCTAATGTAAGCTGAAAGATACGACAAAATTGGGATATCCAAATTGTTTCACCAGCCTGAGTGTGGAGCGTTCTTTACAAGGGGGGAGAAGGCAGTCCTCTGCTACTTACTTGTGTGCAACTGCAGGTAAGTTGGGCTTCTCTTTTCAACCTATTTTCAAAAATAGGATGCAGAGCTAAAACACAGTCATGGATTACAAAAGAATTCCAAGGGACATCCTCAATGTGGCTTATAATTTACCATTGAACCTGTGTTTGAATACTCACTACTTATGCTGCCTTTTATTTCTCCTATATGTCTTTTTCTTTTTATCTCTCTCAAACAACCTTTTTAGTCTCCTCTGAGCAAAAGATCAAGTTTATACATTCTTGTATTTTATTAGAAGCCATTTGAACTAGAAGTATACAAGTTGGTCAATTAGCATTGATTGGTTGTAAAGTGTACTTAATTGATTGTGTAGGTAGTGTAGTAACACTCCCTTTCTTGATTTGGTTTCTAGTCACATATTAACTTGGGGCTTAGTATATTTGACCACATATATACTACTACTGCTGCTGCTGCTGTTGTTACTACCACTACCACTACCACCACTACTACTACAACTAGTTATATTCAAGTACTGCTAAACTTGGATAGAGCCTTTTGCATACTTTTAAGCATTCCTGTAGTTGAGTGACATCGTCAGCTGTGACATCACAGAGAACACAGACAGGTCCTATTTCAGGCAGGGCTGGCCTTGCTTACCAAACAGTGGGATGAATGTAAACTTTCTCTGTAAGTTTACTGGATCATTACCCTTCATCTGAACATGAATTATATCTTTTCCAAGGCCCATCAAAAATTCATCTTCTGCTTATCCCATAGATGGGTTGAGAAGTAAATATTTGTCAACATATGAAGTAATAAATGATGAATAAGTAAGGAACTACATCTTTAATGTTGCACAGTCCTTCGTATGGAGGAGTGCTCAGTTCCTCCACCCTTGAACACAAGGCAGTTTCTCCAGCAAGTTACTAAAAATAAAGGATGTTCCAGGTTCTAGTCTAGTCTAGTCTAGCTTCTATCGAAGCTTACATCTAGAATTGTTTTTTTTTTTTTTCCCAATTCAAACAAAAACACCGGGAATGTGAAGGAATCTTATCCTCCATTTTTTGGGGGAAATATATTTCTACGGAAAGAGTTAGGTATGCAATTAGAGATTAGAAACCTCAGGGGAGCATCCTGTTTCATACTTTTTAGTCATCCTTTGAGCTGGTCTTTATATTGTCTGAATTTCCCACATCAATCTGATGGATAACAGTAACTGCTTGTCACATGAGAGTGGGCACATGGTACAGTGGGACAAAGAGAAACAGATAAAGGCAAAATCCCACTCATAGCCACACCATTTGGGGAAATTTCAGAAAGAAAGTCTCACAATAGAAAATTGAAAGAGCTGAAAAGCCATCTGAAAAACTGAAACAACCATCTTATGACATTTTGGTCATCTGACTTTGGGTCCTGCACTGATCACACATGACTGGATATGGTATTAGTGCACCATTATACCGAGTAGATATGAGTCCATTGAATATATGGCATTTGTCATAAGTGAATGCTAGCCTCCACTAAGCCACATCTGGAAAAGATACATTCCTTAAAGCATTAGTTAGATGCATCCATAAATCTTCTTTGGAGAGCAGAGATATTAAATAAGAATCATGAGTGAAAGCACATGGCTTAAGATCTTAAGAACAATGATTAAATTATATCACAGTTATCATAAAACAGTCTTAATGATGGTTACCTCCAAGAAAGGAGGAAGTGGACAGATATGGAACAAGTTCATTGGTCCTACAAAAAACTAGTTCATGTTGCATTTTGACTTGAGTTTTGTACAAAAGTACAAGTGTCTGGTTTGGGGGTTCTTATCTGCGTGTTTATGTGTATTATGTCTTTTGAAGGGTTTCTGTGTGTGAGAGTTCTGTTGTGTCTCACTATAGTGCATACAAGTGTGTAGATGTACATGCCCATACACATGTGAAGGCCAAAGCAGGACATTGGGTGAGGTTTCTCCCCTATTGCTCTCCATCTTTTTGTCTTGAGGCAAGATTTCTCACTAAACTGGAAGCTGAGCACTTGTGCTAGCCTAGCTGTCCAGCAAGCTCTCAAGATATGTCTATCTCTGCCCTCCAGTGCTGTAGTCATATGCTAAGACAGCCACACCAGGTATTTTAACTTAGATGCTGGTGATTTGAATTCATGTCCTCATGATTGCAGAATAAGAGGTCTTATCTAGAGAATTATCTCCCCAGCCCCAAATAATATCTGAATCTAAGATCAAAAGCAAAGTTTATAGAAAGCATTACTTATTGAAAATTATGCTTTGATTCTAAAATATCCTATGATGTGTACTGATAGTGTTTAATGCAGCCTAAAAGAACGGGTTTGCTCAGATTGGTTTAATTGGTTATCATATTTACGTCAGCAGATACAGTTGGATAAACCAGGACTTTGGTAACTTTTTGTGACTTGAAAAGTCCCAATTTGCTAAATAATAGCTGCTAATGTGAGACGCCTGTGATTCATCAGAGAACGCTGTTCCCATTGCAGCAGCATGCTTTAACATCCCAGTTTCAGTCACACGTAGATTTTGAAATTATTTCTGAATTCCCTTCTGGCAGTGGGCAGTCTGGTCAAATTTTATCCAGTGAGACACTAGATAATTCATAGATGCCAGGGACCCAAACTTGTGTAAGCACAGACATGAGGTGTATAACTGTTGTAACATCCAGCACTGGAAGCCAAATGCAAGATGGCATAGTGGCTGCCTCCCCGACACAGCAAGAGCTGAACAAATCACCTCTGGTTGTTCCCGTTTGTGGTGGCTTTGCTTGATTCACCAGTTATCACCTTCCTCAACTTTCTTTAAAGGCAACAAAAAAGTTTAATTACATCTGTCAGCCCCTCACTCTGCCCACATTTTATTCCTCATTGAAAAAAAGTCACCTTGATGAGAAAATTATGTTCTGTGGCATTCTTTTGCTTTGTTTGGATACTGAGCAAACATTATCAGGATCATATGCACACTGGGCCATAAGAGAGGAAAATATTGTAGGATTCAGTATAAAGACTTAATGTGTCATGAACAAATAGCTATGTACATGTACATGTATTGTAAAAGCGAACAATCTCCAAAGAAATATGAACAGAGAAAGAATGGCAGGTTTTCCTGGGGGCTAATGTGGATTGCGCTGTATTGTTACTATGATAGTCTTTGTGAAAATGTTTTTGAAAAGCAAGAAGCAGCTCCTGAATGAAAGGGACCTACAGGCCATCCAGGTCTTCTGACAGACTTTGCAACTCCACATCTTATGGAATTGTGGCTTTAAACCTAATCCCTCACATACACTCACTCTGTATAGGCTTTCACCAATGCTGAAGATCATATTCGCTTATCCCCAGGTACACTCTGTACAGACTTGTGCCAACACTGAGTATCATATTCATTTCTTTTCTTCCCTCAGCACCAACTTGATACTTGACAACTTAAGCTAAGGAGGACTTATTTTGAGTCATGTTTCAGGGTATATAGCCCATCATAGTACCAAAGTAATAGAAAGTTCAAGATAGCACACACACGAAGCTAGGGCTCCTCTGGTTCCTGTTGTTGGAGGCAGAGAGAACCAGATCCCGTGAGGCACTTCTAAGAGATAAGACCTACCTCGTAAAAGTTCCACGACCTGACAGAGGGCCAGATTATGGGACCATAGCATCCAAGTATAATACCCTACAAGAAGTTTATCTTTAAACGGCACATAGGCTGAGGTCCTTCCATCTAAGGAACAAAGATGTCGCTGTCAAGTGTCTGTACTCTGATCTCCCCCTCTTGCTGGCAAAGATGGTTCAGACAAGAACAGTGATACAAAAGTGAGCTTCCTGTACTTGTGCTCTGATGATGCTGACATGGGCTGAAGGAATGACAAAACACTAGGCACAGTGTCTGCAAAGTGCAATGGAGTCAGTGTACTCATCATCTTAATGGTAAGGAAAAGGCCTGAGAGTGGGCACACCTGAGATGCTCATATAAGGCTTTAACCAAGGAGGGTAGGAGTCCTTTAGATATCCTTCATTGATCTTTTATGCTCTCCAATAGCTACTGTAAGGCTTCTATGTGACACTCCCAGGAGGCAACTTCAGATCTGACATTCCCTCCATGGCTAGTGCTGAATAGAGCATGGACGACAGATAATTTTTATCTGGATGTGTAGCACACTATTAATCCTTTCTTGTGCTCCTATCTTGGCTGGAGAAGAGAATCATAGAATCAGAAAAGAAATCTAAAGAAACTAGGAACTGAGGAACAGAAAGAAAGCTAATTTGTCTGTTACGGTTCATTTCACATGTAGAGGGAGTTAAGACAGGAAAAGTATATCTCAGAAGGTAATTATATATTGTCTGCAATCAATAGAACACACTGGGGACAGAAAAGTGACTCATGTTACACTCAGAACTGAGGTTTTACTTGCAGCTTGAATTAGTCCCCCCTCATAGCAGCTGGGGCAACACAAAGCCTTAGATGTCCTCAAAGTTTGTGATTCAAGTTCCACTGTCCTGACACCTCTTTCAGGGAAAGCATTTGTTCACTACCACATTCAAAGTCCTAATAAAACACAGGGACCTGTCATGATAGGTGATGGGCATCATTTTCCACACTAATATTTTATAAAGTGAGAGTCTCTCTGAGGACTTTGCTTCCCCCACATGCTTTCCTGACACAATGGTTTTTCATATGTGTGACATAGATGTGTATGTATGCATATTTGCATGTGTGTGGTCACATGTGGGTGTACACATGGTTTCATTTTTATGTGAAGGCCTCTGGTTTATGTCAGGAGTCATCCATCAACTCCTTTATTTATGAGTCTGTCATTCAAACCCAAGGGTCACTTACATTACTAGTCTTGCTGACTTACTCTGGGGACCCCCTATCAGAGTGGAATTACAAGAGGACAACTATGCCCACTTAGCTTTTATGTGAGTTCTGTGGGTTTAAACTCTAGTCTTCATACATGCATGGGAAGATCATGAACCACTGAACTATCTCCCCAGCCCTATTTATTGCTTCTTACAAGGGTGATGATGGGACGGAAGACCTGGTACATTAACAGTAGAATTTAAAACAGGCTATACCAAAGGCTTTATGGCCCATGCTAATGCATGTGTCACAATGAAAACCACTTTCACATCATGATCCTTATTGACAGGTGCTTCCGGGTTATGTGTCAAGTAGGACTTCTTTCTCTTCCCACTACACCTCTCTGCCACTTGTCATCCTGCTGACTATACTCTTGTTTCTCTTTTTTGAATACTCAAGTCAGGAGTCTTAAGCGTTCTTAATTTCCACACTGTCTATTTCAGAACCCTGGCTTTCCAGAGGATGGAAATGCAGTTCAAACAGGTTTTGAAAAGAATAAATACATGTGTTGAACTGGCAAGTCAGTTTCTGAATCTGCAGTCTGAGGATTCTAACAGTAACAAGCATTTATTTTCCCTTCTCTTACATTTCTTGGCATTTATTTTCATTGATTTCATCTTAGCATATTATATTATATAGCATATATTATATATAATATACTATATATTAGCGTATTGTACTATTTTCAGAGAACATGACCAATGACAATTCTAGGCTATATTTCACACATAAAAGAACAGATTACAATTCCAGAAATCTTATGGCAGTCTCCAAGGGCTGTGTTTGGGGCTTTCCAACCTCAGACAAACTTGCCATGAGGCAGTATGGACCTTGAGCACAGGGCCATGAGGGCTGCCTTGATGGAACAGAAGCAGTCCTCGCTGCATTAATACAGAAAGTAACTTGGGGAGTGTAGCTGAGAAATAGCAATATAGCTTAGAGGGTTAATACTTCCCTAGTTACTGTTCTTTAAAGCTTATTATAAGCCAAGAGGTTTCTGTTATGGCTTTTTGGGAACTAGCTGGGGTAGGGAGACTCCCTCAAATCTAATTGTCACTTTACAACAATGTATCATCCCATAGGGTCTCTTGGACCTTACCACTCTGCCATCAAAACCCCTCTCCACATTTGTATGGAATGTTTACCCACTCATAACCAATAGAATTGGAAAAAGAGCTGCATTAGCTGCCTAAGTCTAGGAAATAAAGCATAATATAGCTTCTGCCTTATAAATTGGAGTACATAGCTTTGGGGTTCTGAGCTGCCAACATAGGAAGTGTAAGTACCTGGACATTGTCATGCTGTGAAGAAGTGTGGGATACATAGAAGGTCACATGTCAGCAGGTATTAGAGCTGACACCCAGCCCCCGCTGCTTTTCAGTGCAGAGGAATAGCCCAGTGACAGCATCAACACTGTAGATTGTCTCAAACATTCTCAGCTGTGGCCACACATCCTCTCTCAGGAACAGAGGCAAACATCCTCCATAAGGTAATCAATTCCTTAAGCAGAGGAACTGAACATACCCAACAGTTTAAAGGTGCTGTATTTGGAGGTGGTTTGCAATTCTCATGCGTCATTTGGGGCCCTCTGTCTCATCCCTAACCTGGTAATTTGTTTTAAACAATTCAAATTTCTATTTAACTAGACAATACTTTTTTTTTTTTATAAATTTGTGGGTGTGTAGGATCCTATACTCTGATGTAAATTCTCTTGGTACATGTACCAACTCTCATGTTTGTAGTTCAAACAACCAGTGCATAGCAAGCAAGTATTCATTTGTTCAATGAATATATGAGTGAATCAATGCAGCACGAAAGACTCTTGTCTGCATAATAGTTTGGATATTGACTTAGAATTTCTGTGAATAGAAGAAATATAAAAATCTGAGGACAATACCAATGATATAAAAAATGATCAGTAGCAGAGTATGAAAGACTACTCTCTAGTTCCACTGAGATTATAAATCAGACTTTAGAAAATTGGAGAAGCAAATATGTAAGGAAAGTGGGACTTTAATATAAAGGAAAGATAACAAAACTAATTCAAGACATGAGCCTTACAACTAATGGAAGGAAATTGAGGACAGAGACAATACTAAGTTATTGACTTCATAGTTGAGGCCAGAAAATAAATCTTATCCTATGAGTACATGAAGTCCCCAGCATCCAACTCCTGATGCCCCATTCTCAGGGATTGAACAATGGCATACCAGCTGGGCTTATTAATTAAAAAACAGGCATGTTGATGACTGGTGTAGACTCTCCAATGGCATTTACACTATTCGATCCTTGTTGTTTTATGGTTCTAAAAAATGGCAAAGTTTATTTTCATAATACTTTTCTTCTGCATCAAGAAAACATTTAAAATAGGAACAGGGTCTTAAGGATGAAATACCACTTCTGAGTAATACCAAGATGCAAAGGTGAGGTCTTCATCATCAAAACTGTCAGGGACCATCAATCAGGTAGCATTGTCCTACCTCACAGTCCTGGAGAGTGACAATAATTATTTAAACTAATTCAGAAATCTCGAAAATGGGCTTATTTGCCATTTTGGATTGCCTGCTGTTCAGCAGTCAGTCTGTCCATCACTTGAAGCTCAGATGCCTATGCTTGAAAGAAACACTTCAGATTACATTCAGATCAATGAGTTTCTGCTCCCTTCATACTGCACAGCCCACACCATGATCTCTATGATGGAATACATTGCCTCTGTCAATCTTGCTTTAGCAAAGCTGCACTTTGCTAATTTTTTTTTTTTTTTTTTTTTTTTTTTTTTTTTGTCACTCAAGATTTAGGGCCTGCCTCTTCCAGATGGTTTTTTAAATGAGTTATGAAGAATATTAATTGTAGTCTACTACAATACTTGATAATTAATTGAAGTTGTGTCTTAAATGACTTGTCCTACTAACTTCCCAATGACCCAAAGAGGAAGGACTCGGATATTCATTATTGTGTACCTATGATGAGGTATAAATTCTTGCACCATGATTATATTCTTTCAGCTGGAAGAAGCACCAGACACCATTCAATTCAACACCACATGCCACTTAATCCTTCAGAAGCATCTTGTGAGATTGATTATTGGAGGCACAGTTAAAGCCTGCGGAACTTGAGTGACAAGCAAAGTATCAATTCTTCTGTCTTCAAGTCACCACATACTCTCTAAGAAATAAAAATGAGCAAAGATTAAGGGAGCCATCTTTTTTTTTTTTTGGTAACAGGCTGAGTTTCTTACTCTTCCACCCTTTCACATCTGCTGTTGGCAAGCCTTGAGTGATGGTTTGAGTCATACACAAATGTGTTTTAATAGTTTGAAGTAGCTTTTCATGTCACTAATATACCATCCTGTGATAACAATTGAGACAAAAATCAAAACAAACAAACAAACAAAAACACACTCTGGCTTCAAAGGCCCTGACCCTTTCCAAACACATCAGTACAAGGATTGACTTGTGGTTGTTAAGAGCAGAGATTGGAAATTTAACCCATCTTCCTCTTCAGACAAAGCAATAGATAAAGGGGTTAAATAGCTCCAAGTCTGCTCTGGGGCCTGTATACAAGTTTTAGATTCAAACAGTGGAAGAATTGCAACACTCAGCACAAGATGCCTATAACAAAGCTGTCTGGTTTCAGATGTTGTCTGCCTGTCATTATCTCAGTCCTGGTTATACACAGTACTTCCAGGGAATTATGGCTGCCATCAGTTGGGAGAAGCAATCTTGTTCCCATGAGCTGACCACCTGCTACAAGTGGCAGACATGCCATCGAAGATGCTTGCCCTCATTTTGGGGTTGATATAGTTTGTGATGATCACTACTGCTTGGGGGAAGGTTTTGTCTCTTAGAAAGATGCTTATTGATTGATTGTGTCATTCCTAGACTCCAAGGTGACTCAGGTGTGGGTGCCTGTGGGGAGTCTGGAGCAGGTCATTGTGAAAACTTATACTAAGATGCCTCCAGGATATGGATGTAAAGTGAAGGCAGCAGTGCCAGGCTTTCATCCTATTTTTAGTTGCCTTGTAAGCCCAAGTGAGCAGTCAATGCTTTTTAGCAAAAGCAGCTTCTAAGTGCCTGTTAAAATTTGGCAACATATATCTAAAGCACTGAATTTTAAAAAAGTCAACCAAGATGGTCACTGGCTTCTGCCTATAGAAATCAACTTTCTGTTTATGATATACCAACTCCCAGTTTAAGAAAAAACTGACAGGCAAAAATTTGCATTTTTTGATGATTAACATTTTGACTGAACCAACAACATCATCCTCATCTCTGTTTTAATTACTTCTTTGTAGAATACATTAGTATTCCAGAAACTGGGCTAAATATAATATAATCATTGCATGATTTGGTTAATTTAAGTAGATATTTCTGTAATGAAGAAATCAATTTTTTAAAAAGGCTTTACAGTGTTCCATAGAAATCAGTCAGGCTCCAGGGGTCATTCCCAAGGAGTCAGCTTCTTTAATTTGCCTTCAGTTCAAGAGCTTTATTATAACTCTATATATTTTAAATGTATGCTTACTTTGTTTTCCAGAGGATGCCATATTTATTGTCCCAGTGGCTTGTCCTTTTGGTTATTGAATTGCACATAGCACGTAGGCAGACAAGACTGAAGGATAAGACAGTCCTTGAGGGCAGCTGGACTTGGGAGTCTGAGTCATTCCTTGACAAAACAGCTCCAATTAGGAGCAGCAGCGTGCAAAGACGATAGTGCAGTGGTTCTCAACCTGTGGGTCAAGACCCCTTTGGGAGTCAATCAACTCTTTCACAGGAGTTGCCTAAGACCAACGGAAAGACACATATTTACATTGTAACTCATAACAGCAAAATTACTGTATGAAGCAGCAACAAAAATAATTTCATAGTTGGGGGCGCCACAACATGAGAAACTGTATTAAAGAGTCTCAGCATTAGGAAGTTTGACAAGCGTGTCCCAGTGACTTCCCTAAGCAGATACTTTGACATCCCAATGGAATTTGTTTTCCATTGCATTGAGGATGAAAAGTAACTTCACTGTGAAATGAAATAGGGGTAAAGAATTCAAGCTGAAGTCTCAGAAAATCCCAGCCTGTGGTGTGTTAGTTGACTCAGGCCAAGTACTGGGACTTTTCTACAACAGAGTTCTGGGGTTCAGTCAGCCTTGATAACACCCACTGTGTGATGCTGTGAGCACAACAGTTACTCTATGAGTCATCCACATAATGGAAAGGTGGTGGGCACTTGATTGACCTCGTAAATCATAAACATCAAAATGTAAAATGAGAGATCGGCAAGGGTGCATTTTATGTGACTAAAAATTATGTGAGAAACAGTTTCTTTAATCATTGTAAAGTGCAGTGTAGCATTAAAGTACTCTAATTATGTAGTAGATCCTGAGAGTATTTTTATGTATTTTAAGCCATATCCAGTCAAAAATGTGTAGTGTATATACATATAAATATACATGTTTATTTCAGCACTGCAAATGTCAAAATTAGATGATATTTTCATATAGAAAAATAGCTAGAAAGAATTATTTCCCAAGAATTAGTGGTTCAATTTTAAGACTTTTGGAGAACAAAGTTTTGTTATCTGACACAGTGAAATTAGTGAATAAAGATGTGGGTATAAACACACATTTGACAAAGAAGCCAAATCTATTCAATGGAAAAATGATAGCATCTTCAACAAATGGTGCTGGTCTAACTGGATGTCTACATGTAGAAAAATGCAATTAGACCCTTATTTGTCACCATGCACAAAACTCAAGTCCAAGTGGATTAAAGACCTCAACTTAAAACCAGAGACATTAATTCAGTTAGAGGAAAAAGTGGGGAAGAGACTGGGACACATAGGCGCAGGAAACAACTTCCTGAACAGTACACCAACAGCCCAGGCCTTAATGTCAACAATTAATAAATGGGACCTCATGAGGCTGAGAAGCCTCTGTAAGGCAGGAGACAGTGTCAAGAGAACAAAGTGACAGCCTACAGACTGGGAAAAGATCTTCACCAACCCTTCATCTGACAAAGGTTTAATATCCAAAATATATAAAGAACTCAAGAAATTAAACACTACAAAACCAAACAACCCAATTGCGAAATGGGGCTTGGAACTTATCCGAGAATTCTCAACAGAGGAATATCAAATGGCTGAGAAACACTTAAAGAAATGCTCATCCTCCTTAGTCATCAGAGAAATGCAAATCAAAACGACACTGAGATTCCATCTTACACCCATCAGAATGGCTAAGATCAAAAACTCAAATGACACCACATGTTGGTGAGGATGTGGATAGAGAGGAACACTCCTTCATTGCTGGTGGGAATGCAAACTAGTACAACCACTTTGGAAAGCTATCTGGCGCTTTCTCAGAAAACTGGGAATAGGGCTTCCTCAAGACCCAGCTATTCCACTCCTTGGAATATACCCAGAAAATGCCTTACCACACAACAGGGACATATGCTCAACCATGTTCATAGCTGCTTTATACATAATAGCGAGAACATGGAAACAGCCTAAGTGTCCCTCAGTAGAAGAATGGACGAAGAAACTGTGGTACATTTACACTAGGAATACTACTCAGCTATTAAAAACAAAGAATTCCCGAATTTTGTGGACAAATGGATTGATCTAGAAATTATCATAATGAGTGAGTTCACCCAGAAGCAAAAAGAGACAAATGGTATATACTCACTTATATCAAAACACTAGTCCAAGGGATATGTACCCTGAAAAACTTTACTTACCAGGAAAGTGGGTCAGAGGAGAGGACATCCTATTGAGACTTTAGGCGAGAGTAGCATGGAAGAATGGGGAAATAGTAGGACCCACAGGGTCCTGGAAACCTACAAGAAAAACTTTATGACAGACAGATCTGGGTCCTGGGGTCCTCCTCAAACTAAGGCACCAGCCAAGGAGAATATAGGCAGTAAACTTCGAACCCCTACCAAGACCTAGCCGACGAACATGATATTCTCCACCGTTGAGTGGAGAGTGAGATCTGACTCTCACATGAACTCTGGTGCCCCTTTTCTGACAATGTCCCCTGGATGGGGAGGCCTGACGGCACTCAGAGGAGGGATAGCAAGTTACCAAGAAGAGACTCGATATCTAAGAGCATATATAGGGGGAGGATGTCTCCCTCAATCATAGACATAGGGGAGGGGAGAAGGGGGGAAATGGGAGGGAGGGAAGAATGGGAGGAAACAGGGGAAGGGCTAACAATTGAGATGTAATATGAATAAATTAATAATAAAAAAGTTTGTTCTACTTAAAAAAAAAGATGTGGGTATAAAAGGATGAGCAGCACATCTTTTTGTAAAGATGATTTCACCTCAATTTTAATAGATGTCCATGAACAAGATAGTCTCATCCTACTTTTTACATGAAGGACATAACATTTACAGGGGTTGGACTCACATGTGGGAAACAGTTGAAACTCGACTGGCACTACCATCTTAGGATCTCAGTTTGGTAATCACTTTATATTGTATATACAATATATACAATATATATTGTATTTTACATTATATATATATATATATATATATATATATGGAGAATGTTCTTTCAACTCATGATTAAGGCTACAGTTTATTACAGAAAAAGAAGTAAAGGAAAAATGTGAAGAATCCAGTTAGATCCACATGAAGAGCAGAGAGGGATAGATGAATGCATTTCTAGCTTGTGCTCAGCGCTTTTCCCTTACACAGTCCAGGATTTCTGTCTAGGAACTGTTGCCAAGAAAAGCACAGTATTAGAGTGTTGTAGGCTGCACGGAACAGTGCATGTACTTAATATCCATGAGGGGCAGTTGTTTCTGAAAAGTTAGGGTGCTGTATCTTGCCTGATCTCTCCATCTTCCATGAGAGGATTCCTGTGACTCAGAATGGAACCTGGAACACAGAACACCATTTAAAAATCATTAAGAGTGCTCTGAGATCCCAAACTGTTTGTTCGAGATCACTTAGTACTTGGTCAGCATCTAAAGCCAGCTGGACTTCAGCTTCTAGAATGGAGATTTCTTGGTTCTGTGTCCAACACACGAGAAGAGAAGAAATACACTCTCTAAGCAGATTTAACTCCGTGAATGGGACTTGACCCTAACAACATGTAAGCAGTCTTAACTGATGTCATCCCCCTACCCTGTAGGTTTTTGTCATGTTAGCTCTCTTTTCTAAGCAAGAATCTTAACTTATGCAATGCTAGGGGCTTATGTATGACATAAAGTAGAGGAACTGGAATTCAGATGGATCTCATTTGAAATCCAGCACGGCTTTAAAAAGCCATTCTCCACAGGCCTCAGGAAACTAAAGTCTTCTATAGTCAGATTATAGTTAGGGCAGAAAAATAAAGCATTTCTTTCACTATTCCCTGTTTTTCCCCAAAGAATTTACCCCTCTACTTAGTTGAACTGATTACACAGTTAGTGATAACAGACGATCCAAAGAATTACTGACAAGGAAAGACCAAGGTGGCTTAGAACCTTCTCCAAACATCATTATCTAAAGGAAAAAAAAAGTTGAATCTGCTTTCAGCAGGTGATATGACTTTAAGTAAATTTAAATAGGGTATCCATAAGACATGATTTCTATATTTATAAACTAAGAATAGTGCATCCTCATTGTGATGAGCTAGGGTATAGATCGGGCAGAAATTAAAAGTCTCTAGTGGTGCATTATTTCATTTTTTGTTATGACAAATTAAACCAAGGCAGGCTACTTTATAAACAAGTAAGGTTCCACCTCCTTCACAGTTCTGGAGACTGAAATACCAAGATTAGTTTGCTTTATTGTTTCACTCGCTGATGAGAGCCTAATAGAAGATGAAATATGGAGTTGGATAGGCCAAGGAAAAGAATCCCAAGGCCAGACAAACAAGACACAGAGAGGTCCCATTATCCCTTCTGGGGAGATGCTATCTTTGACCTAAGTGTCTTTCATCACACTAAGCTTCACTTCTTAATGATCTTTTGACTCTTATAGAAACATTTGTGGAATTCAGGCCACATTTAAACCTATTGCTAGGGTGACCAAGTTCTTATCAACTACTGGTGTTTGATGTATTAATAACCAGGCCAACATACAGTAGTGACTCCAAAATCAATGGCATACCATACCCTGACTCCTTGTACAAGTATGATGCTAACCAGCAATGTTTATTCAGAGCTGACATTTTGCAGCTCACCAGAGCCTGGTACATTTCCTCTTCATCCAGTCTTCCTGCTGTCCTAGTCAGGTGTTGTAGGATTCCTCACTCACTTTGACCATTAGTTTGATGCTGCCTGCTGCCCTGGCTATGTATCCAAGAGAAAACCACAATCAGTGATTATCTGAAGTTCACAGTGACCTACATCAGGCCTCATAGCATCCTTGCAGCCTTAGCTACCCTGGCTAGGACACCTGGGATAGTCAATGCAGATGCTAGAGAAATCTTATGTTAATGTTCATTCCAAAATGGAGATCATTAATACATGTCACAGCAAGCCAAACTCTGAAGTTGATTTGCTGTTGTTGCCTCCCTGTTGATTTCTGGACTGAAATTAATTTTTTTGTTCTTTTTTTTTTTCATCAAGACTTTTTGTTCTTTGAAATGAGTAATTCAAAATAAAAATTTAAGTTTCTAAAAAGCATTTCAGGAATATCATGAATTATTTGATTCTTACTTCTCTGCTTTCCTGGTACAATGCTACTTTTGAAAATACTAAAATGACTCAAAGCAATCCACATTTTCCATGTGTGTAAACTTAATGAAAACAGTAAATAACCAGAGTAGTTTCTTCTTGGGTAAGAATAGGACTTGACCCAATAATGAGGACTTTCAGCTTTATTTGAGAATGTCAACTTTTAATAGTTACTTCAGGATGACAGATGGTTCTACCAAGAGAAACCCTGCTGGGGGTGGTACTGTCTTTTTTTTTTTTAAATATTGTTTCTCAGTTTCAACAAGTGTCTTGTAAAAATCTTCCCTGTTCTTGCACACAGCCAGACTGTGTCAGGGATGTTCAGGGGATGATCTACTGAGAACAGGTGCCTGTACCTTGCCTTCACCAACCCTCTAGCAGAACAAGAGACAGGTGGTCCCATAAGCCTATCTGAGGCAATGCTGTCCTTGACCAAAGGATCTCCCACAACACCACACCTCACATCTTGAAATCATCAGGAGGCTCATTGACTGCAAGCCACAAACACTGGCTCATTGTCACTGTTCATGTAGCAGGGAGGGCTTTCAGGGCCCCACTTACAAGTTCCTCCCTTCCCTTCTCAGGGTCCCAACCAGTAGATAGGCAGGACCCTAAGATTATGGGTTAGCCTAATCTTCCTACACCATCAGGAGCAGGTAAGGTGCTGAAAGTGTAGGGTTACGTCTTGAATGCATCATTAAAAGACTTCTTTTAAGGAAAAGTCTTAGAGAATATTAGATCATCTCTCTTTCCTCATAGGACTTTCTGTAATAAATGGTACCTGAAGAGTAAGAAGAAGCACTGGTATCTAGCTAATTATGTCTCCTTTCCCCTTGAAACTCATTACTGCCTCCATCCCATTTCCTGCAAAATGCAATCCAGCCCATCATAGCAGGCTGGCTTCAGAAGCAGAAGAACCCACCCCACCCCACCCACCATAAAACACATGAAAAGAGGTCTTGTATTTTCCTACCACCCCATACTACATTCAGTACAGAGATACACTTCAGTGTGCTTGACTTCTCAGTTGCTACTCAATGTAGGCCAGTGTTTTATGGCCAACTCCAAAGGGTCAAATGATATCAATAACTTATAGATGGAGATCCTAGAACTCCAACATGTCAGTTTCAACTGATTTCTACAGTGAACAGATGACAGAAGGAGGAGGGGGTGATGGAGGATTGTGGTGGTAAAGAGCAGGGATCCTATTTCTCGCACTGTGTCCCCAAGATTAAAGATGTGAGTGATGTTACTGAAGGAAAGAGAGAGAGGCATTGCTATCCCCTGGCCATCTGCTCAGTGCCAAGGGTTGAACTATGTGGAGTCCTTCTAGTTCATCATGGGGTGCTTGCCAACAGGAATCACCGGTACTGCAGTATTCCCTGAAGAAGGGATAGATTATTTTATTCTTTTATTTTGGATATGCTTGGACTAGAACCCAGAGCCTTATGCATGTTGGGTCAGCACTCTACCACTGAGCTGCACCTCCAGCCCTTGAAGGCTTTCCTAGATTTATTTGTTTGTTCATCTAAACTGTATTATGCTTGTTTCCAACATTTAACAGTTTGTGAAAAGAAGAGGGCACAGGATAAGGAAGTCTTCCCTGGCCCATCGAGATCAAGACACTGGACAAAAGAGACGAGGATAGGGAATGAGAAAGAGGGAGTATGGTGGAACTTACCAACGTATGCAAGGGACCCTGGATCTACGTTCTTCTTGTTCTGACTGATTTGTTTTCTATTTCCTGTTGATATATTTTTTTAAATTTAAGCATAATGACATTGTTTTCATGTTTTCTTCTCTTACCTCCAATCCTTTTCCTGCCCCCCATTTTCTTTCAAACCCATGGCCTCTTTTACTTTATTGTTGTATATGAATAATACATACATACACACATACATACATACATACATACATGCAAACAGTGTGTGCTTACATATACAAACACAGCCTGCTCCATCCATCTACTGTTATTTGTATATGTATGGTTTCAGCCCCACAACTCCTTTCATGAAGATCTAGAAGAACTTTAACTCAAAATGAACTCATGAAGTATTTCCTGACTTTAATTTTTTAAATGCAAGTTCATATCTATTGCTCATTTTTTATTCTCAAAAGCACGGTGGAATATGATATTAGTGTCATTAGATAAGTGTGGACCAGGAGAAGGTCCACTTAAGGTTAGTCCTATCTGACTGGCATAGTCATAGCAAAACTGAAATTCTGTTTGTGTGTTCTTTACAATGCACTCCTTCCTAATCTATGTTGGAAAGTCAGTAATTGACATTGCACCATACAGATGCTAAGTGCTTCATAAAGACATATATACTTAGGTTAATTAAAAAAAATCTTTCTATCTCCATATAATGCTACCTTCTTCCCCTCCACAGAGACATATCAATGACAGCGTGCTAAGATTTCCATCTGAGACAACTTTGTTTGGTTTCATCCCAACCTAGTCCAGTAGTGATTTTTCTATTATCTCTTATTCTTTTCCTCTTGATAGTGGAAAAATCCTCCTGTGATATGCCCTGGAAAACAGGATTTGGATCTGTGATTAGCAGCAGGCTGATCTTATTTTGTGTTGGTGTAAATTAATCTCTCATGTTCAGAAAGTCCTGTCCCCACAGGATCTTAGCTTCTGTGTACTTCAAAGTATGTCCCCTGTGTCTAGGAAGCTGTGAAGATTCTGACTTAAACACTAAAACATAATGGATTTTCTTATGCATAACTAAAGGCAGGTTCTGAGGTCAAATTTGCTTTTTGTTGTTGTTGTTTTATTTAGAATCAAAGAGATTTTGAGTAGTAAGAAGTCACTGGGATTTTAACATTATTTTTTTAATTTTATTTTATTAATTTATTCTTATTACATCTCAATGGTTATCCCATCCCTTGTAGCCTCCCATTCTTCCCTCCCTCCCTCCCATTTTCCCCTTACTCCCCTCCCCTATGACTGTGACTGAGGGTGATTACCTCTCCCTGTATATGCTCATAGGGTATCAAGTCTCTTCTTGGTAGCCTGCTGTCCTTCCTCTGAGTGCCACCAAGTCTCCCCCTCCAGGGGACATAGTCAAATATGAGGCACCAGAGTACATGTGAAAGTCATATCACACTCTCCACTCAACTGTGGAGAATGTTCTGACCATTGGCTAGATCTGGGTAGGGGTTTGAAGTTTATGGCCTGTATTGTCCTTGGCTGGTGCCATAGTTTGAGCGGGACCCCTTGGCCCAAATCTGCCTATCATAATGTTCTACTTGTAGGTTTCTAGGACCCTCTGGATCCTTCTACTTTGCTATTCTCCAATGCTTCTCTCATCTAGAGTCCCAATAGGATGTCTTCCCCTCTGTCCCAGTTTCCTGGTAAGTGAAGACTTTCATGGGACATGCCCGTTGGGCTAGTATGCAGATATAAGTGAGTATATACCATTTGAGTCTTTCTGCTTCTGGGTTAACTCACTCGTTATTATCATTTCTAGCTCAATCCATTTGTCCACAAATTTCGGGAATTCCTTGTTTTTAATAGCTGAGTAATATTCCATAGTGTATATGTACCACAGTTTGTTTATCCATTCTTCTACTGAGGGACACGTAGGCTGTTTCTATGATCTGGCTATTATGAATAAGGCTGTTATGAACATGGTTGAACAAATTTTCTTGTTGTGTGCTGGAGCATCTAATGGGTATATTCCAAGGAGTGGAATAGCTGGGTCTTGAGGAAGCCCTATTCCAAGTTTTCTGAGATAGCACCAGATAGATTTCCACAGTGGCTGTACTAGTTTGCATTCCCACCAGCAATGAAGGAGTGTTCTTCTCTCTCCACATCTTCGCCAGCATGTGGTGTCACTTGATTTTAACATTATTTAGCATCATTGCTGAGGAATCGTGACTTCTGTTTTCTGTCTTTCCTTGAGGATGAGGTTTCCACTCATTGGTCATATTCTTGTTGAATCTTCTCCTCTCACGCATGGGAAGACTCTTCTGTGAACTTCCTGCCATTCAGCAGCCAGTCAGCTGGGATATGGGTTTCTCTCTACCACTCAACAACCAAACAGCTCTGCATGCAGCCTTCTCCTCTTCTGGTGTTTCTGTAGGTTCTGTATAAGCGTCACATTATCTGTCATTGCACTGCTTTCAAATATCCAATCAACGGTCTCATGAGAGGTTGTGCACTTTCTGGGAGAAGGCATTGGGATAGCTGTCATTTACAATAATTAACAGAATATTCAGTGTCTAGTAAACCTGAATTAATACTGATTCAGCAGATAGCAGGGAGCATGAATAATGGAATTAACAGCCTATCTTAATCTTCACAACAACTTTTCATGAAAGGTAACTGTCCTTAAAGTTTTGAGATGGGAAACTTAAGGATCACAATTCATAACAACATGTGCATAAGAACAAACCATAGAAGCAAGACTACATTCTAAGGTTTAGTATTTCAAATGTCCTTTTCCTATTTTCCTAAATTAAATTTTGTAAAAACATATAGTTCTGACTGCTTGTTCATATTAAAATTGTTTACATTTATTTATTTAGTGTGTGTGTGTGTGTGTGTGTGTGTGTGTGAGAGAGAGAGAGAGAGAGAGAGAGAGAGAGAGAGAGAGAGAGAGAGAGAGAGAGAGAGAGAGAGA
>OU015747.1:28243354-28277580 GCA_907169655.1 Acomys percivali | reverse complement strand
AGAGAGAGAGAGAGAGAGAGAGAGAGAGAGAGAGAGAGAGAGAGAGAATGTAGGCATGCCACAGTGTACTATGGTCCGAGGACAGCCTCCAGAAGACATTTCTCAGTTCCCCCCTACAATGTTGGTTCTGGGAAGTAAACTCGGATCATCAGTCTTAGCAACAGGTGGGAAGAAGCTATCTGAGTTATCTCAGGTGCCCAGACATTAATCTAAGTTAATATCCAACTGTTTTCGTTTTTTTTTTTTTTTTTTTTTTTTTGCAGTTGCAAACAGTGTTTTAGTATAGTCTTTAAACACAGAAGAACAAAGAGTTCTTGGTCTGAGGGAAAATAAGTGAGATTCATGATATGGTCATTGGTGTTGGGTTTTATATAATTTCTCCTCTATGAGCCATGCCAGTATTCATATTGTATTAGCCAAGTTCTATGGGACTCCAAGTTCTCACTTACATTTATAGTCATTAAAAAGGAGCTAGTTCACAGTATTTACAATGCTAGGGCATTATATTCTGAAACATAACAAATAGTATCCATACCAATGAAATGTGATAATTTGTCTTTTTTAAATTATTAATTATAATTATTACCAGAAATACATGCATGATGTATACTCACTTTATAAGTGGAAATTAGCTCAATATAGATGTCCTTTGAGAGACTCCACCAAGTGGGGGATCAGAACAGATACTGAGACTCAAAGCCAGATGCTTAGTTAGGAGCTGGGAGTTGTATGGAAGAGATGGGGGATGGAAGGACTAGGAGAAGGGTGCTTGTCAGGAGCCCTGACTATTCTTAAAACAATTATTTCAAGTGGTAAGTATAGTTTAGTGGGTACTATTTAAAAATTAGTCGTGCAAGTTTGATAGCTACAGGAGTGCTAGAAGATGCTTTAAATTAGAAAGAGCATCTGTCTCAAAAGATAAGAAAGACTCTGTTGTTCTAGGATTCTACAAACCAAAGAAAACAAAGGGCTGTGATCCAGTGCTGAAAATAACAAGAAAACGGTCATGGATGATGACACCCAAGGACTTGCAGACCGCGGATGAATCTCAAAGGAGATGGGGTGGGGTGGGGTGTTATATAGGTATATAGGTACTCCTGGGTTCTGCTGAGACTGCACAGGTGTCTGGTCCATGGGATGGAGGAATCTCATTGATAGCCAGCACATTTACTTCTGAGTTAACCGAGAATTCATTGTATGACCTCAGAGACAGCATTTGAAGGTCAACAAAATCCTCTTCCATTGAAATTTCATTAAACAGTTTGGAAAACGGCTGCAAAATTTGAAAGCAGAAATGAACATAGCCAGCTAGGGTAATCTAGTGAACTGCACACATTTCAAGGTAACCACACTTCAAGTTTTATAAGGCAAATGACTATTTGAAAAATTTTAAAAAATTTCCATAGCTTCATTTAGCCTATTAGAAATGTTACACCAGCAAAGGTATCTAAGAGCCATGGGAACTGGTGGAGTTCTGTGAGAACACAGGGTTCAGGACCAGCTCAGCTCTTTACTGTGATTTGGACATTTCGCTGTTTCTATGATCCTCAGACTCTTAACATGGGAGTCCTCAAACCTTTCTTTCATGATAATGTGACTTTATGAGACAACTTGCCGTGAAATACCAAATGTCATTTGTTGTAGAGCTCCGGTGTGGTGGGATGGGGTGGGGCTGTTTCTAGCCTTCTCACCTCAGCTTCATTGTCACTAGCTGTTTGAATTCAGCAAATTCTGTCACTGATCTGACCTTGCCTATTTCTCATCTTCAGAACCAAAAAATTTAATAAAAAACCTTACAGGTCTATTGTGAAAATGGATGTATTAATACTTACAAAACTAAGATTGCCTAACAAAGCAGGCATTCTGAGAGCATTGTGTTTCCTTTATTAGAATCCTTTCTCTCAGGAAGTTCCTCCTACTATAAATCAGAGATTCATAGTAGCTATTGCCAAAGGTGCTGGTAACCATTGGAGCTCTGTATTGATCATGTTATAAAGCCTCACAAAACTTCAGCTGTTAATATTATGAGACAGTGCCTCGTGGTATGTCATTGTCAGTCAATTCTCTCTATGTAACATGCTTTTTCTTAAAGTGCGGATAGGAAACAGGGTTCACATTCAGTAACTTCAGGGCTGGCCTTTGTCTACACTTTCTGACAAGGCATTGCATTAAGGAGAGCTGTGCTTGTATTTTGTATGTCCAGATTGAAAGACTGGGCCTCTTATCCATGCTCACTGGAGCATGGTGCACTTCTTCAACTTTCAAAGGCAAGCATGCACTCAGATACGGGCAAGCGAGCTTCACAAAAGCTGACAGCATTTTCCATGCTTCTCAAAGCCTTTGTGTGTGTGTGTGTGTGTGTGTGTGTGTGTGTGTGTGTGTGTGTGAGAGAGAGAGAGAGAGAGAGAGAGAGAGAGAGAGAGAGAGAGAATATGATGCTGATGATTGCCATGTAAACAGATCAGAGATGATTAACAAATCAGGTGTAATGGCAGGGATCTCAGCTGGTTATGGATGAATAGATGTCTTTCACTTACGATATTACCATCATCTAAGTGAATTCTCTATGAGGTAAAGGAATGACTGTGGTGTTAGAAAAATGTACATTGCATGAAAGCTAAAGTCCTGGTTTTCATCTCTGTACAAGCAAATGATATTTGCATTCTGGAGACAGATGTGTGGGCTTCTTGATCCTCTTTACCTTCCTGGGTGGTCATGTAAAGAGTGCATCCGGGATGTTGCATATGGTTACAGGGTACCACTTCACAGATTCTGCCATGCCTCACATGTTATCATTAATGATTATTATGCCACAGGACTGATAGCCCTTTGTGAAGTGTTAAGGAAGCAAACTCTAGTAAATATGTACAAGAAGCTACTTTCTCGCTCTGGAGAAACACGAGGTTCACATGTTTTATTGGGTGAAGAGATGAAGCTCATCCCCATTTACATTCATCTCAGAAACACTTTTCGAGTCCCTTGTCTCCAAAACGAAGAGAGAAAAGTCCGTTTTTGAATGTCCATCTTCACGTGGATGCTCAGTGATGCTCAATGACGTGAGACATCTCCAACATAGTTTTCAAGCATGATTTCTAGACCAACTTTGGATGTAATGAAAATCATTTTTGGTTGGGACGTGTATGTGTGTGTGTGTGTGTGTGTGTGTGTGTGTGTGTGTGTGTGTGTGTTGTGCATGTGCACATATCAGTAAGTGTCTTTCTTAATCACTTGCCTCAGATTTTGAGGCAGTCTTTCCCTGACCCTGGAGATTATCGATTTAGATAGACTGAGTAGCCATCATGTCATGGTCCAGGATACATGTAACAAGAACAAGACAGCATGTGCACTCTCAGGCCAACCTGGATATAAATCCTTGCTTTGTATACTACCTGGAGAACTTCTGCAACATGACACTGAATTCCCTTTTCCCTTGTTTCTCTTGCTTATTAAGTAGGAAGAGTAAGTCTTCCTTTCCATTGATAAACAAATGAGCAGTGAATTTGAGTGGTAGGAGGGAGTTTTATAAAACAGAGCTTAGCAAGCCATAAAACTCTTGCAGTGTGGGTGTTAGGTATTCTGCCAACCACCACCATGCCTGACACATGCTTGAAGTTTCATCAGTGTCTATCAAATGAATGTTCTTTTGCATTTAGCTCTGTTGTATCTGCTGAGCCTTGTTAGCCCTTCCTCAGCCAGTGTCAGGCAACTCTAGAAATGGCATAAGGATATGTACTTACTCGCTCATGCTATGTTAGTTCTTCACACTTTTCGTGTAAAAAGTAATTTTCTTTTAACAACTTCTAGTAATGCATTGAAGGAAATTACAGTTGTTTGCATGAACTAAGTTTCATTTGGATACTATTAATAAAGAAAGAATTTCTAAGCAACTTTTTAATTTATAATAGATACCAATAGGTTATCAGTGACTTTTAAAAAAGAAATATTTACTATTCCACATCATATTTATAGTTCCTGGCTTCACTAACAAAATGCTAAACATTATAATGAAATAGCACACGGTTTTATTTCATTTTAACATCTTTTTTGATTCAATCTTATCAACTGTGTGTATTTATGTGAATCCAGGTCATCTTAGGGCAAGTTATGGGTCTGAATCATTTGTTGTTCATGAAACATGTAAATAAGTGAGTTGAGTGTGCACAAATTCAAGTTTGTAGGAGTCTCTTGTGTTGTTCCAGAAATAAATCTACTATTTCAACTTCCAGAAAGCAGGTTCACTGGGACCAATGATGACCTCATGTGAAAACATCTCATTGCCACTTGCTCTTGACACCATGCCTATCAATAAATCTAAATATTATCTGTTATTCCACAGTTTTCTGATTCATCTTAGCAAACAATCTTAACAACCATGAGCCAGAGGAAAAGCTATTTCTCTTGTGTATGGGTCTGCTTCATTGTGAAACACAGAACTTATTTTCTTGAAACACTGGAGTCTAGAAGTTGAAGACTTCTTCAACAACTTGCTAACATGGGCATGTCTTAGAGAGAAATTTTTCTCTACTGCAAACAACAGCCTTCTTACTGTGTCCTCTCAATGAACAGAGAGAGAAAAAGAAAGAGGAGGAGATGAACAGGGAGATGGTGGCTGAGAGAGGAGAAAGAAGAAGGAGGGGGAAGAGGAAGAGGGGGAGAAGGAGGGGAAGCGTGGATACTCTGTTTCTTTCCCACGACATAACTCCCTTTCTAAGCATCTCAACCAGTGACCTCAGTTCCTATTGCCCATCACAATGGCCCCATTTCAAATACCATCACTTTGTGCTTACGGTTTCCTGGAAGAAACTGAGTCTACACCACCTCATTCTCCCGCTAAGGGCATTTTGCCTCAAGGATAGCATCTGCCTTGCTCCAAGGGTTGATCAAATGCAGAAAAACAGAAATGAAGGTAAAAATGGAACCTTTCAAAGCTTCCCACTCCTTGATTCTACAGTCTTTCAATGGAAAGAAACTCTACAATTCTTTACTTTTGAGTCCAGATAATTCTCCAATCATTCCCACTTGACTTGGCACCAAGCAACAGATCAGTCAGCCTCAGCTGAGAGATCTTCTGGTCATGAGTAGTGGGAAAAGCTCATATTAGATGGTTGAATCTAGAGTTGCTGCTTACCATGTGGGAATATTCAGTTTAGCTGATCCCATGAAGAAGGAGGTGGCCTAGGAATTTAACAGTGCCAGGGTTGAAAATCTCGGACACAGGAGAACAAAGACACTGTGTGTCTTGTTTTGGTCTCTGTGGTTTCCTTATGCATCAGGTGATCTTACAAGGTTGGTGACCACCTTCCGTGGCCAGAATTCTCAGCTACCACTTTGTACTCAGAATTGCTGCATATCCAACTTCTGATTTTAGTTCTAATAGTCCCTGATGTCTCTCAATGTAAAAATCCTCTGTTCTCTGAAATTTGGTCTATTTGTTTCAGGTTCAAGGGCAGCTGCATTCAAACAGGAGAATCACTAAACAAGGGGGAAGGAGAAATAGTTATACAGAAAAGACTGTCATACCATGGAAAAGGACAATGATAATAAGAGGTGGAGGATGGGGGAGAGTGGCAGAAGAAAAGAGGAGGAGGAAGAGGATTGAGGAGGGAGAAGGATGTCAATTTGGGATCTAAAACTTTTAACTAGGGCTAGAAATGTTATCATGGGAAAGTTTAGTTTTTCTGAACCGCAGTTTTTTCTTTTTTCTTTCTTTTTCTTTTTTTCTTTTTTTTTTTCTTCTTTTGGTTTCTTGAGACAGGGTCTCTTTTTGTTACCCTTGGCTGTCCTGGACTTGCTTTGTAGACCAGGATTGTTATAACTTGTTCAAGGTCAGAGATAGACATTGATAGTTTATCACTTATAAATCTTACTAGATACTAAATTACTTAATTATAGAATAAGCTTTATTTAATTTTGAGGATATGGTTTCAAAGGAATAGATAGATGATAGATAGAATAGATAAATAGATGGTCTTCAAACACTTCAGAGATCTACAGAAAATTGTATTTAATAATAAAGGGCTTTTATGACAGAGACATTTCTGTTCCTGGCAGCACCTCCAGTCTAATAATGTGGGCATGAAGAAATGATAGTGGCAGATAGCCACTGGTCTGAGGAACTTTGCTTATTTTTACTGCTGATGACAGAATGACCATGCATTATGATCAAGCCTGATACTGAGAAACTGGCTGCCCAGCCTTGCAGAGACCAGGTGGGCTAGTCCTTCAGGATTCATGCTTCAGAGCAGTCTGTGAGATGCTTTGAGATGGCTGGCTGAAGGTGGGATGCACCTACTATGGAGAGAAACTTGTGACAGTACAGGAACAGTCTGTCAGATGCTTTGGACCAGCTGGCTGAAGACTGGATGACCTGACAATGGAGAGCAACTTGTGAATATCTACACAGTCAGCTCTCTGTCCTGTCAATACATTTGGAAGTTGCTTGTCTGCATCTCCTTCATATTACATAGTTTTTCCTTCTGGGGTCTCTGATGGAGTTGAAGACTAGATAGCCACAGTACTAATATAAGTTTAGTTAAAAAAAAAAATCAGCCATAATGATAAGAATCAGTAGCATAGGACAGTAGAATAATTTCTTAAAAATAGTTAACTACAAATGGACTGGTCCTTGTAAAGGTTCTCTTAATGGATAATTCTTATTTTGTTGTATATAGCTTATTTTATTAAATAGAAAGGAGGAGATGAAGGAGAGATAAGCTTGTTTTTTAGGATCCCAAGTGTGGGATCGGAACAGTCTTGTGAGAGAACAGTGAGGATAATCCACTAGAAGACCAACTACCTTGTGTGGGAGCTTGATTGTTGCCAGCTGAAAAGATTCCGTGAACAGACTCTGGGAAAAGATATATAAATGAGCCCAGAAGTGAAGGCAGGGCTTTTTGGAGACTTTGGATAGTTTTCGCTGTTCATTGCTGCACTTCAAGATGCTCCTAAAGAGAATTGCTTCAGGGCTCAGGGAAGGCTTTGGGGCTCTGGCTCCTACTGAGGTTCCAGGTCCTGGTTACTCCAGGTTCCAGCAGAAGGAATCCTGCTGATTATGCCAGGATAATTACTCCTCGGAACTGATATCCTTATGGTTTTGTTATTGTGTTCCTTAATCCTCTTTTCCTATTGTTTTGGTTAGTCTGGTTATAAGTGATGTATGCTTGGTTAATAAGTTGTAATAAAATATATTGGGTACTCTGGTGCCTCACATTTGACCATGTCCCCTGGAGGGAGAGACCTAGTGGCACTCAGAGGAAGGATAGCAGGTTACCAAGAAGAGACTTGATACCCTATGAGCATATACAGGGGGAGGTAATCCCCCTCAGGAACAGTCATAGGGGAGGGGAATAAGGGGAAAATGGGAGGGAGGGAAGAATGGGAGGATACAAGGGATGGGATAACCATTGAGATGTAACAAGAATAAATTAAAATTTAAAAAAAAAGAAAAAAAAAAAAAAGAAAAATGAGCCTACACAGGCTAGCCTCAAATTCAGAGTTATCCACCTGCCTCTGCCTCTTGAGTGCTGGGATTAAAAGTGTGCACCACCATGCCTGGCCCCCAGTTTTCTTGTTTGGAAAGTGAAACTAATTCTATATATCTTACAATATTGACTATTTGTATACAATTATTTGCATATGACAAGATGCCAAATTAAAGTGATGATATAAATAGTTATTAATGATAAACAGTCATTAGTCATAATCAAGAATACACTATACTTATACTAGTTATATTTCATATTTTCTACTTATAGGAATATTTATCTTACTATACATTGCTTATTATCAAATATTTTGTTTATCCTTATATATTTTATGCATTTAAAACTATATTGCAGTCAGTTGAAAGTGGTATTAATGGTGGAACCAGGTCACATTTCTGCACTATCATATGCTTTCATGCTTTCAGCCACAAGTCAGATGTTTCAGAAGGTTAAGTAACCTGTCTAAGCAACAAGCCTGGAAAAGTTCAGCCCTGGGATTCAAAGTCAAACTTGATTACTTGTGAGCGCTCACTCTCAGTAATGCTGCATTTGGTAATGCAAGGCTTTAAAAGTGGTACAAGCATAAGGCAATAGTGCAGGAGTGAGGAAAGTCAATGTACAGCAGAGAAAGAGTTGCTGATGTCCCTGACAAAGCATGGAGACTGTGACCACATGGTTCCTGTTGCCTCCTTGGGCCTGGCAGAAGGTGACCTGCTTGCATAAAGGTAGCATATGGTACCAGAAATGTTCAAAGGGACTTGATTGACTTTGCTCCTGCATTAAACAGCCCCTGCCACAAAGGTCCCCAGCAGTGGGAATGTACAATGCAGTACTGCAGAAATGCTAAAGCAATTGTTCTCCATACGACCTCCTATGTGAACCACTCTACACAGAGTAACCATAGCTTCCCCCATGGCTTGCATTCAGCCTGTACTTGCTCTCTCATCTTCAGAGCATGCTCTGGGAGTATAGCTCCCAGGTCTTTGGTTAATTATCCATCTAAGGGATGCAACTCCTAACAGGGTGTCAAATTCTTTTTCAACTCCAAGGCCATTGTTCCCTCCCCACCAGGAACAGCTGACCTAGAAAGAAGCTGTATTGTGCCAATGCTGGGACTATTTATTAAGCAACCTATTTTCTGTTTCAGGTCAGCCAAGAATGGAAGAGGCAGCACAGAGAGGGGTGACTTCTGCATGGAGAGGTGAGTCCAGTCACCCATTGGGTGGTCATGACAAAAAAGAAAAGAAGAAGCTGTGTACAATTGATGACATTCAAGTTTAGTAGTGCCATATGCCTGGCAGAGGACATGTAGTGATACTGTCACTCCCCCCAAAACACACACACACACACACACACACACACACACACACACACACACACACTTCCACTGTGGTGTCTCTCCATCTTGATTCTCCTGACTGCCTGTTGGACTCTGTTGCATAGATCATAGTCTGGACCGAGAAATTGTTGGTGATGATAGAATTTTAAGCTGTGGCTCCTCTGGAAGGTAAGCTGTGCATACTGCACTTGTCCAGGACCCCACTCACTGACCCAGTTCTCTTTGCTGGGCCAGGACTTATCCCCCAAGCGGTTGATGTTCCAAACCAAGTTCTTGGACAGTGCTTGCACAGATATTTCTTGCCTTCTGCCAGCCTTTACTTCTTTCTTATGGTCTCTGACATGTATTATCCCCAACCCTTACCTACGACTTAATATCTCCCCACAACAGACATGCTTGCAATGCAGTCTCGGGCCAGGTAGAGATAGAGACAGTTGCAATAGGAAGTCGACATTTTTCACAGATTACTAAATTAATAATGATGAAAGAAGTTGGGACATTTTTTCTTGTTGCAGTATTGAGGCAAATCATTTCTCCATGCATTAGAAGACATCTTAAATGCTGATGATGCTTCCAGTGGATGCAAAACTATACCATAGCTGCACAGCCATCAAGAACATTTCCAAGGACAAGAGAAAAACCAAGCAGGTACCATGTCCCTTTGAGCATCTCACAATTTACATCACTGACCTTCCTAGACTCCATGTTAACATAGACTTTCATGTTAACATAGTGAGTGCAGAAGATAAAAGAATGCTAAGCTACTATTTACACTGGGGGCTCAAATCTGCTGGAGAAATTGTGGGAGTCATTGAAGTACAAGCACCCAAGAATTTCAACCAGGGACTGATTTGCTAGAGAATGTGAGCCTCCCTCTTTTATCTATCCGTGAAAGGGATGAAGGCAGATGTCATTTGGCTGGCACATCCTTGCGTCTTCCAATGACTCACCCAAAGGGCAGCAGAACAATCTGTCTTGAGGAGAGACAAGCACCCAGAAAAATGTATGCGAATGTCAGCAGCTGGGACCTGAGCAAGCATATTCTGGGATAGCACAGCCAGGGTGCAGGTGGCACTGACCACAAGTCCTCAAGGTGCTTCATTCATAGAATGGTCAAATCATTGCTAGAAAGCATCCCTTTGTGCTTTCTTTTCTGTGTCTTGTGATTTGACCACTGTACTAAATTCTCATAGTGTTATAAATGCAAGGTGTTATGGGATTACCAGTTTTTTTTTTTTTTAAGGGACAGAGACACCATAGCCGCAGGGGTTTGTTCACACTTCCATTCAGTGTAGATACAGGTTTCCCTGACAGAGACCTTGAGCATCTGCTCAGTCCTCGGCATGCCTGTAAGGATTCAAGTGGGAGTCTCTTCTCCTATCCCTAGAGAAATAGTTGTTGATTGAAAAATGACTGAGAAAATATGATCAGGGAGATGGAAAGAAAAGTGGGAGATACAGATGGGAGGAACCTTTGTGTCCTGTCTAACGTCCCCATCAATCACCTAACGGGAAGAAACAGTCCTTTAGCGGAATGTATGGTCTGCATTTGGAAGGTGTAATAATTCACTCCGTGGGACCGCGGGCAGGAATGTTTGAACACCAAGTTTGTGCAGAGAAACATCCAATAACTTATCCCCATTCCCCATGAGTCCCCATCTGGAACTCAGATAAGGAGCAATAGAAAGAGCCGTTAGCTCAGCCCCAGAGCAAATTAACTAACGGAAGACCTTAGCCAGGAGGAGCCTGAGACGAGAAAAGCAGACATGCATTTGACAGCAGCCCTCGGAACTTTGCACATTCAAAAAATGCCAGAGCTATTTCCAGAAGCAGGATAATTGTGGTGACATTTGATCAATGTGGGAGGAAGCGATAGATCCTTTTTTTTTTCAAAGAGCCTGGGGAGACCACACCCTGGCTCAGGCCTTATTTCCCAACTGTTAAATGATAAGAGAACATGAGTCCAAGCAAATAGCAAAGATCCTACTGAGAAATTGAGTGAATGCATTATTGTAGAAAGTGTGGGGTGGTCTATGTGGAGAGCTTTCTCTAATGATGGTTTCCCTGGGCAGTCAATGGATCCTGGATCTTCTACTCTTATTATGGGGCTCCCTAGTAAGAATCCCAAAACACAAACTTTGTTCTGGCTTACTTGCAACTGGGGAGGATGATGGCTGAGAGTAGAAGGAGAAAGAGGAAGGCTTAGAGCATGCAAGCTGCATCCTGCATCCAAAGATCTGTCTGTTTTCTCCTTCCCAAACTCTTCCACCTTTGGGGGACCGACTTCACAGTATAAGATGCAGGAGAAGAAGCAACTTCACATTTTTATCCCCTTCTTTTTGGGGGTTGGAGAGGAAGGTGGTTTCTGGTTTTGGTCACAAATACTGCTTCAGTGAGCATAGGCATGTATGCATCTCCTCGGTATCTTAATTACCTATCTTTTAAAAATAAAATTCAATGCTCCAAGTCATAAATAGATGGACATTGTTCTGGGCCAGTTTTGGAGTCTGTTCCCTGAGTAGATGGGACTTGAGAGTCAAAGAAAAATAGATATGCAACTGAGATAGGGTCATGTGACAAGACCAAGGGATTGAATACCAGATCCAAGGTTGATCCCTCCACTACTTCTGACATTCTCCTGCTAGAAAAGGGTTCCTTGGGTGTTCTTATCAAATAGCGAAAGAATGGATGGCTTCTTTGCAAGACCCAAATTACAAATAACTGCCATTTATTATTTTTTTCTCTTGAGCCTTGGAGGATGAGTTTGAAAAAGACATCCTATTTAGACATGAGTGTGCCAAAGTGTCTCAGTCTGCAGTGTCCATTTGTGGGTCTCTTTGTTAGTTACCATCTTCTGCTAGAAGAAGCTTCTCTGATAAGAAAGGCACAGATCTGGAGTACAACAACAAGTCACTAGGAGTCATTTAATTGCTCTTTCTTTAGCAGAATAATAGTCATAGTTTTTCCCCAGGGCCCATGACCTATCTAGGCTCAGGTTCTTGGTCACTTAGAAGTGTCAATTATGGATTCCTTTTCACAAAGAGGGCCTTAAGTCTAATCAAAAAGTGATTGGTTACTTTCAAGCCTTTCTGGCTACAGGTCTCCATTGAAAAGTCAAGTGTTATTCTAATGGGGCTATCTTTACACATGAGTTTAGTATCCTTTGTTGTTGTGTTCATTTAGTGTTTTGATTATTATATGTCTCAGGGAGTTTCTTCTCTGACTGTGTCTATTTGGTGTTTGATTTGTCTCTTACACCTTGATAGGCATCACATCTACATTAAGGAATTTTCTTCTATTATTTTATTGAAAATATTTTCTATGTTTTTGGCTTGGGTTTCCTCTCTTTCTTTTATACCTACTGTTCACAGGGTTGGTCTAGATTTGTTGGTTTGTTGGTTGGTTGGTTTATACCTACTATTCACAGGGTTGGTCTAGATATTGTTCTAGATTTTCTGGATTTTTTTTTTTCTGGGTTTATTGAGGTTTAACATTTTTTGACTGAGCCATCCATTTTTTTCTCCTTATCTAGGAGATCTGAGGTTCTATCTTTCCCATATTTTCATCTGTAGATGAGGCTTACCTCTGAGCTTTCTGTTTGACTTCTTGGGGTTATCAGTTTTAGTTTTATTTAAGTTTGTTTTTTCTTTGATGATTCTATTTCTTCGTTAAATTCCACTTTAAAGTATTGAATCCTTTTTAGTTTTTTCATTACTTGATTGTGCTTTTATGATCTTCATTAAGGCTTTTATTCATTTCCTCTTTAGGTTGATGATTGTTATTTTGAATTACCTTTCTTGAGCTTCATCTCACTTGATTTCCTCAGGGCCTATTGAAATAAAATGTTGCCTTCTGGAAGATGCGTAGTCTCTTGATTATTCATATTTGTGTTTTTGTGCTGGTATCTAGGCATCTGCAGTGATGATGTTTGAGGTATTTCTTGGTGTAGATATCTGGTGTACTGACTAGTCCTATGTCAACTTCACACACAAACAGGATGATTTGAAAGGAGGGAATCTCAATTGAGAAATTGCCTCCACAAGATCCATGTGAGGCATTTCTAAAATTAGTGATTTATGGGGCAAGGCCCAGGCCATTGTGGGTGGTGCCACTGCTGGGCTAACAATGATATGGGTTCTATAGGAAAGCAGACTGAGCAAGCCATGGGGAACAAACCACTAAGCAGCACCTGTACATGGCCTCTACATCACTTCCTGCCTCCAGGTTCGTTCCCCGTTTGAGTTCCCGTCCTGGCTTTTTTCAATGATGAACAGTGATATGGAAATGTAAGCCAAATAAACCCTTTCCTCCCCAACATACTTTTTGGTCACAGTGTGTCATCATAACCGTGGTAACTGTAACTGAACCATATAGTCTAGCAGTTGATGGCCTGACATCTCATTCTTCTGTTGTTGTTTCCCTATTCTGGACCCTAGCAAGTGTAATAGCTGTGGAGAACCGGAATGCCCGCCAAGTGGCTTTGGATCCCTGGTAGAAAGTGTTTCTGTGCATCAGTGAGAAGTCACAAAAAAAATGAAGATGGTCTATAAAGAAAGGTTGAAAAGTGGTGGCAGGAAATAACTAAAGGAATGCTGGGTCCACATCAAGAGGCCATCTCCCAAGGTGATGGGGTGGACTGTGTGGGCATAAGTGTTGAAAGTCTAGGGGGCTGGCAGCGCTTTCTCTGAGAGTTGTCTGAAGAGGCTAGGATGGAGGAGGGAGAGCAGGTCACCTCTCACCTACTTGGGTCCTAGCCAAGTGTGTGGATCTCTTTTAGAAAGAAATGTTCAAAATAATTCTTGGTTTTGGGGGTTGCTCTTCCAAATACATAATGAAAATGTGGGCCTCATAGTAGAGGAAATTTGGTTTTCATTAAATTAACACCCATAATCACAAATAATTGGCAATTTCTTTCTCCCAATTTTTCAAAAGTAGATTTTGCGCATTTATTTGCTTAATACTCTACAGACAGTGTAATGCTTTCATTTAATTTCATATTGTATCTATAATTCAATTTAAAATTTTAAATTAAGTATTTAATTTAATTTAAAAATTATAATTACTTTTTCAAGAACTCAATCTAAGCTAGTTTTTGTTGAAAATGTATAAAAAAAAAAAAAAAGGAAAGAAAGAAAAAATGCTTCTCTTGACCCAAAATTACTAAAAAAAAAAGTACATCAGTGATCAAAAATACAGAAAATATTTTGAAAGTTAAAGTTTTCAAAGAGAAATGTGGAATACTCACCCACAGTGAGGTCAAAGGTGTGGTTTGAATACGCTTTTCTTTCGGTGCAGTATTTCCTTTCAACAGCTGCAAGCTCCTCACTGGTAAATGACCCACGAGTAGAGAACCCATTAATACCTAAACAGGGTCACCTGAGAGTCCTGAGGAAGGACTACTGAAGTGACTGCCTTTCAGCTGCATTCAGCTGTTCCACCTAGTGTCTACAATTCCAACCATCGGACATTGACTCTTTAGCCTTCTTTCCTGAAGTGTTGTTGAGTGTAACACTCACGAGCAGACAGGTTTGGGGAGAAATGACTCCATGATTAGGAGTAGTTTATGCACCTCTAGTTTCCCCCATACTGTGACTAGATCGACGTCCTTGAGTCTCTGGACCTATTTGCACACACCTGCCTTCATTTCTTGCTTTCCTTCTAACAGCCTGCGCAGATTCCTGGGCACAGTTCTGACTGGCTCCCTTTTCCTCTTCCTACCCATCTATCTGCTATTGTATTTAGCACTTTGGGCGCTAAGTATCTGTTGATGGTCTGTGAGATGCATGAGGAAAGGAAGGCTGGAGAGTGCTTTTGCTCACCTGGGTAGCCAAGTGCTTCTCACATGTCTGAATCATTTGTTATACCAGAGTTTGAGCATCCACCAGAAGCTCTGCCTGCCTGTCTAGACAGCTTATCTGCTGTCACCATCCTACTGCTGTCACCACCCTAATGCTGCCATGGTCCTGGGTTGTGTCCTCAGAATTCCCTGAAGCCATCAATACCTACAGCTGGCTCCAAGTATCAGAACCACAGTCACAGTGCCCAGAAAACATTCATTCTGCTGCTATGAATTGTTAAATGACAGTGAAACTATATTCATTCATTCAATAATTTGTCTAACTTTAAGTCAAAAATAGAGTTTTATTTCTGGAAGAATGTAATCCCAGTCACCTCATTTCTTACATTTTATTGTGACCTTGTTATAATGAAGTCACAAGGGGGTTCAGGATGAGTGTAGGAGACTCCAACCTTGCACCTGATTTTTCTGTGTATTCCCCATATTCATAGACATATGTTGACAGAGTTCAGTTGAACAGTCATATTTGGGGTAACTAGCCAGGTTCTAAACAGTTTTAGTATGTCTGAAATCTGACATCCAGCTTAGCTGAGAGAGATTCACAGAACACCTACGGTAAACAGAGGGTAAGCACAATGTTTGGTTATTTGGGATACATTTGGTTAGTACCTAATGACATAGAACAAAATCTCCCAAACCATGCTCCAACAAAAGTACCTCCAGAAAAGAACTGAGACTAAAAACACAAAGCTGTGACAATCACTCCAGAAAATGGTGGCTGAGGTGCAGTGACCTAGGGAAGCCTGTTTTTTTCCCCCAAACCTGGGAAAGAAGGGGAGCTCCACATCTCACAGAAGCAAAGCACCCAATGAGAGCATCAGTGCTGAGGATTTGCTGGGAGGCATGGATGTTCAAGGGCTTTATGGGGTTCTCCCATGTATTCCTATTATTGTGGGAGATTGTTCTCCTCCCTCTCAACAGGATAGAACAGGGGTTCTGAGTGCTCTTTTGGGATGGATAATGGCTCAAATTGTCCATTAATCAAAACCCAGCCTCATGCCACTCAAAGATGTGCATTCCTCATTCACAAGCTCAATGGGCTCATGTGAGTCTGGTGAATGTCAGGAAATCTGGAGATCAATACCCAGAATAACTTAATAACAGATAGGGCAGAAACATTTCTACACAGAAAACCTGGAATAAACTGGCCATATTGACAATGTTTCTATTGTTTGATTTGTGGAAAAATTATAATGACTAACACATCTTGTGTAAATGATGCATTTGTTATCAGAGAATAAAAGAGTATTTTTTTACATTATCTTTTTGCCAAGAAAGTGTATCTGTGTGTGTGTGTACACTCCTGTTCTAGATGAATGTCTCCGGTATTCAAATTGACTAGCTCTCCTGTGGATCCGGGGAACACACAGATTATTCTATCTAATATGGAAGCATGTGTGATTATCTGCAAAGTGTTCCCAAGTGTCCAGTAAGCATGGTTTATAAGGCACCGTGTGAGCAGAGCCTGGCAGTGAGAAATGGTGAACGTCTGTCTCACAGGTTAACAAGGCTGTGTGGAGTCATCTTCCTGGACAGACTATTTGCCTTCCTGTTATTTTCCTTTTATTATTAGAACTACAATAATAACATGAAGCATTTTGAAATTTGGCCCCAAGACAACAAGATCGCCTGGAATTATGTACAACATTTTGTTTAGTGCAGACTGTTCTTGTCTCAGCATGAAGCTCACAAAGAGCATCACAGATCCCTGTTGGAGAAGTTTATGAAGCATGATGTGAGGTTACCCAAGTTCCAGGAAGATGTGCCTAGGGGCAGAGCCCAGGGAACAAGTCTCAGGACCCTACGAGGCATCAAGATACTTCCACAGCTGTCTAACTCTTCCTCGACTCCTTTGTCCTTCTGTCCCTCCCTTCTCTCTTTCTTTCTATCTTCTGCACATTCATATGAAAACACACACACACACACACACACACACACGCACGCACGCACGCACGCGCACACACACACACCACCACAACCACCACCATATGAGTGTACTTGTCCTTCAAAGGTTCTCCTAAGGCTTTACCTTGGATTTAAGCTCAGTAAACTGGCATGAGAAAGGACCTTGAAGTCTAATCATTTTTATTCAAATGTCATGCACAAGGTCCCCAACATCAAAAGCCTTGTGTCTCAGTCATGCCACTTGCAAAATGGGGGAAGGGGGAAAGGAATTGTGTATTAATTGTAGGATTGAAGGTTTACTGAAGGTAAATACATATTAGCCTGATGTCTAATAAGCATGTCACTGGGAACAACCATCATACTGTCCCAAAGTCGTGGAAAGCAGAGTACACCCTGAGAAGCCTCTGAGGGTGATAGTTTTCATGGTCAGGGACCTTTAAGTACAATTATAGGCTGAACTGTGCCCTCTGAACTCATGTCAAAACCCCAACCTTTGGGATTTGAGAACGTGTGGGTGTGTTTGAAGATGTCAGTGAGTAGCGTGAAAGGAGGACCTTAGGTTGGGCCCAAATCCATGATAGCTGGTGTCTCATTAGAAGAAGTTAGGGAAAAAAGAAATCAAAATACATACACTGAGGAAATGTCATCTGCACCTTAGGAGGGGGTGGGGGGTGGGGCAGTGCTAACCTGCAGCCCCACAATCTCCCATGAGAAAACTCTATGTTGTTCAATGGCTCACAGTAGGGTCCTCTGGCACTGGGGTGGAGTTGGGGGGAATCTAGTAAGACACCAAGATTTACAAAGTAGTTGTTAATTAGTTGACTGGAAGCAATGTACTCATCTAGAGAAGCATAGAACAAGTGCCCAGAGTCACCCTGGAAACGAATGTGCTGCTTATTTTTGTCTTCTTAATTAAAAAAAAAATTCTATGGAAAGACTAATAAGCACATATTATTTCTAAATTGAGATCCTTTCCTTGCATTTAGTGGTGCTCCATACTCTGGAACCTGGGCCCATGCTTGTGTGTGGAATGCCATGTTATGAACTTATTACTTTTTTATCTCTCAGCTTCTAGTAGACATTTAGGTTTCAATCTGGATTTGCACTATATTTATTGATGCCGAACACCCTTGGGCAGGCCTTTTGGAAAATCACTAGAGAAAGCCAAACCTTTTCCTAAGAGATTATTCAGATACATTCCTTTCTTCAGTGCAAAACCTATCATTGCCAACACAACAGTGTCATTTGTTCTCTGTCATACCTTGTGTTGGGTATGTACTTGTGTGTCTTTCCTGTTTAAAATGTAATTTTCCCAAGCAGTAATGAGAGTAAGCATGTTTTCAATGTCTTACGGGCAAGCATTTGAAATTTTCCTTTATTCAGACATCTCCACATGTCTTTTCTTCTTCTTTTTTTTAATTATTATGATTTATTCAGATTACATCCAGACTGTTCGCCCCTCACTTCTATCTTCCCTCCCCTCTATCTCCCTGTTTCACCGTATCCCCCTTCCCTAGGCCTCTGACAGAAGGGAACTTCCTCCCCACCATATAACCACAGCCTATCAGGTCTCATCAGGATAGTATACTTCTCCTTCCTCCGTGTGCTCTCCAGGCCTCCCCACCAAGGGGGAAGTGATCAATTCAGGGCATCAGAGTTCATGTCAGAGGCGGTTCCTGCTCTCCCAACAACTGTGGAGAATGAGCTGTCCATTGGTTAGATCTGAATAGGGGGTCTAGGTTTACTGCATGCATTGTCCTTGGTTGGTACATCAGTTTGTGCAAGATGGGCTTCTTGTGGGGCTCCTTGACCCTCTGGGTCCTTCTATCTTCCCATTCTTCCACACCACTCTCACCTGGAGTCCAGCAGTGATTCTCGGATCCGACCCAATCCCCTGCCAGGTGGAGAATCTCAGAGCATATCTATGTTTGGCTAATATCCACTTATAATTTTTGTACTGTTCATGTTTGCTGGTGAGAAGGAGACCGGAATAGACTCCAGAAGCATGCCCTTCATTCATTATGCTATAGGGTTTGGTTTCCCTTTGTGGATCTTAAAGTTTTTTCCTTTACTAGTGGGAGTCTCTTAGTGGTAGAAATGCTTAATTTTACCTTAGCACTCTTGTTTTTCTCTGTATCATGTTAAATAAATGAGTCTCTGTCCGGAAGACATTATGATAATCTTCAAGATCATATCCTACCGACAGTGCTGGTTTTCCGAGTCCTTCACGTTGCATTTTTGGAGATACTGAATTTCCACCCTGTACACTCTCATGAATGAGGCAGCATGCGGCCCTGTGACGTGAGTCAGCCAATGGGAGTAGAGGGGATGTGATCATCATACAGCCACTTGGGGTTTGATGTTCTTACTCCCCACCTCTTCTTTGTAAGCAAGCATGGAGAAGCAGGGGGCTGAAGGAGGCCGAGCTGGACATGACTCACACCCTGAAGTTAAATACAGTGTCCCCTACCTCAGAGCACAGAAATCCCTACAAGAAAGATAAGAATGTTTCATCATAGTGCAGCCCCAAATTTTAAGGTGACCTTTGATACATAGTTATGAGCATAGGCAGGGGACAGCCCACCTGAGTCCAGCATTATGTGTACAGAGGCCTATTAAGAACCTTCATAATCCTCCGGGCCTTCAGCGTCACCGAAACTGCAGCATGGTTTCTAAGCTGTCTCTTCTAGTCAAAGAAAGGAAAGGTGGCCTAGAATGGAAGCACTCAAGGACTATTTGAGCTACAGGCCTTTTCTTGAACTTGTCTTGGATAGGTTTTACTACTACCTTGCCCATTCTGTGATGTTGAAGATTACATTTTAAAGATGCACTTTATCTTTTAAAGGCAGTTAGGGGTTGATAGCAGCACAAAGACTAGTTCAGAGGGCATCTTTTCTGTCCCTTCCCTCTACTGATGCCTACCACCTACCATTGGTATCTCCGAGCAGAGTGGTCTATTTGTTCCAAGTGATGAGCCTGATGCAAATGATATGGATATATCATTTTCATGCAAAAGCCACAGTTTCCTTTATAGTCTGTGCTTGGTATTAGACCTTCCATGGCATTAGAAGAATATTCAGTGAGATGTTCATGCCACTGTGCCTCTTATAAGCAAAGTTCGGAGCCTTAAGATGTGTGTGTGTGTGTGTGTGTGTGTGTGTGTGTGTGTGTGTGTGTGTGTATGTGTGTGTGTTTCACCTCTCCACCACTTTAATGCCCTGGCCTCTGGCAGCCACTCATCTTTCTCTTGTCTCTATAGCTTTGATATTTATGGATTGGTCTGTTATTGTAATAATATATTGCATATCCTTATCTGATTTCCTTTGCTCACTTAGCTAGGCACATTTAAATTTTTCCCGTATTTTTTCATGGCTTGATAGTCCATTTCTTTGCAGCATAGACTATTGCTAGCTTCATTTCTTACAATTTTTCTTATGCACTCTTTATTCATTCAAACTATTGCTTCTACTATCTTTTTTTTCCTACCGCACTGTGATACATTCTCAGATCTCTGTGTTTGTATGATAAGTTTGTAACTGAAATAACTTCTCACTGTTTTCTATTGGGTAAACATCAAAGTTTGGTTTAAATGCTGTGTCATCATTGCTGATTCCACCATACAAACAGGCATGATTTCTTCCAATTTTATACACTTTTCATTTTGAACATCTTATTATATAAGTGTCATTTTATTTTGATTGCTTTGGCTTATAACTATTTCCCTATGGGAGCTATGTTTTATTTTTATTTAGTCATGACTTGTATAATGGAGACATTTTCCTCAGAGATGCTCAATTTATATTCATGGAATGAATGTAGGTATGGTGGGGGGGACAGGAGCAGATAATCTTCATTGTTATCCTATTTGAAAAATGATGCATTTTAAAATTATTAATAGCTTCAATAGACCAATTTGTTATATTTTATTTTACACACAAATTCCTGAATTATTTTGAAGGTGTTATTCGATATAATATTAATAATACCTATTTATTTCATTTCCTAAGTAATGCTTTGTTGGTTATCTGGAAAAGTGAGAAAAAATAAAGGGCACCGAAACTGAAACCAAAGTTCTCATGGGCCCAGTAATGTAAAGAGAAATTGATTTCACAGAGAAATCAATGCAGTAAATTAGGGGTTCAGGGCTCCTCAGCAGCGAGAAAACCCAAGAAATGTCACAAGCACAGAGTTGGAGAGACATAGAGCAAGAAGAATCTGGGGGTGCAGCCATGAAGTATAAGTGGGTTTCTCGAGGTCTTGTGCTCTGTGAACTGAGGTTATATGGTGTCATGCCTGTTGCTGAATTTGCGGGTGTCAACTAAAATTAGAACAGAGGTGGGACAAAAAGCACCCAGGCTTCCCTCTGCATCTCACTCTCTGGTCTGGTGAATGTGAGTTTGCCTGACACTCCGATGGAGCCTGAGGATATACAAAGCAGGTGAACTCTTATGCTCCCTAAATATTGCAAGGAACTAGACACGAGGGAGACAGGAGCAGATAATTTAGCTCCATTTGATGCTTAGTCTTCCTAGAACCTTGCTGTTCATATTGATGACTAAATTCATGTCTATCTGAGGCCATAATTTCTCTTCTCTTGTTTAAAGAAAGCATCTCAAGATATGTGTGGAATTAGATCTCCAGCATGTCTAGACCTGAGCAGAGCTCACTCCCCAGCTTCGAAACCACATTCTGGCAACCTAATTCCCAGTGTCTTGGAGCTGGGGAGAAGTCACTGTCTATTGCTTTAAGATCCAAGCAGAAGTTACTCACTGGGGTAAATAATCTACCCCTCCCCACCATCAGTCACTCTAAACCCCAACCTCTCAGGACTCATTCAGAGCACATTAATCAGTGTCTCATGTCTTGAGGAGAAACTGCTACTCAGGTTAAAGCCACATTGCCTTTCTCCTTCACTTTAACCATACATGCCTCAGGACCCATATGACCTTATTCCCCACAGTCTCAGTGGAGTCTGCTCTGCTCTCTGGGTTTCAGGTCCTGTCTTTAGCACTCCATCATCCTAACACCCATGTCACAGGACCTCACTCCCAGAGGCCACACCCGTACCTACCTTTGGAAGCTTAACCTTCCTGTCCCATGAACTATGAAGGCTGACCTTTTGTCATTCTATTTCCACCACCCTAGGCCAAGTGTGATATGTCTTTCTTTTTTTTACAATAAAGTTCACTAGACTCCTGCAGCTGAACTCCCAGATCTTCAATACCTGCTCAAAGTGCCTCCTTGCCTCTCATGTCAGAGACCACACATTTGACTCTCCTGGCAACTCACCCTTCTCTTTTCCAACACACAGAATGCTGACTCATTAGAGCAGAGGCTACATCTACCCTTCTTGAGCTGGGGCCACTTCAGCCACCACGTCCAAGCATCAGCAGCAGTAACCCCAATATTTAACTTTAAATAATGCCCAGCTGACCCAAATCCGGCCACATGGGATTAACAGCAAGCAGGGACCCAAATGGCCATATCACCAGGTGGGCCAGGAATTCATACCAAAAGACACAGCAATGAAAGATATCCAAGACCCATTGAGAAAACACAGGCAATACTATATGGCAAGACTGTAGTTGCCACCCAAATGTCCCAAATCCCAAGCCAGCTTCTAAATATTCATGTGTCCATTGCTAACTGCCACCCTCTGTTTTATTCAGAGAAATGTCTCGTTTCAGTTACTAGCCATGAATGCTGAGACTCACAGATAGTCAAATTGCTGAGAATAAGTAATTATTAAATCCTCACCCAGAAACAAGACTATACCAGCCCCTGCCCTCAAGACTCAAGAAACATTGTGGAAGAGGGGGCAGAAAAAAAAATGTAGGAGCAGGATGCAGGAAGAGCTGAAATGCTATCTTCTAGACATGACACAGATACTGGAGCCATGAGCTCACAGGAGCTGCCCTGGGCATACATATGACCAATCCTAACAATAATTGCCCATGGATGAGGCAGAGGCTCCTAGTCTCTACCTTCCCTTACTATTGGCTGTTTTGAGGATGCTAGAAAAGAGGTTTGATGAGGGTAGAAAGGAGATAAGAATGGATGTGGGGTGGGAGTCATCAGAACCAAAGTGCAAAGGAACAAATATAATTAATAAAATAAAAGATACATTAAGGAAAAACACTGGTGAATTTTTCATGTTGATAACATCCATGAGTTCATCAATAGCATCATTCAGAATCTTGGATTCTGTTCATAAAAAGGTCTTAGTTAAAAGTTAAATTTTTTGGGTGCTGATGAGCTGGCTCATCAGGAAAAGGTGTTTGCCATCCTGCCAAGTTTAATGACCTGTGTTATATCCCTGAAACTCACATGGTTGTCACCACTGAGTTGTCCTCTGACTCTCATACATGTGCTGCTGCACACATGAGTGTACACATTCATGTGCGTGTGCATACACACACACACACACACATGCACACACACCACACTGAATTACTTAATAGATAAATAGAATAGTATTGGTATTCATTAATTCTAAATCCCCTTGCTTCTGCAAATTAGGATTTTCAAAGACTTTGCCCCTTATCTCAAAGTATCTATGCATCTTTCCATACTTGTGTGTCCAATATGATTCTGTCACAATTTTGGCCACAGCAGAATGTATGAGTTGCTTCCTTTCCCCCAGTTTCACAGCTTGTGACTACTCTCCTTTGCAGCTTTTCAGAAGGGTTATCCGTTTTATGTATCCCTTTAAAGAATTTGCAATAACAGTTAGTCAAACAAAGTAAAAGACTTTAAACATGCTAATGCTGTGGTATGATTTAAAAAGATGAGTTATTCATAAGAAAAATGCTAAAATATTTAAAAGGAATTAGAGTGAAGGGGGCACAAGACTGTTTTTATTCTTGTTAAACAATGATGCTGCTTTATCTTTTTGAAGTATGTGTCTGTGTTAATTTGAAAATAAAAATAAAATTCAATTACAAGATGGATCTGAGAAGTACCTCCCTTATAGGTTGTTGCAATAGTGCAATAAGACGCATCATGAGCTAGCGGGTAGCATAATATAGGAATTCAATAAATGATAGCCATTTTATCTGCTATTTTTTACAGAACACCATTATAAAAACATTAATGCATTTCTAAATATAATGAGAACATTTCACCTACCAAACACATTATAGGCTGTTCATTTATCTTTGTTGTTTTATTCCACTACATACATAATTTTGCATAGCAGAAAAAAATAGCATGTGGGTGTGCTTATACTTATAAGAATTGGATCAACTAAAAGTCTTGTGTTTCTTTAGTTATAATTAGTGCTTTATTCTCTATCTGATCAGTGTTGTACCTTTTAAAAATATAATCATTTTAATTAATATTAATTAATTGGACATGCTTATGGAGCAGTGTGATATTGAAATACATATATCCAGTGTGTGATAACTACTTCTGGGGAATTACTATAAATATCTGCTCAGCCATACATCATTTCTTTGTGTCAGGAATATTACAAAGCCACTCTATTTTCCATTGTGAATATTCAATTAATTGTTATCAGCCATTATTATCATACTGACAGTGGTGCATTGTTTCATTTTTTTATTTTTTGGTTGTTGTTGTTAGTATTGTAAATGGAATTTCAATGGCACCTTTAAATATATAGTGATTTGATACTGGGATACTTTCTTCTCTTAAATTCACAGAAGTGTGATTGCTTTGGGTTTGTATATATTTTCCTCAACCCACTTCCACATTATTTTCCAAAGTGGCTTTGACAATTTACATTGCAAATAATTTCTGGGGATATTGATCTCAGCAAGGCTCTAACAGCATACCCCATTGTGAGCATTTTAATTTCATGGTAAATTCAGGAATTTGATAAAGATAATATGCTATTTTCAACCCAGAAACCTGAATATCATAGCTCAGTGAACAATATTATTTATTACTGTTATGTTACTCTTGGAAATTATTGTTAAAAATGCATATTTCTGTGGCTTTCAGCTAAGGACTACAAATTCTCTTCCTTCACTCAAAATTCTGACTTCCTCAATGGGCGGCGGGGCGGGGTTGGGGGGGCTGCTAGTTAGAATTTACCTGAAGAGAGCATATAGTACATTGTTTTTCCTCTTCCTTTTTGTTTACCGTAAGCCCTGGTTTGTTTTGAATGTGAGTCTTTGGTCCTGCCGGGCTTCTGTCACACCGTTGTGTGCATCACTTCACAGTCTTTCTACACTGTATCATCCACCATCACTCAGCTTATCACTGTCTTTTGGAAGCTTCTGCATTTGGAAGAAAGCTTTCCTTCAGTCACATTAGAGGAGGACCCAAACTTTTTTTTTAAATATGCTTTGACAAAAGAGAAGGGAAAAGAAAATAATTTGTTCAAGTCATTTTATAAGGCCAATAAAATCTTGATATCAAAACTGGATGGGAATATTATAAAAAATGAAAATTACACACCAATCTCTTAGCAATATAAATGTAAAATTTCAGGGAAATTATCAGCCATTTTGGGCCTCACAGAATTTAAGAAGTGTGGTGTAACAATAATGCTTCATTGAATTGTATAAATAATTAATAAATGAATATCAACATATAAAATCAATTGTAAAGATAGCCATACTTTTAAAAACAAAACAAAACAAAACAAAAATAAAACAAGGAAAAAAGTACCAGTATTGTTCCTATCTTAATAGAGATAAACAATGTATTTAATAAGCTTCATATACATTTGTAGCTAAAAGACAAAAAGAAGCATTTCCACACTACAATCTACAATATCTTTAAATAAATAAGTATACCCAAACATATTTAATATATTCAATGGTAAATTTAAGAAGTTTCCTCCAGGCAATTAAGAATGTAATAAGATACATGCATTTCATCCTAGAATCTGTTCAGTATTTTTACTGGAAGTCCTAGCTAATACAATAAGAAAATAGACACAAATATACTATTTAACATTGCTAATTAAGAAACAAACTGCCATTGTTTGTAGCAAACATACATGGATAAATATTATCCAGAAGAATTTCTGAGCCAGCTAGCAGAATTAATAAGTACATTCAGAAAATTCTCTGCATAGAAGGTAACGAAAGAAATAGAAGTTAAATTTAAAAGCCATCATTAATAAGAGTATCTAAACCATATACACAACATGTCAGGTTTTTGTTGCTCTCAGCTTTAAATCCAACTGTTTTAGCATGGATTTTTGACACTGTAAGCCACAATTCAGATATTCCTTTTGGTTTCTTAATTACTAATCTTCATTGCCAACCTGTGTGGATTTAGAATCACCTAGGAGACACCCTGGTTGTTTCTGTGGGGATGTTTGGGTGACATTTACCTTAGGAAGGGAAGACCCACTCTGAGTGTAGTTGGTGGTAACACATGAGCTGGGGTCCGGCCTTGGAAAATGAGGCAGATGGTGCAGGTCAGGCCTACATGGCTTAACACTTCCATAGCTTGTTGGCTGCTGAGTTATTACCAAGTTGGTGCTGCACACTCCTGCCAGCAAGCCACACAAGCCACCTGCAACTAAGATGTTGCCACTATGGTGGACTACATCTCTTCTAACCATGAGGCAAAATAAGCTCTCCTTCCTTCATTTGCTTTTTGTCAGGTATGTTTGGTCACATCAAGAAGAAAAACAACCAGAGTAAGTCCTGACTTGCCTTGCCATCTATGTACTGGGCCTTTGTCCCTTTTAGAAATCCTCTTCCAAATGGGGATCATTTCCTTTCTCAGCACTTTCTCAACTTGTTTACTCTGCTCAAACACCTGACAAGATGCAACTTAAAGAAAGAAGGATTTATTTCTATTCACCAAGGGGATGTAGTCGACCATTGTGGGAATGCTCCGCATGATGAGTTTGAGCAGGATGCACATCGTGGACCTGAAGTCCGGCCAGGTCACCATCAGTGCCAATTCTGCAGTGACCCACATCCTCCAGCTTCACTCCATGCCCTGTAGGTTCCGCAGTCCACCAAACCAGCCTTTCTAGATGGGGATCGAGTGTTCAAACATGTGGGTGGGCCCTTGACTGGCAGTTCCAATTAAAGCAGTAATGCTGGTCTTGCCCAAGGAAAAGCCATTCTGATGATCTAATCTTCTTCATCTTTCCCAGGTTTCTCCCTACTTGCAGTTCTAGCTTCCTCTTACTCAGTGTCCCCTTCTATTCCACTATTACTTTTGTAGATGGTAGAAGAGAGAGAACGAATGATTTTGTGTAGGGAGGTGGTTTTTTTTTTCTCTTCATATTATTAGTTGCTGGATGTAACATAATACTTCTGCTTTAGTTGCAGTGCCCAAAATTGTGTGATTCTGCCTACGTGGCCAGTGAATAGTTATGGTAAGCAGGTGTACTGACCAGGTGATTAGCAAACACCTGTGGCGAAACAGCCCATTAAGCCCACGAACAGCTCTTCTCCTTCCATTTCCCCCTTTAATTCTACAGGGATATTTTATAATAGGAACAAAAGAATCACAGAATGACCCTGGAATGCTTATATTTTACTATTGTAGCTAGGATAAAGATACTACCATATTTGACACAAAAAGAGACTTGAATGTTTCTGTACATTAACTATTGTTATTTCTTTAATGAATGAATGCCATTAGTACATTTGCTTCCTTTTATTATGACTGAAGAACCTGAGTAAGTGTGAACTTTGGTAGTTTTTCTGACCCTGTCCACTTGATGAGAGGTAAAAGTGATATTGGATCCAAGAAGTTTTACCTCCAGAGCGCACTTGAAACCACAATGGACCATTGATTCTGGTAAAGTGTTTGGGATGCAGTACATGAAACTGAAGTCATGTGATTTCAGAGTACTCAGACAGCAGCACAGACTGCTTGATCACAATTTAGCCAACACATCCTGGAAATTCCTGCTCCCCATACACTATGCTTTAAGCTCTGGAGCACCAAGAGTGAAGAAATTCACTTTATCTCTGACATTATGGAGCTATAATCCAATATTCCTTCCCCATTTGCTCTTAAGCTTCCCAGGGAAGAAATATTCACTGCTGGGCATAGTTTGCTCAGGTTCTTGGATGTTAGTTTGTGAAATCTGGGTAAGGCTCTTAACTATGCTTTTTATGGCTGGGTCATCCTTCATGGAGATTTAGTCTCCAGACATCTAAACCTCTTCCCTAACCTGCTGGCTGTTGCAAACTTCTGGGCCATGCATCTAAGGGAGCTCACCTACTGAACAGCAATAGTCTCGTCAGAGCCTCTCTATCAGCTCCCTAATGCACTAGCCAATTCGACCACTCCAAGTTCTTGCTGCTTTTTCCTCAGAGGATAAATGCTACCCAGATTCACTGAACCCACATTGCTCCTTCCAATTCGATATGCTGCCTGCCTCGATTTCTTTTTTCTGGAATGTCATTCTAATCTTTCTACTTCTCTTGTCTTCTATGGTCTCCATCCTATTATCAACTTCTGCACAATTTAAATCCTCAGTCCCATGAAATTTTGGTAGGCAATCTTTGAGAACTTCTTCTATGCCATGCTTTGACCACATAGTGTATGCTTGTTTAGCTAACTGTATTCAGAATTCTTTGGGGGCAAGGAACTTTACCTTATTAGTCTTGCTATGGTATCATTGTGACTCATGAAAATTCATATTGATCCGTTGGTTAAAAGGAAAATTAAAACAAGGTTTTATTTATTTTGATGGTCTATATTAATTCTCTCTCTCTCTCTCTCTCTCTCTCTCTCTCTCTGTGTGTGTGTGTGTGTGTGTGTGTGTGTGTGTGTGTGTGTACTTTCCTGGGTATTTTGCCTTGCTATTTTAAGGTAAAGTAAGTTTTTTTCTTCCCAGATGTAGCAAAAAGTCTTGGGCTAATTATGGCTGTTCCTCAGTCATTTATAATTCAGTATTATTGAAATAAAACCTTTTATTAATTCTTTGAAATCAAAGTATTTTGATCTCATTCACCCTGACTCCTCCCCTTAACTCTTCCCAGCTCCAACCTCACCTTCATATCCCCATATCCCTATCTCCTCACTGTCCTGTCCTGTTGGGGACGGGCTACATGGCCAATGTTCAGCCATCTTGTCAGAACCTAGGTTCCTATTACTCCAGAAGTCTGCCATTCACCCGAAACCAACTGACCTTGTCGTAGGTCAGCAGTTAAACACCTATTGTGGTTTATTGTGGGGGCTGGCCATTCCAGACCCCCGAGCTACTCCTTTTCTGGTGGGACTACTGATAAGATCAGATTAAAGGCCAGCTGCCTGTGAGCAGCAGTTCCGGGAGCTTTTTCCTGACTAACCAGATCCTTCATGACTTTCCTGGAATTTCTCTCCTGCCATTATAGTATCTATAAAGGTAGATACCTACCTGATGGAGCATTCCAGAGTTAGGTATCCATAGCAACCCTTGCTTATGCAAATACCCATGCCTCTGTGCCTATATAAACTCTGTGAAAGTTCTCAATAAACGGGGTTTGATCAGAATGCAGACTTGCCCCCTTCTTCATGTCTAGTGTTCTGTCTCCATACAGGAAAATTCTCCTCCCGAGCGTTAGTTGAACCCGGCAGGCTGGGGCACTGTCCTCTTGTTTTTTAATACTCCATTGACTGGCTTGATCTTGTGAAAGACTTGTAGAGGCCATCCATTACTGTGAGTCCATGAGCAGTGGTCCTGTCACTGCAGATACTGGATTGCTCCAGTCCTCTGGTTCAGGCAATCTTCCTATTTTATCTTCCACAGTGGTACCTGAGTCTAGCAGAGGTGATGTTAGAAAAATTCCCATTTGTAGCTGAGCATGCTGTACTTTGACCGGTTATGAGTTTGGGCAGAGTATTAAACTTGCTCCAATGAAATCTGAACACTGCATTAATTTACAGTTTTGGAGATGTGAATTTAGAGGGGGTTTGATACTGTGCCCATTTAGCAAAATAATAGTAGGAGGTTCATACCTGAGGCCTGTGAGCTCTCATCTGTGGGTCCTTGACTGGATTTGCAGTACCAGGCATGTTTCTCCCTGTGCAACAGGCCTTAAATCCACTCAGAAATCCAGAAAGCAGTTGGTTATCCTCATAGCTTTCATGCCTGTTTTGTAGCCATGTGCATATCCTGCCTTACCACTCATTATTTCAGTAGGTAAGACCATTGATGGTGCATTTCCAGACTCTATCCTCACAGCAGATTGTATGTCATCTTCCAGCACCATGAGAACTAGCTAATGGGCAGGAAGCTTCCTGGTCAGCACTGACTTGATTTGTCCATGTCCTGTGGCCCCATGTGTGTGGCATCTTCAACAATGGGATCTGACCATCAAGTTCTGTTGGCAACTACGAGCAATGGCAATAGTCTGCAATGTTTTGGGGGTGACCAGGACAACTTTGCCTGATCAGTACATTAAGGAGAGGTATCCCAGAACTGGACTTCTTTCTTTCTTTCTTTCTTTCTTTCTTTCTTTCTTTCTTTCTTTCTTTCTTTCTTTGTTCCTCCTCTTCTTCCTCCTCCTTCTCTTCTTCCTCCTTCTCCTCCTTCTTCATTTGCAACCTATGACTTCTGGGATAAGCATAGACCTCTGTGTAGGACAGCCAATTAAACTCTTTCATGAGACTATGAGTATTAAACTTATATGTAGTAGGTTTCCATGTGCATTTAAAAAAATATTCTTGGATTCACTTATCTTTCCTCTAATTTCTCTGTCCTACCCTCCCATTGATGGTTTTGTCATTAGAAGGATTGCAAAAGGCCCATTTCAATTCAACATGTACCAACACTCTGTGGCTCTAATGTTAATTGTCTCCAAATATTAAATCATAACCCCATACTTTTCTTCTGACATGGCTGTTCCTTTAGTACTCCGATGCTTCAGCTAAAGCTTGAAATCATGTGTGGTTTAAATTTATTCATGACTTTGTTGTGTGACTGGCTGTGTTGAGACTGTTCCTAGGTGAGAAAAGCCAAGTCAATTTCTTATGAATGGGAATTTGAGCTGACTTCATCCTCTCTGGCTTTCTGTTTCCAAGGGCAGAGCTCCATTCTCCCAGCTGAAGCCCCTGCTTCCCAGTTTCTGCAGGAAGCGCATATTTCAGGCTGCCTGACAAGTACCAAGATGGAGCAATGAGAACTCTCTCTGACTAGGAAAAAAAGAAACCCAAGGAAGCCTTTCACACATCCCAAATTCAAATGCAAATGCCGCACATGGGAACTCTCAACCACCTTAGGACCCAGGTCCAGCTCTGTCAGCAATCAAATGTAGTGGACTTTCCATGAAGCTCAGATCCCTTATAAATAAGTTGTTAGTTCAGGATCCCAGGTGTCTTTCTGATTTAAAATCTTACCATTCTGAAGTTGGCATGTTGCAAGCACATTTGTACCAAAATTTAAATTGTAAAATGTGTGGGGAAGGTACCTAGCAGGATACAGGGAGCAGAATGGAGAGCATATTCCTGGGATTTATGTTTGACTCCTGATTCTGAGGCTCATAAATGGGCCTTGAGCCAGCGACATTTAAAGCCAGAAAACAACTGAATACCTATCTTGTTGTCACCTCTTGGGTTGCACTTAGTAAAAAGACTGTTGGGTTTGTACGTCTTCCTATCCAAGCCCGCAGTGACATACCTGGACCCCTCAACCTAGAACTGTCAGCCCCGATTGATCCTGGGCTGGGGAGCAGGGATGTTGCTGTTTCTGGCTGTTTGCACAGCATCTGTGTGGCAGCCAGGACAGCTGGGCCCTTAATAAATGCTTCGGTTGCTGTTTCCCTCTCCATGCCAACAGCTCAAATGGGCAACGTGTGAGCATGGGGGCTTCCATATCACTTGGCGGCTGTTGGGAAAATCCACCCCCTCTCATTTCAGGACTCGGGACATTTTTATAGCAATTGCTGGCAGGGTGGCAATATTGGAAATAATGAAGTATGCAGCATCTCATTTCTCAAAAAGCCACTTTGCTGTCACACCCTGTAATCCCTGCAATGCGTGGGCCGGGAAATCAGCTGTGACTTTATGTTGCCGTGAAACTGGGAGCTGCAAGGAACTGCCTCATGTTCTGTTTAGTGTTTGCTTTTCTTTGTCAACATGCACAAAAGCCAGATTAAGATTAAAGCTAGCCAAACTATTCTCAAGTAATGTGAATACGCTACCTGTAAATACATTTAAATGAGCCTGTTTCTTCAAGGTAAAACCGGCCTGTGAAGCCTGTACCATTGCCACACACTCCTATTTACTGATCTCTCTACATGCACATTGTGAAACACAGGTGTACAGTCATTAGGGCATTTGGGGAAAAAGTACAATTCGCTTGGCTATAATAATGGAATAAAACAGATTTTATTCAGATTTTAATTGACATTCTCTAATTTCTTAAAAATGTATGCTTGTGAGAATTTCAAGCATGTACACAAGGAAATAAATTATAACCATTTCTAACTTCACCCTTCTCTAAATCCCCCTGTCCTCTCAACATATTCTTCCCAAATTCATATTCTCTCCCTCTCTCTCTCTCTCTCTCTCTCTCTCTCTCTCTCTCTCTGTCTCTCTCTCTCTCTGTCTCTCTCTATCTCTCTCTCTGTCTCTCTCTCTGTCTCTCTCTCTGTCTCTCTCTCTGTCTCTCTCTCTCTCTCTCTCTCTCTCTCTCTCTCTCTCTCTCTCTCTCTCTCTGTCTCTCTCTCTCTCTCTCTCTCTCTCTCTCTCTCTCTCTCTCTCTCTCCTTTAAAAATAAACCACTAAGTTTAATTAGTGCAGCCCATATGTGCATAGGTGTGGGACCATCCAGCAAAGAATGGCTAACTGTGCTGATTTGAATGAGAACTCCCTCTGTAGGCTTATATATTTACATGCACAGTCCCCGGTTGTCATTAAATAGTTACTGAGCCTAAGTTTATAATTCTACTAAAGCAAAATGAACTAAGACAGAGTGACTGAGGGAAATAAAATATATGGAGTTCCAGAATGACAGCTTAATGTATATGAAGAGGGACTGGGTAATGAGAAAGACTTTTAGGCTGAATAAATATAGAAATGCATTTGAAGATGTAGAGATGAAGATTCTACATGGATTCTTAGGAAATTAATCATTTCTAATAAAATAGTTTCTACTTTCGGCAGAGCTAATGGATGCTAAAGATAAGGGACAAGTGGAGAGGGAAAGTATTTTTTAATTCAACAAGGCATATGGAAAATTTGAAGTATTCTTTGACAATTATGTGAAAGAAATAAAAAAAATGGGGTATATGCATTTCGCCAATGATAGAAAAGGAAAGGAAATATCAAACTTCAGTTTAATCTTACTGATGGCAGGAAGTGTTTGAAACTGCATTATTCCACTAAATTCTCGCTGTGATGAGGTGAGATTGTCTGTTATAAAATCCTGTTTGCATCAAATAGGAGGAAACCACACAAAGGATTATCCTAGGACATGACATCTATGGTAGCTGAGCCCTTGACATTCAATTCCATCAATTGAGTAGGATTCCACAGCAGCCTGGATCTCTCATGTAGTCCTATCACTACTGGCTTGGGATGCCTGTTGGAGCCTGGATCAATAAACTTGTTATAGGGTGAGTTTTGCAAACCATCTTTCCAAATTAAACTGTTAAATCTAACTGTGGATGTCCTAACCCCACCGTAACAGAGTATGACCTTGTTGGGATATAAAGTTTTACAGAGGCAATCATGTGAAAGCTGCATGATTAGGAAAGAGCCTAATCTAACCTAACTGATGTACTTATTAAAAAGGTGATGCTGGGCACAGAGATACATACAGGGAAGTCAAGGCAGAGGCCAGAGTGCTACACATATGAGCTGGTATAAAGGTAAGCATGTTGGCTCCATTGGCCTGAGATTCACTTGGGAGATTAGCAGGCAAGCTTTTGGTTTTGGGCTCAAAAATAATGGATGCAGTCCATCCAGATGAAAACATCTGAGCCTGTGACCCTAAGTAGATTCTACTTTATGTCCCCAGGCATTTTGTCAGAGGTGAGAAGTCTGAAGGGTAGAGCAAGAAATGCTCAAGATCTCCCCAGCTTTCCAAAGCCTGCAAACACCAGGAACTTGTAGACACCAGTCCTGCTTAGCAAGTAATTTCTGGTTTGTTTGTTTGTTTATTTGTTTTTAAGCTATGATGTCTCTGGTACTTTGTTACAGCAGGCATAGGAAGTATGTGTCTAGTGGGACTTGACATTCCTTCCTCATCAATCTTGCCATACATCTGCTAAAGGACATGTAAAATGTCTGGTTTATGTATGGCAGTGTGATGACACTGAGTGAGGCTGACAAGATGTCTAGGACATTAGACATAAACAGGGATTTGCTCTGTGAATCTGAATAAGTGAGCCGAAGGTACGCCAGTGGCCTGAAAGGTACTACAGCACTCTTTGGTTTCAGTCATAGAAGTCTGACGTCAGCCCAAGGAGGTGACAATCCCACCAAGGCCATATCTGCAGACGTCATTCCCTTCTGAGAACACTGTCCAAGATGGATATGGGCAATATATAAGAGACCGTAACTGAATAAAACCAAGACTGGCATAGTCTTTCATTCATTTATCCATTCAAGTTGATTGCTCTGCCCACTTCTCAAAACTGCATGGACCACATGAGACCACCCAAAGAATTAAAAAATGTAGAACAAGAAGATTGCAATCTAACATCATGTTGCTTCTCTCTCTCTCTCTCTCTCTCTCTCTCTCTCTCTCTCTCTCTCTCTCT
>OU015747.1:28225146-28238419 GCA_907169655.1 Acomys percivali | reverse complement strand
TCTCTGTCTCTGTCTCTGTCTCTGTCTCTGTCTCTGTCTCTGTCTCTCTTCTCTCCCCTCCCTCCCTTCCTCTAGCTCTTCCTCGTGTGTGTGTGTGTGTGTGTGTGTGTGTGTGTGTGTGTGTGTGTGTAATGAGCATCACAGTTTGGAGGGCCTGCCCACCAGAGTTTCTTACACTAGAAGTATAAACACTTCTGCCTGTGCAGCACCAAGGGACTTCTCAGAGCCACCGCATAGCAGGAGGTGATTAGGCCTTTCAGAGGGATTGATGTTTTCTATCAGAAGTGCTTCCTGGATCCTGTTGTTATAAAACGTCCCAAGTCCAGAGGACGAAGTTGAGCGCATGTGTACCTGCCCCCCTCTGCATCCCTCCTGTAGTGCTCAGTTCTCCTCTCTGCCACATTGGAACACAACCGGTGCTGCATACCAGAACCCCAGCAGCACGCTATTTGATATCCTAGTAACCAATAAACACCTTTGCCTATAACATGCTCTGGGATCACAGAAGGGCCCTGGGCCCTGAAAGAGTTAACCTACTAACCAAGGGCATAGCATAAACCAATTTTAAATCTTCTCCCTAGTGCCATGTCTTTTGTGTTGGATTGTGGTGCTAAAGATAGGGCTATGTAGGCCAGTGGCCTACATACTACCTGGCTTTGTGTTCACGCTGTGAGCCCCTTGTCAGTTGATTTGATCTCTGTGCTAGTGAGTGTTCTGCAGCATGGTATTCAGTGTGATTCCTAACCTCTAGTGCTATTGTGACAATCCAACAATGGCAGCTCTGCAGGTCCTCAGAAGAGCACCTAAGAGAGTGTTCAACAACTTTGCATCTGTGGTTATAATTATGATTATGGCTGTAACTGTTACTAACTGGCGCCTGCTTGCCTTCCAGCTCACACTCCCTACACTGCGTGAAGTGAGGCATACACTCTGAACAACTACAAATTGCTTTTGCTCTTTCAAGCCATTTCACACATGTTCACAGCTTTTACTCTGCTTTCGAGTTGTAGTTGCCTGTTTTCCCAGTGTACAGAGTTTCCTTTAAAAAAAAAAAAAACAGAGAGCGAGCCTCCTCAGTCTGGAAGATTCTGGGAAACTGAGAAATGCTCTGGGAGTCCACTCCCCCAATAGTCCGCTGTTCCTATCCTCTTTTCCCTTTCATTTGACCAGGAAGGAGCTGGGATAGCTGTGGGGGAGGAGAAGAGTAGAGCTGTGCCTGTCATCCTGGGGAGAGAAATAGGTTACTTTCCATATTTTCAATGCTGTGCCTGCTTTCTTCTTAAATGGGTACCATGGGTTCAGAGCAAAGCTGGAGAGTCACGTGTGAAGAGTCACGCAGAGCCTCTGATGTGAAAACCTGAGCTCCATAGCATTTCAGGACAGAAACCCTGCAGAGTCCTCTGGGGAGTAGACAACACCCAGCTGAGCTCAGCTGGGAGATGGGGAAGCAGCTGATTACCTCCTCCTGCTGCGGATGCTGGTGGCTGGCACAGCCATGGGCTCTGGATGAGCACAATGGTCCACACTGCAGCTTCTGGGAGGTGGGTGGGAACCAGCATCCCTTTCCACAGTTTCAACAGCCTCAGAGTTCTGAAGATCACGTAGTTTAACATGACAAGAATTTTATATTTCGTTTGCTAAGGTAGAGGGTGCTTGCGATGGTCATTTGCTTGCCAACCAGCTTGGATTAAAGAATGCCTATCTGTGCAGGAATTTCCACAGAACGTTACCTGGGGCCAGGGACTGCTCTGAATGTGGGCTCTGGCATGGTGCTCTGAACCAAAATAAAGGGTGAAAGAAAAAGGGCACCTGAGAGCCAGCATCTCCTCTCTCCTTCTTAATTTGCCCCGATGTGGCAGGCTCCTGCTGCATCCAGGAGCACATCCTGTTACTATGGTTTCACCTGAATCATGAGCCTGAATAAACTTTTTCTTTCTTAAATTGCTTCCTGTCAGGTATTTGGTCACAGCAAATGAGAAACGTAACCAATGCAGTACTGCTTCAGCCAAGGGCCAGTTTACACAGAGGCCATTTTGAAGTGGAAGTCACTAAGAAAGAGAATGGAATGACAAAGGGTCATAGACAGCCATGTCAAAAATAAAACACCTTCTTTTATCCATACAGAGAATTATGACTAAACTCACTGTAACAGTGGCCATTAAATGTGAGTTATGGAGACATTTCCAAGGGACAAAGCACACATGTGGTACGTGAGGTAGTAAAGGTCCAGGCTAGTGTGGCTAAGCACCATAATCAATTCTTCCCCAAATAATGTGACCATAGTAGGTTTTCTATGGTCTATTGTCCTTCTGTGTGTGAAACTGGGGTATCTATGAACTTTCTCTCATGAGGCTGACTTTGCTCCTGGCACAGGAACGTGTGTAAGATATACAAAGCATATCCACCCTTCAGGTGTGCTCTTGGCTACAGTTACCCTAGAGAGCTATTTTCCAGTAGTGAAACATGATGCTTAAAATCTATCAGCAAGGTAGAGAAGCTTTCCCCACCTCTAGCCTTCCATGGTGTCATTCCACTCAGATTTACTTGATCTTTAGTGCTAAATGAGCCCAAGTTTTCATCATGAAATGGGTGTGTCTTCATAATGTTAATGACAAATTCAAACCATTTATGAATTGGTTTTGCCAGGATGAGTTTCCATGCACAATTGGGATGATTGAAACTTTCCTCTTTGGTAAGTCCTCTTCCAGCCAGTCCAATCTCCACCTTTTGGCTCAATTCCACCATCTTTCTGTTCGTTTAGTTGGATGATCTGTTCGTTTAGTTGGATGATTAGGCTTGATACACAAGCCCTCTGCTCATCATGCGGAAAAGTTTTAAAGAGATGGGAGTCAATTTACCTAACCCAAACATCCTTAATTCTACCACATTCCATCTACAATGGTAGATACTATACCTCCCAGAAAGTGCGGCATCCAGCAGTTTGCTCTCTCATCTCAGCATACCTCATGTGTGCAAATGTGAAAGTTACTCAAAATATCAGAGCATGTGCACGTATTTTCTGAAATGCATCAAGCCTCACTTGTTACATTCTACATATTTCCCATTCTACTAGACACATACAGGGTATCACCAAGTGTATGCTAATGAACTGATGGCTGATTGACTGACTGCAATCTCCATTCATCTGAGTGCCCAGAGTTCAAGGAAAGAAAGCAGGCAAGGCACAAGGACAAACACAAGGGCTCTTTGAAGGACCATATAAAGTACAAGGAGGCCAGATGAGGCCTTGAAGGGGTAGCCTTCAAATAGCAATGATGGCCACACATGTGCAAGCACAGGAAGGGATGCTTCAGCTAGACTATCCTCAGCCATGGTTCAGTGGTTGTAGAATATACGAACTACTGTTGGTACTCCTGGGCCACAAGCAACATTTGAGGAGCTGAAGAAAAGAACAGACCAGAACTAGGGTACCCCTCATGTTTGACCGCTGGTTGGGCTCAGACCGAAGGCAACATGGAACCCATACACATGGCAACTGGAGCTAAGTAGCTGATCATACGGCATCCCGACCAGCTGGATATTCTGGAGGCAGAGTTGAGTAGAGGATCTTCATGTCACTCAGAGGCTCATAACCATACTTTCCACATAGTCCCCAAGTCCCTAGTCTCAATGATGATGCTCTGACCTTGTGCTCAACAATACTTGTATTGTCAGGCTGATCTCCTGTGCTCAGTAACTGTCCTGAATGCACAGGTCGATTTGTGAAGGACTGAAGATAGCATCACGTTACACGTTTGCCTCCCTGCTGTAGAGTCTTTGCTTCCCTGGACTCTACTTCCTCTTCAATCCATGGAATCTAGACCTGACTTGGGCTCCGGGCCTGGCTTGGACAAAGGAGTGGTGCCTTTTTAATGGAGCAATAACTTCCATTTTCTAATTTTCCACTCTTGCATTTTAATATGCATATCTGGATATAGACAGCATCTTGGCTGACCATCTATCTTAGCACGATAACATATTATATTATACTGACTACTTACAGCTGCAGAGAAAAACTACTTTGGTTTCCTTCTTTGTCTTTGAGAGTCATTTAAGTAGTCATCTCACCCTACTTCTGCTAACACCTGCTATCATTTCCCCCTCCTTTCAAGGCCTCTTTATTCTCATGACACTAGTGAGCTGAGCTCTGAGACTGCCCCTCTGCCCCATCCTGCCCCAGTCCCAGCCTATAGAAGAGAATCACCATGCAGGGTGTGTTAGTGAGGCTCACAGCAGTGTATTCCTGTGGCCCTAGTGGAAAGGGTGTCCTCTGATCCCCACCATGGAATGAAATACCATATGAGGGTTGTGCATCCTCATATACTATATTGAATCAGCATGCTCACTTACCCCTGCCTGTTTATTTTCTATTGTACCATCTGCTAAGCCAACTCAGGCATTCCTGCATTACTTCGTTTGGGCCAACTCAACAGTCTTTATATTGTCCCCCTTGAACTTTTCTTTGGGGGGGGGGTCAGGGGTCAGGAAGCTAAATTAAAAGTACAGAGAATTTGTCCTCAATTAAACAAACAAACAAACATGTAAAAAAAAAAAACCTCTTTGGGTTTAATCTTTGGCCTTCCAATGAAGGATGATATAAATCCATCTCTGACAGTTTGCAATAATCCTCACAGTTTCCTAGCCTTCCTCTCACATCAGACTGAATGCATCCCTATTGAATGGTTATAGAATGTGCTACTGAATCAACCCTGTATCAGGACCAGAAAGCATAAGGCTACCATACTATCCTACCTAGGAGGAAGACGGGGCACCAACAAGTTGTGAGGGTGAAGAATATTCTAGAACTCTAATGCATAGGTCTTTCAGCTCTCTTACATTGGGTGTAGACATTTTGTCTTTAAACAGACCACTTTTTTCTACAATGTTTAAGGACATTTCTATTTCCAGATCTGTATAAGAAGCAAGAAAGGTGATTAGATGCTAAGGTGATGTTTTCTTCTTTGGTCCAATTAGTGCATCTCAGGGTGGTCATCTTTCATGGTGCACAGCAGGAATTGTGTGTTTTCATTCTGCATTATAGAGATACAAAGATTTGCAGCTCAGCTTGACAGACCCGTCTTGATTCAGCATTAGGTGACCCTGCTGAATCTGTTCCTCTTACACAGGAAATAAGTGCTCTTTATAAGCCAGAAAAAACTCATTTGGCTTTACATTTAGTATTTACCTATTTATTTATAGTTTGTATCACCCCTCAATAAGACTCACATAGCCTAGCCATAGCCAGAAATTATGTATATATAACTTATGTAACATATATATTACATATATAATATATAGAGAGTGTCTTAATGTTTTACTTGAAACATCAGATTTACACATGTAACCAGAAATGAAATAGTCCATAATAAGCTGTTTCACTGACCCACAGACTTCCTGTGTCTAGAGGTCATTGAGAATGACATGCTCTTATGGATGGAAAAAAAAATCATATGTTGAAGATGTGGTGAGGCGAGAGAACATATATAACAGGAATTTGGAAAGGAAGTTACTGAGGTGGAAGGGTATAAGAGGGTCAGGGGGTCAGGGGAATAGGGGGACATGAAGAAGGATTGTCAACAGGGTCAAACTGCTTGTAAGCGCCAAAATTATATTCTAATACTTTGCATTTAAGAATATTCACAATTTAAAAATATTAAAAATATTAACAATAATAAATAAAGATTCTTTTGCAAAGAGGGAGAGACACACAGGGGAAACATTTATATAGAGCCACTGTTTTCTGGGTTCATCTCCCAGAATCTCAGAGGTCACATCTCCAATGGTTTAGAAAGCTCTGACTACTGCTTTATTTATCCACAGGGAGCAATTTGTGCACTTATGCAGAATGCGGCAGTTACACATTTATGGTGACTTAAGTCTATTCTGTTAAAGAAAGCTTCAAAAGCCTGTCAAATGTGGTCCCTGAGCAGATAATGCACAAACCTTTGAGGGCAAAGCCCATGTTTCAGTCAGTGGAGACTCCAAAATATTGGAAATGCCAGCAGCATGGGCAATCTGCCATGGAATCTATGGGTTCTGAGTGGAATTGGCAGAAGAAAGAGGCCATAATGGGGTGTGTCTTCCCAAGCCCATTGGAACTTACATGAGGATGGACATGGAGTTGTAGGATTTGGTGTCTGCCCTGATGGATTACCATGTTATTTTGACCTAGTCTTTCATTCCTAGGATTTCCAGCCTCCATTTTGAGAATGGCAATGTTATTCTATTGCTGTATGTTGGAAGTATGTAACATGTCTTTTTATTTTTCAGAGGATCAAGGTTAAAATTCCTCCACAAATATCAGCTTAGTGTCTAAACTTGAGCCTTTGAACAGCGTTATAACTGTAGATGTTATAGAATTCTGAGAACTAGAGTTCAGAGTATATTTGGTCACAACCCTCTAGTCTCCAGGTGCAGATTATTTTAGTTGAATTGGAAATATTTGCTAATATCTCATTTTTTGAAGACATGATTCCTAAATAATAGCACTACTTTCAGTAGTTCTGGAAACTCCTACAGTTGGGCCTTGATGAAAACAGTATGTCACTGGGGAACAAGTCCATGAGAGCGTTATACCTGCCCACTTCCTGTCACATTCATTGCTTCTTGATCCACAGTGATGTGCACACACTGTTGTCTCCTCCCACCCCTTCTGCCATGAACTGAGGTGTTTTGCAATGCTTCCTTCACCTTAGTGGACTGAAAATAGAAACTGTGAGTAGCACTTGAACAACATGGCTCTATACAGTGTGAGGAAGAGGCCAGGTATGTACCAATGGCAACTGCCAGGCAACAACATCTCATTGTTCTTTACCAAATGACCTGAACAGCACCTTGGCTGGCTGCCTCACCTCCTTTTTGTAACAGCCATTCTATCTTAAATAAACTGCTGTCTCCTAAAATGGGACATGAAGACTTTCCTCCCAGGACTGTGTAGGAGGCACCTGAAGATGGTCTGGTGTTAAGTCGATGCTTCTCTTTCCTAGCAATGCTTCTATCCAAATGATGCCTCTCAGGATGATTTTCACACTCCAGAGCAGCACCTGCCCCAAGTGAGCTGACCCTCCACAGAGCCTTTAATTATGCAATCAGATTGTGTTTGCACACTTCATGCATGGACACACACGGTAATGAAAGGGAAGAGGGCTGGGTTTATAGAAAGGTGAGGGATGAATTTATGTGGACGTCAAAGGCAAGTTTGGCATAGAATATTTATGTTGAAGTGGTGGGAGTCTCTATTAAGATCTGTTAAATAAAGACACTGTGTCCCTTCTCCACTTACAGATGGTGATTAAATTACCCATAAGATGTGAGGGACGGCAAGGAGTATGTTCCTGAAAAGCTACCATGTGCCAGAGATCAAGTTAGATGGTCTTGTATACATGCAGTTTTTACCCTCAAATCTCATTATAGCCTGAAAAATTGGGTACTAGAATTACCTTTAAAAATAATAGAAAAAATAATTTGGGACCCCAAAAGCTGAACTGAGCCCTCTAGACTCTCTTAGCACATAAATAGTGATATAGAAAAGATTAAATAGCTTAACTTTTTTCTGTTGTTTATATATACATGTTTTAAATTATAAATGCAGTTAATCACAGACATGCAGTTTCAGGGCTTAATGAAACATCAGGCATCATATAGCTCAGGACTTACAAAACTTCTTGGTAAATGGCCAGATAGTAAATATTTGGGGCTTTGTGGGCCAGAAACTCTCTGTCACAGTTACCTAACTTTGCTGTCATCAGTCCAAGCAGCTGAGGACAATATGCAAGTTAACTAACAGGGCTAGGTTTAAAAATCAAAGCAACAAAACAAAACTGCATTTGTAAAACCTTGATTGTGGATGTGATGCCACACAAGCCATAATTTTCTGGCCTCTGTTTAAGATCAAAGAAACACCGATGGGATGGTAAGATGGCTTGTAGGTAGAGCGTAAAAGAAGAGATCTCTTGGAAGTTGGCCTCTAACTTCTGCTTGTATGCTTTGGTATGTGCCTCTCTCCCGAACCCCCACCCACCCACCCAAATAAATGAATGTGAAAGTTAATGATGATGATGATGATGACAATGATGACGATGATGATGATAATAATAATAATAATAATAATAATAATAATAATAATAATAATATTTTAGTGAGATTAAGTGACTTTCATAAGGTCATATCATAATGACCAGTGAGGCTAGCCTGAAAAGCATGTTTCTTTATTCCTAGTGTAAGATGATATCCTGAACCAAACTTTATAGGCCCTTATGGTCCATGGTAGGGACTCAGGACAGATACTTGAGAAAGGATAACAGAACAAGACGTCTTGAATACCACAGCAAGTAGTCTGTGCCACATCTGCACAAATTTGGCAGAGATGAATTAGGAACACTTGATAGGAGACTTAAAGAGCAGAGTTTAGAAGAAGGTCTTCTGGTCCAGATGGTGACTCTGATGAGTGGAGTAGAAATGGACTTCCACGATAAGTTTGATGCAGAACATTTGCTGCTGCAGAGGAAGAAATCTCAGGCTGCCCACTGAGAAAAGCCCACTGAGGCTTCACAGGAAGGTGGGAAGCAGCAGGGTAGCACAGTGTGATGAGGAAGTTGTCACAGTTTGTTTGTGGACTCTGCGGATGAATTTCTGGGTCAGGCAGGGACCAACTGTGTCCTACAATCAGTTTATCTTTTTTTAAAAAAAACATTGAAAGTGTGAGTCCCAAGCTTGATGCACTGAGATGGATGGCTGATTCCCAATGAGACTCTGAAGCCACACACCTGACTTGAGAAACTTGGATGTGACATGAAGCAGAGAAGGTGGATAAGGGTGATCCAGAGCTAAGGTCGAGGGCCCAGTACCAGTATGGGAGACCAGCCCAGGCTGGAGAGGCTGAGGGTAGTTAGCAGCAGCTCTGCTTCTGTATTGGTCTTCCTTTTCAGTCAGCTACTATGTGCACATCTTCAAATAGATTCCCAAGGAAGCATCACTTGTCCACAGATGCCCTTCTGCTCCTATTCCACTCTTCTGAGACCAAATTTTTCTCCATGTTCCCCTTGTATCTGAGAGTGTCCTCACCACTGCTTTGCCCATCTGCCTGTAGCCTTCTCATCACTCTGGAATCTCTGGATTCCTGCCACCAGAAGTTCTAGAGGGCAGTTGAGATGGCTCGTACCAAGCAAGCCTGATAATCTATTGTCCACATGTTCCATGGTGGAAGGAGACAACCTATTCCTGAAAATTGTCTTCTGGTGCCCCACGACACCTATATCATGGCACATGTTCAACCATACATACGCAACAATAGTGATGGAAATAAAAATAACAATAATAAGAATAAATTTAAATTAAAGTTAAAAGAAAGAGGTGGTCTAACATATTCATTGCTGTCTGATCCCTGTCTACAGACAAAATATACCTCATGCTATGATTTTCATTCTTCCCCATCATGCTAGGCTGTACCTTCAAATGGTGAGTCAAAATAATGTTAATGAGAAAGAATTATGTTCTCAAATCCCTCTATAATACATCTTATAAATAGGTACATGTTAGACTAGACAGTGGGGAGTGAACACTGAGGAGAAACATACATCTTTTCTGTTGAGGATATGTGTGGTCATTACTCAGCAACCCCCAGGGTTGAATTTTATAGTCATTTTATAGTCATTTCAGTTCTGAAAATGGAAACTGAGACCTAGAGAGGTCAGGTCATCGCCTGAATGTGGAACCATTATCACAGCGGAGAGATGACATTTTATGTTTTAGCTCAGATGACCTCCAAATGGAAGATGCACAGAAGTAGATGGGCCAAGGGAACAGTGCAAGGTTTTGTGTTGGGTTATAAAGGGAGGCAAAATAGAAAAAGTAAATCATTGCAAACTTGTGAGAATCCTCAAATGCTGTACTCTTGGGGATTTCTTCTGCCCATCACAAGGGGAAATTGCTTGGGATCATCTCTAGAGAGTCCAGTTCCTTTGAAAATCTCTTTAAAAACACAAGCATCATGCTTCAGAGGGTTGGTCAGTCTTCAGGTCCTCAGACTTTCTTCAAATCTCTGTCTCAACAGCCACTGGGTGGATTAAGCCAACTATATAGTGTCTCTGTCACAGTTTTTGTTAAACAGCACTGGCTAGAGCATACCCTTAATCTCTTTGAAAATAAAGTGGCCTTGCCAGCCATGAGAGATTGGAATTTCCCCTCCTAGAACACTGGGAAACAATGATTAAAGCACAAAGCCTATAAGAGACATGGTTTCGAACCATGTGTAGCTCTACTTCTCAGGGTGAATGTGTAGATGATTAGAGAAGCTAACCTTGTCTCTGCGGGAAGATCCTTCCAGGTTCCAGGAAAGAGGTCTCTATCACCATGCTTTGATGTGGGCATCCCCTCTGTTGTGTTTGCAAGCTGCACTTTCATTTGGACACTGTTTTCAAGATTTTTTTCCATTCATCCCTGCTGATGAACCAATGTTAACAGCACATCTGTGAGTCAGAAATCCCATAGCTCTTGCATCCTGTCTTCCATTTTTAGCGTACTCTAGCTTCCATGAGAATAAAGCACATTATCCACAAGTGCCACATGAGACCAACTTGACACTGTGGGGCTCAGGTGTATCAGGAAAAATTGATAGATGTCTTTATTATTTTTGATTCCACTCCACCCACCCACCCACCCGCTCAGCACCGAGCAGCTGCTTGTATGCTGGAGCAGTGGAGTCAAATATTTGCTTATTTATGATGATGATGATTGGCTTAGCCTGGCCTAAGACTGTGATCATACCTACTATTTCCTTTTTGTATCAGTTTCTTAATCTCAGCAGTATACTGAGGCACTTGTCTAAAGGCTGGCTGCACATAGACTGGTCCTCTATAAGAGTGAAACTCCCAATTGTTCACGGCCCCACCAACGTCCTATGAAAGCCTTAGAGAGAAGGACCATGGCACCATGGCTCAGTAGCTTTGCATATCCAGAGTCAAGAACAGGGACTAGCTTTTAGTAAGAGCTCAAAAATTATTAAAATAAATGAAGGAATGTCTGGTTGATTTCACATCACACAGAATAAATTGGCTAGCATCTAGGAAGACTGCCATGAGGTGGCAGGAAGGCTGTGTCTACTTAAGGAGGGCTGTTTTTCCAGGACAACCATGAGAATGATACTAAATTGTTTTTTATTCTTTCTAGCAACATTGGGTCTTCACCAATTAAAACATGTAGTTCCTATGTTGGTGATTTTGTTGTATTATATTGTATCATCAAACCCATCTTGACATGCAGTTATTAACCTAAATTTAATTGTTCTAACATCCATATTTTCCCAGCATACTTCTATACTTTGGAGCTTTCAAAGAGTTTAGAGATGCTAAAGGTACAGTGAGAAAGCAAAACCAGAGCCCAACAAGCTAAAGTAAAGCAAGTCTTTACCACTAGAATGAGGTGTGAGTCTGAATCTCTGCTCTGACATTTGCCAACTGATGGCCTTTCTGCCTAAAGGAGGCTTCTATGCAGTCCTCTAAGCTAGGGACCCCCAGAAACTACATATGTTGCATGCTTATCTTATGACCCAACACACAGTAGGTATTCAGTGTGTTTTATAGCCTCCTTTATCTGCACTTTTTCCTTGTAGGCAAATCTTACAATATAGGCCATGTTGGCCAAGAACTCTCAGTATTCACACTTCAGCCTCCTAAGTGTTGAGATCATGATTTGTATACCCATCCTGGTTTCTCTCTCTACTTTCTAAAAGAGAGAATGAGCAGGAATCTACCTATTAAAAGCATGTGAATGTTTGTATCCATCCATTATCCAGTAGTGTTCAGTAACTACAGTGTCCTCTGTCGCTGATTAGGTACAGGGATACAGAAGCACTCGTGACCTTTGCACTCATAGAGCTCAAAAGTTACATTCGGTTTTGTATTGAACTAGAGCAAAGAAGGATCCTTAATGGTGAAAAACTGTGGGACACCATAGGCTTCCACAGCTCTTCTCCTCAAAGGACTTAGTTTAATAAAAGGAGATGTATTTAAGGAGAAATAAGTAGTATAGGGGATTCTTCAAAGACCTTTTGTCAAAAACAAAGCAATGTGTTGGACAGAGGAACTGCCCGAAGTGGCCTCCCTGCAGCACTCAGCATTGTAATGGCTTCCTGAGAGGAAGTGTGTGGATAAATGCCGGGAGGCCAGGCACTTGATCTTCAACCAATGTAAATATTATCCCACTGCTGCATAAAATGATGTTCTCTGCTTTTGATCCATTTCCTCTTGATAATAAACAATTCAGCCCAAGGCCTGGTGCATGCATGAGCCATGGAACTGTGGAAGCATGGCTTTGCTAATTAGCATTATTGGGGGACTGGTGTGGAAAAATAATCTCTATTTCCTTCCAAGGAGGGACCTGGGTTTTATATGGACAATGCTGGGTAGAGGTCTGAGGTTGTCCAGTTTAAATCCTGTGGACACGTATTTTTTTCTGGCATTCACTGCGTACTAAACAAAGACAGAAGAGAACAGGAACACATCCCACCCATCCCTGAGTTTTAGTCCCTCCTTAGCTTCTTCTTTTCTGTTCTCTGACTGTAATATTTCCACCCCAGCCTTTGCTTCTTCATGCCTCAGAGTTCAGCTCTTTTCCAATCACTGCATTTTGAGTGAACCAGTAACCCCTCAGGCCATGCCTATGATTTTTAACTCTGAGTCAGAAATGACCCAATGCCTACACAGAAATCATGCATGCAATGTGCATGAAAGGAACATGGAAGAAGCAAGCTTGGCTTCTGTAGATCTCACGACGACTTCACATCACACCATGAGACAAGTTAACTTATGCTTTGGGTTGGACGAAATAGAAATTAGTTTCCTTGTTCTGTTGATTTGGACCAATCATACAAATACCCTCAATCTTGAATCCTAATTTTTCAAGGTGAGATTATAACAATACCCCAGCTGATGAACTCATTAAAAGGTCATAATGAAGTAATGCACACTTAACCCCCACCAGGGCTGCTTATGAATGAGGTTCTTTTGTCCTTTGCAATGAATGTTTTTTGTGAACTTACCTCTGAGCATGTTCCTATACAAGTTCTTTTTTCTATTTCCTCATAAAACCAATGAATTAGATGTAAAGGGTGCTCCCTCAGGCAAGAGCCATTTCATTTTGTGCATAAAATTCCCCAGGACGTAGCCCCTGTGGAGCAAATCATCACTCGTTTGTGAATAGCTTTCCGTGACAGGTGTGTGCACGCATGCGTGTGTGTGTGTGTGTGTGTGTGTGTGTGTGTGTGTGTGTGTGTGTG
>OU015747.1:28180470-28225136 GCA_907169655.1 Acomys percivali | reverse complement strand
GTGTGTGTGTGTGTGTGTGTGTGTGTGTGTGTGTGTGTGTGTGTGTGATGGCTTTCAGAAATCTAGAGTCATAGCAGTGGGAAGTGGCTATCTTCATGGCCTCTGCTTCCTGTCTCCTGTCACTGCACCCATGATTCCTCACACCTGCAATTAGCACTTGGAGGCCTCTAAAAGCTCCCTGCCCCGCGGTGCTTTTTACCTGTCTTTCACAGGGGCCTTGTTGTGTCTTGATGCTAATAAACCTGGAATTATTCCATTTTATCAAGTTTTAGGGTGACAGCAAGGATGAGAAATCATAAAAAGCACCAGGCGCCATGCTATCTGCTATCTTCTGCGCCAGCTTGAAGTAGCTGACAGATTCCTGGAGCTACCCTGCAATCCTAACCGTCGCATCACATGGACTTCTGTCTCCACTCCTCTGTGTGTCCTATTGCTCTTCAGGTTAATTGCTGTGTGAGCCATTATAAAGTGTTTGTCTTTGAGGGGGGTCTGCCTCACATTGATGTAGGTTAGGCATATTTGCTGAGGCCTGCAGCTCAGCATCCTCCAGTATTAGAAACTACAGTATATGTTTTGGAAGCATTTGTATTATTTCAACAAATCCTTCAGAGAAATCAAAAATCATCCTATCCACCCCTAAAAGATTTTTCCCCATAAAATTACCCTTATGTTCATTCAGTCTCATCTATTTCTAGTATGACTGAACATGAGATGACTAGTTTTATTGTCCAGTTGATACAATCTAAAGTCATTTTTGAAGAGGGGACTTCAACTGAGAAAATGTCCTCACATGGACAAGCCTGTGGTATATTTTCTTGTTTGATGATTCATGTGAGAGGGTTCAGCTCACTGTGGGTTATGCTACTGGTACTGGTTGCTATAAGAAAGCAGGATGAGGAAGCTATGAGGAACAAGCCAGTAAGCAACATTCCTCCATGACCTCTGCATCAGTTCCTGCCTCCGTGTTCCTGACTCGAGTTCCTTCCTGCCTTCCCTGGATGGTGGACTCTAAGCTGTAAGCTGAAATAAACCCTTTCTGCCTGAGTTTATGTTGGTCATAGTATTTTATCACAGCAATAGAAAGCAACAAAGGCAAGTTTCATCTTCCCAAGAACTGATTTCCCATTGCTTCCATCAGTGTGACACTGGATGCTCTGGGAGAAAGATAATCTTCAGAGATTGTTGTTGCAACATGTACCCAATCAGCTCTGTTCTCCCTTTCTGGCATTACCCTGACCATGACCTCCAGAACTCTCTGTACAACAAATAGTACAAAGTACTGAAGTGAATTGCTCTTTGACTCAATTGTACCTGTTCAAAGATGAGAGAGAATTTGTATCTATTTGCAAAGATGGCTTCCAGGAATTAAGAGGAAAAACACTTTACATATAACTTCTGTATCTAAGAGATCATTTGCATCTTGTGCAAACTTAGTATTTCACACACAAGAAGATGAACAGCAATCAAGAGGAAGGCCACACTAAGGTCACGCTATGTGCTGGAGAAAAATGGGCTAAGAAAGAGGGTCCTAAACAATCGCTCTGTAAACTGTTCTCAACCATGTCTACTCAACATGGCTTATGTGTATGTGTACGTATGTGTATGCACAGATACGGAAGTAAAAGTCACACAAAATATCACGGAGGTCCACACTGCTGCTGAGAAGGTCAGTGTGAAGCCTGCACTGAGTACTATGTCACGGAACGGTGCCATGATGTGTTCCTGAAAAGTACACTGAGCTCTGCCAGAAGATACATAATACAGTTTTGTAACTGTGCTCTTCACTTTTCTACACATGCGTGTGTGCCCTTCATGTGTACCATGCGTCATGATACAGAAGTGCAAGCTGGTTCCATTTCTATCTGGGAAAGAGCTAGAACACCCAGGTCAGCTGTCTCATATCTGCCTATAACTCAAGGTCCAGGCCGTGCAATCCCCTATTTCCCTTGCAGGAACCTTCACTCACATGAATGCGACTAAAACTAAAATCCCTGTGATAAAGTGACTCAGCATGTACATTCAGGAGGATCTCTTGGCTTGTCATTCTGTCTATCAGTACTATGGGTGAGTCATCATTTGAGTTCACCATGTTGGATTAAATGCTGAAGAACCAGTCCCTGTCTTTGTCAGGAAAGGTGGCCTGTGAGAATACATCCTAAGTTGGAATGAGCACAGCAATTCAGTGTCACCAGAAAGGGTCTGCTAATATTTGCTGTGCCCGTTGATATATATAAAAGTGGCAAAGGGACAGGTCTATCTGGACAAACATATAAAGTGTGTGAAATCTCACTGGTATATATATATATATATCAGTATATACTTTGTGGAAAATTCCTGCTCCTGCTCGAAGCCCCTAGCCTGATGCTCATCCCTCTTACAGAATGCACCTCCACTGCCAGGTGTGTCACATTTTCCATCAGGAGAAGGCGAATATCCTGTATTTTCCCACCATTAATGTTTTATTATATGTGTTTGGAACTCAACACGGATCTTAAAATGTTTTGGAGTATAAAATGTTTACTTGCCTGGTGTGTGTATCAGTGACTGGATTTTGAAAATGTTTTTTATAATAACTTTGGTAACATCTTAATGAATTCAACATACAAGTACAGCATGGAATTGTGATATCCAGAAATTACACTGGGTAAAAGCTTCTTGAATGACAGCTAATATTATTTCAATCACAGGTGGTGTTAACTGGCTTTATTGCTTCCTCTGGTCTAAGAAATTAAAGCAAAGTACAATATTTCTGTCTCAACAACAACAACATCAAAAAAAATGTCTCAGAGATGAATTTCCTCAGCAATTCTTGCTATGTTTTTTTTCCAGAGCATGGTGCAAGCAGAGAGGAATGTTCTGCATTTAAAACCCTATTAAAACGTACAATCCAGGAGCTCCCCTGATCCTTCCATTGAAATCAATTAATATGTAAAGTAACAAGGTCCTAAAACCAAGTGAAGAAATGAATCCAGTAACATTCTGTAAATGACTTCCAAACAATGAATACAACCAGCATGTGGTGTGAGTAGCTGTAATTTTTTTAAATAAAATATGTAAAGGCCTGCCATAGACCAGTATCTGTAGGTGAGCATTCGAGGTCTAGGGAAATGGTGCTTGTCCCACAAATGTAAGGAATCTGAGTTCCAGAAATCATAATGGATGCCAGATGCATGTTGCATTCTGCCTAGAGCTCCGGCCCTGGAAGGCTGAGGCAGGGGATCCTCAGAGAGAGCTAGCAAGCCAGGCTAGTCATATTGGCAAGCTCTGGTTTTAACTGAGAGCTCTTTCCTTGATGAGTAAGGTAGACAAGCAACTGAGCACTATCCCTGGTATCAACCTTGGGCCTCCACATGCAAACACATGCCAAAAAACATGCCTGTACATCCATACACAGAAAACAGATATGAGAAAGTGTAAAATTATATTACAAGTAATATGCTCAGTCATATTTTTAATGCCATTAATATAAACAGAATAATTTGTTTTTCATTTTACTTTATAGGTACCTACAGCTTCTCAACTTTTGTCTTGGCCCATAGAGTCTAAAATCTATTACTATCTGCTTAAATATTATACTTCTTACTTATGATAATGATAGTGAGGTAGGCAGAAGCATTTTACTTTTATGAGGTAAATACTAAAATATTTATAGAGGAAGCTCCGCAATTCTCACAGCTTTCCTTCAAATGGTTCAGCAAAAAAATGTGAACAATTGCAGAGTCTGTGTGGGTGGCATACACGTATATTATGCTTTCATTTTCTGCAACTTGAAACTTTCAAAATAAAGTTGTTTTTTAGCAAAAAGATTAGGATGAGAAGAGGCCCTTTTGACCACTTCACCTAAAATGATTTCAGGTTACTTATGAAGCAACTTCCAGATTCTATTTTTATGGGACTTGTCATAACACGATGTATCATTGTTTAATTCTGTTCCCTTTATGCTTCTTGTCTCTGCCCCTGAGATCACATGAAGTCATCTAGAGGAGAGACTCTGTCCTTTGTCCTATTCCTAGTAACTAGAATAGCATTGACATTGTCTTGGGACACATGAATCTTTGTTGACTAAATGAAAGAAAATTATAAAAGTAGAAAACACATGAATAAATGGATGGCCTTGTGTGGTTCAGAGATACTGAGATGCTTTGAAGACAGCCCAGAGACCTGCTCTGCTCCTCCTTCCACCTAGCAAATGGACAGGGTTTTGTGGCCAGCCCTCTGTGCTCTGGTTCTTTCCTGACCTGCTCTGAGCCTGACTTTGGCTCACTTTGAAGCTTTCAACCTGCATGTGGCACTAGTCTAGATCTCATTACTTACATTCTCCCGTGTTCTCACAATTGTACAGTTGGCCTCTGCTCTGTCTCCAGTCACCAGACCTTCTAAGCTCTCAAAACCATTCATACACACCTAGGCACCTAGGAGGATAGTGAAATGCCATCTTTCAGCTCCTGGCTTGTCACAGTAATGATAAAGAAAGCTGAAATTACTCTGCCAAGCCCTTTAAGAGAGATGTTCTTATCTCTACACTTTTGGGAAAAAAAAGCTGAAGTAGATGAAGACAGAAAAAAAAAATCTAAAATCATATACTGTTAATAACAGAAGCATGACCAGAGCCTACATTCTCTAAAGCACTGGCCCTGTGTTTTTTCATTGATGGTGTGTGTGCTGTTTATTTCCCTGTAGCTTGAGTAGTAACCATCTGCCAGGCATGTACATTCCTCCATCTAACAGTGCTCACTGAAATATGGACCAAATCCTGCCTGGAATCCACACCACTAACAATTAGTCCTCAGACTTCCCCATTGAGGACTGACTGAATCCACAGGAGTCAATAGCTCAAACTAATGATCTATTATATTTTCTTTAGGTTCTCTGCTAGCGATGTCCTTGGTTGGTACATCAATTTGTACAGACCCACCTGGGTCCAGATCTGCCAGCATTGATAGTCTCCTTGTGGAGCTCCTGTCACCCCTTCCCTTCCTTTCATCCTGCAATTCTTCCATACAAGTCTGAGTGCTTTGCCCAGAGTCTGTTCCAATCCCCTGGTGGGTGGAGTCTCTCAGAGGACATCTAGGTTGGCCTAATATCCACTTATAAGTGGGTATATACCATGAGTATCGTTCTGGGTCTGGGTTACCTCACTCATGTAGCCGATGGGCAGCTCATTGTTCACATGGGGAAGGTGGGGAGAGTGTGGGACTACCTCTGAATGGAACTCTGGTGCCTGCGCTTTGATCACTGCCCCTTGGTGGAGAGGCCCTGTGGGGACAAAGAGGAAGGGGATGCAGACTATCCAGATGGGATCTGTTAGGCTGTGCTCAGATGGTGGGGGAGGAGGACCCCACCTGTCAGAGGTCTAGGGGAGGGGAATAGGGTAGAAGAAGGAGGGAGGGAGGGTGGGAACAGGAAGATAAGAGCAAGGGGATTACATTTGGAATGTAATGTGAATAAATTATCTCTTTCCACCTCAAAGGGCAAACTGGCAGATACAGTACACCTATGGCTGATTATAAAATCTTAAGCATTGCAAGGTTCAGTAGCCCCAGTTACTCGCATGCTTTTCTGGGATCCTGCTTACAGTGTAGTCATCACGAGAGCATTCAGTTCCCCTATAGAAGGCCCTCGGAGCAGTTCTATGCCCACTTCTTCAAGGAGGGAATGTAAGAATTTATCATGCTGTCATCAGGAGTGCTTAGACTCTTGTCTGTGTAGAAGCACTGTGATTACTATTAGTTATTAGTTGGTTTGTTACTTCCAAACCTTGCCACAATTACAGAGTTGTGCATGATGTGTCTCCCGCTGCTGCTCAGGAGACAGTTTCCCTCATGTTGTCTTTCTGATGTTTGTAAATGCACCTGGCTTGTGTCCTCCTCAGCCCATTTATTCACAGAAATTTCATGTCAGTCAATTCTCAGCTCAAATACCACTTCTGCCATCTGTCTATCCTTTCTGCAGACCCCACTGTGCTTTAACCTGCCCTGCCTGATGACACGTATTCATGGTTGTTATCATGAACTACACATTTACTCTTAAAAGACATTTGAGTTTGCTTATGTGTATATGTGTGTGTTAGAGTGTGTGTTGTCAAATTGAATACAGGTGACTGTACAGTCAAGATGCGGGTGTTGGTTCTCCTTGGGCGAGAGTAACCAGTTAGGGGTGCTGAGAACTCTGGAGCCACCTCTCCAGCCCCAGTTCCACATCTCCTACTTCCCTCCTGACTTGAGAATGTGCCATGGAGTCTGTTTTGTTCAACAGTGCACTTCCTTATCTAGCACGATAGTAGGCTCACATTGTAGCTCATTAAACAGGAAATGGGTGTCCATCTATTAGATGAGTAACTGACGAATGTATTCCTGTCTTTGTAACCTTGTAATAAAGTGGTTTCTAAGCCACGCCCTATGTAATGAGCTTGAAATAGCCTAAGCTCTTTTGCCTTCTTCAAACCCTTTTCTGGGATTGGAATCCCACTCGGGTACCTGTGTAGCCGGATGAACCCTGGCTCATAGCCTATATGACGTGACTTCTTCTTCACTGAGCAGGATGGGAAGGGAAGCTTATCCCAGTTTTGCTTGCTTTCACTTATATTGAACAATATTTTTATCTGTAAAACTTAAGAGCAAAGAGCATCTTTCAAATTGTATGTACTTCTCCAGGAACATCTTAAAACCACTTCTCTTTTCTCTTTCCCTCCTAACTGACCCATCATAATAAATTCCTAAAGGATGCTCTGAATCATTGTTTTGAAAATTTATAATGAGGACAATTAATGCCCTAGTGAAATTATTGTGAGAATTATGAAAAATATTCCTGAAAGGCTTGGCACAGAGTAAACTTCAACAAACAGCTTCAGGCTGCCTCGTTTTCCAAATGACTAGCATTATCATTGGAATTATATTGGCCCCACTAACCTGCTCTGGAGATATAGAATTTCTCTCCTAAGGAAATATTTTAATAGCAATGCAAAGAGAGTGGCAGCAAGGAGCTTGTCTGTATTCTTTCCAAAGTTGTTTGGCCAGATTGCCTTCATTAGTGGCTCCCTCGGACTTCGGGTCAATGTGAGTATCTTCACATGTGCTGTTGCCCCATCTCTGTAGGCTGCAAAGGAATGAGGCAGCACTCATTTGTTTGATTTTGTGTTACATCAGGGCCTGCTTTCAATATTGGAATAACTCATAATTGGATGTTTTCTACCTGGGCTCGAGTTATCAAACAATGAAGGATGCAGGGCCCAGGCAAGATTGCTGGAAATTATAGGAGGCATCTTCCTGGGTTGATTGCTTTTATACTTAATTGTATGCTAATTGTTAGTTCCACAAGAGTGTTTCCTAAGGAGATAGCAATGTTACAGGGGGAAAAAAAGACATCACATAAATATATGTAACTCTCAAGGGGCAATTTACAAAATTACTCATATTAAAAAAAATGGATATAAATACCTTAGGGGACATAGTTGGTTGGATCACTTAGACATACTGGCATATAACATACTGTTTTTACTTGTTTCAGAAGAAATTGTGGGTTCCCAAGCCAGTTGCTAACAGGTGGAGGCATGGCTGGCCATTAGCCTTCTTTGCTGCTGCTGTCATTCATCTGCTTAAAGTGTCCAGAGATACCAATATTCTTCTTAAAACTAGTTAAAAGGGAAGATATTAAGTGTGCTCATCGCATAGGTGACAAGTACTGGAAGTAACAGACATGTTAGTTGTTCTGATTTAACCATTACACATGTGCCACAACTGTGCAATCCTTAGTAATGCCCCATTTTGCAAGAAAAAAGTGATTCTTATAAAGCATGCATTTACTCACTGTATCTTAATAATTAAAATTTAAGGACATTAGCATTGATGCATTTTCAATTTCTTGTTTCTTGGGCAACAATTAGCCTGTGTAATGGGACTATTGAGGACCGTAGGTCTTGTCTCCACCTTGCACTGCTAAATAGGTCTTGCTATCCTCTCACCTGCCTCTTAATTCTGAACGTAAAATGGCCACTACTGTTTCAGCATGCTTGTCAGCCTAGGGGAGTAAAGTTTTCTCTGAACCTTGAAGCTCTTAGCCACCACTTCTCTGAAGCCCATGACTGATGAACTCTTTTCTTTTGCAAGGGTCTGAGACTGGGGGATACAAAAGTATCACAAAAAAATGACAGGAACATGAGGTGCTCAGCAAGAGAGTTTTAGATGGCAGAACCAAATGTGCCCTTCTGCTGTGGAGGTGGAGGATGAAGACAGACTAAGAAGATACTCTGGTAACTTTTTAAAATCCTATCTTATACCCTCACTTACCTCATTGTATGAACAATGTACATAGCTGACTTTATCATCAGGACACAATCTCCTTGAGGGTGTTTATTGCACTTTCATCAGAGGTGTTGTCATTTTCTTTTGAAGACCTTCTACCTTTGGTCCCAGGACCCTACTGATTTCTTCTTTGACACTTCCTCTTATTGACGGAGTCATTTAAAGTTCATAAAAAGTACATGATTTAGGCAGAGACTTCAGAAGTCTACCCTGAAGTGAAGATGTATTTGTAAATCATTTATGAAGGAAGATCTGCTATAAGAATTGTAGAAAGGACAGAAAGATGGTGTCTTAGGGTTTCATTTCTGTGAAGAGACACCATGACCATAGCAACTCTCATAAAAGAAAACATTAAATTGGTGCTGGCTTACTTTTCAGAGGTTCAGTTTATTGTCATCATAGCAAGAATCTTGGCAGCATGAAGACTGACATGGTCCCAGAGAAGGATCTGAGAGTTCTACATCTTGATCCAAAAGCAGAAGTCTGTGTGCCACACTTGGACTAGCATAGCCGACCCTACAGTGACACACTTTCTTTAAAAAGGCCACACCTCCTAATGGTGCCACTCCTTATGGGCCAAACATTCAAACACATAAACACATGAGTCTGTGGGGACCATTCCTATTCAAACCATCATAGATGGAAAAGGAGGTGGAGATCAAAAAGGACCCAGAGCTCAAGGCAGGTCCCTTAGAGGGTTGGCCTCAGCTTGCCCTCAAAGAAAAGCACTTAAGTATAAAGCGGGCCTCTGACTTCTTTCTACCGGAGCACTAGAGTGGATCTTATATATTCTGGCACCAACCTGTCCTTAGACAAGTGATACTCAGTTGAATGAGTTCCTACATTTTTCCTGTAGCCTGTGCCATCAGGGAGCTTGAGCATAGCCTTCCAAAAAAAAAAAAAAGCCTTATGTATCTGTGCTATGAGCCATGATGACTTGGAGCATGTTGAGAGTTGCTAAGGAAACACACAGATTAAAAAACAAACATTAAATAAATATAGAAAGAATTTGAGAGGATCTGAATGCAGTATCAACACTGTCAGCTATAGGCTTCTGTGTTCCTCCTCTAACATTTGATAACTGGCTGACAGAGGGTTGTAAGTGCATGGCAGCCTGAGAGCATCACAAAGCTACATGACATACTTGGAGTGTGACTCTTCTAGCTCTGCTTCAATGCCATCTTCTCTGACTCTCGTAAAGACACTATTGCATCAACTACTGTTTTCTTTAATGCTTAATATTGGTGTGGAAGTGTGTTGAAGGTATCTCTCCAAGAATCAAAAGCTAAGGGTGTGAGGGAGAGAGAGAGTGATGCATCTTGAGTCTACCTCCTTTTACTAATTTTGTGCAAAGGTGACTCTCTACTTTCTCACATCCTGCTCTGCTGTTTTCTTCACTTTGCTTCCCACTGTTATTTTATCAACCTCCTGAAATCAAGGTCATTCCAACCTTGAAGACACTGGTCCCTCTTTATTTAAGGTCAGTCGCCTACTGAAAAAATTGTAGGGCAGCTTTTCTATGTTCTGTCACAGATGACAAGTGTTAACTGCCTCCAATCCATTCTTAAAGCTGTTTGGGGACTTGTTTCCTGGCGCCTCATTTCCTTGTTTGTTTCTCCACTGTCTCCATCATTCTCCACTGTGTCAGGGGTGAATTTCAGGACGAGGAAAATGTCAGGTGCATCAATAGGAATTATATGATTGTCTGTTTTCAACTTCTGGGCTTTAGGGACTTTCACATGGCCCCAGGGAATGAGACCTGAAGTCTACATGGAACAGAGTAGTGGGTGCTGCTTTGTGTTTCTAAACATCACTAAGAACATGAGAAGACTTGCTTTTATCAACACTAACTATCGAGATGTTAAAGAGTTCTGGCATTGCCTCAGAATCAAACATCTTTACCCCACAATAACCTTCATTTTCTTACCATTTTCTGCAATGCACCAGCAGGTAAGGGAGCCACTTAATGAGCATCCAGACTTTGGAGTTGTCTTGAGATAGAGAGCTACTGCAATGAATGTTCATATAAGAGAGAGCTACATTCTCCAAGTGTCATATTTTTACCCATGTTGTTTTCTGTAGAAAATGCTATGTAGTTCTGTGTTACATTGACAAAGAGAGGGCAGGCAAGAGGGTTTAAATAGTCAAAAAACCTTATTGTTGGATACTTGGCTTATTTCAGTTTGATAAGGTAAATTAGGAGGCTGGGACCTCAGAAAGATATATTAGTGAAGGCCCAACGTATTCTGTGTATAGAAGGATAAAATCAGAGCTGTTTTTTACTTTATTTCTTTCTCTAGAAACCAGGGTCCTGTGTGACCCAAGATAGCTTCCAAGTCTCTCTGAGTCCAAGGGTGACCCTGGACTTTGTTCTCCTGCCTTCACCTCACAAAGGCTTAGTTTTCAGACCAGCAATAGCAAACCTGATTAAGAATTACTCCTAGTTCAATCATTACTCTGAGCCAGTAGTTTGTTCTAGCTAAGCCTCGTCTGATTGGATGAGACCCACCACATTCTGCAAAACAACCTTTGGTGAATATCTAGTGCTTTAATATAAATTTAACCTAAACGTACCATCACATAAATGAAAGAAGTAATGTTTGGCCAAATGCTGGAACAGATGACCCACTGAAATTGATTCATAAAATTAAGCCTCACATACCCAAGAAGTATTCACTTAGGGCCTGTCATACTTACAAGGGTTTGGAAGTCACAGATTCCTTTCACCATCTCCACAGTAGCATTCTGGGTCCAGATGTGTGTTACACTCATGTAAACTTGTCATCAATAACTCCTGGGAACATGACTAGACAAATAAACAAAAGACATCCAGGAGGAATAAGAGTCAGAGGGAAAAGAATAGCTGCAGGCACATGACTAGAAAAGGGACACAACTGAAGCGTATAACAGAAAATCTCCTTCCCCCTTCCCCTTACCGTTAAGGAATGGAGGTCGACCAGATGTCCCTCCTAGATCTCCACCCTCCCTAACTCTGGGAGGGAGGAATATGTATGTGTGTGTGTGTGTATGTATGTATGTATGTATATGTGTGTGTTTGGATATACATATATATATGTATATGTATGTATATGTATGTATATGTATATATATATATATATATATATATATATATATATATATATATGTAGAAACACTTGCTCCCTCATTGACAAGATATAACCTCCTTGGACAAGTCATTTAACTGTGCGTGCCTCAGTACCCTGTTTGGTAAAACAAGAATAGAAGAGTATCCACTATATAGAGTTATCCTGAAAATTGGATAGATTGTATGGAAGATTTTAGAATTTATTTCTGTCAACAGTTAGCATAGTATATTGCTTTCCAGTGCCTTGATAAACATTATGACCAAAAGCAACTCAGACAAGGAAGGGTTCAATTCATCTTTTAGTTTATAGTCTATCATCAAGGGAAGCCAGAACCAGACCTGAACTGCAGGAACATGGAGGCAGGAACTGAAGCAGAGACAAGGGAAGAATGCTGCCTTCTGATTTCCCTTTTCTTTTTTATATTGAACCATTATTTTACTTACTTATTTTTATGATTTGTTTTTAACATTTATTTATTCACTTTACTTCCCAATCACAGCCACTTCCCTCCACTCCTCCTGGTCTCACCTTCCCACTTTCTTTCCCCTTTGCCCCTCTCCTTCTGCTCAGAAAAGGGGAGCCCTGCCCCACAAGCACCCAGGCACATCAAGTTGCATCAGGACTAAGTGCAATGTCTTCCACCGGGGCCAGGAAAGGTAGCCAAGCTAGGGGAATGTGATTCAATATCAGGCAGCAGCGTCTGTTTCAGAGAGCCTCTGCTCCTCTTGCTAGGGTACCCACATAAAGACCAAGCTGCCTATCAGCTATGTATGTAAAGAGGGCCTATGTCCAGCCCATGCATGCTTTTTGGTTGGTGCTTCAGTCTCAGTAAGTCCCCATGGATCTATATTGGTTGACTCTGTTGGTCTTGTGGAGTCCCTGTTCCCTCTGGGACCCTCTATTCTTCCCCCAACTCTTCCATAAGACTCCGTGAAGTTCACTTAATATTTGGATGTGGGTTTCAACATATGTTTAGATCCATTGCTGAGTAGAGCCTCTCAGAGAACAGTTATGCTAGGATCCTGTCTGTAAGCATAGCAGAGTATCAATAGGGGTTGGCTCTCTCCCATGGGGTGAGTCTAGTTGAGGCATTCATTAGTTGGCCATTCCTTCAATCCCTGCTTCATTTTTATTCCTGTACATCATATACCCAGGATAAACTTTGGGTTGAACATTTTGTGGGTGGTTTGGTGTCTCCCTCCCTCCACTGGAAGTCCTGCTTAGCTAGGAGGTGACCACTTCAGTCTCCATGACTCCCACTGCTAGGAGTCTGAGAGTCATCCCCATTTCCTCCCAGGAATCTACTCTAACACAGGCCTCCAGCTTGTCCAAGAGATGCTCCTTATAGGGTTCCCTTCTCTTTCCCAGTCCTCTCACCTCTGACCCCTCACTCGCCCCATACTTGACCTCCAGCCTCCTGTCCCTTCCCCGTGCCCTTAACTACCCAGTCCCCTCTCTTCATCCACTTCTGATGTTTATTCTATTTACCCGTCTGAGTGAGAGTCAAGCACCCTTTCTTGAGCCTTCTTTGTTACTTAGCTTCTTTGGGTCTGTGGGTTGTAGTATGGTTATCCTGTACTATATGGCTAATATTCATTTATAAGTGAGAACATACAAATGATTTGTTCAGCCTCCTTTCCTACATCACCCAGGACTCTCTTCTCATGAACGGCATCACCTACAGTGGAATAAACTATGCCACATCAACTATTAAACAAGAAAATACACTAGACCTCTTACAGGCCAATCTGATATAGGCATTTTCCAGTTTAGGTTGCCTCTTCCTAGATGACACTAGCTCATTATTTGGCAATAAACTAACTATCATGGTATGAAATTTCCTATTGTTTTATTTATTCTGAAGTACCTAATATATTGTCATCGACATTACATCTACTAACATTCAGTATCCATTCTTAACCACTGTCATCAGTGGCTTTTATCTGCCATGTTTATTTATTTCTGATGAAGACTTTACAATCTAAGCCTTCATTCTAACTACTTGTGTACTTAAAGTACTAGGTCTTGATTCAGTGCATCCTTCTAGATTATCAGTGTTTTCTCCTTTTAACAATGTCTGTCTTTAATACTGATGTTCAATGGCAGTACTATCCCCGTATCTTAACATTATAACACCTCCAGTCATGAAGACTATGGAGTTATGCCAAAAAGAATAGGTCAGTAGTCTGAGTGGCTTAGCCCATCCCATGTTGGCAGCTTTACTGACAATCATCAGATTTATATCCTGCTAGTCAGTCATTCAGTAAATTTGGATTGGCCTTGGGATTTCTCACCTTCCTCTACCTTTAGGAGTTCACCTTTGTCCTCTAACAGGTTAGCAGATGCTGTGTGTATAATTAGAAGAGGCATTGTCATATAGGAGATGTGGTTTTTGTAGCTTAAAGAGTTACATCTTCCGTCCATACTGGAGTGGTCATTACACAGTAAATCCCTATTTGGGTCAAGAGAAAAAGAAACATAGCCAAGAGATAGCTATGAAATGGGACTGATTATGGAACATCTCCCCACAGCCGCTAAAATATGAAGAATAAACCATGGTACAACAGTGTTACAATTTATCTGTGGAAACAATTAACTTTCATTCCTTGTCCTCTTTTGATCAACCTGCTTCTAGAAAATTCTACACATTGGTCTGACCCAATACTAAATACATTTTATTTAATAAGCACAATCTCAAATATTACCAAATTTATTTATTTTTCATTAAATTGTGCTGACTGACCTTATGCCTCTACCCACACACTTATGGAAGAGCTTAATCTTTCGGTAGTTGGGCTCCTCTGAAGGCCTCAAAGTCCTCTGGAAGACACATTTTTAAAAATTTTTTGCTTAAAAAATAGAGAGTAGGCCTTCAATTATGGATGTTACTAAACCTTTCTGCCTTGTCTTACAGAATTCTTAAAGGGCCCAGTAGGGAATGGGGGTCTCAGGTGTGAGTCCCAGTGTACCTTACTTTCACTTCTGTCTTAAGATCTTGCCACAGGCTAAAGTATCCAAGTCTCAAGGCTGAGATCTCCCAAGCTGAGAGCTGCTTGCTTTGCTGCCTTCCCACTCTCAGAGAAACCCCCATTATCAATCCCCCTGCTCTCTCTTTCTCTCTCTCTCTCTCTCTCTCTCTCTCTCTCTCTCTCTCTCTCTCTCTCTCTCTCTGTCTCTGCTTTTGGATTTCTCCTGAAGCACCTATGAAGCTCTTAGGAAAAATAACTATCAAATTGAGGCTGTTTATGATAACAGCGGCCTATGTGTCACCACATATCCTCTATGATTCTGCTCAAACTGCCATAACAAATTCCATAGGCTGAGGGGTGTAAACTGTAGAGATTTATTTTCTCACAGTTCTGGAGAGAGAAGTCCAGGATCAAAGTTTTGGCCAAGTCTGTTTCCAGGGATAGCTTCTTTGGGAATCATGGATGACCAGCTCCTCTGCATGTCCTCATATGGTCTTTTCTTAGTCTCTGTGTTTGGGGAGGGTTCAACTCTATGGCTTCTCTTCTTATATATAAGGACTCTAACTTGTTCTATTTATTTGTTTCCTTGTAGGGCCCTACTTCCAAATATAGTTACTAGGGTAAGGCATTAACATGAATTGGAAGGCAATCCAGACACTAAATCCACAACCCATTGTTTTCTGTTGTGTTTACTTCTGACTGTTCCCCTCCCTAATTAATATGCTTAAATGCAAATAGCATTTGATGGTGGGGCTTTTGGGTGCACTTGGATTTCTGAGCAAAGTCCTCATGGTTACTTTTGTGGCCTTGCAAAAGAGATCTTAGGACTGGGGTGATGGCTCCCTGGGTAAAGCATTTGCCATGAGAAGGTGAAAATCTGCATGTAGATTCGTTGAACCAATACAAAAAAGGCAGGTGGTAGAGTTCTATGAAGGCAAGATGGATGACTGAGAGAGCCAAGTTCCTGGGGCTGGCTGGCCAACCCCTGCCAAATTGGTGATGTTTGAGCCCAATGGAAGGCCGTGTCTCAAAAAGTAGGTAGAAAGTGCCTGAAAAAAGACAGCTGGCATTGTCCTCTAACATTTACCTGTATACACACACCCAAACACAAGTATACATGTGCACCCTTCCATGTAAAGACATGTTATGTGTGCATTGCCCAGCACCCACAGAGAGATCTTAGAATGTGTCCTCACTCTTTTGCCCATAGTGAGGACTCAGCATCTGTGAAGTGCCTCTAAGCCAGATAGCAGCAGTTCAGTATCATTCACCAGCTTTGTTAGCATCTTGATTTGGGGCTTGCTTCTTTCAGAATTGCAAGAAAAACATTTGTGCTATTGATAAGCCTCTAGCTTATGGGATTCTAAAACAGCAGCTGAAACAAATTAATATGTTAGCTACTTGTTAAGTATGCCTGAGTGGACCAAAATGAAATGAGAGACACACTGACTAATACTTTACAAATATGTGGTCCTGTACATTCACTTTTTGTATTTCTGTACCTCAGATTGTCTCCTCTTCCAACTGTAATGTATTTCATGGCATTTAAAAATATTACTATTAATGACTTTTTATATTGGCGGTGTATTACCTGATAAGTAGCCCGAGACAGAGACTCAAGTTCCACCAGATGAAGTCGAGGGGAACAGGAAGCACAGAAGAAAGTGAGATGATGACAGGTAGGTACTGACCATTGATCATCTGAGCTGGATCCTACAAAGAAGTTTCTAGAAGCAGTAAAAGAACTTTCCTCATAGCTGCCTGCTGGAAGGGCAAGGCAGCTAGATTGCTTGTCTAGAAACTCCTTTTAACCATTGCCAGACCATTCCTTCTAGAAAAATGTGCTCCCTGACATCACCACCTTTCCTGTAGGTAGGCTGAGCACTACCTCACTTGTAAGAAAGGAAGTCATGGGCAACTACAATAAGAAACAACTGGTTAATCAAAGCTATTGCCAAAAAGACTGTGTGAAGTCTCAACAGCTTGGCCTACATGGCCTCTAATCAACCCGGTCAGTCCTTTACTCTGATTCCTTTCTTTAATGATGATAATCATTTACTAAGATTTACTGAGCTATCAGCTCAGGCCAAGAAATCTACTCAACTCTAACATGTAACTTCATTTGACTCTCACAATAATTTTACATGCCTCCTACCATTCTTTTTGCTGCATTGTAAGAATGAAAAAACCAAAGCTCATTGAGATTAAACATCTTATCTTTGTCCACAGCTTTTAATTCAGATCCACTGGACCTGAACCAGGACTATTTGACCCTGAATGGCACAGGGTCCATTCTTGATTTTTTTTCTATAGTAATAACTGTGACATACTTCTGGAAGCTTTCTGTCTGCATGGACTAAGTACCTTTTTGGAGGCCCTTGATCATGGACATTGAATGGAGTCATGCAGAAGACCCTTTGCTGTAATATGATACTGCTGGTTTCAGGCTATGTTCCTGCCTTGCATCTAGAGCTCTTAGTCCTCACTTCTCTTTCTATAAGTGACAGGTTCACCCCATGATTTTCTCATCATATTTTGGATGATTTGATTGATTTAATGTTTTTTTTAAATATCTGATATTAAATAATTCTAGGATAGAGGAAGCAACCAATGAATAAGCATAAATGACATCAGGTGGGATGACAACTCATCAGAGACATTTAAACTGATTGTAATAGTGGGGGCCTTCTCCTTGTGCTGGTGAGGCAGAGTTCTCTGGGCCAAAAAAGTATCTGGTAACAGATGAACCAAGATTTGCATCAAGATATTCTCATCATAGATCACATGTGCTCCTCCCGTAAGGCAAACTGTCACTATTACAATCTTTGCCAGACAAAAAGAGAGCTACAAGCAATGCTTAGAAACATTGGTTAAGTAAGTACCAATGGAGAACTGGTGGAGACCAGACTGGAACCATAAGGAACAAGAAATATCTATTAACATATTTCATTAGTTTGGGTGAAAGATGATAGGAGTAGAGAAGAAAAGATGTGATTACTAAATTTAGAACAACTTTACTGTCAACTTGGTGAAGCCTAGAATCACCTGAAAAAATATTAATGAGGAACTGCCTTTAACAGATTGGTCTGTGGGTATGCCTGTGAATAATTGTTTTGACTATTATATGATGTGAGAAAGCTCACTCCACTGTAGGCTTCGCCATTCCTACACAGATGGTCCTGGGCCATATAAAGAAGCTATCTAGACATAAAGCTGTGAGTGATCCAGCATGCAGCTTTCCTCCACAGTTTCTGCTTTAGATTCCTGCTTGTGTTTCTGCTCTAGCTTCTCTCAATGACAGCCAGGGACCAGGAAGTCAAAATAAGTCCCTTTCTCTTATATGCTGCTTTTGGTCAGCCCATTTTATCACAGCATCTGAGAGGAAACTAGAAGAATCAGGTTGTCCGAGTTAAAATACATTTCAGCTATAACTCGTGACTAGAAGAGGAAGCCTATGTGTGTGATGGTAAAGTGTGGGAAAAGAAGTATTCTACATAAGGTCAGCTGTCAGTCCTGTAGTGGGCATGTGCCCTGGGCTATGGCCTTAAAAGCTATTTACCAGAAAAACCCATATAGTTGAGAAAGAAAGGTGGAGAGAGGTTAGGATTATGGGTTTCCTTGTTGCAAGTATGGGGAAATGTGTCACTAATGTTAACACCAAAATCTTGATATGGCTGCTCCATGCAAGACTCAGAAATGCACAGGACTCTTCTAAACCTTTGCATGCAAGAACGTTTTGTCTCTTAAAGTGGTATATGCGCTGTCTCCAGAAATTTCCCAACTATAATTGAGAAAGTCTAGCTAGGTAAGATGATCACAGCACTTGAGAAGCTAACCCAGGGAAAACGCAAACGTGAAGCCATCCTGGACTATAGCACTACCCTGTGTCAAGCAGACAGCTGTTAAGAGTTCTGACCTTGCTTAATCTGCAGCCTCTGCTCTTATAAAGCTGCCTTTCTTCCCTTATTTCCTGAATATGTCATATCACCTCAGGCATCTGATGGATCTAAGAAGAGTTACTATTCTAATTGTTCAGCTTCCTTTTTGGGAGAAGTGGTGTCAACCAAGAGTCTCATGTCTCATGCCACTCACCAGAGTTGTTCATTAGGTTTGTTAAACGGGAATGGGCACACACCAATGAAAGTGGGGTTCTGCTTATGCTATGATATTCTTATGGGGTTGTAACTCACACAGCAGGATATTGTAAGAGCACATGTTCTCACGTTCTCACACGCAGTAGACTCTGGTGCTTCTGTCTGCATGTGTGTGTCTGTGCTTGTGCAATGGGGTGAGTAAATGCATTTTGCAGTCACAAAAAAACTCAGTTTGATTTCTGACTCCATGCACTGGCATTTTTCATTTGTAACCTAACTTTCTGACCATCCCTTCCCTCATCAATATAATCCAACCTAACCTTTGCCTCAGAATGTAGCTAACTTTAGAAAGATAACCAATATTGATTTTTGTTTTGCTACTGGATTACAAATAGTTCTTATGCATTCTGGGGGATTAACTTTGCCATATATGTATTATTTACAGGTGTTTTCTTCATTTCATAGGTTGTCTTTTTACTTTCTTTTGAAATGCCTACAAATTTAAGTTTTTCTTTATTCTTGAGCGTTTCAAGCATGTATACAATGAAATATGGTCATAACCATCTTTCCATTTCTCCACATAAATTCTCCTATGTCCCTTTCAACACTTCTTCCTCCTGACTTCATATCTTTGTTGTGCCCCACTTTAGTTCAGTCGTTGCTGCATACCTGCAACGGTGTCTGTAAGCCTGCCCTTTGGAATGTGGGAATCCTATCAGTGCCCACACCCTCAACAAAGAATGGTTTTCCTTCTCCCAGCAACTATCAGCTGTAAATAGATCCACAAAAATGGGTGGAGCCTGAAGACCTCTGCCCCATGTCTGCTGCAATGGGATCTGGGCTGATTGCATGCAGGGACCTCAGCTGCTGTGGGCTCCTGGGTGCGATGAGTTTAATAGGATCGTCCTCATTTGCTCTCGTTACTTGAGATTTTTCGTGCTGTTATCAGGAAACTATTGCATGAACCAAGGCATAGCATTTTCTCTTTTGTGTACTTGGAGTTTGACAGTTTTAAGCGATTTGGCTCTGTAGTTGTCTGTGCCTGTATAAACAGCTATTGGGTAGGATCTTCCACAGAGTACAATCTACACTATGAATCAGCAGATGTGGAGAATAGTGTGAAGATTCTTCAAAATTAGAAAGAAATAGCAAAATGTGGTGATATATGTATAATAAAATACATTTTTCCTTTAAAAAGGAAAACATTGCTATCTATAATAAGGAGGATAAGCTTTGAAGAGCGAAGTAAATAGGGCAAAATGTTGAATGATCTCACATGTGTGTATACATACATACATAATATATATATATACTTATAATGTGTGTGTGTGTGTGCGCGCATTAGCATTCAGAAGTATGGTAGAAGCCAAGACCAGGAACAACACAAAGGAGCTGAGTTGTAGTTGTAGTTTGGTATGTTTCATTTATAAATGTTAAACAAGCTTTGGAAGTTTTCTAAACAACACTCAACCTATAGGTAACAACAAGTATTGAACACTTAAAAATGTGTCCAGAGAGTAACTCTTTTGTTGTGTTCCTAACAGAATTTTTAAAAACATAAGCTCAGGGCTAGCAACATGGTCCCTCATATAGAAGTTCTTGCTCACAAGACACGACCCAAGTTCAATCCCTGGGATCCACATGGTTGAAGGAAAAGAAATCAAACTGACTCCCACAAGTTGTCCCCTGACTTCCACAGGAGCACCTTGGCATACCCGCTCTTTTCTCCCCAACAATAAGTGGATAAATAAGCAAATATAAAAACAACTGTTTAAAACAGATACACTTAAAAGCTGAACTGGAGTGGATAAAGCTGATCCACTGCCCAATTGCAAATAGAATTTCATATAAACACAATGCAAGATAACCAAAAGATTCCATGTTATAAAACATTACTGATACCTAGCAGATTTCCAATAAATGCCAGGCCCCTAACCTTGATGCTTCCATACTTCATTCTAACCTCTGGCAAACTGGCTTCAGACTGAAATTTACAGTAGAATTATGTGTGACTTCATTACTTCATAACATGTTTTCCCAGTATGGAAAAGAAAAAGCAAGAATTGAGTTTATAATGATTTCCAAGGTCATGCGGAGATTCACAATTATCTCCTGTTTCTTATTTCACTAAGGATAACTGACTCAAATCCAGAAAGGCTGGTCTCTGCTGCCTAAATAGCTTGGCTTTCCTGGTCTATCAAAAGTTAATTTGAGTTGCAAATATTGAGGCTTTAAAAAAAATAATCAGGGTTTTGGTCAACCTGTTCCTTTGATTATTTTACCCTCGGCATTCTTCAGGGTCTAGTGAGTAACTGAGGAGCAGTGTCTGCATTCTCTGATTTAGCTTTCATTCACAACATGGTTCTGGTGAGGAAAGGGGTTGCCTACTGACAGAGAGCAGAAAATGAAGGATGTTCAAACAATCAGGGAGATGCTAAATATCTCCTGAGGGTCTAAGAGACACTGTGAAATCACTTCCCTGGTCCAAAAGGAGCCTGGCACCAACAAGAAGCAAATGCTATGGATAAGGACAAAGGAGCCAACTTAGAAATCTACCAGGTAACAACACTCTCACATCCGCCAAGGTGAACAGATGGCCATCTTCAGAGGACACAGCACAATTGTCACTAAAAACAGAGCCTGAGAGTGTGTGAAAAGAAGGCTGCTTTCCAACCTCAGACCCTGGGAAAACAGGATGGGCTACATCTGAGAGGAGAGGAAGGGAGGGGAAATTTGAGAGGGAGCTGTTGTTTGCAGAAATGGATAGCAGGGGAGATGGTTCTCTCTTTGGTTTAAGATTTCTAAGAAGTGGTGTCATTGTGCATTCATTGCTGAAATAAAAGGTGCTGTCACACCTGGAAGAAATACAAGGTTTAGAGATTTAAAGCAAGAACATCAGAGTAAGTAGTGTTTGTGTTGTTCCTAATATGAAGTGTTTCAATTCTTTCTGGAAATTGACAGGTACATTGATATATATATATATATATATATATATATATATTCTTCAGTCAAATGAATAAAGTTCTAATTAAATTTGCATTGAACCTTAATCCTTCCCCCTTGAATTAGGTTTTATATTGACAGACTGTTAATGTATAATATGTGAAGTTTTGAGAAAATCAGTGTTGAACAGCCAACCCACCTGACCTTAACTAAGGCAGTGCTAAAGAGGTGGAAATTCCCATTTGGTGAGATTATAGACTCAAAAGCATATAAGATGTGACATCTCCATCTTTCATGACAGATTCACAGCTCTTTTCTGGCAAAACGCAAATAGGCTATGGCTTAGGGGAAAGTCACAAGCATTGACTCATTCCTAGAACCTTCAGAGAAGTGATGTAATGTGTTCCATGCTGATATTTTAAGATTGTTCATGTATGCGTATATGTGTGCGCACCTATGTGTATGCTACATGTGGAAGCCAGAGGAGGCTGCTGGATGCCCAATTCTGTCACTTCCTACCTTGTTTTCTGGAGATGCTATCTCTCACTGAAAATTTGTCCCACCTCCTTTTATCTCTGTAATTACAGTCATGTACAATGTGTTCAGCTCTTGTGTGTTTACAGGGGTATAAAATTCTGTTACTCACCTTTGCAAAGCAAGGATCTTACTCAGCAGACTATTTCCCTAGAGGAATTATAATAATTTTGGATATGTGATCATATTAGTTTGGTCGATCACTGTAACTCTTTGCATTATGGAATGCCATGTGTTCCTTTGATGTGTATGCAGTGTTGCATGGGTAAATCCAGCAGATCCATCACATTGCTTGTTCACAATGGCTATCACTCCAATGTATTCATGGACAACTGTTGTACTGTAGAAATCTGCCTTTTTGTCTGACCCTGTGAAAGGACTGTTGCTGAGCAAGCACTTTGCTAATAGTGTGGTCTTTCCTCTCCCTTTCTCCTTATGGATGGTGAAGTTGGTAGCCAGCTAATTTGGAGGAATCAACTGGACAAGGCAGGCCCAACCTCTATTTTCTTTTTAGGAATCAACCATTCATTGGGACCTAGTCTTCCTTTTGTTTTTTTGATAAAATTCTTGCCTGGTTAACCTTGTTCTCTCTTCTCATATGGATAACTTGCTGACCATAACAAGGCTGACATCTGCTTGTCTTTAGAGCTTTGTTCTCCAGTTGAACCCAGTAGTACACAGAAGTAAAAACTGAGTCTCTTTATTTTTTGTTTTTTTTAAATACACTTACATATTATATACATATATCTTTAATTGTATTAAATTATGTATAAGGGTGCTTTGTCTGCCTCTATGTGTATGTGTGTTCTTAATATGTACAGTGCCTGAGAAGCAAGAGAGAAGGAACAGGAAGGGAACCTAACAGAGGTTCTCTGAAAGACTCCACACAGTGGGGGATTAAAGCAGATGCTCAGACTCACAGCCAAACTTTGCAGTGGAGCACAGGAAGTCTAATGGAAGATTTGAGGGATAGAAGGACCTGAAGGGTACAGGAGCTCTACAAGGAGATCAATGGAGTCAACAAATCTGGGCCCAGTGGAGGTCAACCAAGGGCGATGCATGGTGAGGACCTGGAATACCTGCTCAGATGGAATGCCACACAGTCTTCTTGTGGGTCCCATAATATGGAGAGTAGGGGCTGCTTCTGACATGGACTCTGGTGCTCACTGGTTGATCACTTCCTCCTGGTGGGGGCAGCCTTGCCAGGCTACAGAGGAAGAGGATGCAGGCAGTCTAGATGAGACTTGATAGGCTAGGGTCAGATATTAGGAGAGGAGGGCTCCCCTTTCTGAGATCTAAGGGAGGGGGAGGGGCAAAAGAGAGGGAGAGTGAGACCAGGAGGAGACAAAGGAGGGCTTACAATTGAGATGTAACATGAATAAATTTAAAAAAATTTAAAGAAAAAGATACCCTGGGACTAGAGTTACAGATGTTAGGAACTGTCATAAGCCATGAAGGTGTTCGGACTTAAACTTGTGTCCCCTGGAAGAGCAATCCAGTGCCTTTAGCCACTGAGCCATCTCATTAGCCCCAATACACCTCATTTTCAATTTACATTCTACATATGAGAAAAAATGTGCAGCAATTGTCTCTCTCAATCAAGCTTATATCACTGAATGTAATTATTTATGATTTACCTGCTAGTGCCATGATTTCTTCTTTTTTTTTTTAATAGATGAGAATTTCATTTGCATGTATTAAATTTTCTTTTTCTCAACACAGCTTTATTTGAATTTCCCTGATGGCAAAAGATGTTGAACATCTTTTTATGTATTTGTTGACCATTGGTATTTCTTTTTGTTAGAAATGTATGTTCAGTTCATTAGTTCATTTATTGGTTAGATGACTTGGATTGGTGTTTAATTTTTGCAGCGCTTCCTATGTCCTGGATAGTACTCTCCTGTCAGATGTGTAGTTGTCAAAGATTGTTTTCCTTATTCTGTGGCTGTCTTTTGTGGTGCTTGTTTCCTTTGCTGTGCAGAGGCAACATAATTTCATGTAATCTCATTTGTCAAGTCTTTGGGGTTATTTCCCATGTTACTGAAAGTCTTGCTTATACCTGATTCTTGATGTGGATTTTTGCTGTTGTTTGTTTTGTTTTTCTGTGTTCTGGAGATTGAACTCAGTGCCCTGTGCATCATAGGCAATCATGCTACTGCTGAACTACACACCCAGTCTTTGATCCATTTTGATGTTTTATGCACAGTTTCTGTAGGTTTTCATGTCATGAATTTCATGTTATAATAATATAATCTGAAGAAATACAAGAAGTTATTTGAAATCTTTTTATTTGGTAGCACTGAGTTGAGGTGTGGTCTAGAATCTCTTTTAGAGAAGGTTCCATGGGATGCTGAGAGGAATATGTATTACTTTTCTGTTGATAGGAACAGAATGCATAATTTATGCATATGTATTATGCCATTTTATCTCTGGAAAAGCCTCTCTTGGAGGTCTCTGCTTTAATATTCAGTTTGGATGATCTGTCTAAAGATGAGAGTAAGGTATCAATGTCACCCATTATTATTGCAATAGGACTTACTTCATCTTTTTGTTAGGGACATCTTTTTATGTTAATTAGTGGTTTATGACGTTTGGAGACAGCATTTGTTGAATACATATGTATGACTGTTAATATTTTATGGATAAGTATTTCGGTTATATGTAGTGAACGTTTTAATTTTTCCTGGCTGATTTTGGTTTGATGCCTTCTTTATGCGATATTAGAACAATTGTGCCAGCTTGCCTTCAGCTTCTGCTAATTTTATAGGCTGTTTCCTTTCCTTTGAATCTCTAGAGCTGCAAGATTTTCCCCAATTCTTCTTTGTAATCCCATGGTCTATAATGGAAGTTAGTGGGAAACTATAGTAAAAACAAAGCAAAACCAAACCAACCAACCAACCAACAAAACCAAAACAAACACAAAAACAAAAACAAACAAACAAAAAACACAAAACAAAACAAAAAGGATAGAGTAATTGAAATTTACTCTCTCATCTCTATTGCCATAAAAATATCCATCCTTACTTGTAGACACACCCATGTATACATTTAAATATACCCTTATTTGTAGACACTTGCTTCTGTATATTCATAGTCAAAATATTTCTTTTCCCCATTTCAACTTATTTGCATTGACAATTTATCAGAGGCTGCATTTACTTACTTACTTACTCACTCACTCACTCACTCACTTACTTACTTATTTATTTACCAAGTTGTCTGGACTCTTCTGAAAATAAATGAGTCTGTAACTAAATTTGGAAGAGTAATTAACATAAGGAAAAGATGGAGAATTGTCTTCCAGAGATAAGAACAATTACTCTTAGGAATTTCTGTCTCTTCATTTTGGAAAGAAGTTGAAAATATTTTTATCAGAAAAATGTAGCAAAAAACAAAACAAAACAAAACAAAAAACCCACTGTGGTAGCAGTTTTCTTGCTACTTTTAATAGAAATATATGTATAACTGCACGGTGAGTGGGCCAGCAGACAGGATGTAAAGAATGATTAAGCTATCATCTTTCAAAAATCAAACCTGCCCTCCTATGTTCTGGGCCATAGAACTCTTTAAGCCACATCCCCATTTCAATAACTACAAAGGTTTGGCCACTCCCATGTGGGTATTAGTGGGAAAGAATGGAAAGGGGGATGGTTTACTTCTGGGGCTTTTATGTTCCAAGTAAAAGGTCCTGAACAAAACTTCTCCCTGGAAGTAAGAGTCTTCCAGTGTGGGTTCTGGCAACCACAGTTGGTTCTAGGCTGCAGTGAGGTTGAAGTCTATTTGAAGTCTATTAATAGCATCCTGTAGCATTCCTCCTATCTGAATCCTGGACCTGCAGATGCACACAGTAAGCTCCGGAGACTCCAGTGAACAACTTCAGCCAGTGTTCATCCTAAGAGACTTGAGATTTTCTATGTGCAACTGACAGATTGTAAGCCTCTGTTTGAAATAATTACAAATTTCTCCCTCTGCCCATGCACTTCCATCACTTATTGTTCTCCTTTCTGTAGTGTATGGGTTTTGTAATAAGCTAGCAATTTTATTAACTGCTCACTGTTAAAATGACTGGTTCGGCTTCTGACTCCTGCTTGAACTGTGACCAATAAAAATAGGTTTTATTGTTGTAATAGTCCAATGAAGAAATGGAGGCTTGAACACCCAAAGTCATAGTCTCACTAGCAACAGTATTTAAACTACATCTGCAGGCCTCTTAGCATCTTTAGTTTCCTCTGTTTTTCTCTGCTCCATTGTTGCTCACAGTAATTCTTCCCTCTTGGAAGAGTACCTGACCTCGTTCCTTCTTGAGGCTTGGGTCCAGCATATCCTCCAGATATTTATACATTTCTTATCAATTTATATCTCTCTTTTGCATCTAGAATAATTTCCCTTGAAGGCCCAGGATGGTAGCTGCAACACTACATAAGAATCGAAGAGTTAAGATAGATAAGGAGCATTGGCAACTAGTTAGGAAAGGGGCAGGGGGAACAATTACATTGTGTGCATGTGCGGAACATCTGCAACTTATTCAGCGAATTTCCAGGTGGTAACACTCTTATTACTCATCATTATTATGTATTGCATTATATTTCTAGTTCAATTCAGCCTACTTAACTTTGCTTTTTAAATTTTCCTTCAGGACATTCTCCACCGTTGACTGGAGAGTGGGGTCTAACTTTCACATGAACTCTGGTGTCCCATTTTTGACCATGTCCCCTTGATGGGGAGGCCTGGTGGCACTCAGAGGAAGGATAGCAGGTTACCAAGAAGAGACTTGATATCCTATGAGTATATACAGGGGGAGGAGGTGCCCCTCAGTCACAGACATAGGGGAGGGGAGTAGGGGCAAAGCAGGAAGGAGAGAGGAATGGGAGGATACAAGGGATAGGCTAACAATTGAGATGTAATGTGAATAAATTAATAAAATATTTTTAAAAAACAAAATAAAACTTTCTTAAACATCTCCCTAAACTCCACTTTAGTACCCCCTCCCCACTCCTTTTAGCTACCATTCTACTCTGCTGTGTCTGATCAACTTCTACTTGTTTATTTTGTGCACATATAAATGATTTCAAACAGAATTTCTCTTTCTGTGTCTGGCTGGCTGTTTTACTCCACATTATGTTCCTCCAGGACAACACTAGACTGGAACCCAGTTTTTGTTTTACTCCCAGATTGAAGTGACAATATGAATTTAACCTTTAAACATCATATAATTTTTGTCAAGCTGACACACACATAGACATATCTAGAAGGAATCTTAATGATCAAAATTCCCTTCTCAGATAAGCCTGTAATACTTGATATCGAAGAGCTTCACCTAGTATGTTCAATGCCATCCCTTGGCAGGGTGTGTATTAAAAAAGCAGGTTGAGAAAGCTAGAAGGAGCAAGCCGGTATCACTCTTCCATGGCTTCTCTTTCTGATCCTGTCCCAAGGTTCCTGCCTTGAGTTTCTGTCCTGACCTCCTTCCATGATGGATTGTTGTATGGAAGTGTAAGCCAAATAATCTTTTTCCTCCCCAGGTTGCTTTTGGTCATAGTGTTTTATCGCAGCAATAGAAACCATAACTAAGATGAAGAGAAATATGACATAATACCTCATGGGGGATGTTTTCTTTCTTATATGACCTGATCTAAGGGAAAACTTAGGCAAAGCCATTTGTAGAACCTGGCTTTATGGTTAATAGTCGATCCCATGATCTCTACTTGCTGAGATCACAAAATGAACTCTTCTCTAGATAGAAAACTTACAAATGCCATAATAGGATTTTAATTACCTCTATTTGCTACAGTCTTGATTTGCTTAAGAGCTAAATTATATGTTTAAATGCTATTTGTTGTGACATGAGCATATTTCTGGCTGATATGCAATAGGGATTCCTGCTTATCTGTGTTGTATATCTAAGCTTATACCATCCATCAAGTGTCTTTTCATTGACCATACTGATGGTCCTGTAGCTTGTTTTCCTCAGTTATGCATAGCAGGCTGATGGAGAAGAAAGAATGTATGTTCCAAATCCTCCTTACTTCAATTCTCCAAAGTCTATACTTTCATCTGCTTTAACTGATTATTCTGGCATTTCTATGTATATTTCTAAGCATATACATACATACATACATACATACATACATACATACATACACAAGGATTTCTTCTTTAATGTCAAATGTATTACCCAAAAAGCCTACACTGCTATTATTGATGACCACAATAAAAGATTTATGGGAAAAGTTGGTTTGAGAGCAGATGGATTTTGCCAAAGTTACAGATCTTGAAAATGTAGAGCCTCACCCAAAATGATAAGAAACCTAATAAAAAAGAGCCGCACAAATAAATTCCCAGGGCCTTTTTTTTTTTTTAACCAGGAATTCAGGAAATGCATGCTTTTTCATCCTGATACTCTAAGCAGTCTTTCCTTTACAATGGTAGTGGCTGAGGACACCTGCTTCAAATTGAACCCAATTCCATACAAATCAAGTCTTTTTTCAAGCTGTAGACTTCATCAGCAACCTGCTCATGACATGAAAGTGATACTTCTGTAGTTTCTTCATTCATTATCCTCAGCATCCTTCATGCCTTTAACTAATCAGAAATTGTAATGATCCTTTTAGCCACTAAAATGTCACATCCCCCAAACATAAGGCATAAATGTGGGTTTTTTTTTTAGCTTTTGGATTTCTTTGTTCTTAAGGTTCTCAGAAGTGGCTCACATGTTTCACTTAAATTTTGTAAACGTTTGTTGTTGATAGGTTCCCAACGCTACTAAAAAAGAAGACCTCTTACATATGTACAGAAAAACTTCAATAAAGCAATTATCAGTTAAATTATATATACCGTCTATACTTTGTTTTTTGACCTTTGATAGTATCTATTGGTGTTCTTCCCTCAGAACTGAAAGGCTGTGTCCCACTCCAACTTTACACATAATTTTCTTTCAACAACATGGACCCAAATTTATTAACATTTATGTTGAATAAATTACACTCATATTCATAATATGTTGTTTATATAAGTATAATCCTTAATTGGTTTATATAATGCTTTGGTTATATTTGTTCTCTATATAATTCACTGTTTTATAAAAAAAAATCATCATTTAACATTATGATAGAATACAAAGTTTTTCAGGGCTCAATCAGACCAGGTGACTATTAAATAAAATCATCTTTATTTTGAAATATATAAACTGGAATTTGTTTACTTGACTTCAGTGCCTCTTGAGGGTTCTCTGTAATGTTCTCAGTTACTCTGCTTGTGTTATTCTATGAACTGTTGTCCATGAGGCCTATGCACAACCAATATCCTGGTTGTCTCTTTTTGGTTCTTCATCATGACTATCTTAATTTGGGGGAGGCATTAGATTCTTCTTTGGTTTATTCTCTTTAATGGATGCATGAGCAAATAATCTTCAAGAGGTTATTTTCATGATACTTAAATAATGGGCTAGTTAGGTAGATAAATGCTGTCAAACAATAGGTTAACTGGGTATAGTATGCTTTTGGTGTCAGAATGCTGAAGTCACTGTGCTACTGGCCCCAATGTTGATTTGGCGAAGTCTAATCTAATTCTGTTTTCTATTTTCTGTGTGTTTCCCTAACATTTACTATGAAACTTTTATGATAGGATGGTTTATATTGATTGCGAATCTTGGCAGGATCTGGAATCCCCTTAGAGATAAATTTCTGAGCATGTCTATTACAGTTATTTTTATAAAATTGTGTTTGTTTCTCAGTTTCCCTCTTAACCTGGCTATCACACAAGTAATTGAGACTCTTTTATATTTGGTTCACAACACAACAACTGAGCAGTTATTACTGCTTAACCTTCTAAGATAACCTGCTTTCTTCCGAGTGTACATCTCAAAGATACTTGTACTTTGTAGCTTCCCTTGATCTGGCCCTTTAGCTGATGTGACCTGGACCTCTCCAGATGTTTCAATCTCCTACTTCCTCCTCTAACTTCTCTTTCCCTGGCTGGCAGGAAGTCCAACCCTATTCTCTCCACTGCTCATCAATTGGCTGGAAGATGCTTTACTGGCATATTAGAGGACAATTGGGGAGCAACATTTACACAACACTGACACAGGCCATTCTCAGAACAAACTATGGGGGTTGGTACAGAAGTCAGAATTTGAATTACCCAATCACCTTACGCCTACACATGTCTATGAAAGAGTATCTAGATTGTCTCAATTCAGCTTTTTTATTTCTTCGCTCTTAAGGTTCTCAGAAGTAGCTCACACATTTTCACTTAAGTTTTATAAAAGTTGGCCTTCGACAGCATTTTTTTACAGGAATGAAATTGTGAAAGCCTACTCCAACTGCTGGACTAAAGAAAAAAAGGGAAAGTAAGCTGAGTACGAGCGTTAATTGCTCCGGTTCCTGATTAGAGAGGCCAGGCGACTAGCAAGCACTGCTGCCACCGTGACTTCCACACCTTGATGACATATATTCTCTAGCAGTGAGCAAACACACCCTTCTTTCCCCGTGTCTCTCCTGTCATACATTTTGTTTTAGCAAAACAGATAGGGTCTGAATTTATTGTCATCTGGAAATCTCACATCTCGCTTTATTGTGTTTTTTGTTTCCATTGTTTAGGGGTAGGTGGCATGCTCTGTCCAGCATTACAATACATGCCTGCCAATTGTAGTAAATTTTTATCTTTCTCCCTTAGAAAACTCCCTCCTGTGGTTTGTTTTTTCTTGATTTCATCTTCCTAGAACTTATCCTAATCAGTTATGGAAGCTCCTCTGATCCCCTAACACTCTAATCTTTTTTCTGCCATTTTTCATTCTACTGTCATTTTGTTCTACTTTGGGGAAACTATCTTTAACTTTATTTCCTCTTTTGCTGACATTTTCAATGACTGCTATAATATTTCAATTTGCTACAGACTTTTTCTCTGTATGTTTGTATTTTTACAATCTCCTGATCTGGTTCCAAATGTAAAATTCTATCTTTCCCTTAAAGGTGGCACAATTCTCCAGGATAGAGGCTTCCCTGTAACATCTGCGGCCCCGCATATAGCAACCCATTAGAGTTTAAGTGCTTTAAGTTCTCCTGAAGTGTCCCAACAAAGTCCAGCATGAAATACACCTGTTGCCTCCAGTTCATGAAACAATTCAGGCCTCAGTTGGTGTTAGTATCTTTCAGGGCACATCTTTGTTTCTCTCCCATCACTCTCTTCCATGATGATTTTAGTTTCTCTGTTCTCTTGAGCAAGTGGCTTCTAAGCCACATGAGTTACAGCTTTCCAGATGTTGTTTCTGTGCTTTACTGACATCAGCCCTATTATAGGCTCTTCACTTGCCACTTACATTTCTCTACCGCAGTGATCGACCTGGTACGAGGACACATGATTCTGTATGTTCAATTTTTCCTGAGCTTCAGGCAGTTTTATCTTAGATGATGAAAATGGAAAGAAAATCAGAAAAAGGAAAACCAATCTTGAAATGTTTCCTGAGTCAGGAACAAGGGAACGGTCAATAGCAGTGCAAGAGATGTGGGGACTAGAAATGATAATGAAAATGTGATTATGCTCTCACCTGACAAGTTCTATAGAATAAATATTTATGTAACAGTCTCCAATTTTGAGGATTCTGTGTTTCTAGCACCTTCATACTCCCTGCCACTCCTTGGGACATTTGATTGTCTCTCTTTTCAACTTAAATTATAACTATATCACTTCTTTTATTTCTTCAACCCCTTCTATGCCATGTGACTTGATACTGGGAAACTTTTCCCCTCTCCATCAAGTTTGTTTTCCCACAATCACTGTTTTCCTTTCTTGAATGTGCATCTTGGATTTATACATACTAAATGCATAAACCTGCCACTTAATGACTCCATGAAATTGGCACCTTCTCTGGGTATTTTCAGGCCTGGTTGATGGGCAAACCAGTCCTTGAAGATCCTTAGTCATGTCTCTAGATTTTTTACTTCTTCTTAACTTTGGGGAAAGTTTTGTTCTTCTGGACAATATGGTAATTTTATGCCGACTATGTACAAATCACTTTCTCAAGATGTTTTCCCCCAGTTTATTAAAAAAGTGTATTATGGCTCAGTACATCAACTATGATTAGCAGGTGGACAATGCCCACAATGCACTTCAGATTAACAACTCTTACTAGACTTTATAGAGAGAAATGCAACTTGTTTTCAGTCTTCTGAAGAGCTTCGGACAAGAGTGGCTTAGAATTTTAATTTGCTACTGATCATAGCTAAAGACATGGCATGAACAAAAGGTGTCTTGTTTAGTTTATCTTAATAGCGAGTTGACATTTGGCTGACTGTGGCACTGCCAATGCTGTTAGGAAATCTAGTATAATATGAGTTGCTCATCTTTCTTGTACTTATGTTAAAAAAAAATCACACCAGACTGAAAATAGCTACAATATATTATAGGGGTAGTAGTAGAGTCAATATGCAAATATGAAGTCTGAAGCTCTGCCTTATATCAGGAAATCTGCTTTTCTAAAGGAAGTATCAGTTTTATGTAGTGAAATCCACTTTCAGTGTTTTTTATTTATGTGTGTTTCTGTATGTGAAGATATCCATGGAAGCCAGAAGACTGAATTAGATTTTCTGGAGACAAAACTACTGATATGTAAAAATAATTTTTATTTGCCTGATGTAATTGTTGTCTTGGAGGCCTACTCTCTCTGTCTACTAACCTAGGCCTAGTCTTGGAAGTTTCTAGCAGCAATATAGTCTAATCTAGGCCTAGACAGTTTTTTGCCTCTGAGATTTATTGCTGAGTAGCTTACCCTTCCTAGCTCTAGCTCTTTCTGAATTCTAGCTGGCTGGTTCAACTCAGCTGTTCTGGCTCAAGCTCCTCTCCTAGTTGACTAATTTAATCTGGCTTCTCTCAGCCACTGACTAATTTGTTCTGCTTGGCTTCATATTAACTATCAATGTGTTCTGAACTTGTGGCTCCTTCCTACTCTCTGGCTTGTTCTATTTTTACCTGTGTCTGTCTTGTTCTTTCTGCAACCAGTCACTGTAAAACTGTCCCATAGCTAAACATAATAAAGGCTTTATATAGCAAGCCAATGGTCAATGTCAAATTAAATCGAGAGAAACTTAAAGCAATTCCAATAAAATCAGTAACAAGTCTAAGATCTCCACTCTCTCCATTTCTATTCAATATATACTTGAAGTTCTAGATAGCACAATAAGGTAACTAAAGGAGATCAAGAGGACACAAATTGGAAAGGAAGAAGTAAAAGTATTGTTATTCACAGATGATATGGTATACATAGTATACATATGTGACCCCCAGAATTCCACCAGAGAACTTCTACAACTGATAAACACCTTCAGCAAAGTGGCTGGATACTAAATTAATTCAAAAAATCAGTAGCACTCCTGTATACAAAGAACAAATGTGCTGAGAAAAAAACTAGAACAACACCCCCTTCACAATAGCCATAAATAATACAAAGTATCTTGGTGTAACTCCAAGTCAGCATGCAAAACCTGTATGACAAGAACTTCAAGACTGTGAAAAAAGGAATTAAAGAAGATATCAGAAGATGGAAGGATCTCCCATGCTTGTGGTTCAGTAGGATTAACGTAGTAAAAATGGCCATCTTGTAGGTTTCTAGAACCCACTGGATCCTTCTACATTGCTATTTACCCATTGTTCTCTTATCTAGAGTCCCAATAGGATGTCCTCCCCTCGGTCCCAGTTTCCTGGTAAGGGAAGGCTTTCATGGGACATGTCCATTGGGCTAGTATGCAGATATAAGTGAGTATATACCATTTGAGTCTTTCTGCTTCTGGGTTAACTCACTCATTATGATCATCTCTGCAGATTTGGGTCATGGGGTACCGCTCAAACTAAGGCCCTAGCCAAGGACAATACAGGCAGAAAAATTTAAACCCCTACCCTGATCTAGCCCATGGACAAGACAGTCTCCACACTTGAGTGGAGAGAGGGATTTGACTTTCTCAAGTACTCTGGTGCCTCACATCTGACTATGTCCCCTGGCAGGGGAGACCTAGTGGCACTCAGAGGAAGGACAGCAGGTCACTGAGAAGAGACTTGATACCCTATGAGCATATACAGAGGGAGGTAATCCCTCTGAGGAACAGTCATAGGGGAGGGGAATAAGGGGAAAATGGGAGGGAGGGGAGAATGGGAGAATACAAGGGATGGGATAACCATAGAGATGTAACAAGAATAAATTAATTAAAAAAAAATGGCCATCTTACCAAAAGCAATTTATCGATTCGATGCAATTCCCATCAATACATAAAACAAACTTCTTCACATGACTTGAAAGAACAATTCCCACCTTCATATGGAAAAACAAGAAAACTTAGATAACTAAAACAATCCTATACAAAAGAAGTATCTCCATGCCTGACTTCAAGCTATACTACAGAGAAATAGTAATAAAAACTGCATGTTATTGACATAGAAACAGACTGGTTGATCACTGGAATTAAAATGAAGACCCAGAAATAAATATACCTATGAACACTTGATATTTGACAAAGAATCCAAAACCATACAATGGAACAAAGAAAGCATCTTCAACAAATGGTGATAGTAACTGGATGTCTCCATGTAGAAAATTGGAAATAGATGCATATTTATCACCCTTTACAAAACTAAAGTCCAAGTGGATTAAAGACCTCAACATAAAACCAGACACATTAAATCTGTTAGAAGAAAAAGAGGGAAAAGGCCTTGAACTCATTGGCACAGGAGACAACTTCGTGAACAGAACACCAACAGCTCAGGCTCTATGATTGACAATTAATAAATGGGACTTCATGAAACTGAAAAGTTTCTGTAAGGCAAAGGACACTCTCAACAGAACAAAGCAACAGCATAAATATTGGGAAAAGATCTTCACCAACCTTACATCTGACAATGGGCTAATATCCAAAATACATAAAGAACTCAAGAAATTAAACAGCAACAAATCAAATAATTTAGTTTAAAATGGGGTACAGACATAAACAGAGAATTCTCAACAGAGGAATCTTGAATGTCCTAGACTCTAGATGAGAGAACCATGTGAGAATAGCAATGTAGAAGGATCCAGAGGGTCCTAGAAACCTACAAGTAGAACATTATGATAGGCAGATTTGGGCCAAGGAGTCCCGCTCAAACTAAGGCACTAGCCAAGGACAATACAGGCGGTAAAATTTAAACCCCTACCCAGATCTAGCCAATGGTCAGAACAGTCTCCACACTTGAGTGGAGAGAGGGATATGACTTTCTCATGTACTCTGGTGCCTCACATTTGACTATGGCCCCTGGAGGAGGAGACCTAGTGGCACTCAGAGGAAGGACAGCAGGTCACCGAGAAGAGACTTGATACCCTATGAGCATATACAGGGGGAGGTAATCCCTCTCAGGAACAGTCATAGGGGAGGGGAATAAGGGGAAAATGGGAGGGAGGGGAGAATGGGAGGATACAAGGGATGGGATAACCATAGAGATGTAACAAGAATAAATTAATAAAAAAAAAAGATTAAAAAAAAAAAGAAATGCTCAATGTCCTTAGTCACCAAGTAAATGCTAATCAAAATGATTCTAAGATTCCATCTTACACCTATCAGAATGGCTAAGATCAAAAACTCAAGTGACAGCACATGCTAGTGAGGATGTGGAGCAAGGGGAACAATCCTCCATTGCTGGTGGGAGTGAAAACTTGTACAACCACTTTGGAAATCAATTTGTAGCTTTCTCAGAAAAATTAGGACTAGCTCTACCTCAAGACACAGCTATACCACTCTGGGCATATACCCAAAATAAGTTCCACCATATAGCAAGAACACTTGCTCACCAATGTTCATAGCAGCTTTATTCACAATAGCCAGAAATGGAAACAATCTAGACGTTCCTTAATCAAATAATGGATAAAGAAAATATGGTACATTTACACAAGGGATACTATTCAGCTATTAAAAACAAGGAAATCATGAAATTTACAGGCAAATGGGTGGAACTAGAAAACATAATTCTGAGTGAGATAACCCAGACCCAGAAAGACACACATGGTATCTACTCGCTTATAAGCAGATATTAGCCACATAATACAAGACAACCACACTACAAGTCACGGACCCAAAGAAACTAAGTAACCCAAAGGAGGATTATGGGGAAATAGCATAGACAGTTGAAGTAGAAGTAGAGAGGAAACTCAATACTCAATAGCAGAGGATTTGGGGAGGGAAATGAGGGGAGGGAATTGGATGTGGGGATAGTGGAGAGAGGAGGTAAGAGGGCTTGGAAAGAAAAGGGAAACTGAGGGACAAGCTGGAGATCTGAGACAGTGTGGATTACAGGAATGATATGGTGATGTCTCTAGCTCAGCCTCTTAGCAATGGGGGTGAAGGAGACTGAGGAGGCCACCCTCTAGCCAGGCAGGACTTACCATGATGGGAGGGGAACACCAACCCACCTACAAAAACGTTGACCCAAAATTTACCCTGCCTACAAGATGTGCCGAGAGATAAAGAGAGAAGAAACTGAGGGAGTGTCCAAGCAATGCCTGGTTCAATCTGAGATCCACCTCATGGGAGAGAGCCAACTCCAGACATTATTAACAGTATTCAGCTATGATTACAGACAAGAGCCTAGAATAATTATTCTCTGAGAGGCCCCACCTAACAGCTGATTAAATCAGTTGCTGAAACTCACAGCCAAGCATTAGGCAAGACTCAAGGAGTCCTTTGGAAGAGTGGGGGTGGGGATAAAAGGGCCCCTGAGCAGACAAGAATGCTGCAAGAAGACTAAAAGAGTCTACCCTAGACCCATGGGGCCTTACAGAGATGAAAGTACCAACCAAAGAGCATGCGTAGACTGGACCTAGACCCCCGACACATATGTAACCTATGGCCAGTTTGATGGTCATGTGGGTCCCTAGAAAGTTGAGCGGGTGCTGTCTACAACATGGACTCTGTTGCCTGCTTTCAATCTCTTCATTGTAATGGGGCTGCCTTGCCTGGCCTCAGTGGATGAGGAGGAGTTCAGCCCTGATGTGACTTGATGTGTTGAGGTCATTTGGTGGTGGAAGGGCTCCCCTTTTCTGAGGACAAGGGGAGGGGGTATAAAGGGAAGAGGTGAGAGAAAAGGAGGAGTGGGCTATGATCGGAATGTAGAGTGAATACGTAAATTAATATAATACAATTTTTAAAAAGCAAGGTCAAATGCCTTTTACTTTTGCCTAACTAGTAAACAGTATTCTTGAGATCTGTCCTTTCCAGTTTCCTATTTTAGAAGACCTGTCTAAAGCCCCCACTTACTGGCTCATGCAATGAGGCTTATCATAATAAAACTCAGTGGAAAGAGTAGAAAATAACATCATAGATTTTCTTCATACATCCCTTGTAACATAAACAAGAATGTTTTCAACAAGGCAGTAATGGAGTTTATAGACTGGATACCCCCTCTAATTTCACACATTCCCAGTTTAGTGAATCCTAAAGTAAGTGCTATGAAACATACCTCCCAGAAATTTGCCAGAAGGTCTCTCTCAAGAAGCAACCAGAACAGGTTGTTAACAGGACATTGTAAGCATAAAAAATGGCAGATGTTATTATTCCCTATTCTTCCTAAATTTCAACAGGTGTCACCTTCAAATTCTATCAGCCACTTGGCTGATTATGACATCACCTGTGGGCAACTGAGGAACATAGTCACCTCACCCAAGAGTAATCTATGTGCCTTGATTTCAAGTTCTTATCAACAATGTTCTTGCTCTTAGAGTACATAAGAAAATACTACTTGAGGATGGAAAGATGGCTTAGTAGTTAAAGGTACTTACTGCTTTTCCAGAAGACTTGAATTTGGTTCCCAGCACCCACATTAGATGCCAGTAACTCCAGCTTCATGGGAGCACGCACCCCTTTCTAGTCTCAGAAGTCACTCTTACACATGTGCACACAGACACAAACACACACACACACACACACACACACACACACACACACAAATAAATCTTTAAGATGTATTTCTGTGGACATTTTGTGCGAAGCCTTATTTATTCCCCTTCAGTTTCTGTTTCCTGGTATTCTTACGTGTAGTGACTACAAAGTCAACTCATTTGTTTTTCTAAGGTCTTTCTTGGTGATCTGTCACCTGTCTCTTGCCGCTTGTGTTTCCCAAGGGACCTCACTTCTCTACCCATGCTTAGGCAGAGAGCCAAACCTCTGTGAAAGGGAGAAAATTTCTCTATCATTTACCTTACACTGCACCACAGAATCCCAAAGCCTTGATGGCCAAACAAACACATTTACTTTCTCACAGTCTTGGAGGCTAGAAGTCAAGTTCAAGACACCAGTATGGTCTTCTGAGGCCTTTTTCTTTGACTTATGGCTGACCCCAATCCTGGTATGTCATCACACCTCCCCTGCACCCTGCTGTGTGTCTGCATCCTATTCAAGAAAACTGTGAGCACACCTGTGTCAGTTTAGGGCCCTGTTCATAAGACCTCAGTTTATCCCAATGAACTCTTTTGGAACCCTATTCTCAGCTAAAGGAAATGAGTTTTGGATTTCAATATGAGAAATTTGGAGGGTCATACTGCAGCCCCTAATACTCTGGCAAGCTGGGCCTGAAAAATCTCATAATGTGTAATAGTGTATTAGACTGTCTAGCTGCCTTGGGAAAAATACTTTGCTTAGCTTTGCCTTTAATACATTTTTTAAAAATTTTTTTTGTATCATTCATTCGAGTTTCATAGGAAAAATGCTATAAGAAACAAACTTTGAGAAATACTGATCTCCTGTCCATATATTGCAGAAATCCCTGGAAGTCATAGTATGATCGTTGTCAAGGAATGCTGAGAAGCGAAGGAGGGAGGGTCATAAAGGCTTTTAATAACTACAATCTAAAGAGATCATCTTTGAAATGAAATGTGCCCATGGCCACATCACACATGAAACTCATGAAAATGGCTGCAACCAAATTTGCATTTCACTCTGGCATCCTCGTAAACTGTTTCATGTCATGCCTGCAAGTCATCTGCTAGAGCATCCTGAATCTAACCACTTGTGTTACTCCTGTCCTCATTCCCATCCTGATCCACACTGGGCCAATTGGCATCTCAGCTTCTGCAATTAAAAATGACTCTCCTCAAATTCATGAGAGCATCACTGCTGACAATCAGCTGTGCTTCTACCAGTGGTTCCTTGCAGAGTTTCCTTCTTATCCACAGTAGAAGTCAAGTCTGTTCATGGTCCTAGTAGTCCAATACACATGGTCACTATGTCCTCACTGTCCTCCATTTCCCTTGCTGCCCCATATCATCTTCTAGAAGAGCTAGCTGAGTGCCTATTGGGTATCTCTCACCTCAGGGCCATTGCACATACTTTCTCTGTATCAGGAATATTGTTTCCTAGATATTTACCCAGCTTGCTCCTTCACTTCCTACCAATACTTTCTTTAATATCACCCTGTCAATGAGGCCCTTGGTGAGATCCCTATATAAAACCACAAGCAACCACACAACTTACTCCCTTTATTATTTTTCTTAATATATACTTCATTGTGTGTATGTTTGCTTTGCTCTCCACAGTTTCCACATTACCTACAATAACAGCACACAGTTGGTGATCAATAAATGCATGTTTGAGTAAACAAATTAATTCAACTTAAATATAACTTTTCAGTTCTATTATATTGTAGGTTATGCATTCATTCATTTATCTGGGAGCCTGTGTTCTACACCTAAGAAATTACTCTATAGTGTTAACAAATATTCATAACTCTAAGTGGAATGAACATATCAAATAAATTGAAATACCTTGGGCATTATTAGTTTTTCTTTTATATTTTTCAGTTCCCTACCCTAACACACTGATAATTTTATTTCAAATAAAATTGCAACTAATACTGGTAGGGTATAACCTCTTTGCTATGCAATTTGCTGAGCACTTTATACACATTTTCTAATTTAATCCTCTCAAATACTGTGAAATATGCACAATTATGATTACCATTTAACAAATAAAAATGCAGAAATGTACAAACCTGGTAAATCCCCTCAGTCTCACAGTGCTGCTAAGTGCTGAAGATAATATTTCATTCATTTAGAATCTATCCTCAAATCAAAATGCTGCCTTTGTCTCTTCTTAATTTATGATACAGATAATTTTGAAAACATAGTAATTTGTGTCAATTGATTTTAAATATTCAGTCGTAAATATCTTCACATCTTTGTTAATTTCCCAGGTAGAAGAAGAACAAGCCTATTAGGCTTCTAAACTGTGTTACATCGAGAGTCATAAAGATAATAATAAACACAAATAAATAAGTATACATACACAACCAGACAGAAATACACAAATTAAACTAAAGGGTGACATATGGAGAGTACAGACCAGCAATTTTTGAAAGCATGTCTTGGAGAGCTTAAGGCTTTCTGTTTGTTTGTTTCTGTTCAGTTTTATTTTGTTTTAACTTGTTTTCTACTGACTGAAAGGAAGAGCCCGGAGAGAGTCAGCTCTTAAGAGTAGTTGCTGCTCATGCAGAGGATTAGAGTTTAGAATATAGCATCCAAATCAAGGGCCTCACAACTGCCTATAACTCCAGGTCTATGGGATTTTGTGCCTTCTTCTAGCCTTTGTGGGCACCTATCCTCACCTGAATATATCCACACAGAAACACACACAAAATATAGACACAGGCAAACATACATACTTACACACACACACACACACACACACACACACACACACACACACACTTTTAAAAAGACAAAATAAATCTTTAATAAAGGAAAACAAAGTTAAAAGGAATATTATGGGCCCAGAATGGGATTTGCAAGCAAAAGAAATATCTGATGGGTAGGTCCACAGACAGAAGTAAATATGGTTTACCTACAAGAAGAGCTTGATAAGCAAGCTCTCCTAGGAAAGGAAGCAGGGAAGGAAGCACTGTATGAGAAACAGTGATAAGAAGAAGGGGAGCAGGGTCTAAAGGATGCAGACCTTTGTAAGGTCAGTAGGGACACAGATTTTGCTCTAATTGTCAACAACAGATTTTCTAGGAGTAAACAATAAGGTTATCACTTCAGTGCCATCAAAGAGGCCCCCATGGCATGGTCCGGAGTGGATGCAGGAGGTCTGGGTAGGTGATGGTGTATTTTGTATCCTGTAAGAGAAGCATTGATGAGAATGCAAGTTTGTAATGGAGGATAGACTCAAGAGGACCTTGGGTTAAGGTGGGCTCTTGTTGAAGTCATTTTTATAAAACCGTATTTGTTTTTCTCAGTTTCTCTCTTAACCCACTATCACAGAAATAACTGAGACTCTTATATTTGTTTCTAAGGTTTTACAGCACAATCTTGAACAGTTCTGTTCTTAACCCTCTATGTTATCCTGACTCCATCTTTGCCCAAATCCCCAAGTTACTTGCTTTTTAGGTCTTTCACTGCTCCAGCTGAATCTTCATCTCTTCTGCACCCTGCTTGTGGCTGAATCCCTCACTTCCTCTTCTAACTCCTCCTCCCCTGGCTAGCAGGAAGTCCAGACCAAATCTCTCCCCTCTCCTTGACTGGCTGTAATCTGTTTTATTGATATATCAGGGGAGAAAATTGGAGAGCGGAGTTTATACAACATTTAGACAGGAAATTCTCAGGACAAGGATGTGAAACCAGAAATCAGCATTTGAATTACACAATAGCCTTATGCCTACAGGCTCTCTAGGTGGAAATGAGAAGGCTTCAGGAGTTCAAGGTAGAGCTTGGTAAGTCTGAGGGATGTGCTAACCAGCTGTGTAGAAGTTCTGGTCATCCCAAAGCAGGATTGTTCACAGGACCACTGAGGACACCACAGTCTGCAGATAGAACACAAGTTCTCTTACCCACTGAGCCCCATCTGTATAGCTCTGGTACTTTCTGTTGAAGAAAACCATACTAGGTACCCCGAATGTCTAAGCTGAGAAGGAAGCATATATAGTGAGGGATGTTGGCTGAAGTTCTATAATCCAAGATCACAGTCTATAAATACAAGTCAGGATTAGATTGGCTCATCAAGGAAGAATTCTTTGATCCTTTAAGAACTGCTCCAAAGGGAACAGGGAGATGAGTTAGTTAGGAAAGTCCTTACCTTTGCAAACACAAAGACTTGATTGTGATTAACCAGACCCCTCCCCTCTCCCCCCCCCCCCCCCCCCCGCAAAAAAAAAGCTTGCCTAGTGGCATGCACTTAAACTCCTAGCACTGGGAAAGTAGAAACAGGCTCCTGAGTTCACTGGCCAGCCAGTCTAAGTATTTGACAAGTTTAAGGATGATGAGACCTTGTCAAAAAGAGAAAAAAAAATCATAGTTGGGGCCTGACAAACAATGTCCAAGGTTGTCATATAACTTCTAAAGAATGTATGTATTCACGTGCACAGAGAAAGCCAGGCCCAAGTCATGGATGGAGCCTGAAAAGCAGCATCCCAGGTCGTGTGGCTTCTGAAGAGTGTATGTATTCATGTGCATAGAGACAAGCAGGCCTAGTTTGGCTGAAAAGCTATCGTGTTGTTCCGTTGTGCACCCCTGCCCCCACCGTGTTCCCCTGACAAAGCTGTGGGGGAATATTTGGCAGGAAGTCCCTTACACATTTCCAGCTGAGCTTTATACCAAAGCCCTTATCTCTTTCTTTTGCTCCCCAGGATGCTGGCTCCTAATCAGGGATCACCCACAAGCAGGACAGTGTCCTGCTTTTGTCTTCTGTCTGCTGTATAATGTGTTTACCTTCTTGAGGGTGATGGGGATATTGATGAGTCTCTTGTATAAGATGAAGAGGGCAGGGCAGGGCAGTCACAGATTCCATTAGACAGCACCCATGAGGTCAGCCACCAGGCAAAGCATGCTGATGGATTTAGCTCCAACAGCCAGGTATTCAGAATTGGGTGCGAGCTGGCACGCAGGCAATTAATGTTTTACACAGAGGTGTTGGGGGTATTAATAACACACCGAACATAAAAGCATCTAGAAAGCATCAGAGTTCCGTTGAAAAGAGAACGGCTGAGAGCTATTTCCAAGGGGTAAGAGCAGCTCCTGGGGGCTCGGGATTAATTACAGGAGATTTATCACTCTCATTACCACAGGAAGTGGTAGCTGCTATTATTTAATTGGAGAGGTTGTTATTTAATTTCTTTTATATTCTGAAGAGCAATTAACAGAGTCAAGAGAGGTAGGCTTTAACGCTAAAGCTTTCCCTCGGCCCTCGGGAGCTCAGGCTTACAAGTTAAGGCATAAATTTTTACCTTGCTTCCTCCAGGCAGAACCTGGATTCTTACCACAGGTTCTTCGTCTCCGTTTCTTCAGTTTCTCTCCCATTTCTGCAGTTTCTCCTTAGAACCATAGCACCTGGTTTCTGATTTTCACATGCGGCACAGTTCTAGAGGGCTCCATGTGAAACCTTCTAGCTTCTACTTAGTGAGGTTAGAAGGTCTAGTGTAAAGACTTACAGACTAGCATATACAAAAAAGCAGTTGGTCATAAGGAAGGGTGAAGCCCCTTGGCTGAGGGCAACTAAAACCTCCCACTGGATAGGCCTGAATGGCCAAGATGACTTGTTATTACCAGAAAATCCAGGTCCCTTCTTGGAGTTCTTAGACTTGTTAATTAAAGTATTTAAGAACAGACTTAAAAGGAAATTCAACAGTTTGGGGGAGATGTTTGTTTGTTTTTTAGTGTAAAAGTCAACCCCCTGGGCAAGAATGTTAAAAATCTTGGCAGCTGTCTAAAAGAGGAAGATGGGGAGAAGAGAAAAAGAGATGAAGGTCAGTCATGAGATATACAAGCAGCCACAAGGTGGGAAGTGGAGCTTGAGAGAGAATTAAACCAATGAGCTAGGAACTGCTAGAAGAGACAGAAGAAAAAGTAATGCTTTTCTGAGTCCTGACTCAACACAGTAGGCAGACGCAACAAAACCTCTTGGTGTTCTCCCTAGTGACTGTACCAGAAACCAAGGATTCTGGCAAAGAAAAGTACACAATCTCCTTAAAGTGACAATTATCTCTAGCATGGTTATGCTGTTGCTGACTTCCTGAGGGTGATCCCTTAGCAAGGTGATTGATCTGCCCAACTGGAATGTCAGGTCTCCAAGCAGGCCAGAGAGATAGCTTTTCCTAGAGATCCCTAAATAATGTAACTGTAATTATAATACTAAAATACACCTCCCCTGAGCAGAGACTTAAGCTACGATGAGACATGCCAGGCATGAAGTTGTGTGCAAAGCCACATGTAAAAGGGCACATACAAAAAAAAAAAATATGTAAGCTTGTAGTATGCAAATGAACCTAAGCCCTCTATGACTTATGACTTAAGAGTTCTGCTCCTTTGTGCATTAGGGGACCTTTGAGCTTTTCCCCTGCTCTAGGTCTCTTGGAAACATGCCCTTTCTTAGATAGTTTTCTCCCTTTGCTTGCTGCTATGCACATGCCTTTTGCCAATTCTTTGCTCTGGGAGACAAGGACACTCATTGACCTCTCACTTCAGCTAGTGTCCTTTGACCCACCTCTTAAAAACACAAGTGCTCATATTCTAAACTGTATGCCTGAATCTTTCTTCTTTGAGAGTTACTGAACAACCTTTTTGTGGTTCTTATGGTGCCTGAATTATCACCCATTTGGGAGACAACATTGAGAAATCAGAAAAAAACAGAGATCGTGTGTGTGTGTTTGTGTGTGTGTTTGTGTGTGTGTGTGTGTGTGTGAGAGAGAGAGAGAGAGAGAGAGAGAGAGAGAGAGAGAGAGAGAGAG
>OU015747.1:28143311-28172211 GCA_907169655.1 Acomys percivali | reverse complement strand
TCTCTCTCTCTCTCTCTCTCTCTCTCTCTCTCTCTCTCTCTCTCCTGCCATTTCTGGCTTTCCTTTTTTAAAAATATCTGTGTTGTTCTGGAAGTTGGAGAGGATTCCCATGCATGGAAAGGGAAACTAGGGCTCAGGCCAGCACATGAGTCAATCTTAGCAACTAGCAAATGACACCAGTTTTATAACCATATACTTGAAATTGTCAGAGACAGCATGGCAGCTCAGGGTCTATGAGAATATATATGCCATCATCTTTCAACACTCTTGGGCTGTCTACAGAGGTATGGGAACCCTAGGGACAGGAGGTTGGTGGTAAGAGTTCATGTAGAAGCTGGATGGCTGCTCCAGGTAGAAGAAACAAAAGGACTACTCAAAGGCTGCAAAAGCTTAAACCCTTTTCTTCTTCTGTCTTCATTGAGCACAAAAGATCCAAGTTCCCACTGTCTCCTGGTGTATGCATGAGGACACCCATGTCTGACTGAGAGTGAATATAACCATGGTTGTGAGTCCATTCTTCCTATTTACTGGTTCTATCCTTCTGAGAAACTCATTCAATCTCTGTAATGACCAAGATCTGCAAACTGTGAACCAAGAGTCACAAAGCCTCACTCTTCCTAGTGTAGTCTCTGGACTAGCGACACTCACATCATCTAGAGGCTTTTAGATATATAGTGTCAGGTGACACTCTAAATCTGCTGATCCTAAAATCACATATTGTCCAAGTCCAAGGTGATCTTTGAGTTCCTCAATGTTGCAGATGTCCCTTAGGAAACTTGATCTTTCTCACCATACCCATTTATACCAGAATGATTTGAGGAGTAGGCAACATGCAGATTCCCAACATACAAAGTAAAAAAGAGCCACTGGGGACCCTGAGGTTTGGACTTTTATCTGGTTATTCATGTATGATGAAGGAAGGTCTTCTCTAACTCACTGTGTATATCTGGGCTTCGAGAGCCCAGAGGAAATAGGCTTGAGTAGTTAAATGCCTCCATTCTAATTTTGCTGTTGCAAAAAATAATTCAAAAATGAAATTCTCCTGTAAACTAGGAAGCCTGATTCAAATATAAAACAAACAAACAAACAAAACAAAAACAAAAGCAAAAAACTGTTCTCACCTGTGTGAAGATTGGAAACAGGATAGGATGAGTGCCTGGATGAAAGGCAAGTGTGTGGGGGGGTTACAGTGGGATTGTGGAAGAAACAAGTGAAAAGAGAAGTCTGTATTCATGATAAATGTGTGTTAGATGTGTTGACAGAGAGACAGAGAGAGATAGAGAGACAGAGAGAGACAGAGAGACAGAGAGAGAGAGGGGCAGAGAGACAGAGAAAGAGTAAGACATGCATACAGACAGACAGACAGAGAAGAAGTAGGCAAGGAGGTGGAGAGGAGGGAAAGAAAGAGAGAGGAATGAAGCAGATAGAGAGAAAGAATGGAATGAGGGAGGCAGATGGGAGTAAGAAATGAGGGAGGAAGGGAGAAAACCAAAATCAAAGAAAAGAATTTAGAGCAAGGAAAGCAATAGCGTGAGACATAGAGTGCACATTTTCAGAAGTCCTCCTATGTGCAAGAATATATTTGTCTATCTTAGGATATATTTTATTTTAAAATTCACTAAAATAAAATTTTCAATTTAAGGAGTAATGTCATGCAGACTCTGTTTATACCTTTGGTGCTACTCAGAAGCGATGGTAGCTGATGGAAGCCGACTCTGGTGAATTGGGATACTCCATTTCATAAGAAGCCAGCTTGCTCAGGCAGGCAGTCTGAAATGAGATGCTGTAGGACAGGAATTCAAGTCTGCATTTCCTTTCCATTTCAACTACTTAGGCAGGAAGCATCACCTCCAGTTTTCCTTGTATTCTCTGCTGTGTCATCCACTCCACAACACTTCTCCCATCTCAAAAGGTAGATGGATGGCAAGGAGCTCTTTCCTCCCTCTAGATCTCTTCTGGAACATCTAGGGTGACCTCCTTCCCTGCAACATTGCATAAAGAATCATCGCTCTCTCCTTTCTCTTTCTTCATAGGCATTTAAGAGTGATTCATCAGGGCTCAAAGGCAGCTTGTCAGGATTGTGAGCAGCAGTGCCTGCTTCTACGGAAGCCCACTGTGGTATTGGAAGAGTGCAGAAAAGTGAGTGAGTGGACAATGACCAGTAGGGTAGACCCTGTCTACTCTAAGAGGTAGAAGTTCGCTGTAGTGGCCTCAGATTCCATCTCAAGACTTGAAGCTTTCCCTGCCCACATACAAGCAACAAGCTCCTTCAAGCACCCCCTCCCCCCCACACACAAAAGATGTGTCCCAATTCCAGAAACTCCTGATCTTATTACCCACTGATTTGTAAAAATGACAATCGAGAAACAAAGAAACAAAACCAGTCCTCCTCCATAGATAGGTATCTGAGATCAGAGTCTTAAACAGACCAAACTTTCTTGGTTGTCTTTCTGGAAAGAGTATTATTACACCAGCTGGCCCTGTATGCAGACTCTCCATCAATGAATGCATGAGTCTCTCTGAGCAAGTCTTGAGCATTATTCTCTGCATGCATGACTTTCCTTCTATGAAGTAGAGATCAAAATAGTTACTTTTCAGAATTACTGAAAGGATGCCAACCTCCCTGCATAAGACTTGGCACAAAGTAGTCAAGTTATATAATCACTTCCTCCATGGCGTGCTCTGTCTCTTGCATGGTTTTGCCCATGAAGTTCCCTTTTGCAGTTCTGAGCTTGTCTTGTTTCTCTTTGTGAAATCCTTACTTTGTAAGATTAAGAGGGAAAACCACCTACTTTAGCATTCAGGAGTGCCCACCCCGTAAGCTTAAGCACTGTCCTCACATTGGAAACAAGCACATCCCACTTCCCCCAAGGGAAAATCATTGATCCACAAAGAATCTGATCAGATGCTTGCTCTGCCTGTGGGGCATCATTTTGAAGTGATTTTATGTGAGAGATCACATTGTATTGATCTGATGGGATGGCAGAAGCCCAGAATGTTAAAATGTCCATGATGGAGTGCATAAATAAATGTGCCCCAAGGATATTAATTATTATTGTAAATAATTACATGGGACTTCCTACTTTATTAATCCTTGAGATCCACAAGCTAGGGGAGCTCAGAAGTAGCATGAATGAGGAGCTTTGGGGAGCCAGGCTGAAGCCTTGTATCTGGCAATCAACGGTTTTTTGGATTTGGACTTAGGGATCCCATTGTCAACAGAATTCCTGATGGGATGGTCCATCAATGTCAATGCACAACTTAAAACATTGGCCTCTGCTTATCAAGAGACCAGGAAGAGTTAGAAGTTGGTGAGTCTATTCACAATGTGCTTACTTACTCTTAGGCTCACAAGCTGACTTCCCTTTGCATGTGCCACACATAAATTGGGCAAGAATGCAAGTCTCTGGAAAAACAATTTTTTACTATAATCCTTGGTCTAGACTTGCAGTGTGCCAGTTAGCACTGAGTGAGTGGAAGTTAGCAGTAAGTGGAAGAAGAAATGAGATAATAGTAAGAGTGATGAGTTGCATAATGATTTGGATGCAAATCCTCTTCAGGGCACTTTCCATGACCTCAATGAGTTGTTGAACTTCTTTGACCTGTCATCCTCCCCTTACAGGACTCTCACCTCATGGAAACTGGAGATAGAATGTACAGAGGGCCTAATGAATAGAAGGAAAACACTTTAAGGCAGTCATTAATGCTTTGATAGACCTCTTAACCTCATGGGATGGGTGCCATTTGAATCTTTTGTTTCACACACCCACACAGGAAATCTATATAGATACTACTATGCCTTCTTGTGCACATGTAAGATTCAGTCAAGTAAGTATCAAGATCTCAGGTTTTCAGGAGAGAAAGCTAAGTCTCAGAGAGTTTGTTTTTTCTCCCTTAAAGATATTCAAGCAAAGATTTATTTCCTGGACATGTTTGATTCTGAGAGGTACATGCATTCTACAGTCCATATAGGGGTAGAAAGGAAAACCACATTTAAAACATCAAGATGCAGGACTGTGTGATGTCTGAAGACATACTCTACGACTCTGAGTTCCAAGGCTTGCTGGCTATGTGCTTGAGTAGGCACCTGAAATCTCTTGTGCCTCATTTTGCTAACATGTAAAAAGGAGATTAAAAGTCTTACTAAAAGAGATCATAAGAACCAAAGGGTCTCCGGTAAGACTGTGTCTTCTTTAAAGCACAGAGTGGTTGCACCCATGCAATCTCATCAATATGGTGGTCTAAACAAGACGTACACAATGATAATACATGTTGCTATGTCAGTATGGAATGGGAAAGTCCCCCAAGGTCTCACCACAAAATGAAAAACTATAGGCAAATTAATAACTGCAAAGTAAGAGGAAAACAGTCCTTTCTTGGGAAAAGCTGACTACTGTATGATTATTTAATCCCAAGTGCTCAGCCCTAAATCATAGACCTTATTTATATATTTATGTGTGTGTATACAAGCAATAATAATAATTAATATAACACATTAATTAATAAAATATAATGCATGTAGAAGAATGGTTTAGAGGTTGAAGGAGGGGAACAATGGGAGGGAAACAGGCTTAATAACAGGAAGCTGAAAGACGATCAGAGTATATTACACATATGTATGAAATGTCCTAATGGAATCTCTTAGTTTGCAGAACAAATAGATGAAAGTGAAAATGAAAGGCAGTCATGCTTAGGTGCTCACATTAGGACTGACACTGCACAGACTGCCACAACTGTTCATAAGTGACGGAAGGGGCATACAGGGTGGTGAATAGGGGCCTGTTTTCTCTGATTGGTAGCAGAACTACAAGCCGACTACAGATCTCAGATATTATACAGGTGGAGGCTCAGCCACATCTCTGGGACAAGCCAATGGTTCCTTTGAATCAGAGAAAAGTTAAGGAAGGCGAAGCACAGGGACCTAGAAGGAAGAAAGATCATCTCTCATGTAAAAGAAGATAATGTTGAGAACTAGGAAGTGTGAGGGGATCTGCACGTCCACTTACCAGGAAAAGGCAGATATTCGATGAGATATCCTTGAGACCAGCCTCTCCAGTCGTCACGGTTGCCTAGGACTCAGCAGCCCTCCAGGAAACTGAGGTCTTACTGTGCCTTTCCCTCTGTCCCAGTCCCTCTAACACCGGATGTATCTGGGCCTGCCTGAGTCACAGTCTTCAGTCATCTTTTGAAATGTGTTTGTATCCTTCACCTGGATGGCTCTGATTAACTATACAAACTGATAAAATTTTGGTCCACAGTGACAGGATGTGTACCGCATAATCAGAATATGGTGAATGACAGAGAGCTCAGATGTGGTATTACACAAGTCGCACCAGTGGCCGACAAATGACACAAGTAAAAATTGGTGGCAAAAGTAACCACTGGCTTTGGAACTGTCTGGTGTCTGCTTGTTGCTCTTGCTGCAGATATCCTCAGATCCAGCCGCCATGCTAGTATGACTCAGTGGGCAAATTAGTCATGCATGAATAGTATTTAGAGATGTGAATTGCACTTTCATCTTAAATCAGAAGAGCCGTAATGTAAAGGTAGAAGTTGACTGTGAAGTTGGGCAAAGTCTTAATGTAAAGTCAGACAGAGTCTTAGGTCTGTTCACTTCAAAATAATAAGGCACATTTTTCTGTTAAATAGATTTGCTTATTATATGTAAAAATTTAAAGGTGCATTCAGAGTGCAGGCTGTGCTGTTAAACACTGTGTTTTAATCCATTGCTCAATACCAGCATAGTAATATCCTGCAGTTAACTAAATTCTCCCATGATTGAGGTAGTTTCTAATTTTGAAGAGTGAATATTAGCAAGCTTGTAGCTTGAATTATTGATAGATATTTTAAAACTAAAATCATGAACATCTAGTCTGCTTATTTACACAGAGTATGATGGTGCTAATTAATTTTCATTGGTGAGGTATATTATTAGTTAAAATTACATGATACAAAAATAATCTTTAATAATTTTTCTTATATTTGTATCTGAATCCATATACCACTACATCTTGAAATGGCATGAGCTAAAGCCCAAGTAATAATAAAAACAAGATGAAGGAACAGAAAAGGCTGAGGACTTTGGGGTGACAGCACATGCCAGGTAGGGTCCAGCATTGTTTATCACTGTGGATTTAGACACATGACTTTGTTCTGAGTCCTGAGTCTCTATTTGCAAACAGAGAAAATGATATGACCTTCCTGGATCAGAGATCACAGGAGTCAGTTAGAAACAAGACATAAAACTAGAAGTCTGTGACTGGCACAAAGCCCTCTCTTCTTACCCTGTTAATGTAGATGCCAAACCACTTTTCTCCAGGAGCGGACAGATAATTATAGCCCAATGGCTACTTATTAACCTCTGTTTTCTACATAATTATATCAACTCTCTAATTTGCATTTATGAACACAAAATAAGATAGCTAATTGCATTTTTTTTAGTTACAGTTTTTTTTAATTCACTGTCGCCATGACACAGGCTTAACCAATGTAACAGAAGTGCCATTATAGGACAGTTATTACCTCCAGTATGTCAAGATCAGAAAAGGAAAGGGCTACAGCCACCCTGGACCACTCACAGGGATGTGCCTTCATCTCCCATCACTCCCAGCTCATGCCTCTCTCCCATTTGCTTTTGGCCTGGAGACTGTGTCTCCCAGGCTGGAAGAAATACCACATCCTACACTGATTTTAAAGTAGAACTGTGTTTTACTTGGAACTTCTGAACAATTCTCAGGAGGCTTATGAAGTTTGGACTAGTCATCAAGCCCTCCCCCACAATTTCCTAATTAATTCCATAGGAGAGCCTCCTCTGATCAATGTACAGACTTCATTGTATTTAGTTAATTAAGAAATTGAAAGCATAGATTTTGTCATTACTACAGACAGGCAGCCCCAGCTGACCTGGAGTGATGTTTGACGAGTTGTTACAAACCTAGAAAAATGAGGTCCTGACCGCAGCCCCTTAGCAAACTGTGATTGATCCCACAGACAGCCTTGAACCTGAGATAAGCAAGCATTCCAATACACTTTAAAGTATGCTGCAGAAACACCACCAGCTCTTGTTGTCATGAAGGATTGGCAAGAGGAGAGCGGGATAATGGCTCAGAGCTTGATTTGAGCTCTTACACTCTGTTGCTACCACAGAGCTGTGTGATCTTCAGTAAATCATAGAGCCCACTAGGAGCTGTTCTCTGAAGGCACACTGTGGGCACTGTGTGGATTTGGAGAACATGAAATCACATGGAACAATACCTGGTCCATACGAGGGACCAAAATTTCACTCAGCGCTGCCATCACCATTTTTATCATTAAGGGCTTTCACAGTAAATCTATTTTTTTAACCTTTATAATTCTTTTTAAAAATATTTTTATTGAAAAATAAAATCATTCATATTACATCTTAATTGCTATCCCATCCCGTGCATCCTCCCATTCCTCCCTCCATCCCAATTTCACCCCATTCCCTTTCCCTATGACTGTGACTGAGGAGGACCTCCTCCCCTTGAATATGATGCTAGGGTATCAAGTTTCTTCTTGGTAGTCTGTTATCCTTCCTCTGAGTACCATCATGCCTCCTCATCAAGGGGATGTGGTCAAATATGGGGTACCAGAGTTTGTGTGGAAGTCAGTCTCCACTCTCCACTTAACTGTGGAGAATATTCTGTCCCTTGGCTAGGTCTGGGTAGGGGTTTAATGATGACTGCATATATTGTCCTTGGTTGGTGCCATAGATCAAGCAGAACCCCTGGGCCCAGATCTGCCTATCATAGTGTTCTTCTTGTAGGTTTCTTGAGACTCTAATATACAAGTATACATAATTTTCACCATACGCCCTCCCCACTCCAATTTCTTGTACATCCTCGTCTACTCCCTGTCAAATTCGTGATCTCCTCCACTTTAATTATTATTGACGTGTTTGTGTGTGTATGTGTATGTGTGTGTGTATACATCCTAATATATGACCAACTAAGTCTATTTAGTGTTGCTCATATATACACACTTTTAGGGCTGACTCCTCAGTATTGGATAACCTATTAGATTAGGGGATTCATCCCTGGGGAAAACAGATTCTCTCTCAGCAGTCATCAATTTCATGTAGCTTATCAGCAAGACATGAAACCTTGTAAGACTTAGCCCTTCCACAATGTCAGGTCGGCTGATGTTGATATTGTGCAAAATCTTGTTTAGACAGCCATGTTGCAGAGACATCACAAGTGCAGCTTGTTTGTTGTGTACAGAAGACACTAGCTCTCAGCTGATGCCCCGATTCACTTACTTACATTTTTGGAAAATTATTAGAAAATAATGTTTCCTCTTGTATAAGCGAGGACACTGTTCCTCAGAGCATTTGTGAAATCCTTCAAGGTCACAAAGCTGACACGAAGTGAATGAAAAGTTTGCACCTACCAATGAGCTGATGTTCCCCCAGGAAAGTTGGTGATGTTAGTAACTAGCACCAATAAAGGAATCTCGAGACGTGTATGAGATGATTCTCAGCCTTGCACACTAACCCCTAGTTATGTACCTTAGCATCATTCGCTTACACATTTTAGCTTTCTTTCATCTTTCACAATTTCAAACACACGTAGTGTATTTTGTTCTTGTATATTTCAAATAAAATGTTTTCCTTTAATTAGCATATTCATGACAGAAAATAAGTTAAAGATTTACATCTAAGGAAATAACTATTCAGGAGATCGAGTCCTGTTATTTTCTATTACTTTGTATAAAATTACTCTAAATTTAGCTATTTCAAGCAAGTTTTTTTTTAATATATATCACTACTCTGTAGGTCAGAAGTCTGAGCCCCTGAGCAGGGGCTTGCTGAGGTCCATTCACTGTCTCCTCGGAGGGGCTAAGATATTCTCAAGGCTCCACTGGGCCAGGGCTCTGTAACATCCAGCCTTTGTGACATAGGGCTGTGTGAGCTGCAGGAATGGAATGGCTACTGACCTCAGTCACCAGGTTCTTGCCTCGTGGGCCTTCCCCAGGACAGGCCCTGACATTCCAACCCTTCCCACTCATTTTCAGTTTCCTTAAATCTAGGTCTCCTCAGGAAGAAGGAAGTTACCAAAGACAGGGTCATGATTGATATCTTGGTGTCTGTATCTATGTGTATGATAAAGCCATAAAATTTATATGAAATATAACCAGCATTGGAAGTGCATTTGCCAAGCGTATATACCATCTCCAGAAGGAGAAAAGAGGCTCAGGAAATGAACTCTGACTTCAAGCCTCATTTTGGATGTGGAAAGCTGACAGTTTAGTGACTTCAAGACACACCCTTTTCTTTCCTCCTCCTCCTCCTTGGCCTGTTGTGTAGATACAGACACAAGTAGCTTCCATTCAGGAAGAACTCCAGCAGGGAGCATCCGCATTGCTAGTCTGGTAAGGAGGCACAGTACAAAGCGTCTGCTATGCCACATAAGGCAAGGAAGGGATCCAGGGTCTCAGAACGATCTCACAGGATCTTTCAATCAAACAGAGCAAGTATCTGCAGGTGGGCATAGAGCAGACCGATGGCTGCAATGTGCCACAGTTGCTTAGTCCTGCAGTTCAAATGTGGATCATAGGCCTTCTTATCCACAAGGACAGACTTTTTTTCCTTGAAGATCCAGTTTACAAGCCCATTGTCACCCAAAGATGCCTTTGACCTCCCATCTGTTAAATTCATTCTCTGGTTTTGGAGTTTGTTTCCTGAAAAAAATTCTCCTGTATAGAGTAATGTCAGCTTACACACTTTTAAATAGATATATCTAAGGTTTTCCTTGGAAATAAATGGAAATACTTTGTGCTAGCTATATCGTCATCTTTTGGGCCCTATCATGTTTGTTCGAGACCCTGGTATGGAACAATAAACATGAACCAATGGCATTAATTGGATTTTCTAATTTTCAAAGGAGATTTATCATGCCAAGGAGTCTTTGTACAAAGCAAGGATAGATCTGTGGTGGATAACATAAATGTTACAGTCCATCCAGGGACTATAGGGTATCAAACTAGAAAGCATTAGGTGTGAGAAAAAGGAAGTCATGCTGGTATGGTAGGCTAGTGCTCAAAGTGACACGTGAAAAGCAGGCTTCCTGAAAGTGAGTCACACATTCAGATGTACATACTGATCATATGACTTTCACAACAGACATTAGTAGGATTTTCTGCTGACTATCTGGGAGGTGTTTTTTAAACCATATTTTCATGGAAATTTATCCTTCTCTGTCTTTCTCACTGATCACTCCATAACCTTCTGGCTGTTGGTCTTCAGTGTCCAACCCTGGACTCATATCTTCAGGTTGTCAATCAATCATTAGCTTAGTACCTGACTTTCTTGATCCTTTTTCTCACTCATGCATAAGTATTTTCCTAACTTCATCAAGAATACTAACCCTTTCATCAGAACTAGTTTCCAATTCTTTTGAATGTTCCGTATCAGCTTCCCATAAGCCATGCCTTCCTCTGCATCATTGAAGGCATTCATCACATTTCATAACTATCCCTTGATGTAACACAGGTGTCTTTTCCACTAAAATCTGAGCTACTTTGGGTGAAATCTTGATCTTACATATCTAGGTATCAACAGCATGCAGCCAGCCCAGGGCCCAGAGCTCAGTAAGTACTTAGAGAAAAAGAGAAAATGCTTCTGCTTCTGCCAGTAGCATAGATACCACAGAAATATGTCATGCTGTGGCCTTGGGAACAACTATTGCTTTTGTTTTGCCAGCCCATTTCCACTTGCTGAAACAACTAACTATTCATGAAGAGCCTGTGTGTACATCCTAAGTTGAATCTGTTAAAAGCAGTAGCGACCATTTAATTAAGCCTAAAATGAAACAGAGGAAAAAAATTCCACCCGAGCAACAGTCACTGGGGAAATCACAATTCATACCTACTGGGAAGAGGAAAGAGAAGGGAAGGAATTTATAGTCCCTGAAAGGCTCCTAAGTACAGCCAGGAAGCAGCATTCCTACCAAGTGGAAGTGTATAACATATTCATTGCTATTTAGATGTGATAATTAGCATAGGCTCCTTCAGTGTTCCACAAGAATATTTCATAGAATTCCACTGCTTCAAGATGGGCCTTGGGGGAGAATATTTCCCTGGCCCAACTCATTCAGAGAATCCAATAATTAATATCCCCCTTTTTTCCATCCCATAAACCACATTTGCATGCTAAAGTCATTGGGAAGTTTGATGGTAAAGAAACATAATCTCAAGTCATTTAACTGAGCATTTTTCAAACTTCCTGGTCTACAGTATTCTGTTTTCCTCCTGTCCACTGTGGCAGTGCTGTGCAAGGGACACTCTGTGGGCAATTGCTGGTCTAACAGCAGGGAATGAAGTCCTAAACAGCAGGTCTATCCTTCCTCTTTAGGACTAGGTCACAACTCTGCTCTTCAAGTAAACATAATGGATGGCTAAATGTATCCTTTTCATTGCTCTCTCCCGCCATCCCATATGCTGGACTGTTGCTCTTTATTGGATTTATTTATTTATTTGCTTTAAAGGAGAGTTTTTGATATTTTTGGATTGGATGTGAGTCATCCCTGAACATAGATACTCTCTTCTTTCTTTTAGGATATTTTTGTTAATTCTTTGAGGATTTCGTACATGCACACAATGTAATTTTCCCATATCCATTCTTCACCTACCCCACTTCTACCCAACCAAACACCTACCCTTCCAACTTTATACATACACACACACACACACACACACACACACACACACACACACACCTGCACACTCACCATGGAATACAATTTGTGGGGTTCTTATACTCAGCTGTAGGGGCCCATCTTACTGGGGACCACACCCTTAAAAACTTACCCTCCCTCAGAAGCCATAAACTGTCAAGAGCTTCTAGCAGTAGGGTGTCAATCCCCCCCCCACCCCCCGACACACTCATTTCCATGCTGGGACATTGACTATCTTGATTTTGTGCAGGTAACCACACTTGCTATGAATTCATGGGTACATGGTCATATAGTTTCCAGATGACACCAGTTTGTTTAGGTCTTCCTTAAACTATCACTCTTACAACCCTCCTGTCTTCTGTTGCAAGACTGTGTCTGAGTGCTGCATTAGCCACCAATCGATAACATTTTAAAATCTATCTTTTCTTCAAATTAATATTCAGAAGTTTTCAGTTGAGCTTGCATGGTTCACTAAAACTGAGCTCTACTGAGAACCAGTTCCTCTATTATACTTGTAGGTAACAAAGGTAAACCTCTGAGAAACATCAGAGAAGAAATTCAGCTATGCTTAAGCATGAGATAATTTGGGCTCCCAACGGGAAGGGAACTATGATGCCCCACTGAGCCTTCTACATCCTACATGACACCCTTACTGAATCTACCATTTTGCTTGAGTTCATAGGGAATTTTTAAAGTTTTTTTTTTTTTTTTTTTTTTTTTTTTTTAGCTAAAGAGGTTTAACTAATTACTGGAATAAAAAAATAGAGACATTTAAATTCAACAAGCATTTATTGATCATCTTAAATATAAGTAATCACTTTGGAAGATTTTTTTAGGGATTGAGAAAAATATAAAATAAGTCCTGTTCAAAAAAAGAAAAAAGACTTAACTATCTGGAGATACATAGTCATTGGTGTGGATTCAGATAGAACATAGCAAGTTCTGAGTAAACATATCTTAGAGAATACTGTCTAACTCATGGCGGACGGGGCCTTTACAGGCCTCCTGGTGTAGATGCTTCTTAAGGGAAGTCTTGAAGTATACACTTCTCAGGTGCAGAGGTGTAGCATCTTGCAGACAAAGGGCATTTATCATGCCAAGGAGTCTATGCACAAAGCAAAGATAAATCTGTGGAGGAGAACATAAATGGTACAGCCAGAATATGCTGAACAAGGTGTTGAACTAGAGAGCATTAGGCTCAAGAAAAAGGAAATCCTGCTGGTACATTAGGCTAGTGCTCACAGTGGCATGTGAAAGTCAAGCTTCCTGCAGGTGAGTCACACACTCAGATTTCCATTTTTAAAAGGACTTTTTTTTTTTTTGCAACAGTGCAAAATGAATTTGCTATGGGCAAAACTATACCGATTAACACAGGACAGTGGGAATGAACAGGAAGCCTTGAGATTACTTATCAAATAGGATAAAACGAGGCCTCAAAGTCAGTAAGAAGGTCTTTCTCTGGAAATTTTACCAACACTTCGATATTATTCCCCTCTTCCACCTCAAAGGTCCACAATATAATGTAGAACATTATATTTTTTCATCCTCTGTACAACTTCAGTTTCCAAAACCATCTGGGATGGGGACCTAAGTGCACTAAACCATGACAACATGCATAGGAAAGGCCTCCTTGCTGATGGGATCACTGGGACTGAGGGTGACAAGGTAGATGTTCCCACAGGACAAAGACTCCTTTTCCTCTTGTGCAGGCCATATGACTTCTGTAGCATTAGGGGTTTGTATGTTTAAAAGAAGAATGGATTGGATGTGACTTGTGCTCTAAACATTATGTCCTATAAGGGGCTTACTTGCCCAATGTAAAACTGTCCAAGAAAACCCAGGATTTGAAGCCAGGTGTGGGTGAAACTGCTTTGTTAGGACCAGGGGTGAAGATCCACACTTCTGTACCCCCATCTCCTACAGGGGTCCTCTGAGATGCTTACACAGACCCCTGCAAGTTCTGGGAAGCCTAACATAATAATGACACATCTCAGCATGTGACTTAATCCCAATATGACACCTTTACATACCATTAGTGGCTTTCTCATACGCACATTCCCTTGCTTCTGGCTTTAGGACACGGGGCAGGACTTTTGCTTACAGTCACAGCCAATGCTGCCCAGTGGCTTGCCAGAGATGGTGAGCTACATGTTCTGTAGCTCACCACAGGATCCTTAGAAGGAATTCTATTAGAGAAATGTCAGAGTCCCTGCATGCAGATATATCCCAGCACAGAACAGTCCTGAAATGATGGATTACCTACGGGTTACTAACATTACTGCTTTGACCTTGGGTACCACCAAATTAGGAAACATAAGTCTCAGTGATTCTTTCTGTAGATGGGATGAGATAATGCATTTCAAGATTCCTCAGGTTTCTTTGAAAGTTCTGATACACTGAATTCAAGCAATAGATTCTTATTGTACAAATGCTTGTGATTTTTTTTTATTAAAAATCTGTCAATGCTCACACATTCCGTGATAGAATCGGAACACCAAAATGAAATTTTTATTAACAAAACAAGCAAACATTCATACTACATATTAAATTAACATCACAGCAAAATGATCAATGCCTAGCCATATGGCAAGCACAATCCTAACATAGCATAATTGTATGAAAATTACCACAGAGCTAGCTCTTGGTTGATAAAACGAGTCCAATAACTGTTTTCTCATTTTGTCAGAGCGCTTTCCTATTCTCACAGTAACACACACTGCCACATTTTCTCTGTTGCACTTGATAAGGGCAAATTGGCACTGTGGGATGGAACAGGGCTTTGTTCAGTCCCTCGGTTCCGCCTCCAATTGACTGGAAGAGTTGTACAAATTGTTTTCCCTTCATTGGGGACACTTATCGAGCCCCAACAAGGAAGGTAAGACAGGCCACTCACCAGGCAGGCAAATCTCTCAAAAGAGACTGCACCAAAGCCCCCAGCATAATGAAATGGTGAGACTTTGCCAGTCTGTGGAATAAAGAACATTCAGAAGCAGATTGCTTAATAAGGGGTACCCAACAGAGTCATTTAGTGAAGTATTTCGAAGAGCTATTCAACGGTGGCATTGTAACCTTCCTGAGCTCCTAGGAAGAGCGGTTCACAGCACGGTTACTCCACTTGACCCTGGTTGCTTTTCCTCCCTCGCGTGTTCAGTACCTCTAACCATCATTAAAATTACAACTTAGTTAATAATTACAACACCCAGGTCTCACAGTTAAAAGCAGCCTTCAAAAGAAACAAAATTCCATCTGAGCAAAAACTAGAGAAGAAGATGTCCAACCCACAGCCAGGCTACCTTTGATTGCTAACATGGGGCAGATGCATGATATACCATTCACAGCTTATAGTCAAAACTTCTGAACCCTGAATGCAGTTCTCCTGTCTCCTGGTACCAGAGGCAGTTGGGGCTTGGAAGGACTCTGTGGCCAGATATCACAATGGTCTTGCTTTGCTGCAGAGAGATATGAGACACAGAGAACAAAAGATTTCTTACGGTCAAACTGCTAGAAAGTAGAATGCTTGGACAACAACAACCCTGTGATAAAGACTTTTTAAGCTTCTCTCATATCAGAGTGTTGAGATTACAGCTGTGCATCAGTCACATTATCCTCTATAGGAAATAACGTGTTAGACATGGTGCTATCACAGTGCTTCTCAACCTGTGGGGTCGCAACCTCTTTAGGGATGGAAGGACCCTTTCACAGGGGTTGCCCAAGACCATCAGAAAATGCAGTTATTTGCATTACAATTCAGAACTGTAGAAAAGTTGCAGCTTTGAAGTACCAATGAAAATAATTTCATGAATGGGGTGGGGGGGGTGGCGTCACCAGAACACGAGGAACTATGTTAAAGGGTCACAGCATTAGGAAGGCTGAGAACCATTGTGCTAGAGGAAGAGTCTGTAAGGCAGAGATGATCTCCGTCCTTTCCAAACAACTTGATACTCATGCTTATCTTTCTGTCTTAAATTCTGCTCTGATGCAATAACAACAGCGGCACTAGGAAGTGTTTGTACAGGCATTGCTGTATATCAGATGTAAACCTTACCAGACCCCATGGATAAACATCATTGGCTCTCTTCTACAGAAGAACTCACTGAAGGATAAGGGTTGGGGTGGTTTGTTTAGGATTTTGCAACCAAAATGGTGAAGACCAGGCATGAGAAGCCAAATCTATGTGTGGCCAGAGCTACTGGTTCCTATAGACAAGACCTAGGCAATATAACTCAACTGTAGCTCAGAGTTATAGACTTAGGAGACATTTTTCCATGAGTGTAATGCTTTATTTATTTTAGTGTACTTTACATTTGTGATTGACACCTAGTAGTTTTATATAGTTATGAAGTATAGTGATATATATATATATATATATACACATATATATGTGTTGTATATTTTGGGGAGCACATTTCCCTAAATCTAAAGCCAATATCAATGTCTAAGCAAAAATTTCCTGTATTTTCTTTGAGTGGCCTTACAGTTTTCAAGTCTTACCTTTAGGTCTTTGGTCCATTTGAGTTTATTTGATTTATCTATCTATCTATCTATCTATCTATCTATCTATCTATCTATCTATCATCTATCTATCTATCTATCTATCTATCTATCTATCTATCATCTGTTTGCTTATTTATTTATCTGTTTATTTATTTGCATAGGGTACGAAAGACTTAGTTTTTACCGTACATGGACATCTGTATACATAAAACACCATTTTGAAGAGAATTCCTTTTGTCCAATGTGGCCCTTGCTGGTTTGTCTACAATATACTTGTTTTAAATATGTGGGTTTGTCTCAGAGTTCTCTGTCTTGTTCTGTTGGTCCATGTAACAGTCTTTACGCAGTTAATATGCATTAGGGGATCTATTATGAGGCTGCCATATGTCTTGAAGTTAGGTGATACAATAACGAAGTATTGGGTTTTTGCTCAGGAAAGCTTTGGTTATTTGGGATCTTTCTTGGTTCCATATAAATGCTGCAAGTGTTTCCCCATCTCTGTAGAGACCAAGATGGGTGTTTTGACAGAATGCCACAAATTGCACTGACCTTTCATAATATAGACTTAAAAGTTTATATCTTCTATTTTACAAATAAAAGATATCATTCTATTTTCTGTATCTGCTCAAATTTCTTTTTTCAGTGTTTTGTAACTTTCAGTATAGAAAACATTTCTTTCCCTGGGAAGTTTCTTCCTATGGTGTCACAGATTTGTGTAGGTATTCTGAAAAGGTTATTTTATCAACTTATTTCTCAAAACCTTTGATATTGTTGTAATAGAAAACAGCTGAGCCAGAGGTAAAGCCACTTGATGACAAGTCTGACTATATGAGTTCAATCCTGAGGTCCACATAGCAGAAATAAAGACCCCATTCCTGCAAGTTGCCCTCTACCCCACACATATCCCATAGCATACCCACACCAACACACACACACATATACACACAAATAAGGGCAATTAAAAATGTAAAGAAAATTGATTTTGCATTTCAAGTGTATACCTTATAATCTTATTGAGTTTGTCTTTATTTCTAACAGGTTTCTGAAAGCATCCTTAGGTTTTTCCATATGCAAATTCATGTTGCTTATAACTAGAGATGACATAACCTCTGCTTCTCTGATTTATACACGCAACACTTCCTTGTAAGACAACTTTTTAACATTTTTATTGGTTCACTGTGAATTTCACATCATGCACCCCAGTCCTACTCATCTCCTTTTCCCCTCATACCCACCTCCACCCTTAACAACCTGCCTCATACCAGAACAAAAACCCCCAAAACTCATTGTAGACTCTGCAGTGTACGACAGAGTATCCCACAGTATACCCTTTCGTCCACTCTTCTTTGTTTGCAAATGTTCGTTGCAATGACTCCTTAGTTTGGTAGGAGGCCTCTGGCTCCTGCTACTCTATCATTACTGGATCCTCATTGGGACTCCTGTTGTACTCCCTCTTGTTGTCCTGTGTCATGGAGATTCTGTAAGACTGGCCCCTTCATGCACTCTAGAAGATCATTGATTGGGTAGATGTTGAGGTGGGACAACTCAAAGCCCCGGATCTGGGCCTGAGAGGTATCTCTGAGCTGGCTCTCCCACTCTCACACCCTCGGGGATGGCTTACTCGCAACCCCCACACCCAGGACCATGTGCAGGGACTGTGCTAAAAGTGTTGCCCCTGGTGAAGGACATGGCCAGTTCTCCGACTCTTATGACCCCAGGGCCAGCTCTCCCACCTGCCACAGGTGGTGAGGGACCAGGGAGAGGAGGAAGGTGTCTCTCCCTCTTTTGTGCCACTGGCCAACAGACAAGAGACTTGGCCAGCTCTCCTTCAGTCATTCTCTAGGGACCAGCTCACTCGCAACTCACATGTCCAGGGCCAGCTCTACTGTGCAGCGGAGGTAGGCGAAGTACCTCCCACTCTCCCAGAGTGCAGTGAGGGGCAGGGACAGCTCTTATGCTTTCATGACACCAGAGTCAGATCTCCAGCCTGCTAGTGGTGACAGGTAAGAGGACTGGATAGGGTATCTCTCATTTGTCCACACTATCGCAAGGCAGATAAGTTATAGTGCCCGCTCTCCTATGAGCATATCCTTGGGGCAGCTTTCATGCACCCCTGCCATCAAGATCAGCTCTACTGTACTGCCCAGGTGAGGTGCAGGGCCTTCTCCCCTGAGTGTTACAGCAGGCGAAGGGCAGGACCAGCTCTTCTGCTCTCATGACTCCAGGGCCAGGTCTCCCACTTGCTGCAGGTGCTGAGTGGGGAGGAGGCTATCTCTTTCTCATCCATGTCACCACACAAGAGATAAGTGGCAAGGTCAGATCTCCCATGCTCAAATCCCAGGGCTGCTCACCCACAACTCCTGAAATGTACCTGCTTTCCAGAGTACTGCAGCTGGCTAGACGCAGGGGCAGTTCTGCTATTACCCCTCAGGGTCAGCTCTTCCACAATACCCAGGTGATTGGTAGGGACAATTCTTCATTGCCCTCAGACATTAACCTGTCCCCAGTTGGCAGCCCAGACCAGAAATGTCTGCCTGTCCTTTGGTGGTAACAGACCTCTGCTGCTGCAGGGCCACAGTGACAGCACAGACCAGAACCCCACAGTGGTCCCAGGGGCAACGCCTGCTACTCACATTAGGCTGTTCCTCACTCGCTTGGCTCTCCAGTTTTTCCTCTTTTCACTGTGTCCATGTGCTTCTGTTTCTCTTTCTCTTCAATTTCTCCACCTCTTCCTTGCTTCTCTTAGTGGTGCCTGGAGTCTCTGAGTGTGTCTGGGGGTCATCCCAGGAGTGATCTCAGGTGTACTGTGCCCAGGCTTGTGCAGAGCCTGACAGGTGATCATCTCAGGCTAGCCCCCTGTCTAGGCCCAAAGGTGCTAGTCTTGTGCTTGTCTCAGGCTTGCTCCTTGCCCCGTGGGCCCCTTGTGAGGGTCATCTGTCTCAGAATTACTCCCACCCATTGGTTGATACTCAGAGCAAAAGCAGATGTTGAGAAGTCCACATCATCACTGGCCAAGGTACCTGACTCTTTCCAGAAATGAGAAAATGAGATGTCAGTGCAGACAGAGCAACGCTGGTGGTTTCTGTTTCCTCCTGGTGTTTTCACAGTTCCCCTTTATTACTTTCCTGTTTCATCACTTCCAGCATGTCTTTGTTCCAACAACATCAGTTAGCGGGATTCCTTGGGATCTCATACCAACTGCCTACAGGACAAGAGCCCAATGAGACACTGTCCGTGGGAATGCGACTCATCCTATTCCCAGGGCTAGCCAATAGGAAGTAGCAAAACACAATTAATCCAGAGCACTTACCCTGATGAAGAAACCAAGCATGGTCTCCCCTTTTGCCAAGGCTGCCTTGTGGAATTGAGCCAAGGTCACCTTTCAGAGAGTGCACTATCGTTCTTGGTTTGATAGCCTTCCCTTTGCTTGTCACACTTCCTCTTACTCTGTCTTCCACTAACACATCACCATCACATTAGAGTCTGGTCCTGGGAGAACAAGGCAGAGAAGCATCTCAATTTCCACTGATACACCAGTCACCACCTACAGTCTTTTCTACACTTAGTACAACAGAGTTTGCCTAGAACGTCTCTCACTGAGCTCACCTATTCCTCAAAGGTGACAATGCGTGGATGTACCTTTCATCTATCTGTCTGGCTCTCTAGTGCTTCAGAAATTATTCACTCAAAATCACAAAGGCCTTGAAGGAGAATCAGCATTTACATCATCAGAAGCTGGAAAATATAGGCTTATCATTGACATTTCCATTGTGGACCTGAGGCAGATTGGGAGAACCAGTGAAACCGACTTCTTTCACTTTAATCACTTGGACCCTTAGACTCTAAACTCTCAGACTCATTTGCTTGTGTGCCTTTTCAAAGATAATAGAAGTTACACACCCTGTCAGGAATTAATCCACAATAGTTGAGCTCTTACCGTTTTCCAGAGAGTACACAAATATTGTTCATGTATTATCTTCCCCAGGCACCGTGAGGTAATATTATCATCCTTTTTCCCAGTTTCCAGATGTAGAGAAAAAGTACTTAGAATAGTTATGCTATTTACCCTAAATTGGAAAAAAAACATACTGTCAAAGCTAGGAATTGGAATCTGGCATTGTATCACCACAGATCTGAACCATTAAAATTCACATAACTCTTCCATGCAAACAGCAAAGTATTGTCATGCTTTGGATTTCCACATATATTTAGCAGGTAGAGTTGGAGAGTGCAGTATAGACATACATAGCACAAAAGATCTTTGTTATCTTTGTTTTATCTTACAAAAACAACCTCGTCATCAGCTGTTCTTTCCTGGAAATGACACCCTTTGGATGAACAGGAAGACTAAGTTTTCAGTCCTTTTTTATTCCTGGGTGGAAGCAATGCACTTAAGTGCTACCTCATTGGAATGTGAGAAATGATAAATCTCTCTGTACCTGGAATGTAGTGTGTGCACATTCTACATACCTGCTCCTTCCTCTTTGCCAAGAAGGAAAGTGGTTCAGCCAGTGGTAGTAGGGCTGGAGGAGAGAGGCCTGGCACGGAATCACCTATGGGGAAGCTGCCAAATCTGCTATGGATGGGCCATGAGTCAGAAGTAAACATTTGCTATCTTAAACCTCTGGGAGTTAGGGATCACTTACCAGCACAGCAAGACCCAACCTCATTTTCTTCCGTCCTCTATGGTGTGTGTAGAGAACTACCTGAACTTACCATAATTAAAAAAAAAAAATTATTCGCTTTTCATCCCTATTGAAGCCCCATCCCTTATCTCTACCAAATCTCACACTTCCTCTCCCTCCCCCCCAGTCCTCAGAGAGGGGGAACTCTTCTCCCCATCAACGGATCAAGTCTCACCAGGACTGCCCACATCCTCTTCCTCTGTGGCATGGTAAGGCATTCCACCACGGAGTAGTGATCAGAATGCAGGCAACAGAGTCCATGAGAGAGACAGTCCCTGCTCCACTTACTAGGAGACCCACATGGAGACGGAGCTGCCTATAGGCTATATCTGAGCTTGGGGTCCAGGTCCTCTTCGTGCATGGTCCTTGGTTAGTGCATCAGTCTCCACAGCTCCTCTGGGCCCAGATTTGTTGGCTCTGTTGGTTTTCTCCCATAGTTGTCTTCTGAAAGACTCCACACAGCAGGGGATAGAATCAGATGTTGAAACTCACAGCCAAACTTTGGCCAGAGTGCACGGAGTCATATGGAAGAGTAGAGGAAAGAACCAGGAGAGGACAGCAGCTCCTTGGGAACTTATCTTTTTTAAAAGGTGGGTAATGAGAACATCGTGATTAGATTTGTCAATTATTTATCATATTTTCTGCAATAACTTAAATCTAATTTGTCAATTATCAGAGTACAAGTCCCACCTGTCCTACTTACTCATCTAATAATGAGTTTTTAAGTAACTATTAATTATCAGCAAGCACAGCAACATTCAGACATGCACAGATGAGTAAAGCATGGTGTCTGCCTCTGAGAAATCACAGCCTACTGGAGAGGTAGGTGCATCAACAGGCAGTTCTCAAAACAAGCTGCCCACCAGGAAGATGAACTGTGCCTTTGGAGACCTTCAAGAAGCATTGAATGGTCCTCCAAAGACGTTTTAGAAGGCTTCACAGGAGATATGATGTTACATAGAATCATAATGAGTGAGTTAACTCAGAAGCAGAAAGAGTCAAATGGTATATACTTACTTATATCTGCACACTAGCCCAAGGGGCATGTCCCATGAAATTCTTCACTTACCAGGAAATTAGGACAGAGGTGAGGACATCTTATTGGGACTCTAGATGAGAGAAGCATGGGAGAATGGTAAAGTAGAAGGATCCAGAGGGTCCTAGAATCCTACAAGAAGAACATTATGATAGGCAGATTTAGGCCCAGGGGTTCTGCTCAAATTATGGCACTAGCTAAGGACAATATGTGCAGTAAACTTCAAACCCCTACCCAGATCTAGCCAATGGACAGGACATTCTCCACAATTGAGTGGAGAGTAGGGTCTGACTTTCACATGAACTCTGGTGCCCCATATTTGACCATGCTCCCTGGATGGGGAAACCTGGTGGCACTCAGAGGAAGGATAGCAGGCTACCAAGAAGAGACTTGATACCCTCTGAGCATATACAGGGGGAGGAAGTCCCCCTTAGTCACAGTCATAGGGGAGGGGAGTAAGGGGAAAATGGGATGGATGGAGGAATGAGAGGATACAAGGGATGGGATAACCATTGAGATGTAATATGAATAAATTAATAAAATAAAATAACATAATAATAAATAATATATAATAAATAATTATATATAATATATTTTATATATAATAAATAATTTTATTAAAATAAAAATATATAATAAATAAATAATAAAATAAAATAACAGTGGGAAAAATTAAGGAACTTTGTGGGGAATAAGGGCCAAGTTTAAGGAAGTATTAGAGTGTAAAAGGAAACGTAACAGAAAAACAGATGCTGTGAAAGTTAATATGGATCATCAAATGGCCAGGACTGAGCATCATTTAGATATCTCTCTAGGGGGCTGGAGAGATGGCTCAGCCATTAAAGGCTAGGCTCACAACCATAAAGATAGATATCCCTCTAGGCATGCCTGTGACACCAACAATTGAGATGTAATATGAATAAATTAATAATATATTTTTAAAGGGAGGTTGGATAAAAAAGAAATGTGTTTAAGCTGTAAGTGAAAGACATATTGAAGATGCTTCATTGTTGGCCAAGGTCAGCACTCTGGGAAGACATGGGGAGCAGTTCCAGAGTAATTCTAAGAGGTTTTCATTAAAACAGAACTGAGTTAGGCTTTTTGGTTCATGTTTATAATCTCAACACTCCAGAGGCTGAGGCAGTAGGATTTCCATGTATTCAAGACCATCTTAGACTAGAGTACTAGACCAGTCATATTCACACAGCAACACTCAGTGGCAAAATACAAACAGGATTTTGGCGATGGATCATTGAGCATAATACTTGCCCTGAAAACATGAGGACATATTAGATCACTATGTAAAGACCAGACTCTAGTGCGTGCACACACACACACACACACACACACACACACACACACACACACACACACACGGGGGCGGGAGGCAGGGAGGGAGAGGGAGAAGGAGAGGGAGAGGGAGAGAGAGAGCTTAAATTAAAACAAAGCAAAAATAAACAACAACAGAAAAAAAATCCCAAATCTGAAGTCTGGCTTCTGTCTGCTATCAACAGTGCTATTGGACCATAACCACAGTCATTTGCTCATTTTTGTCTGCAGCTGGTTCTGTACTGCAGAGCAGAAGTAAGTAGCTACAAAGAGCCTCAGGGAAGGCCTGCAAAACCTGGCATATACACTATTTGATCCTTGACCAAAAAACAAAACAAAACAAAACGAACAAAACAAAACAAACAAAACAAAACAAAACAAAACAAACAAAACTGGGCAACTATTAGCTCTAAGAATTAACCTGAGATGTGTGTAGTAGCACAGCACTGTAATGTTAGTACTCAGAAGGAGAAGGCTGGGGGAGGAAGAGGACAAGCTTGAGACTAGTCTGGACTAAATTAACAGACATGTTTCAAGGAACACATAACAAAAATAAAACTCTAAACGATGACTTTGACAGCATTGGTTCTCTAATCACTGACCTGTACCTGGAACAGATGATGAAGGGAGATGAGTTGAATGGCTACTGCAGTCATGTGACCAGCTGAGGTCAGAAATAGCAATGGTTTAAAGGCTGGCAAAGCATAGCAAGTAATGGAAGCAGAAATGAAATAATTATGTCTAGTTTCATAAAGATCTGTGTGGAGTGGGTATATGATTGCCAGGTGTCTTAGTCTCTTCTCCAATCGCTGTGATAAAATAGCCTGACACAAGCAAAGAGGGGAAGAAGGCTTTGTTATTGTTATAGCTCACAGTTTCAGTTATTAGTCCATCACAGCAGGGATGTCACAGTGGCAGGAGCTCAAGACAACTGGTCAAGTTGCATCCCTCACGAAGAAGCAGTGAACACTGAGGAAGTGATGCCTAGTATTTAGCTTGCCTGCTTTGCTTTAAACTAGCATTCTCTGCCTAGACAATGGGTCCACCCATAGTGAGCAGTTCTTTCCATCTCAAGAACCAGAATGAAGACAACCCCCACCGACATGCCCTCTTGCTCATCTGATTTAAGTAGTCCCCCACTGAGATTCCCTACTCAGGTGATTCTAGATTGTGTCGAGTTAACAATGGAAACCAACCTTCTCACAGGAAGAGGCTCCAGAGACGTGGACAGAGACTGAGACCTACTGATGCTGCTAAGAAAGTAGTGGAAGCACCCTGCAGATGGAGAGGTGGTGTATGGTACAGAGCAGCGAGTGGTGAATTTCTTTCTTTCCTCCTAATTGATATCATTATTGGGACATTAGCAAAGCCAGGTGCTATAATCATGAATTCCTTCTGGGCCCATATGGAAGAACTGTGGAAGTTGCAATTTGACTTTTCAAATATTTCCTTAATTTCAGGAGTGGAATTACCTTATTGTCACAGGGATTCTCTGCAACCCTCCACAGCTTCCCATTTTGATGGAATCCTGTTCTATCTTATTTCTGTTATTATTTTCCCTTAAAGTTATTGAGAAACCTATCTAAGTTCCCAAACTGGAAGTTTTCCTGAATGACTTCTGATTAGTGACAGGTTAAGTTTAAACACCACTTCCTCCAGGAAGCCTTGTTTGACTTAATGACTGGATTTATATCCTTGGCAATACGCTGTGTTTTTCTCTGCTGTGATGTTCTCTGTCACTTACCTGTTATTGTTCCCTGTTGCTTCCCTCCTGATCCCGCTTATATCAAGAGCTGTAGGAGACCTGGGAATATAGAAACACGTTTTACACTACTTACGTATACTGTGTGCTAGTAACAATACAGACTAGTTGGTATATTACCTAAGGCAACTATAATTTACAAATAAGATATAAAATCAGGCAGTAGAATAAGGAAACAATTGATTTAGTGTGTGTGCATGTGCTCATGTGTGTATGTATGTTTGTGCTGTGTGTATGTATGTATTTGTGTATATGTGTGTAAACTTTTCCTCCATCATGTTAGGTCCTGGGGATCAAACCCAGGTCATCATACTTAGCAACAAGCATCTTGACTTGATGAACTATCTTGCTGACCCAAGATGAATGATTTTTATATTTATTTGAATGTTCAAATCAATGCCACACTGTTTATATTATTGTTTTTGCTAATTTTAAGAATAAAATGTCTAAAGGCTCCAGGCAGCTGGGGGTTTTGGTCTTATTCAAGGTCACACAGTTGTTAAATGGCATGGCCAGCATTCAGCATCTAATCCATCTGGCTCCAGGTCAGACTTGATAAACCACTCTATTGCCCTGGCTTTGAGTGGATGCAGAGGCAAGTGAAGGAAAGGTAGAAGGGGCCAGAGGGCATAAAGGCAGGAAAAGGAATGTGCAAAGTGTCAGCATCATGACAGAAAAAATCCATAACACATCAACACCAGTCACATTGTACGTCTACAAGAAGAAATGGCTAACAAGACATCGTTGGGAGTACGTACATAGAGCAATTGCTTTGCTTCTTCTTTCTTGTAACAGCCCACAAAATACGTTCAACTACTCTGCTATATCCAAAATTCAACTACTAAATACCTCCTCCCAAGCAGTCATCTTTATGCCAACTAGTCATCTCTCACTTAAATCATGGCTGTAAACATCCTGCTTCTGAGAGCAGTCAATATGTATATTTCTCCTTCTACCTGACAGCTAGAATAACCCTTTGAAAACACTCCAAAGGTTAGTGACTTTCTAATGCCCAAATGGTCTCCTCTTACTCAAGTACAAGCTCATCACTCTAATACTTAGTAGGCTTGGAGCAATATTGCCTGCTCAACTTTTCCAAGTACTTCCCCTTCCTACTATGTCTAACCACACTAGCTTCCTTGCCTCAGTTTCCCAAAATATGTCTGCTATGTTCTTGGGTGTTTACTATTCCCTCTGACTGGGAGCTGAGTCTCACAGATATCTTCATGACTAATTCCATAGTCCCTCAGTTCTCTGCCCAGATATCACCATCTCAGTGAGTACCTCCCCACTCTCTATTAACATGGAAGTCGCAAGTCTTCTCCCTTATGAGTATAATTCCAGTTTGTGCTTGATTTTCTTTATAATATAAGTAATAATGTAATATGTGATGTCATTTATGGACAAATGTATTCTCCCTCCCAGTTCACAGAAGGTAAAGTTCAGAAGTGCAAAATTTGACTATTTCTTCTTGTCTATATTTTCAGCATTGAGGATAAAGTGAGAACTTAACAAATATTTGTAAGGGGGGCACAAATAAATCAATTTTCATTACATGGATGAGAACACTAAGAAACAGAATTTATTGGTTTATCCAGTATCACAGCAAGTGATGAGTGGACAAACTTTCAGAGGGCAGGCAAGCCTCTATCCCCAGGTCTGAGTGTGAAACACTCTCTTCTGGGACTCCCACTGAGTTAATGGCTTTGCTGATTGTTGTTCTTTAAATCACATGGTATTGGCTTAACTACAATCAATATAGCTCTGTTCTGTGCCTACCTTTGTCATAAAAATATCAGTCAGGTGGAACTACACGCCATTTAAGAAAACAAAGCAGTACTCACATACTCTGTAGCTCTTCCATAAGTGGATATGTAAGGGTTTTTGTTATTCTCCTGGTCATCATGATTATTATGATGGGTAACTTGCTACCTTCCACTGCCCTGGATTGGAACTAGTGAGTCTCAGGTGCATCCTCTATCCAGCCTTTGTTGTTCTGCTTTCAAGGGCAGAGACCAGCTTTTGCAGAGGCTGCCGACCTTGTATGTTAATTGTACTCACTCTCTGACTGTATCTCTGGCTTATAGCTGCCGATTGATGCTTATGCAGTAGATACATCTGAACCTGATTGGATTCTGGCTTCAAGGCCTTTACAGGACATCATGGCTTTCTCCAATGTGATTCTCAACTGAGTCATTTTTTCCCCATGGTGAGGGAAGAGACAAGTCGTCTCTCACTGGCATGCCTTGGAGAAGTCATATGCTGCCACTGCAAAGATAGACTCTGGACTGCGGACCTTAGAAAGAATAGAAGCATGTTTAGCACCCAGTAGGAGAGGGGATTTTTTTTTTAAATTGGGTTAATTTTTCAAAAAGTAAAAATTGGAGGACTGAGGAGATGGTTCATTGGTTAAAGAACTTGACACTCAAAACAAGTATGAGACTATAGTCCCTAAGAACCCACACACCAGCCCCTGCTTCCCAGCTGCATCTGGTTGGGGGGACAGTTATATCTCTACCCATGCATTGTTTACTTTGAGTCAGATACTTGCTTAGTACTTCATATACAGTCACTTCCATGTTTTCCATGTGGTCCTAGAAAGAGGGGTTGTTGTCTTCACTAGGTATGAAAGGAACAAATGCAGCAAAAGATTTAAAGTATGTCTTGGGTTTACCTGTTTTGGAAGTAGTAGAGGGAGCTATGCACTCACGGTGCTCTGGAGCTAAATCAGTCCTCTTATCTCTCCTCTGTGCTTTCCCTGCTGGTCTGACATTTGTTCGTTAAGCCTTGACTCTCAGACCCAGTTCATGTAACTCCTTCTCTAGGACATGGTTTTGCCTTGTACAGCAGCAAACCTGCTTTGCAGGTCTCTTATTTAAAACAAAGGTTCTACTGCATTCAGACTCGCAGGTCACCGGTAAACATGGATTCTGGGAAGTGTCCAGCTTCAGCAGATCCGAGGTGGCTGGTGAGCATCCTCCTAAAATATGCTTTTCCTCCCTCACTGGCAGCACTTCCAAATATGTTATCAATAGTAGGTAAGGGCATAATAGTCATAATTCGGGAGCAGGGCAATCTTTCAACTCCATATCGTTGCTGTCATTGTTGAAAATAATTTTGGATGCAGAAATCCTCAAAGGGGAGGGAAAGTTGGGAACACAAGGAGCAGAGCCTGTCTGTGTAAAAGCCGAGAGCATGCAGGAAGGATGTCTCCCTTAGAGCTCTCAGAAGAAGCCAGCCTGCTGACCTCTGAGATCAGGCTTCCTGTCCAGGAATGGCCATGTTGAGTTTCTGTAATGAATGCCCTGCGGCGCTTTGTTATGCAAGCTCTCTGAAAATGATACTCTAACACATGCTTGTATCTAGAACATTAATATGGAACCCACAATCTGTACCATGCTTGGGTCCTGCTTGGCTCTTCAGAGTCCTAAGAGCTGAAATAGTCATAGGAAAGATTAGTGGAAATGGAATTTTTGCTCTTCCCTCTGAAGAGAGACAATATTGGGAAACTTTTAGTTACACTAACCAGCTACAAATGAGGGAAGGCTGAAAATTGTAGACAGAGGGGAGACATGACAACTTATACTTGAAACAGAGAGGACTATAGGGGACTTTAGCAGAAAGTAACACACAAGTCAGACAAACTGAAAACATGCATCAGTCTTAAGAAGCACACCATGTAGCATGTGATAAGTAGAGAAGCTTAGTAAGTTAACACTCTTTCTCATACACATATATACACACAGGTACATACACATACATATACGCACAGGAATACACACAGGCACACACTCATATATACAGGCATACACACATAACAAAGACATACATACACACAGGAACACACACATATACACATAGGCATACACATGTATATACATACAGGCATACATACACACAG
>OU015747.1:28131117-28143301 GCA_907169655.1 Acomys percivali | reverse complement strand
CACATAGGCATACACATGTATATACATACAGGCATACATACACACAGATATATACACAGGCATATACATATATGTACATAGACACATAATAAACACATACATACACAGAGGCAATACACACATATACATACATATAAACACACAGGTATACACACATGCAAACACATATATATACACACAAGAATTCACAAATATAATAAGCACAGACACACACACACACACACACACACACACACAAAACTATTCTGATTTTAAAACAAGGCAATCTAGCCTATTACAGTAACATAAGTGAAATGCCAGGATGATGCCAAAAGAAATGATGGGAGTTCAGAAAGACAAATACTGCATGGACTTTCTTATATGTGGAATCTAAGGAAGTCAAAACTCAGAGAAGCAGAAAGTAGGATGGTGGCTAGAAGAGGCTGAGGGGTGAATAATAGAAAGTTAGTCATCAAAGTCATCAAAGACAGATAGATAAACTCAGAATACCTACAGCTGACAGTTCTGCTTTGTGCATTTGAAATCTACAGAAAGCACACTTGAATGTAATCATATAAAACAGCAAGATAACTACAAGGAGTAATGGGCAAGTCACTTACATTCATTGTGGAAAGTATTTTATAACACACACACACACACACACACACACACACACACACAACCCATATCCCTAAATATATGCAAATTTGTCTCTCAATAAAACAGAAAAGAAGTCTAAATTGTTCTTCAATAACTCTATTTTTGAATTTATTTATTTATTCATTTTACATCCCAATTGTAGCCTCTTCCAACCTCTCCTCCCAGCCACACTCTCACTCCTTCTTCCCCCTCCCCCTCCCCTCTTCCCTAGAAAAGGGGAGCCTCCTCTTACCCACTCACCTCAGCTCATCAAGTCACATCAGGACTGAGCTCATCCTCTTCCCCTTTGGCCTGGCAAGGCAGTCCTGACAGCAGGGAGTGACCAAAAAATAAGCAGCAGAGTCCATATCAGAGACAGCCTCAACTCCCTTACTAGGGGACCACATGAAACCTGAGCTTCCCACAGGCTACATCTTTGTATGGTGCCTAGGTCAAATCTGTGCATGGTCTCTGGTTTGTGCTTCAGTCTCCATGAGCCCCTGTGATCCCTGGTTAGTTGGCTCTGTTGGTTTTCAGTAGTTCTCTAGGTCGATGGTTTTCCATTCAAATATTGGTCCATCGATGTGTTCAGGTGTTTTCTGGTGCTTTCTCTGTTGGCACAGGGTAAGGCTCTGGGATTTCAAAGAAGTCTAATTGTCCTCCTTGTCTTTGGAAATCCATGGTCTAATGAAGACAATGAGAGGACAAGGGTGCAGGACAATGACTACCATAGATAGAAGTGCTCAATATGTTGCCTTTATCACAGCAGTTCCTTTTGGATGGCTAGGAATGGGAAAATCAAAGATGTAGCTCATAAGGTGAATGGGTGTGTCTTGGGGCATGTGGGGATAAAACACATGTTGGAGCTAGGTAGAAGAACAAATGAAAAGCACAAGAGGATGGCAGAGTACTACACACTTCTGAAAAAGCAATGAGTTTAGTTGTTCCAGTATGTTCTAAACATAATGATAAAAGTGAAAGCTGACAAGATCAGAAGCCAGACCCTGACATCACCCATTTCTACAAGGACTCTGGCATCCCTCTGTAGTTGGAGGAGAACCATTCATGCAGAAGAGTAAATGGATGAGGCCTGGGTGTTGACATGATGAGTGAGGAACCCATGGAACTGTAGATGTCAGGAATTCCCTTCCTCTGTCCACTGCTCCCAGCTTGTATTTCCACAGCTTTCATCTTAATGCATGCTCTATGAATGCCTTTGTGTGATGGTAAGAGGCGATTGTCAACTTGATTCGCTTTCATCACCTCTGGGTGTATCTACAAGGATTCTAAAAGAGTTGATTTGAGGGAATATGGCTTGTCCTGGTTATGGAGATGACCATCCTATGAACTTAAGTCTAAAACTGAATAAAAAGAGGGAAAGGAAATTCAGTTCAGTGTCAGCATTCCCTTTGCTCCGCTTACCAATGTGCCAAGACACGACACAGACAGGCTTTGGCCAAGCCATGGTCCAGCCTTCATGGCTTTTCTTCCAAGAATTGTATCCCCTGAGCTATGAGCCAAAATAAAGCTTTCCTCCCTAAAGCTTCCCTTATTGGGCATTTGGTCACAGTGTCAAGAGAATTAGGAATACATATGATCTTTCAGCTCTGCGGGATGTGGGAGTCAGCAAAACTCTAAGGTTCCAGGATGCTCAGCCAAGAAATCAAAAGACTTACAGGCCAGTTTTGTTTTGGCTCCAGAGTTGGAAAGAACTGACCTAATGAATGCCAAGAATTTTATATCTTCAGCTGCACAGTCTGGAAGCTGAAGCATCAATAGGGGCCACCTCAATTAACTGCAGGTTGAACATCCAGGAATGAAATCAAATTGTGATAACTCAGGCTAACCATGTATTTTCTCCCGACTTCAGCCTTCTAATCTGTGAAATCCAAATATAACCCTATTCTTATGAGAAGACTTCCCTGAGTTTAATCTCCTATTATGATTGAACACATTTATGTATCTGATAACACATATATAGAGAGACACACACACACACGTGTGTGCGTGTAAATATGAGCTGTATAGCTTTTCCCCCTTTCTATTCTGTCTTGGACCTCAGTTCATGGGATGGGGATCTCTACACCCAGGATAAGCCATACACCCTCAGTTAATCTGTGTTAGAAATAACCTTGTAGACACACCCAGAGGTAGAGCAACCCAATCATCCTTTGATCATCACACAAAGGCATGCATAAAGCATTCACTAATATGTGTATGCACAGGTGTGTGTGCACACACACATAGCTCACATATATACCAGGATATATACCTGAACCAGGAAATTGCTTTGTGTATTATGTCTACAGTTAGACAGTGATGTCAGGTAACTAATACTTTCTCAAAAAAACACACTGAATGACTGAATTGGAACATACATAAGCATGAGGTTATAATTGTTGGTTATGGTAACAGACGTATAAGCCCATTTAAAAGAAGAAAGTTAGCCCAGATAGTGAGCTTGGAACAGTGCAACCAGACTTAGACCCAGGTCTAAATCACATACACTTGTGGCATTGCCTCCATCACACAGGTATTTGATCCTCAATTCAAGTTGTTTTCATTAGTCCTAAATGGAACCTTCTAATTTGCAAGGGGGAAAAAACAGAAAAAGAAAACTCTAGCCACAGTTGGGCTGAAGAAATCCATGTCACAACAGAGTGAATATGGTAACAGGGCAGACAAACGTGTTGAAAACTCCTGGAGTTCATTTTCACATTGCCTTGGCAGCCTAGCGCACGCACTTGTCAATTCTCAGTTAACACTCCTTTCATTTTATCCTTTCAACTGGGTGCAAGGGAAAGTGTCTATTGTTGCAAGAGGGAATCATTGACTTCTTTCTTCCCCCTTGAAGATAGAATAAAGCACTTGGTTTCCAAGAACTCCCTTAAGCGATTAGTATCATTTGCTGTAGTGCTTAGAGAGTCCTGGATAGAAAACTTCTGAAAGCTATAGAGACCCCTTGAACTTTTGATTCCCAATTTCAAAAGAAATGAAAGAGACAGCAACTTAATTCTTTCACTAATAAAGTACAATGCAACCCTGCTTTGGAGATTGGAGAAGAAAATGTCATTTTCCACTTTGCATATTCTGGAATTTATGTATCAGTTTTCAAAAGTATGTCTTGAGCTCCATTTTCTAGGTTTGAGATTGTAGGAGAAGAAAAGACTGTGGTGGGGCTGTACTCTGGTATGACAGGATTGCTCTGTGGTCAGTCACTCTGTGGATCAGAGGAGGTTTGAGATCATTAAGCCCATAACTCAGAAATCTACAAAAGTATCCAGAAGTTCAGTCAACCATGCCCTGACTTCATATACCAATCTCTGTGGTCTTTATTTGAAGTAAACTTGTGTTTTGATTACCTGTAGTAAATGAATTGAGATTAAAACCATGGGTGCAACTGTGCATTCAGAGAGTGAAAAGCAGGCCTCAGCGAGCAGCTCAAGGATGACTACCAGGTGCTCACTACCTTCATTGTTCTGATTCCTGTGTCACTTCCTTCTGATGGGCATGGGGAGGATCTAAACCAGAAACTCACTTATGAATGCATACATTCATAAGTATGCATGGGCTATGTATGCATCTTCATATGTGTTTGCACATGCGTATGCAGGTGCAAGTACAAATGTGTGTGGCAACGTAAGGTCAACGTTGAATGTCTTCCTCAATTGTTCTCCACTTTATTTTTAAAGATATATTTTATTAATTAATTCATATTACATCTCAATAGTTTATCCCATCCCTGTATCCTCCCATTCCTCCCTCCCTCCCATTTCCCCTTACTCCCCTCCCCTATGACTGTGACTGAGGGGAACTTCCTCACCCTGTATATGCTCATAAGATATCAAGTCTCTTCTTGGTAGCCTGCTATCCTTCCTCTGAGTGCCACTAGGCCTCTCTGTCCAGGGGATGTGGTCAAATATGGGGTACGAGAGTCCCCACTCTCCACTCAACTGTGGTACATTTACATTATGGAATACTACTCAGCTATTAAAAACAAGGAATTCCTGAAATGTGTGGACAAATGGATTAAACTAGAAATGATCATAATGAGTGAGTTAACCCAGAAGCAGAAAGAGTTAAATGGTATATATAGTCACTTATAACTGGACACTAGCCCAAGGGGTATGTCCCATGAAAGTCTTCACTTACCAGGAAAGTGGGACAGAGGAGAAGACTTCCTATTGGGACTCTAGGCGAGAAAAGCAAGGGAGAATAGGGAAATAGAAGGATCCAGAGGGTCCTAGAAACCTATAAGTAGAACATCTCCACTTTATTTTTTGAAGCAAGGTCTCTCGCTGAATGTGGATTTCATGAATTTGGCTATATTGGGCAGCAAGTGAGTTCTGCATCTCCATCTCCCCAAGCACTTGGATTATACATGCATGTCACTATACTTGCATTTATGTCACTACTGGGTTCTGAACTTTGTTGTCATTTGAAGTTTGTGTAGCAAGCACTTTATCAACCAAGGCACAGGGCTCACTTCTAAGTGACTGAATTTGGCAAGGATGACGGAATGTCAATTCCAGAGTCATATTGTATACAGTTTTATTTTCACATCATCTTTTTGCCTCCTTGTATGTCTCACAAGCACACACTCTTTCTCTTCTCATTCTCATGAATCAAACTCCCAGTAGACATTTCTTGTGGCAAGAAACAAAGCATGGCTGCTGCTCATTTGTAAGCAAAAAGCCAAGGTGTTCTGTCCATCAGAGCATACTAAAGAAACTCTAGCCCAAAGCCACATGGGTGTGCTTGGAAGGGGCTCATCCTGCTGAGCTTAAAGATGTCTCCTCCTCCTGCATGGCAGCCTGATTGCAGCTGTTGAGGATCTGAAAAGAGGAACCAGGCAAGCTGCACTTGATTCTTGACCACCACACACTGTGAGATATTGTTCTCAAAATCAACTTAGTTTAGAGATAATTTGCCTTGCAGCAATTGATAACCAGTACATGTGGATCTCAAGCAAAGAAGCAACACAAGGAACTCCTGGAATCGATGAAAGTTGAGTAAACTGAATAAACTGTATGCTTATTTCCCAAAGAAAGTAGATATAATTTTTTATTTGGGAAACACCCTTTTAATCACATCTGAAGACTAAAATACGTAGATATATTTCCAACAAGAAATGTGTTAGGCTATTTGTATGAAAACCACATATAATATTGAGAAACATAAAATAACACTTGAATAATCAGAATAGAATAATATTTCTGGATGAGAAGACTGAAGAGTATTATTTATTTTCAGATAGCTTTAAAGTAGAATGCAATTTCTATCAAAATCATGATAGATTGTCTACTTAACTAGGAAATATTAACCCAAATTTATCACATAGAATATTAGAATGCAAAAATAGCAAAGAATTGTTTTAAAACAGCAGTATAGTTTGGAGAAGTAATACTTGTCAGATACTAAAATGGTATAAATATAAAAAAAACTTCCATAGGTATGGTTCTGACAAAAACAGAGAAGTGGAAGACTAAAGATTTAGTTCCTAAATAATTAAAATTACTTGCTTAACAGATAAATATGTAAGTTGTGTTTATTATAGAGAACATGTGTGTGTGTGTGTGTGTGTGTGTGTGTGTACATTAACTACTCTTTGAGAGTAGATATTACTTAATAAAAATGCTAGTATTAAATTATCCATTATAGCTGGGAGAATGTAGCAGCTGAAGTCACCGAAGTCGTTAGCTCTTTAAACTTAGCAAAAATAAGAATTACAAAGAATTTACACAACATAGGCTCCAGATATATAGTAAAAGATGTTGGCTCACTATTGGAAGATTTAGAAAAATGTCTGATTATTCTAGACTTGGGATTCTCAATCCCATAGTTAGAGAATTAGTAGTCTATAAACATAAATCCTTTGTAAGCCCAGGATAGGTAAGGAAACCCAAAGGAAGAAAATGTTTGCCTTAGACTGCATGTTGTTTCAACAACACAGTGAAGGGAGCTGTGAGCATAAAGTGGTCAAATAAGTTCAATTTTAGAAATTCTTGTTTTTGACCAATACGAGACCCACTAAATTGTCGATAATAATATATGGAACACTTACACCAAGACGAGAAGAACCTCACTGTCCCTGCGTAAATGAGTAGAGATCATCTCTTCAGTAGTGAAAACGGATTTATTATTAAAGCATTGGGAAGATTTTCAAAATTCCTAGTAATCAAAGTTATATAAAATTAAAGTCATCACACAGAAATCACATTGCTTTATACCAAAATTTGAAAGATATTGTGAAAAGGTAGTATGGAATTTTTTCAAGTATAATAAAAGATGATAAAATCTCCAGCATTAGTAATTTTGTATAAATTGATGCAAGCTCTTGGGAGTGCAATCCAGCAATATGTATCATATGCTTTGTGCATATCTATAATATTTAATTCAATACTTTCATTTCAGAAATATGTCCTTAAAAAGAGATTAGTTATAAACATTCATCACAAAATTATTTGTAATTGCCAAAATGTTCAAAGAGCTTAAATGTCAACAAAGAGGGTTGATTACACATATTCTTTTATTTTTAGCTACAAATGATATCTGAATCTGAATATTATATCATGAAAATTTCTTCTCACAAAAGAAAAAGCTCAGAGCATAACATTAAATTGCCTATGGTATTAAGTTATATTCTAGATAATAATGTATTCTAAGGGTGGAATTTCACAGTACATGATAAGTAACAGTAGCTGAGATCCTAACATTTTTGACCCTTGATTTCACTAGAACTTCTCAATTTAACCCCCGCCACCCTGGAAGATATGTTCTAGTCACACACTTGCATCACAGATGAAGAAGCTATCCCAGAGGTGGCATCACATCCATGCAACTTCAGAAACTAATAGCATCTGCTAAGCAGGTGGTTGGAACTGGAAATACACCTATCTCAAATCAAAAGCCACATTCCAAAATCTATGACCTTCTGCATTATGGTAAATGTGCATCTCTCTTGCTGATTTATCATTGTCATCATCATTATCTTCATCACTGTGTCCATTTTATTTAACAATTATTCATTCATCACTGTTCTACAGCAGGGAAAAATAAGCAAATTAAAGAATATAACTATTTGGGGGCTGGAATTTTGTTGTCAGAAGAAATGATATAATAAAAGCATACTAAGTGCTCTGATCAGCTGATTAAAAGGGTAAGATTTTCATAAAATAGAAAGTTAAGGTTTCCCTTAGAGTAATGAGGATACCCTTTTCTATAAAGACTTGTTCCATGGCATCACCTTTCTGGCTGTCCATTAAATATAAAAACGACAGAGTTGAGGCAAGTGGTTCCTGCCATGCCTTCCGAGTGACATCCCACCTGCCATAACGTTCCAACAGTGTTATATAAGCAGTAAGATTTACTTCTCCCAGTAGAAATTCACTTTCTTTTCCTAAATGATATACCCATTTTATGAACTCTTTTCATAAAAATCTCACCCAAGTATCTTCCAAAAGTGTTCTTCACAAATCTAAATTTTGATCTCAGGAAGTGCCCTACCTTTTTGGCTTCCTCCATTTTAAGTGTCAGTCTGAAGGTGACTTTGTACATGGGGTTGCCTTTCATGATCATTGCATCACTGTACAGCCATGATGAAGATAGGGACTAATGAGTTGCAGTGGCTCATTCTCCTTTGCTCACACAGCACTGAGGCCCTGCTGTGTGTGACTCAGCAGCTGGAGGACATTTACAACAAGACCTTACTGGTTTCTGTTTCCAGCATTCCCTCAGTGTCGGTGGACTTTACAGCCTTTGCTGTTGGATAGACAACACCTCAAATTCTAGCTTTGTCATTCGTCTGGCTGTGTAAGAGTTATGTTCCCCAGCACCTGTGAACATTGCAGCTCAATATCTGAATAAATATTTTCATACAAATGTCCAGTTGACATGTAAGCAACAGAGCATCTATTCTTAAATTTATGTACACTATCAGCCAATATTTCAGTGTCGAAGACACCAATGCACTTGAACATTCTTGCATGAACTGCTTGTTTGACATTTCTCAGGATCATTGATCCCAAAATATTCCTAGGAGTGAAAGGAATTCCCCTTCATGTTTCTAGAATTACTAAAGACAGAAATCTTAATAAAATGAAAACCCATTTTTTCCTTGTGTTGTTCCTCCAAGGGGTATGCATCAAGAACTGAGTGAGAGAAGGGTGGGTGAGGAAGCAGGGGCAAAGGGAAGCCCCGTGTCTAGCTTTGGTAAGGCTTGCCTGCAGAAGACAGTGTGGATGTGGAAAGAACCACGTAGGCCTTAGAAGTCAAGATAGAGTCATCACAGAGCATTCCTGTGAAACTGCTTGTTGATGAGGACACTTAGAGGAGACATGAACAGGGCAAAGCAAAAGGGCACAGGGCCAGAAAGAGTGTGCCTTAGTCAACTGTAAGTTAGCACAGGAAACACGAGTGCAAACAGAGAAAGTTTGAAAGAGTAATTCTATTCAAAGTAATTCAATTAATTGTGCTATTGTTGGAATGTCAAGTAAAATATACTGAAATTTTTGCTTCATTCTGATTTAGAAATATTGCCACAATGTGTTGTATAACATTGTTCATTTAGTCACATAGTACTACTCTTTACTGAGATTTATCCCCTCCCTCTGCCATGTTTATAAAGTAAACTTTCCCCCTGTCTACTCAACTAACCTGGTTGATCTGGGAGATGCTTACTGTACAAATCCCTTCCAGCTCCAGGTACATTGGTTCAAACCATGGACCAAGAAAACTTAAGTTGTCTGTGGTAGGTTAATAAGTTTTCAAGTGAAACTGGTTGACATTTCTCATAGCTAAAGAAAAATAAACTAAGAACAGATTGACTGTGTCTATCTTTACTCCAGATAGACCATAGGAAAAGAAAGCTTATCTTTTTAAAAAATTTTTTAATTAATTTATTCTTGTTACATCTCAATGGTTATCCCATCCCTTGTATCCTCCCATTCTTCCCTCCTTCCCATTTTCCCCTTATTCCCCTCCCCTATGACTGTTCCTGACAGGGATTTCCTCCCCCTGTATATGCTCATAGGGTATCAAGTCTCTTCTTCGTAACCTGCTATCCTTCATCAGAAAATTATTTGACTGTATATGACAGTCTTAGTCACTACGAAGAGACACCATAAACATGGCAACTTATAAAGAAAAACATTTCATAGGGGCCAGGTTACAGCTCAGAGGTTTAGTCCGTTATCATCATGGTGGGAAGCATGGTGGTGTGCAGGCAGACATGGTGATGAAGAGGTAGCTGAGAGTTCTACGTCTGAATCAGAAGGTAGCAGGAAGAGAGACACTGGGCCAGGCTCGGACTTTTAAAATGTCAAAGTCTACCACAGTGACACACTTCTTCCACCAAGGCCACACCCACTCCAATTACACCACACCTCCTAATCCCAGTCAAATAGCACCACTTCCTAAGCACTAAGCATTCAAATATATGAGCCTACAAAGGATGGAATAACAATTGAGATGTAATATGGACAAATTAATAAAATATTTAACAAACAAACAAACAAACAAACAAATAGATGAGCCTATGAAGGCCATTCCTATTCAAACCACTATAATGACCATTTGAGTACATTGTCTCCATGTTTGGACCTCCTACTGTTTTTGTTTCTATAAAACCATATTGCTATAACAAATCTTTCAAGTTGGATTTTGCTACTGAAAAATATTGTCTGAACAAATTAAATAAATTGGTATTGTGATAAGTAATGCATTATGAAGAAGGCGCACACCACAATATTTCTTTTAACCATTACAATAACCTTATTCCTATCCCATAGGGTGAGACTCAGGAGAACAGCAGTTAAATGTCTTGTCTCAACACACACACACACACACACACACACACACACACTCTCTCTCTCTCTCTCTCTCTCTCTCTCTCTCTCTCTCTCTCTTGATACCTGATATATGACATACATGTTCATTCTATCGGTACTATTGCCCTTCTAGTCACTGCACGATGTATCTACTGTAAGTAGCACTTTAAAATTTTGATGTAAGACCTGTCATGAGAAAAGGAAACAAGGACAACATATTCGTTCTGTGCAGTAGACTTTGCAAGTATTTTTAATGCAGTCATTAATGCTGAAATTTTAATCTTGAATATGAACATTGAAAGGAATGCTTAGAGGCATTTTTTCAGGTTCTGCTATTTTATGCAGAGTTACTTAGGACATAGTATAGAATACAATACAATGACTGACTAACAGAAGCACACATTTATTAGGAAGAAATGTTCTGCTCTTCACTCAATATTGGGTCCCATGTGCATGATAACAGAAATTGGGTTAGAGATATCTAGAATTCAAGGGATTAAAAAAACAAAAAACAAAAACTTGAAACAACCTGCCTTTCCAAAGACCCCTTATGCTAATTACTCTCCCCGAGTCTTCCTTTCTACGGATGACTCACATTTGATGTAACCTAAAATGGGGGAACATTCTCTATTGGAAATATAAAGACATCATAAAAGTGATGTCTAGACAATTAGGCTTTCTAGATGTAAACACAAAAGATATCCTATTGGGCACATTGAGTGTAGTCTCATGGTTGACTATGGATCTCAGCTGTTGATCAGAAAAATTGCTCAGAAAATGAGCCCTATGGGTGTCAGTCACTTCAACCTTTTCCTTACTATTTTTCTTCAACAATATGTGATTTATTCTCTCTCATAGTGACCTGCATATCCTCCATCAACTTTTTTCCTTGGCAAAGTTGCTTGTTATTCTGATTTTCTTCTATCACTGCATGTAAGACTACTGGAGCAAAATAAACAGTAGTTATAACAATAGATTCTTAAGTAAAACTGGATTGATTGAGTCCGCATACTACCTGGTTGTGTGAACTTGAAGAGATTTCCTAACACTTTTTATTTTTTTCCTCATTTTACCATTGGGAGTAGCATGATCAATTCAGACAGAACATGGTAGCCTGTAAATTTATTTCCTGATTCCAAGCCTTAACATTGCCTGTGTTTATTTAACCATCTACAAGCATTTGTTGGTTTCTTGCTATATGCCAGACCCTGAACCACAAAAACAAAAACTGTCTCTAGCCTTCATACATGTAGAAGGTGCTAGGAGAGACAGGCATTAATCCTACATGTCAGAATAAAGGCGAAACACTGAGAGCTGTTGCTGAGATCTGTGGTGGGAAGACTTAGCCATGCAGAAAAATGAAGTTTTGAAACTGTTTGTACAAAAAGAATCTGTGGCTGAGAACACAGAGGGAAGCTATAATGAACATCTATAGCTTTGCTATCCTGGTATTAATCACCCCTTCTGGATCTTTATATATTTGAGATATGTCCCTTCCTTTGTTAAGTCTATCTGTAGGGCGATTGGTGAGGGATCCCAGAAAGTCACACAGTGGTCTCATGCTTTGGCCACAGCTAGTCAGTGGGCCAATTTAAGTTATCTCCACAGAATGTGGAAACTATTTAAACCTGGCAGCTAAGCATGGCTGCTGTCTGTCTTATATTAGAGTGGTATGATGCAGTTGTTATAAGCGTGTGTGTGTGTGTGTGTGTGTGTGTGTGTGTGTGTGTGTGTGTGTG
>OU015747.1:28107259-28125606 GCA_907169655.1 Acomys percivali | reverse complement strand
ACATAGAGATGCCTGCCCTAGACATATAACATAGAGGTGCACACCAAGACACATAACATAGAGGTGTACATCCTAAGAATCCAGAAGTTGCTTCAGCTTGACTCCTGGGTGGTAAGCTCCACTTAGTTTATCACATTGGGGGTGACAAATTGTCATCCAATGTCCTACAACCCACCTTTGGTCACCTTCAATTTATCATAAGCAAATTACTTCAGGTCTTTTTCAAGGCAAAGGGCTATATGTATATGTAGTTTATAATTTACTATAGGAGAACCTGTATTATTATTATTTGAGTTAGATTTCTAATTCCTTTTTGGTCAGAAAGTATAAGAAATGATGCTCATTTACAATTTCTTTTCATTTAGCTTGATGATAGTTGGGTAGCATGCCAGTACTTAGTATATGGGTGTACTTTGTCCCAGTTTGCTGGTGCAAGAACTAAGAATGATGATCATCAAGGTTACAGTCCATCACACAGTGAAGCTGACTTCACAGCCCCAGTCAGTCTGGCTCCTAGTGTAGACCCAGCCATGATGTTTTGAGAGTAGAAGAAATCTACTTTCCTAGTGCTCAAGGGATTGAAAGAGCATTTGCAAACTTCCAACCAACATTTCCAGAGCTTGGATGCTGCCAGAGGTAATTAAAGTGTAATGCAGCCCATTGCTTCTGTTTTGAAGTTTGTAACATCAAAATAATGGATTCCAGGTTTCCCAATTAGAAAAGGCCAGGTAGCTGATAATTCAATCCTTTCCCCCAAAGAGTTGCACTTTGCATCAGTTGCTATAGGATATTTGAGCTATGGCATGGAAAATAATAGGCCTCCTATCGGCCACAGTCTACTGACATCGCAGTAGAGAGGAAAGAGGGACAGGGAAGCCTGCAAGAAGGCTGTAGCAATTCTAGGTACTAAGGAAGGAGAACATTCTAACATGAGTATGTGCTGAGTGATGAAACAAACTTCCTTAAAATCTTGAAGGACAGAGCTAAAACACAAGGATCACGCAGGGAGCTCTTGGAAGAACCTAGATTCTCTTGATTTCGAGAAGCATGGCATGAAGAAACAGATACAGGTAGTTCAGGCAGAGAAGTGGAATGTGCACGACATAACTTACAGGACTGGCTGTTTTGTTGTAAGGAGCAGTGGGATGGCCAGGAACTGAAGTCAGCAAAGATAGGAAATGATGGATAGGACAGCCAGGTCCTTGGGTCCTTTCCAAACTTCCACCCATCCCAGAAGAGGGTCTGTTCACATAGCCTCTCTCTTCCAATCAGAGCACATGGTTCATGCCGCCAACCCAGCATCCTGTGCAATTGAAAGGCAAGTCAGTATGTGTCAGGTATGATTTCAGCCTTGGAACCTCCTAGCTATTGAGGTTAGACAGGTGTACAGAAAGTCGATGGCCTCAAGGTTTTCTTCTCAGCTCCAATAAGCCCACAATTATTGGCAGAAACTGATGGTCTGCCAGCAAAGGCTGAAAGCAACATGACGGCTCCTCCATGAGGGTGCTGGGCACAGACTGTGGCTCTACTTGGCTGGGTGGTAAAGGGTCTCCACTTTGTATCAACTCTCTTGCTTTTTTTCTCCTTCAAACATCCCTTTCTCCTCATGCAGTTGTTGGACCCTCTATCTGCAAACATCCTGCTGAATCCAGAGCTGAATCCAAAGTTCTATTTTAAACCTTATTCCAGGATGAGGCAACTTGGGACAGAGATGTATGACCATGGCACAGGCTTTGAAATCCGATTGCTCTACTTTGTGTGCTCAAGACGTTAGACATATGTTTCCAAAAACACATGGTCAATGCTTCACTAGACACATAGAAGCTAATTTTCAATTGAGTGTTCACAGGAAATGTAGCCCCTCATAGTAAACAGACAAGTATATATATATATATATATATGTATATATATAAGTATATATATACATACATACATACATATATACATACATATTCATATACATATATACATACATATATGTGTAGATACATATATATATATATATGCTGTTGAACAACTGTAGTGTCAATTTTTGTCAGTCTGTATTAGTCAGTGTTCTATTAATGTGAAGAGACACCATGACTACAGCAATTCCCATAAAGAAGAGGATTTAACGGTGGCCAGCTTACAGTTCAGAGGTTTAGTCCATTATCAGCATGGCATCATGCAGGAAGACTTGGTGCTGGAAAAATAGTTTGAGGGTTCTACATCCAGATCTGAAGACAGCAGGAATAAAGACCCTGGACCTGGCTTGAGCCTTTGAAACCCCAAAGCCTAAGCACAGTAACATACTCCCTCCAAGAAGGCCACACCCACTCCAACAAGGCCATTCTTCCTAACCCCTGTTGAACAGCACCACTTCCTAATGACCAAGAATTCAAATATATGAGCCCATGGTGGCCATTCTTATTCAAATTACCACAATGTCTTAAGTGTATCTGAGGACTATTGGGTAATCACTTTTCTTTCTCCTTATGTGTGCATGAAAACTCCTCCACAAAGGCTCATATATGGGAGCTGCTTCTCCATTGTTATCTGTCATGTTGCTTGTTGTTTTAACAATGATAAATAGCACTTGGATCATCACAGAGCCTGCCACTATGTATCCTCACAAGTTCTCAGAACAGTTCATGGAGATCTAGAGAATTTCCATCACCTTAATGTGGAGGGTTTGATACTGAAAGTCATGTAACTTTACCTCTGACAAAGCTAGTCACTGATGACATCAAGCACTAAACCCGAATTGTGTCCTCCCTCAAAACTTGTTTTGAACTCATAACTCTGAGTACCTCAGAATGTAACTGTTTTAAGAGAAGGAGTCTTTGCCTAATCAGAAGTGATGTCAATAGAATGAAAACATACAGGGTTTTCTGCTGACAAGAGGGGGAGGTGCTTTGGAGTAAGAAGGGCTGGTGCTTGAAGGTAGAGTTACAATTCAGAGTGCGAACTTCACCATGGATTGCCAGCAAGCCGTGTGAAGCTTAAAGAGTGTTATGAAATGGCTTTTCTCTTATAATCACCTTGTAGAATTAACCCCAATGACACCTTGCTCTTAGACTTTTGGCCTCTACAGCTGTGATAAACTACATTCTTATTGTTTAATCACTACTTTGTGGTGTTTCAACAGCCTTGGTAAATTAGCACATCATGATTCAGTACAAGTGTGTGTGTGTGTTTTTGAGATAGGGTTTCTCTGTGTAGCCTTGGCTTTCGTGGAGTCACTTTGTAGACCAGGCTGGCCTCAAATTCACAGTGATCCACCTGCCTCTGCCTCTCGAGTACTGGGATTAAAGGCATGTGCCACCATACCAGGCTCCAAGTGAATCTTGAAGCTCACTGGTCAGCATATACCGACAAGCAGGTTGAAACTTGAAAATAACACATAGATACAAGTATCTAACCTGCATTTTTATACACACACAGACACAACTTTAGGTTATTAGATAATATCAGAAACTAATAATTATACACAGTTTTTAAAGGACTGCTCTTAGCCCAGCACACATTACCCATTCAGCTTTATTGTCTACACAGTGCTAGTGAATTTTCTGATTAAGGAAGATGATGGAAAAAGTCAATCTAGCATGTACCAGGTGCGGTGTTTATGACTTACAGTTATGCTAGAGCATTGATTTCTAATGAACCTTCCTAATATACAAATGTTTACTAAGAAATGCAGGATCTCCCTGCTAACCTAAGGTATCATGAAAAAGCAATTTGAATTTCAAGAGAGTAGTAGTCTGTAATGGTTAAACTATACTACCATATTATCACAACATAAGAATACACATTCCCCCCAAGGTGATTCCCCAAGAGAGTATACAAATAAAAATAATCTTCCAAGTGTCCCCTCTGAGGTTGCAATAAAATATCCTTTATCACTACAAAAAGGTTCCAGCCAGTACATTTATAATTTAACATGTAAAGGATTTAATAAGCCAAGTTTTATCATTTCACAAAAAATTTAGTGATTTGAAAAAAATACAATCCTGAGATTGGGGAGTACTGGGTGCTTTCAGGGTAAATCCTACCATGGTCTCAGGATCCTATACTATGATCTACACCTAGCCACTCAGACAACAGAAGTCATAATGTCAGTGCCTTAAATCTAAGGTCTTACACTCTTAGGTCTCTGAGACACCAGAAAGCATACCTGATCCAGTTCCTGCTCACTAGAAATTACGACGTAGTTCCATCTTCATGTTTTACACTGTCTTCTTTGAAGAGTCATCAGGAACCAATAGTAAATAAAAACAAGGCGGTAACGCCATATTAGTCACTGTTCCCTTTCTCCAAAGGACACAAAGCTGCCCCTTCTTACCCCTATTTAGCAACATTTGAAGTATCGTCTAGGCAAGGCCAGTATACCTTTTAGTAGATTTCTTGAGAATGCCTTATTTTATCCAGCCCATGCTTCCTGCAAGTGAAATCTATTCGATGCATATTTGTAAAAAGCCTGCACCACGGCAAGTAAGTGAAGTACATGCAGAAGTTGGCAGTTGAAGGAGAAAGACAAACATACACATACACATGCTAACATGGAGATGAAGCTGGGGTTTGGAGAGCAGAGAAAAGAATCTTCATTGGAGCAGGACTGGGCAGATCAGGACTAGTTCCTGAGCCTTGGTCTGTTGATTTGTTAAGGTTGCTATGATTATGCACAACAAACCCAGCCCTTTAAATAACAGGAATGCATAGCTCTATAGTTCTACAGGTTAGGAGTCCAAGGTCAAGGGCTGGGTGGCGGTAACTAGTAGAGAGCTACTTCCTCCCTGTTTATCTCAATGCCTTTTTACTTCTATATGTATCCCTGCATTCAAATGTCCTATGGTTATAAGGACAATGGTCACACTAGATCATGACCTATGCCATGAAACATCTTATTTTCTTTATCTACTGTGATTAAAGGTTTTCCTGGGTATAGTAGTCCAGGATGGCTTCTGTGGTTTCTCAGAGTTTGTAGAAGATCTTCTGTCTTTCAGAGCTTCCATTGAGAACTCAGGTATTATTCTAATTGGTCTGCTTTTATATGTTATATATTACTTGGTCTTTTTTTCCTTGCAGCATTTAATATTCTTCCTTTGTGCTGCATGTTTCATTTTGATAATTATGTGCCAAGGGGGATTTCTTTTCTGGACCATTCAGTTTGGTGTTTGGTATGCTTCTTGTACATCAATATGCATCTCCTTCTTTAGGTGATAGAATTTCCTTCTATGAATTTGTTGAAAATATTTTCTATACCATTAACCCAGATTTCTCCTCCTTCCTCTATTCATATTATTCTTTAATTTGGTCTTTTAATAGTGCCCCATGTTTCCTGGATGTTTTGTGTCAGGAGATTTTTAGATTTAATGTTTTCCTTGACTGATACATTCATTTCTTCTAACATCTCTTCAATGCCCATCTCTTCCATCTTTCAATCACAGTAGATAAAGAAAATAAGATGTTTTATGATAAAACCAAATTTAAGCAATATCTGTCCACAAACCCAACCCTACAGAAGGTACTAATAGTAAAACTCTAATGTAAAGAGATTATGGAGAGCGGGGACTGACTTTGACATGAACTCTGGTGCTCCATATTTGAGCACCTCCCCTTGGTTGGGAGGCCTGGTGACACTCAAAGAAAGAATAAGCAGGCTACCAAGATGAGACTTGATAAACTATGATCATATAGTAGGGGAGGAGGTCCTCCTCAGTCATAGACCTAGGGGAGGGGAATAGGGTGAAAGTTGGAGGGAGGGAGGAATGGGCAGATACAAGTGATGGGATAACAATTGAGTTGTAATCTGAATAAATTAATAAAAATTTAAAAAGAGAATAACCATGCCCAACAAAACATAAAGAATAAATAATTCTTGGCCATCAAACTTAAAAAAAAAAAAAAAAAAAAAACGGAAATACACCCCCCAACCCACACTCACATGCACATGCGCAGACTCATGTGGTCTCATATACTATCACCATCATCAACACCATGTGCAAAAACAGGATCCACCTTTCTGTTGTGCCCAAGAAACACATTAACTTCAAGGCTAGCTATCACCTTAGGCAAAAAGATAGGAAAAGGTATTCCAGGCAAACAAAACTAAGAAGCAACCTGATGGAGCCAAATTAATATCTGACATAATAACTTCAAACCAAAACTAATCAGAAGAGATAGGGAAGGACACTACATATTCATCAAGGGAAACATTATAAGTTTTAACATCTGTGCACCAAACATAAGGGTAACTGGTTAATAAAGAAATACCACTACAGCTTATATCACATATTGATGCTCACACATTCATAGTGGGAGACGTCAGTGAACCCCTCTCACCAACAGACAGGCCATTCAGACAAAAACCAAATAGAAAAATGTGGGAGCTCGCTAAAGTTATAAACCAAATGGACCTTATTGATATTTGTAAAACACTTTCCTTAAACACAAAATAATATACCTTCTTCTCAGGAATCATGGAACTCTCTCCAAAACTGACCACATATTCATAAACAAAGCAAGTCTCAACAGATATCAGAAAATTGAAAAAAGACCCTACATCATAACTGATAACCAGAGATTAAAAATGGGTATTATCAACAACAGCAACAAAGAAGGAATAGAAAACTCACAAACTCATGCAAACTGGGCCACTTTCTACTGAGTGAAAAATGAGTCAAGATAAATTTTTTTTAATTTAAATACTTTTGTGAATTGAATGAAGATGAATACACAACACACCCAATCTTACAGGACATGATGAACAGTTTTAAGAGGCAAGCTCATAGTACTAAGTGCCTATGCAAAGAAATTGGAGAGATCTCATACTAGTACCTTAACAGTACCCTAAAAGACCTAGAATAAAAAGAAGAAATCACACCCAAAATGAGTATAAGGCAATCAAATAATCAAATGCAGGTAAAACAATGAAATAGAAACAAATTAAGTAAAAAAATTATTCAAAGAATCAACAAAACAAAGAATTGGCTCTTTGAGAAAATCAGTAATATTGACAAACTGTTATCCAAATTAACTAAAAGGAAGAGAAAATATTCAAATTAACAAAATCTAAAATTCAAAGGGGGACATAGCAACAGACACTGAAGAAATCCAGAGAATGATAAAGTCGTACTTTAAAAATATGTACTACACCAACTAGAAAGATCTAAAAGCAATGGGGCCATTTTCACCCTACATACCACTTACCAAAGTCATATCAAGATCAGATGAGACATTTAAACAGAGGTGTATAACTTCTAGTGAAATAGAAGCATAATTAAAAGTTTCCCAATGAAAGAAACCCAGAAACAGATGGCTTTAGCACAAAATTCTACCAGACTTTCAAAGAAGAGTTAGTGCCAATACTCTTCAAATTATTCTTCAAAATAGAAAGAGAAGAAACATTGCCCAGTGGATTTTACCAGCCTACAGTCACTCTGATATCTAAACTCATGGTGACTCAACAAAGGAAGAGAATTACAGACCCATTTCTTTTGTTGATATAGATGTCACCAAAATACTCAATAAAATACTTATAAAATAAATCTAAGAATACATTTTTAAAAAGACTATCCTCCATGATCAAGTAGGTTCATCCCAGAGATGTAAGGATGGGTAAACATACAAAAACCAACAAATGAAATTTACCATATAAATAAACTGAAAGACAGAAACCACATGATTATCTTGTTAGATGTAGAAAAGACCTTTGGAAAAATCCAACACCCCTTCATAATAAAAATTAGAGATACAAAGGTCATATATAATAACATAGATAGCACAGACAAAATTAACTTGCATGGTGAGATAGTCAAAGAAATTTCAGTCAAATGCTAGATAGGATAGCAATGTGACAACTGGAGGAGACCCCAATATGCAAACTGAAATGAAAAAGTCAAAGTATTATTATTTACATATACCAAAAGAATGCTTTATCCCATCACAGAGACACTTGCTCAATTGTGTTCACTGCTGCTGTATCCATAATAGCAAAAACTTAGAAACAACCTAGATGTTCCTCAACAGAAAAATGGATTTAAAAATGTGGTATATGTGGTATATACCCAATTGAATATTACTCACATGTTAAAAGATGAAATAATGAAAGTCATAGGTTAAGGCATGGAATTTGAAAATGTCATACTGGTGTGAACTAAGCCTGACTCCAAAAGAGAAAGAGGTTATGCATTTGCTCATATGTGAATATTAGCTGTTAAGTCAGCAATAGCCAAACTAGAATGCAGAGAATCACAGAGGTTAGGTTAGATTATGGAATCATGGGGGACAAATAGGTCTCCCTAAGAAAGAAACTGTAATAAATAATTTTGGATGGACTGGGGGTGGCTGGAACCAGAGTATCAAGTAGATAGGAAGAGGGAAAAGGGGACAAATGAGGGAATATGAGAAAGGACAGTTGAAATTCAGGGCTATTTGAGTTATTGTATGGGAACATAACACAATAGAAACTTCCTTGAATATATACATATATAAAGGATATTTACATGAAATCACCAGTGGGGGAGTCAGATCCCCAGCTGGCTAGGTCTTGATGTCAAATGAAACTTCCATTATAAGAAATATGAGTTGTTGGTCAGTGGGGTCCCATAGGAAACCCCAACAACCTGGGCTGTTGCCAAGACTATAGGTTGCTCTCCACAAACTGACAAGACACTACTGCTGAAGACAATACCTACACAGCACATTGAACATGAAGAAGTTGAGCTGGAACCAACTAGAGTCTTCACCCCCTACATTCTAGTGTCTTTGGTACAGGAAGGTACTCAGTATGCTCCTAAAGGAGAAGGAAAAAAACTCACCTACAAACCATTTGATTGATCTATAATGGTGTCCTACCTGCTAGGGCAATGGTGGCACAATTTGTGAGAGTAACCAATCAATACCTCATGTGACTTAAGGCCTACTCTATGAGATATAATTCATATTCAACAATGCTTGGATGACCAAGAATTTGAGACTAGACATCCTAGGGACCTTTGGTAAAACCTAAGACTACCATTCTACCCAAAGAATTTAGCAACAAAATGACTTCTAATGACATTCTGCTATTCTCATAGATCAGTGTCCTGCTTAGTCACCATCAGGGAAGCTTCTTTATACAGAAGAAGGGAACAAATACAGAGATCCGTAGCCAGGCATTATATAGAGAGTAAGAGACTTTGAACCCTCAGCCCTAAATAGGATATCTTCATCAAATCACTCCCTTTAGTGCTCAGAGAAACCTATGGAAGATGGGGTAGAAAGAGCACAAGAATCATAGGGGATGGTGTAGACTTTAAACTTTTTCAAACCTACTTTACTTGGGGTTCTTTAATGCTTGTACCTCCCTCCCAACCTCCCTACCCTAGATAGGAGAGAATAGAGGTTAATGGGAACAAGAGAAGTAGACCTTTTCAGACTCAGTTCCCTGGAGCATTTCTACTCTTCCTGGTCAGGATTTCAGCAGACCCTTTAAACAGCAAACCAGCAATTCATCAAAGGTGACTGCAGCCATAGCAGCTGGAACTCGGAACAGCAGCCAGAACCTTGCAGCATCCTCTGGAGTGGTTCTCTCTAGGAGGGAGCGTCTCAAAGCCTAATGATGAATAGCCAAATAATAAGAAGCAATGCCCAAATCAAAAAGCCAAAAAAAGCTAAGCCTCTTGTTTTGGTGCATAGCCTCTTAGAGTCCATATGAGGATGTTTATCAGTTGGTAAAGACTATGCTCCACAAGAGGTGGTTCTTCTTCTAGTGGAAAATAATGACCTGTTCTCTCACAAATCTATTTCCAGTGGACAAAAAGCACACCCTCACACAAGTCTGTTTCACATCCCACACTTGGAATAAAAACAAAACATGTTTGCATACACTATAGGATGGAGGACACACACACAAAAAAAAACCAAGGTCCTCTAAATCAACATGTTTGGTACAGACTTGAAGACTCACTCACAGGGATGGAGGCAGCATGCACAAGGCCTGATGGGTCTGTATCAGTTAGGGTACTAGAACTGAAAGAAGTAGACACAATCTCCCATCCCTAACCCAAAAGCAATTTCCAATGAAAAATCACTTGCAAATGAAAATTTAGTGTTCTCCAAGGGAGTCTCACTGGGGAAACAAACCACTCTTAAGCATAGTCTCCCTGCTCAACAGTAGAGGGTCAATAGTGAATGAACCCAAAGGCATCTTTGGAGGTTTGTTATCTCATAATACTGTGTCAAAGTTCTTCATTTTTAAAATTTTATCTTATTTTTAAAATTTTATTTTATTTATACTTTTGTTTTATTTTCTTTTATTTTTTTTAACCCTCAAGTCCTTTGTGTATATGTTACAGCTTCCAGTTTAGTGTTTTTATGAGACTCCGGTATGTGTGAATGAGTTTGTCTCTTTGTTTCTTGTGCTTTCTCTTGGGCTCTTTTCCTTCTGTTAGTTTGTTTTGTCCAACTCAAATGTGTTAGTTTTTGTTCTATCTTATGCTTATTATTATATATTATATTATATTATATTATATTATATTATATTATATTATATTATACTATAATCTCACAGAAGTCTGTTTGCCTTCTAACGAGAGACAGAAGTCAAGGGAATCTATATAAGAGGGAACATGGGGAGGATGTGGGAAGAGTAGAGGAAAAGGAAAACAAATCCAGGGTATATTATGTGAGCAATGAATTTTATTTTTCAGTAAGAGAGAAGAAATGCTATCAACTTTATTCTCTCCACATCTGGGGTTGCCACATTAGTAGTATCAGTGAGGAAAGATAAGTCTAATAGGCCATGCAGCCAAGAATTCATTTCCAAGGTAGAGAGAGATGATTAATTCGTTAATGGATGAGTGTGTTCACTGGTTAATGAATTTTATGACTCGGTTAAATTCTGTACCTGTCCAATGAGGTTTTGTCTCATGCATATTCACTTAATACAGATTTCCATTTAGCAAATTGCACTTGATGAATATTTACTTAGCAGGGCTTCACTTTTTCACCTGAAATGTATTTCGTGTCCTTAAATGCATTTTTGCTTTCGGTAGAGAACAGCAAGAACTGAAGTTGCAGTGTGCCATAGGGCTGCTTGAAGGTAAACACCCCCTGCTTCTTTCAAATAAAAGAAAGAGTGGAGAGATGGCTAAGCATTTAAGTGAGCTTGGGGTGTTCCCAGAGGACCAAGTTCAGAATCCATCACCCACAAGGGGCCACTCACTATCGTCTGTAATTCCTGCTCCAGGAGATTAGAAGCCCTCTTCTGGCAACCAAAAACATCTGCACTCACATACACACACTGTTAAAATAGTCATAATTGGGATGTCAGCATCAAATTCCTACTCTCGGGGCTCAGGGAGCCTTGTGAAAGAGGAGGCAGAAAGAGTTTCACAGTCAGAACGGATGGGGACACAGGAAATAAGACCTTCTATACAGCAGCACTGACCCATATGAAACTTGGAGACTGTGGCATCATGTGCAGGGATTACACAGGTCTTTGACAAATGGCGTCCCAGCACTGAGAGAGCAGACACATGACCCTATCCCTAACCCAGAAGCTATCTCCAATTGATTACCACTTGCAAATGAAAAGTTAGTACCCTCCAACATGCTCACAAGTGTGTGATACAACTCACACTTAAGGGAAGGCCCTAAACCCAGCAGCAGACAGCCAAACCAAAACAAACTCAGTGACATCCTTGGTGGTTTTTTTGTTGTATTTGTTTCATAATGTTCTGTCAAGGCATGTTTTAATCTTATGGGGACATTGTGTATATTATGGCTTCTGGTTTTGTGTTTTTATGAGATTCTTATGTCTATGAACTTGTGTGTCTCTGCATTTATGCATGGTTTTTGTGTTTTCTTTGACTTCCTTTCTTCTGTTTATTTTTGTTCTCTTCTGTTTTGGTTTTGCTTTATTTTATTATCGTTCTTTAGATGCCTGTTCTTTTTCTAGGGTGAGACAGAATTCATGTGGGTTCAGATGGGAGGGAAGGTAGGGAAAACATTGGAGAATCCAACAGGTTGTAAGGCTTGACATGATCCCAGCATCCTGGCCCAAGATTATAGTTAAGGAACTCCCTGTAGGAACTGGGCCTATTGTAAGGCAAAAGGGCAGGCTTAGGATCAGGAACCAAAATAGTAATAAATAGAGTTAGTGAGCCTTGTTGTATGTCAAGTTGGGGAAGGGGCAACCGTAATCAGAATACAGTGCATGAAAATTCTATTTTCAATAGAAGAGAATTGAAAACAATTTTTAAAATATTTTTAAAATCATGTTTAAAAGTAGAAAGGCTCTGCTTCTGGGAGCAACAGCCAGTAACAAGCAAAAATAAAACCAAAAGCAACACTGCTGAATGAATTAGACAGTTGACTGCTCCTAGACGGATTGAAAGAATTAGTCAGTTTACTAGGCACAGATAAGACACTTAAATGAGCAGGCGCAACACACTGTTGTTTTAGAACTTTCAAGCATATTTTCCAAGCTTTTCATGGATTTTTTTGAAAATTACTTGTATTAAATACTTAGTATCAGTTATCCTGTGCCATTCTTGAAACAGCCCTAAAGACAGATCTCCCTCTTAGAGGTAAATGAATTAAGTTGCAGGTGAAATAGAATTCTAAAGGCACAGGAGAGGTTATAAGGCTGAGCATAATCCCAGAAGCCTGGCCCAGGTTGCTAATGAAGGAATCCAAATATAAGAACTGGAGTGATTGTAAGGCAAAGAAACCGGCTTAGTGCCAGGAGCCACCCTAGTGATAAGTTGAGTTATTGAATTGTATGTCAAGCACTTTACATATGAAGCCTTTACATGCTGATGAGGAAGCTGATGCACACACTATTTCAGTCAGCTGGGGCTTCTCCAGTAATGTTTAATACCAGAGACTGACTGCTAAGAGCAGTGGTAAATACTTTTCGCCCAGTTCTAGAGGCTAGGAAGTTCAAGGCATCATCAGCACATTTCCTGTCTCTTTTCTAGTTTATATACCACCATCTTCCCAGTGTGTCCTCCCGCAACCAAAAGGATAAGAAAGTGCACTGAAGCCTAGCTTCTAAAATGGTAATCTCCTTCCTCATGTGCTAATTACTTTCTAATGGGAGCCCCTCTGATCCCATCACATTGAAGATTAGAGTGTGAGTTTGTGGAGTGCACAGCCTGCACCGGAATCAGGTAAAAATGGCTGACTTCAAATGCTTACCGCATGATGGAATCAGAGCCCATTACTGCTGTGCAAGCCTTCCACTGGGGTCATGCTGAGGCTCCCGATGTGCTCCCTGTCCTGAGCAGAAACAGCTCTGATGGAACAACTGTCTTGTTCTAAAAAGGATGCTCTTGGGTCAAATCTAGAGTCAAAAATTCAGAAAGACAAGAGACAGATTTTCCTTTTTATCCTCAGGAAGCTAAGAATCAACTTCCATCTATTTCCATTTTGCTTGGTGTTTTTTTGTAAGTAAGAGGCATATTTAAAAAGGTGGTATGAAGTATCATACTATGTGTGCCATATAGACAAGCCACTGCCATAAACTTACGGTTCAGGAAATCCATCATTGGCAATAACAACACATCTCTCCATCAATCTAGGTACCACAACACTATGTAACCTAATTATCTAGTCTAGAGACCCAGAAGTCCCTTAAAGCTTTATATTATCACAGAATCATGGTGTTGCGCTTTTTATGGGGGGAAAAAAGTGAAAATATTTATTTATACCAGACAACATCCTGTCCAAATGCAGTATGGTGAATCACAACAGTAAGTGTGTTTGGTTTACCTACAGAAACATAAGTAAGGCATCACTTACTGGAGCATCTAGGCATTGGCACATAGGTCATCCAAAAACCCAGCCCTGTATGTATAATGGCTCATTAAGGCTGCAACACTCGAGTTCACTGTGGAAGATACAAACAGCTGCACCAAAATGTCTCCTCTCCTCTCACCCACTAATTGCTTTTTTTTTTTTTTATACCACCTTAGGAAAGGTCATGGTGAGTCCTGGATGTTTTGTGATCTTTCTGAGTCTTGAACTATCACTAGGAGGTAATGTTTCCACTCAGGAGGAACAGCTGCATGGAAGGTGCCTTGTATCTGTCTCTACACTCATCACCATCAGGTCCTGGCCACATCTAGAGACACATCGAGAAATGAGTTAGAGAAAGAAAACAAGGTACAGAGATTTTTTAAAAATGTATAAGAACTCAGAAAGTCACTTTGAAGAAAATAATTCAATAAAATTGTTCATAATAGGAAACCTTCCAGAACCTACCAGCAAGAAGAAGGGGTGCCCACTGAGTGAGCTTCCAAATGCTGGCAGTCACAAGGAACAACTGATGGGACTTTCTAATTGTTTAATATATTTTAAAGGATCTATTCGAAGACCACACTGGTATGAAAACAAACATCCTACAGAGTATTATCTTTGGGCTTAAATTTGATTTATCCACAAAAACCTACATTTGATGGTAAGAATAAAACAAAAACAAAAACAAAAACAAAAAAACCAAAAAACTCCAATTCAATGAAAGCCAAAGACAAAACAAACTGTTTTCAAATTCTAACAGCTAATCATGTGCAGGGAAGCCAAGTTTCTATAAGCCAGCCTATACTTCCTTGGAAGTAAATGATGCAAATTCTTTACAGTAAGCTTTTGAAAAGACCTAAGAGCTTTTAATACCTGTAATTTGGAACAAAGAAGAGAAGGTGTAGGTACCAAGACAGTGAAGATGGCAGGCTGACATGTGTGTGGTACCAACACATGCTTATTTGTGTATTAGTGTGAACCAGACAGATAAAATTTCATGATGTCATTGAAACTTTTTATGAAATTCTAAAACAAAACAAACATATCTAATGTAGTTGGAGAAATCTAACCCAAGGAACTTCAGGAAGCTGGGTGTGGTGGCACATGCCTTTATTCCCAGCACTTTGGGAGGCAGAGGCAGATGGATTTCTGTAAATTCAAGGCCAGCCTGGTCTACAAAGCGAGTCCAGGAAAACCTTGGCTATGCAGAGAAATCCTGTCTCAAACAAACAAACAAACAAACAAACCAACAAACCGAAACAACAACAAAACCAACTTGAGGAAGCCATACAACATGACACAGCTTTTCAACTTCAGAGCCATGCACTTGTACATCTTGCTCTTGAGGTCAGGCTACATGGAAAGGGATAATACCTGTATATAGTCCTGTATTGTAAAGATGCTTAACATGAACAAAGACAAATACTCTTTACTTTTAACTTTTTATGTCAGGATAAAAAGCACTGGAAATGCTTGAACATAAATCTTATGGCACTGGAGATCAAGTTGTACCGAGCACAAAAGAACATGGAGGCATGCAGAGATGGCTTAGTGTGTAAGCTTACTAGCTGCTCTTGCAGAAGACCAAGGTGTAGTTCACAACAGTCGTAAAGCAGCTAACATCCCTCTGTGACTCCAGTTCCAGGGGATCCAATGTCCTCCTCTTCCATGGCCATTGCATGTACATGTTGCATAGACAGGCATACAAACAAAATGCTCATACACATAAAATAGAATAAATAAATCTAGAAGCAAGAATTTACTTAAGAATGAGCTTGAATATGTTATCCTCCTTTGGGAAAATGAGCTTCTGGCAAAAGATACCACAGTAACTCTTGCTGGTCGTGACCTGAGGTTTGAGTTCAAGAGCAATTCTGGGAGTGTGGTCAAGGAAGTTGGGAAAACAAAACATTTTTTTTTCTTGGTATACAAAAACATATGAAGAATTACTACATTAAGAGTGCCAAAATCTACCCATTGGCTATGTTATACCAGACAGGGTAAAAAGTTCATCACTGTGTGGATACTGTGTTCACTTTTGAATAATATATTTATGGTTAGGAAGGTGATACATATCTCATAGACCAGCTCTTTTCCGGCTATGAATATTCATTCCATCAATGGCATGACTTAGGAGTCAGAACTGGATGTTTTTACTTTGACCCCATTTGACAAAAGCTTCTGTCAGGTGATGGACCTGAATGATCACAGCTGGCCAGTGCTGGAACCTGTTTACACTCCTGTCTGACCAGCTTGTCTGTTCAGGAAAGTGACAGAAAGAAAGCACTGGCATTGAGCCACTAGGAAGAAGAAAGGAAAGGATCAGAGATGTTTTCCTGGTGCAAGAAGGTTCCACACACAACAGCATAGGAGCCTCAAGTCAGTCAAACAGTAATCCCATCAATTTTTGTTTGTTGTATGATAGAAACTGTTAGGTATATCAAAGACCATTTCTTGACAGGCTAAGCTGCTCTCTGACTCAAAAACTGTGCATCATACAGGTCATGCAATAGGAAAGCATGCACTGAACTGCCCGGTCTGCACCTGAGCTTGACCACTCTCCATGTTTATGATCTCATGGGGCCTCTGATGGCATGGCACATGCAGTTGCTTAGGTGTCCTCTGAGAGCCAGTGGAAAAATGGAGTTAGATATTTATTGAGAGAGAGTGAGCATGAAGCCTGTCTTAGTACAGTATCACGGACAGAGCCACTTGAATAAAATGACTTATCTTCTATAGTTTTAGAGCCTGAAAAGTCCAAAGTAAGGATCCTAGTCAATGTACTCCCATCTCCTCTCTCACTCCCCTCCTCCCCCTCTTTCTCTCCTTCCCTCCCCTCCTTTCCCCATCATCCCTTCCCTCCTTCCTCTTTCCCTCTCCTCCCTTGTCCTCTGTCTCTCTCTGTCTCTCTCTCTCTGTCTCTCTCTGTCTCCCCCCCCTCTCTCTGTCTCTCTCTGTCTCTCTCCCTCTCTCTCTGTCTCTCTCTGTCTCTCTGTCTCTCTCTGTCTCTCCCTCTCCCTCTATCTCTCTCTGCCTCCCCTCTCTCTCCACAAGGACACAGTAGTATAGAATTAGATTCCAGTCGTTATGGTCCAATTTAAACTTAATTACCTTCTTGGTTTAATGCCCTTTCTTGCTATAACAAACCCCAAGACCTGGTAACTTAACAGAGACTGGAATGGGAGTTTGCCTTGCAGTTCGGGAGAATACCATGTGGTAAGACAGCTAATGCAAAAGACCAGGACTTGACTTTTTTATAAGGTCACTTAATCGGCTCATGACCTCAGATCCCCATCTAATCCACATTCAAGTACACTCACCATTTTAAACTTGGAGATTAAATTCCATCTATGAACATTGGGGGACAATTACACTCTAGTACCACACAGAGTAGCAGTAAGAGTGTGGACTTGGAATAATGGAATATATTCCAATGCACAACAAAGAGAGAGGAGAAATTGAAGGACACTGGAGAAACAGAGAGGGCTTGTGCATGAAGGCTTTTTCTGAGATGGATGGCTGTTTTTTAACAAGTCATCCACTGAGAAGAATCTTCCCTGGGATGGGAGTAGAATATCATCCTGCAGGCCTGAGCCATCAAACCTGGGCAAGGAGTGAGGTCTCAGTAAACATGATAATATGTTCTGGGTCAGAAGTGAATCATTAGTCCTGCAGCAGAGATCCCTCAGCAGCAAATCACCCATTAACAGCAGAGATCAGAGTAGCATACCTCTCTGGCTGTTTTCCCACGGTGAAAAGGACATGGCAACTAAAGGGCATAGTTCAGCGTGCTATTGGCAAGTTTCTGTGAATTAAGTCACAGGACAGGGCTCAGTGCCTGGCACACAGATGACATTTAATATAGTCCCACTTATTAAAATGTCCTGTCCATAGTCCTGCTCTTTAGTGACAGAGGAGTACTGCCCTCATTCCATATTCATCCCGTGTCTTGTCATTCATTGTCAACAGTCACATTTCAATTAAATATACCATTGGTTTTTACTGCTTCGTAAAAACTTCCAAAGATAATCAGTGTTAGTGCTGGGAAAGGTTATTGCTCCATAAAAGGGAGAAAGAGCTCAATTCTCCCTACTTGAAGTTGCTGACCATCATGTGCAGCTATAGTGTTTTAGTTATTTATTTATTGTGTCTAGCAGAGGCAATGGGCCTTAGACTTACAAAGACTCTGAATGAGACTGAGAATGGATGTTCCCAGTTCCCAAGCCATGCTCATCCTTCCTAGTGCCCCTTGCACAGTCATTGTTTTCTGAGGTTGGTCCTTCAGGGTGTGTATGTGCTATACTCAGGCTTCCTGAGGTTCTAGATCCTCGTTTTTACTGCTGTGTGGTCTCCGAGGGATAGACACTTCAGGGCTCTGTTCTTGTTTCTTATTGTATGTGGCTAGGGCATTTTCCCAACACTGAGTGGGCATAGGAGGTAAGTCTTGTGGCTGCTCAATTTCCTGTGCACTAGAGAGAGAGTCATAATTAACAGCACTGATCCTGCCAAGCCATGGGTGCCAACACAGTCCCCTCCTGTGTGTGTGTGTGTGTGTGTGTGTGTGTGTGTGTGTGTGTGTGTGT
>OU015747.1:28077163-28107249 GCA_907169655.1 Acomys percivali | reverse complement strand
GTGTGTGTGTGTGTGTGTGTGTGTGTGTGTGTGTGTGTGTGTGTGTGCACTGTTTTAATTCACCCTGGTATTTACATTATCTTTCATGGCTCTGCTGTAGCCCACTGAGTTAGGTTCAGTGATAAGATCATTTTAAATGGCCCTAATTTGAGTTTGCTATATTTTTCTTCTTGCCATTCTCACTAACACAGACTGTTTCAAATTAATAGGAGACGTGTTGATCCCTGTGAGTCATGTACAAAGAATCTCAGCCATCTCTCCAGTTTGACCTCAGAATTGAATATCTCAAAACCACCACTATCAATATGAAGCTTCTGTAACATAGATTTTGAAAAGTGATTTTGAAAAAATTAAATTCCAAATGTTTTCCAGAAGGGATTTTCTCCGAAAAGGCTTTACTCCAATAGCCTACCTGAAGTCAACAATGTTACAAATACCTTCCATTCTAAAAATTTCAAAGTCTTTTAATGTTCCTAAATAGGTTCTTTATGATCTTTTAAGAAAGGACACACCCTCTGCACAGTCTTTTGCCCTTATAGGCATCCCCTAAGAGTTTCCTAAATAACAAATCAATGAAGCATTGAAACCTTTAGACAGCCCTCAGCTGACCTTACTTGCCTCCTGTGGAGATGTAAAAACATCCTTAAGATTATTATAGTTTCATTTAAATGTATGTTTTTAAAAAGGGAAAAGATAGCTTTAGGAGATTGGAGGGAGAAAGAAGGAAGAGAAAGAAAAGGAAGAGAGGAGAAGGGATGGGAGAGAGAGGGGAAGACATTGATAGGTACATAGAGAGAACAAGAGATGTAGAAAGAGCAAGAAAGAGCGGAAAGAGCAGGTAAGCTGGGCCAGGTAATAGTCTTCCAAACTCACCTACTTGGGATGTTAAATGCATGAGGACCACAAGTTGAAGCCAGCCTGGGGAAAAGAGGAGACTCAGGAGCCTTCTCTCTCTGTATTTAAACACACACACACACACACACATACATCTCTATATTTATATACACACACACATATATATATACATATACCTATATGTGTGCATATATACAGATAGAGAGAATGTATGCATGCTTAATACATGTATGTATGTATGTATATATGTATGTATTTGTGTAACACAGGGACAGAACATTTGCTTAGCATGTATGAGGCCCTGGGTTTCATCCTCAGCACCACAAAAATAAATGAATAAAGAGATTAATTGATAACAAAAAATAGAAAGACAGGGAAAATAAAGCTGCCACACAAATAAACTTTAACCTGCTCAATTAATTATTTTCGGAATATTACTTTTCTTTTCCATGTGTAGAATATCATTACATACTATGTGTTAATTCTTTATTTCCAACTAAGATTATAAACACACTTTCTTATTGCTTCCTAAGCAGCAAGCATGAAAGTCTGCATAGCATGCATGTTTCTGTATTAACAAGTTGCTTAACTTTTCCTAATCATTTGGCAGATGTTGCTGTTTGATTATTTTAAATTAGTAAATCTAGAAATTATAAACATAGGAGTTATATCTTTGAAGCTAGAGTTTCTATGATTATTCTTTGTTTTTATTCTCTCCTTTACATTTCTCTCTCGGAATTGTCTCTGTAGACTGAAGCGCTGAAGCTAACATCGATCTCCAGCACCATGAAATGTGTAAGAATTTCTATGTAACCACATCTTGGCCAGCAAAATATTGTCATTAGTTCAGACTTTATTAATGTCACACTTCCAGTTCTGCTGCCCTCCTGTGAGCTCTTGACTGATACCCTATCAGTCACACAAATGATTCTTGATAGTGTGACCCAGAGGCACAAAATATTAACCATTACAGTGCAGTTTCTTCTATAGATGAAGATTTGCTCTGGACATTATGGCAAGGGATCATGATTCTTGTAAATTATTTACCCTGTGTGTTTGAGGACATACATATGTTACGTCAAGTGTTCATTTTATGTATATGAGTGTGTAGCCTGAATGTATAGAAAGAAGTGTGCCACACACATGAGGGGCACACGGGTCAAAAGAGGTCAATTCCCCTGGGAATGCTGTGACAGATTGTTGTGATCAGCTTTGTGGGGGCGGGGAGCCAAACCCTGATCCTCTGCAGGAGCAGCAAGTGCTCTTAACTTCTGAGCCATCTCTACAGCTCACCACAGGTTTTCACATGTTTAAATTGCTTTCAATATCACTTTGCATTATCACGGCTGAAATAACGTTTCTGCCATCTTCACCTCGAAGGCTTTTCTGAGTTATTGTTACATGCTTATCAGCATTTTCTGGAAACAGGGTTGTCTAACAAAGGAATGTACCTACCCATAGGGCCCTGGATACATGCACCTCAGTGGCTTACGGAAATATTTGTAACAACTCAATTTCAGATTGTTCTAGGAGAATGTTCCAATTAACAAATCATTCCCAGTGTTCAACATTTCTTGTTTATAAACTACCTGTATATTTGACAGTTGTGAGGTAGAAGTCATTGAGTTTTGTTACAGTTATCTTGAAAATATTGCTGGAGAAACTGAGCAGGCATCTCTATTTCTGTTCATTTTCCTGTACATGCTTCCCTCCTCCTGATAGGTTAGTGGCTGCTTGAATGTCTCTCTATTGTCTTCATAGCTCTCCCAAAGTACCTTCATAGCTCCTCAGTTTTCCACCTCCAAACCCAAGCAGACGAACAATACAGGTATAACAGAGGAAAAATGGCTGGTGGCAGGTAGTTCTCAAACTGTGTCACACTCAACGTCTCAGAATCATGTTGTTTTGCAAACTTGGCTCTTGTTGAATCTGTTTCATGTGTGATTAGTCACTTGAGGCTGGGGATTGTGATGGCTGTGAAACATAGTCTACATGTTGGTTACCTTTAGGACATTTTAAAGACACAAATAGAATTTAGCACAGATTTATAACAAAGTAGTTTGTAGAAATGGTCCAGTATATTTTGAAAAATGTACATCTTGAGACAATATAAGGTACATAATAGAGCAAACTATTCCTCTGGAACATCTCTGTGAAAGTAAATTAAGCTCTTCTACCTCTTTTTCTTTTACTAACATCTAGGTGTAAAGACAGAGCATAATCTCTGTGAAGTATCTTTACTGTGTTCAGCCTATACTTGCTACTTAAGAAAGCATAGTGTATATACTTTTAGCTCACACATGGCCACTGGATAGCTGTATGCCTCCAACTCGGTAGTTCAGCCTCTCTGAGATGTAGCTGTCTAACCTATTAAGTTAATACAGAAGATAAAATGAAACATTCTCTAGTAAGATATTTGTTGCTAGTTGAGATAAGGTCTCATCATAAAAAAGGGAGGGTTAGCTCACAGTTTGAGACATTGAGGGTTTAGTGCTGGTATCAGCTTAGGACTGATGATAGCCTTCTTGCTGGCAGGGTACAACACTGTTGTCTGCTATCACTTGGCAACTCTCCAGTGTCTCTGTCTCTCTGTCTCCCTGTCTCCCTGTCTCTCTGTCTCTCTGTCTCTCTGTCTCCCTCCCTCCCTCCCTCTCTCTCTCTCTCTCTCTCTCTCTCTCTCTCTCTCTCTCTCTCTGTGTGTGTGTGTGTGTGTGTTGTGTGTGTGTGTGTGTAGGGGTGTCTATGAGTGTGCGTGTCTGTGTGTGGGGGGTGTGTGTGTGTGTTTGTGTATCTGTGTCTGTGTGTATGCATACACATGTGCACTGGTGTATATCTGTCTTGTAAAGCTACCAAGATTTAATTGAGTGCTCTCATCCAAGCTTACCAAATTCTATTTGTTTTCCAAAGGACACTCCACTCATAGATTTATTTTCCACCCTCTCAATGCCATTAGCTATGGCTTTGGATTTAATACCCATGATTTCAGAGAACTTAAAACTCTCCTGCTAGCTATTCTGATCATTGCCAAAGGAGCCACCTTCAGTCTGAGTCAAAGGCAGCCAGAGAACACAGGGAGTACTATCTCACGCACCTGCTCTCTACATAAAGGTTGTTATTTCGTTATTACTGCCATGTTTCTGAACCTCAAACACCCACTGATGTTTATTAATGACTATCTATAGCACATTTCAAATGTGACATTTAAACGTGTAAAGTTGTTTGAAATAGAGGATCATCAGCCAAGGAAATAAGACCTCTTCCGTGTTTGAAACTCCTGTCATCCTATCTGTCCCCACATTCCCAGAGCCACAGAGCAAGAGCTCACAGGTTTTTGAGGTGCAAAGCAGTTTTCATAGGCAGAGGAACCAATTTCAGAGTATTAGAAACAGTCATTGCTGCTGTTTCAGCTTTGACTGTGTCAAGGTCTTCCATAGGTCATCTCTGGGTAGTTGGAATAACTCATAGCACGATTACCCATGCATTGAAGAGATGCAGGCCAAGGAAGCAGAGCATATGGCAAAGAGAGTCAGGCAGCTGGCTGCATGAACATCGGTTTTTGTTCAGGACAGTCAAGCTTAAGACACAGTCTCTGGTTTCCTCTCTTCTAAGGAAACATTGTTCAGGTTTAAGGAGTTGGAATATCCGTAAGTTGAAAGCTCTATTCCTAAGTAAGCTTAGATTCATGCTCCACTGCAAGTCCCAGGGCTGTTGAATGCTCTGAGGCTTATTTCAAGCTCTGGGTTCCCCATTCATGTCTTGACATACTTTTTTCCACAACAAAGGAACTATATTTGTTACCATTGGCCAATGCATCGCCTTTGTCTTGTTGGTTGTTTGGTCTGGATAACGTATGCCTACCTTATGACAGAAACTACTCCAAATATCACAGGCTTTACACACAAAAGTACTTCAGGCTGTCATTGGATCTACTGAGAGTGACAGGTGGCATTAGCACTAGTGCCTCTACTATGCCACTAGTGTATAATTTCTATATGACTGGGGATCAAAGGTATTGGGATGTGCATGGTAGGCCCTGTTGCTATTCAGAGTTAAACTTTTGCTGGAATCCAAGGGTGTTTTAACAGTATTTCCCATGAATATCCATTTCTCACCTGTTTTCAGGTGTGGAAAGGACATGTCAAAACCCAAGTCCATCTGTGCAATGATATGGCTGTGCAGAATTCTCTTGAGGAAAAAAAAAGTCGTGTGTGTGTGTGTGTGTGTGTGTGTGTGTGTGTGTGTGTGTGTATGCATGCACTTAAACACTAAGCCATCCTTCTAACATTTTTTCTCTTTTTCTTTCTGAGGAGAAAGCATCTTTGAACTTGCATGGGCCTTGTGGGTCATTCTCTCTTATGTCAGTTTTTAGAGGAGATTCAAGGCTCAGGAAGGTAAAATCCTTTCCAAAATCCTAGAGCTGGTAAATTAGCTGAGACTAGATACATCACATCCCATGTCCTGTGTTCTCCCATCTAGACATGTAGATCATCAGGAGCTTAAAGAGAGGAAGCCCATTCTAGGAGATTCTCTTTCCCATGCCTGTCTAAGGAATACAACATGAAACTGAGTGTGAAAAGGTGCTTTGCTCCCATATTGAGAGCTCATTTCTTCTTTGAGCCCTATTTGTGTGCAGGGAAGGCTAACCTTGGTCTTAGCTCAGCAGACTGAAGTCAGTGGAGGAAGTATCCCAGAAGAGAGGGACCTTGGACTCTCCCTTGGCAAAGGTGGAGGATGCTTTCCCAAGAAACCAATGAAGAAATCACTCTAGGAAAGTAAACAATTTCAAGTGTGCAAGCCCTGGCTGAGGATGATATACTGACATGAAGATGTAAATAAAAAGCCCATGAAATGGTCCACCTGGTTATTTCTTCATTCTCCTTTGTGCCTCCATGTCCTGCTCTGCTACTATTTTCCTTCTTCATTCTCTACCCTAACAAAATGGATTTGTGTTTTCAGATATCTCAACCTTGTATGTTCAAAAACCTGTAGCATGTAGTGATGTATAACGTGTTAGGAGGTTCTCCCATCACTAGGGCCTTTGTAGCATCATCTAAGCTGTGAAGAAGCTCTCCTGTAAGTGGAGTCATTGTGATATTTTAAGGGTCCATCTAAGGTGTAAGGAAGGCCTCATGTTCTTGAGGTCTTTGTGGACCCTTCACAGATCTAGGTCACTAACCAACAAGTTTGCGGGGCTCAGATGCCATGGGTAGCAGAGGAAGATGGTAAAACAGACCCGAATTACAATTCCAACTGTATGCCTGTCTATGTGTTTTCAATGTCTGGCTCTCACTTTTCACACTGAGGAGAGAAAGCAGAAACCACAGAGAGACATGAAAGCCCACCACAAAGCTCTTCCTCTGCACATTTTTTAACACGTGTCCTTTTCTTTCCCCTGGAGACAAGCACTGTGCCAGATAATATGACCATTCACTTATTCATTCACTTGCAATTTACAACTCTAGGCCTCTAGTTTTTCTAGATTCTTAGAGTCACTGATGACCAGGAAGTACAAAGTCTCTGTCTTTGCAAGGACAAGTTCCTGTCAGGGAAGTCTAAACAGTATTCAGTTATTAATAAACACTCAGTTAATAACTTGGGGGTTAAGTGCTTTTGGTAATAGAAATTAAAACAAGAATAACAGAATACAGAGATAAATTGAGTTGTTATATATACATTTTATATATATGTGTGTAACATATATAAATTATATATATACATAATATATATAATTTCAATGATAAACAATTAAGTTCAGATTTTAGAAAGTGTTAGGAAAATTACAAAGAGAGACTGTGTTTCCCAGACCTTTAGTAAGTAAGTGTTATCTGAGGAGCAAGGTATATGCAAGTTTCCTAGCAATCTCAGGGAATTGTCACTGATCATGAAATTGATTTCTTGAATTTTTTCAGTCCCTTAAGACTACTTAGCTCTTCTATTTCCCCATTCTCCCATGCTTCTCTTACCTAAAGTCCCAATAGGATGTCCTCCGCTTTGACGTACTTTCCTGGTACGTGAAGTCTTTCATGGGACATGCCCCTTGGGCTAGTGTCTCGATATAATTGAATATATACCATTTGACTCTTTTTGCTTCTGGGTGAACTCACTCATTATGAAAATAGAAGGATCCAGAGGGTCCTAGAAACCTACAAGTAGAACATTATGATGGGTAGATCTTGGCCCAGGGGTCCTGCTCAAACTATGGCACCAGCCAAGGACAATATATGCAATAAACTTTGAACCCCTACCCAGATCTAGCCAATGGACAGGACGTTCTTCACAGTTGAGTGGAGAGTGGGGTCTGACTTTCACACGAACTCTGGTGCCACATATTTGACCATGTCCCCTGGATGGGGAGTCCTGGTGGCACTCAGAGGAAGGATAGCAGGCTACCAAGAAGAGACTTGATACCCTATGAGCGTATACAGGGGGATGAGGTCTCCCTCAGTCACAGTCATAGAGGAGGGGAGTAGGGGGAAAGCAGGAGGGAGGGAGGAATGGGAGGAAACAAGGGATGGGCTAACAATTGAGATGTAATATGAATAAATTAATAAAATATTTTTTAAAAAGACTACTTAGCTCTGACATAACCCAGTGTGTATTGAAATTATCAGAATCATTAAGATAGACAGGTCCTAAAGGCACTTGTGAGTGAGTTACAAAGCCACTCCACTCCCTTCACTCTCTCAGTTGTATCTGTGGCTTCAAGAGGATTGCCTACTGATCTGTTGGTAGAATGGAAAACTGGGGCCTGGGTAACAGACAGGTGTGCACAGTATGAGGCTGAATAAAGCATCCCCTTCTAGGGCATTCCTGGAGTACAGTGAAAACATGCAACTGCCTCAGTAGGGAGAACTTTGGGCAGTCACCCCATTTCCCGCTTTGAGGAGAGTTGGCCAGATCATAGCTTTAACAATGTATTAGCATATTAGCAAGAGGAAAACTTTTTGCTGGGTGGTGACTAGCATGAAATACAGCCTCCAGTTACATTTCTATCTTCTTCACAGGGCCCCAGGCACCTCCAGGACAGAGGAAGCAGCTGAGACACTTGCTGTTAAATTGGATTTTGGAATGCAGACAGAAAGGCACTAAATGTGGTCTGAGGTCAGAGGAACGAGAGACAAAGCAAACCAGACCTTATTGGCTTCACCTCTCACACCTAGAGTCAGAAATCTGCCTCGGACAATGAGAGTGAGTTCACAAAACGGTAACCTCAAATCTCCCATCCTGATTTTAAATAGTTGATCTCTCTTGAAGAATTGGGCTCCTTGGGTGAGCTGAGGGGCTTTCCTTGCAGGAAGTCTGGTGGCCTCTCCTTGTCTTGTGTCTTCATCCTGAGGCTGCGCACCTGGAGTCTATATCTTGAGGTACATCATAACTCTGTCCTGGGGATTGCTTAGAGGCAGGATGAAGACCTAGGAGATGTCTGTGTGCTTAATCTATGATATTCTATGACAGAGTTACTTTATATGGGGAGGAATTTGTGTATGGGATTAGGAATCTTGATGTGAAAGACTGCTCTGATTATTTCTATGGAAGCAGTTCAAAAGTCAGACTCTACATGAAGGTGATCTGATCTAGGATGAATAGTTTTCTTTTAAAAACTGGGTTAATGTGGCTATTTGCATACAGTTGTATATGTATACACTATTTACACACACACACATATGCACTGCATTTTCTTTATCCATTCCTTTACTTGTCAAGTTGTTGGACAAACCTGGGATTATAGTTTAGTTGTGAAGAGCATCATAATAAACATTAAGGTGCAAATATTCTGTGGTACACTGATATGGGATTCCAAGGAAAAGGTGTTGCCCAGAAGCCACCAGAAAAAACAGATTCCTGACAACAATTTTGTTTCTATCTTATAGAACTTTGATTAAATTCCAGAATTCTGAGATAAATTCCTATTATTTAGGGTGCTAAGTGTGTGGTCACCATGTTCAGCTGTAAAAACAAACCAATCAAGCTCTTTGAAGACTTCCCTATATGGGGACCAGCCTAGCAGGTGGAGGCCTGTTCCCACATGAGGTAGCCTTGTTCTTCCGTACTGAGCTAAGCATGCCTCTGCATGATGACCCCGTGTGTGTTCTAATGTGCCAACTTCTCAAACCTCCTTAACTTCTTCTGACTGTTTAGAATATTCATACTGATGAAATCATAACTCCTGGTGGAGTTTTTTTTTTTAAGTATTTGTTGAATATTAGGATTTAGAGGCCATTTAAATAATAAAGCATTATATTATAAAAAGATATGTTAAATTTGTAAATTACAAAGTCTTGGTAGAAGAAAGAAAGAAAGAAGGAAAGAAAGGAAGAAAGAAAGCATCTCCAGATTCAAGATTGTAAATATTTATATGTTTTTAAAGTATCTTCAAGCTTGTCCAGTTTGTATTTCCTAGGAAATTGAATCATGTGACTACAAAGCAAGGCAGAATAGCAAAATTTTATGGTAAGAACTCCAGTTGGGAGTCCTCCCTGTCCTGCTGCCGAGTTTATATCTGTAAACACAGTTCCTCTTTCATCCCCTTCCTTCTGAAAGCCACTACTTTTCTGGATGATGAGCCCCTTGATCTATACTGCAGGATGGTACAAAGGCTTGGATAAGCAAGTAAAGGTGGATTCATGCTTCAACCACTTAGTAGTTTTTGTTTGTTTGATGTGTGTGTGCATGAGTGTGCACACACACACACACACACACACACACACACACACACACACACACGCATACTTGTTCTCCTAAGTCCCTTGAGACTCCACTGGAGGGGACTTATCCTCATGACTTGAAATTACTAAAATCCCTTCTCTGGAGGAGATATGAGCAACATCTGTCCCTTCTTCTAAGGTCCCAGCCACAAAACAAAGCATGACTCTACCAAAGTTCATCTGGAGAACCAGTGAGTTTATTGGGCTTCTTTTTTTAGAGAGCATAAGTGAGGGCTTTCTTATAGGAGTGTGGGTACTCTTTCTCCTGGGTCTACACACTTGAACTCTCCCCAATGCCATATTCAATTAAGGTACAGTCTCATAAAATATGAGGGTCTTGTGATTCTTTCAACTCCTCCATGAAGTGACACAAACAGTCAATAAATCCCATCTAGAATAATCCTTTTGGACCAGGTAAGGCTGAACTCCTCAAGATGGCAATTGCTTGGTTCAGAGGACAGTGCCTCACAACAAATAACACACCTAATCCTAATTACCTCACTGATGGTCCCCTTTCAGCTACATAAAAAGATCATGGGAGCTTTGCGAAGATGCATTCAAACAATGGAAAGGATCACTATCTCTCCAAATGAGTATACACATTTGTGAGTGTTAAATACAGGGTGAGTCTCATTTCTAATGATGTCATAGCTTTCACTTGATAGCTAGAGGGAGTTAGTAAGGAGACACCTCGCTCTATGCTTGATCAAATTATGTGTCTAGTAGATATAAACAAACAAACAGAGAAAAGGTGGGATATTGCTTTCCCTTTCTCTTAGTTAATTTTCTGACAAACATCTGACAAAACAACTTGAAGAAGGCTATTTTGGCTCACTGCTTGAGGCCCAATCATCTTGGTGGGAAAGTCATGGTGTCAGAGCCTCACATGAGGCAGCTGATCATATGGCAGCTGAGCAGGGACACAGAGATGAACACTTTGCTCAGCTCAGCTTCTCTTTTCATTAAGTCTGAGAATCCAGTTCATAGAGTAGTACCACCCACATTTAGGGTGGGTACTAACCCTTTAATTAGCTCATTCTGGAAAGTCAGAGAAATATCCAGAGGCCGTGTCTGCCTCCTAGGTAATTCTATATCTTGTGGGGTTCATCTCTTGCCTTGTTAAATTTTTGTTGTTGTTGTTCATTATTTTAACAGACTCAATATTCCTTTGTTTTTACCTATTCAACATTTGGTGATCATTTTAAACAGTTTGGTTAGTGGTTCTCAATCGAAGCTCAGGAATCTTTATCAAACAGAATTGACAGGGCAGAACATTAACTTTCATCCTGGAAAGAGATGGCTGATGCTACACATACCTTAAAGTTATTCTATTAAACACTGCACGGGTAGCTTGGAAAGAATACCTCTCAGAGACAATAATGCGGTTCTTGATGTGGTGAAACAGTAAGCTCTTTCAGTAGCTTAAATTGGGAATATAAATAATTTTGTTTCACTTTATGATAAGTCATGAGGTAGGCATGAGAGAAGTGAGTATAGGTTTGCTTCCCATTAGACCTCACGGTAACTTCTATTCTACTTAACTGATAAATAATGCATCCAGTGGAATGAAATTGCCCCATAGAAAAGATATGGATTAAGTGTTCCTACGAAAATCTTTTCATATATTCTACAAATGAATCAAGAATGCTATATGAACCTAATTCATGTGTAGGCTAAAATTAGACATCCTTCATCACTGAAAAATGTAAAGATACATAAGCAACATATTGTATATATGTAATGTATGTATGTACGTATACTTGTAGAGAAAGACAGTATATGAAATTTGTCATCTCGCTCATTTTCAGCATACAATTCATAGACATTGATTAGTCAGAACATTGTATATTAATCTCCATTGTTTCAAGGACACACTCTAGGCCTCCAAAACCATAATCCTTTTTTGCCTTCCTCCTGTTTTCTGCTCACACTAGTCTACTTCCTATTTCTGTGATTTGCCTCTTTGAAGTATTTTATATGGGGAACCATATTTGTCTTTCTGAATAGGCTCAAGGTCAATCCATGAATATATCAAACCATCATTAATTTTAGCACTTGATCAAGTATCACATGGATACATCACATTTTATTTATCCAGTCATCTACTGAGGACATCGGTGTTGTAGTTTGAAATAGGTGTCCCCCATAAATCTCTAGCATTTGAACACTTGGTCTCCAATTGGTGGCTGTTTGGAGATCTTTAGGAAATGTGGCCTTCCTGGAAGAAGTATGTCACTAGGGATGGACTGTGAAGTTTTGAAAGACTCCCAGCATTCTGAGTGTGCTCTTTTTGCTTCCTATTTGTGCCTTAGGATGTGCCTCACCTGTGCTGTAGCCACCTCCCACCTGCTATCTCCACTTCACCATAATGGACTCTAACCCTATGTAACTGTAAGTGTCAAATAAACCTTCCTTCTAGAAGTTGATTTGGTCATGGTATTTTCACAAAGGAATAGAAAAGTAACTAATCTAATTGTCAGGTTCTTCCTCTTGGCTGTAAATAAGGTGACACTTGACTATATATGGAGATGGTTAGGCTAAGATATCCGCTATACTTTAACTTTCTTTAATGGACCTTTCACATTGTGTCCTTTCTCCCAAAGGAAGGAAAATAATATTAAGTAGGTCACTGTACATTTGTAGAGATAGCTTAATTTTCAAGGAATAGTGATGACAAGATGAAAAAATAAACTGCTAAAAGAAAAAATTACCACTTTATGTTTGTAGAATATAGTTAACAACTTCTCCTTCCCAAAGGGGTAAAACCAAATTTCCAAATGGCTTAGTTGAAGTAGTTTTCTTTTAAATTATCTCTTATCTGCATCAGTTACAGAAGAAACAGGGCACATTCTACCTTGACTCTTTCACTATTTGAATATTACGTGGAAACAAAATGACCTTTACTTGTCAGAGAGTTGGTTCAAAAAATTGCATTTGTTGATTGTACAGTAAAAATAAAGCATATTTGTCTCTATTCTGACTCAGCTCTCTCACTGTTTCATTTCTGCTGGTCATTAAATATATGGAGGTTTTTGCTGGTTTTTTTTCCCCACAACAAACAATTCTCCAGTTATTGGCAGACACCATCTGGGTGTCCTGATATTTATTTTACTTCTGGCAATCTCTTGAGATACCTACCCTCTGATGGCAGATGTAAAGGGCTGAATCTCATAAATCCATCGCCATTTCAGCTGATGATGGACATCCACATTGCCATGTGCATTTCTGATTCATTGGGTACATGTTAATTAAACGGTCTTAAATGGTTCTCTTCGGGTTCCATCCTTTTCTAGAACAGCTAATGGAATTTGAGAAAATAGCTTTCTCATTTGATTACCAGTTCATTAAAAACTATGTAATTGGGGACCAGATAAAAAAAGGAATGATATATGGGCCAGCAAACTTCCCTATACTTTCAGCAAGTCCCTCCCAGCACCTCCACATCTTCACCAACCCAGGACCTCTCTGGATTCTGTCTGTTTGGGACAATTTTTGTGAACGTTATTGAATTTTTGCTCAGGAGGCTCATTTAATTAAATTGCTGGACATGGGTTATAATTCAGCCTTTATTGCCTGTTGTTGCTGTCTGTACCCTAGAAGATCAAGGGAGTGTTAGTGGAAGGATCTTGAAAACTTCTAGTGTTAAAACTGGCCCCTCCCACAACTGTCTTCCATCCTTTCATTGTCCAGTGAAAAATATTTTTATTAATACACACTAAAGTATGACTTGTTATGAATAACCAAAGACTTCTCCTTTATTATTCTTAATGCTTAGGAAACTCAAGAGTTTAGAAGCTATTGATCAAGAATGGGGTGAGACCAAAATACAATATGTATTTGCTGACTGCATCACAACTATCCAGAACCTCAATTCAATCTCTGTTAATAGTCATATTTAGAGGCAAAATCCATTTTATAAATAAAAATTTAAGTGCGCTCATGTTGATGTTTAGGGCTGTTGTATTGTTGGTTGTAAATTCCTACAACCATGGAAAGTATATTAAAATAATAAATGTATAAAGGATGGATGTACCTGTGTGCCTGAATATGCTCAGAAGATTGAAGGGTTGTAGCTATTCCTAATTCCCATTCAACAGACCAGCAGGTTGACCCTCTAAAATGCTAAGTCCAACTTTCTTAGTGTTACTCAGATCTTAAGTCATTATGGCAACATTTAAAACCTAGAGATTTTTGTGGTTGTTTGTTTCTGAGGAGATTAACAGATAAATAAAAGAAAAAAATGTAAATTACAGAGAAATTGGATACTTGAAGTGCAAATCAGAATTAGGTAGTCTTTAATTGTGTGGAAAATGTAAATTGCTACTAAAATAGAACTTCCAAATTGGGAAGATGGAAATAGAACGTGCCACACGTTCTCTTTTGAATGCCATACACAGCTTTTAATATCCAGTGTTAAAAGCCTCAGCAACACTCTTTAGTGTTTGACAAATTGTCTAAGAGGTGTGGTAGGTCTGCCAAGCTATGCGCTTCCATATAGCACAGTTTCCCAAGTGGATCTCAACCTGTAATTTGTTTTAAGTGTGTCTTTTCTTCAAATGGTTCGATTGAATCGCACAGCAAAATTCAGAAGAAGCAATACCACAAACAAACCCGCATTCTACTTATGACATGAATGGATTTATGTAAAATCACTTAATCACCATCAATATCATCAAAGAATTAGATTGAAAAGAGTCAGATGACTGAGGTCAAAATAGCTGAAATTACAGAGGAGGCACAAGGACTTATAATAACATGCATTAGTATAATGGACTTTGATATCATGAAAGCTTAAACCTATATTAATCTTTCCCTTAAAGTATGGCCAATGATCCGTTAAGCAGGTGTGCTGTCCACTTTATTGTTAAAGAGCACATTGTAGGCTGATAAGTAGCTAGTCTCTACAAATGGACTCCCATGAACCACCTCTCCTATTATTTAGTTCCTTTGCCATAAGTAATCCCAAGTGGTATTTTTGGAACAATAGAGTGAAGGCATGCGTTCACTTAATTACCTAATAACTTTTGATTTCTCCTTTGGAACTCTCTAGAACAAACCGACTATATGAATTGTCTACCTATTATTCTATTATTATCCTGCTATGAACAAACCCAAGTTGGTAATATGGAAAGAAGGAGAAGGGAGAGAGAGAGAGTTTGGAGAGAGGTTGGTAGTCCATTCATCCCAACTGCAGATTCACATACGTGATTCAAGTCATCATATTGGATAGTCATTCAGTTCAGCCCCCCAGTGATTTATTTTACAGACAATGTCTTATTCCACATAAGGCTCTGGCAAGTCAGACTTGACCAGCTATTCTCATCTAACCTCCAGGGTCTATGAGATTACAGACTTGTCGCTGAGCCAGCAGTGCTGGGGTATTTTGATACGGAGAAGTGACTAACAAGTGAACCAGGCTGACTGAGTTCCACTCCATTTCTGAAAAACTACTAATCAACGAACACAGCTTTAACTGGACCCTTCTAGACGAACTCCTGCTTGTTGTAGGGACATGGATGAGATACTGTCTTCCTTAGGCAGTAAAGGGCCCTTACTAGGTAGTGAGTGATAAAATAAAAAGTCTCTAGGTACACAGAATGGTAGAACGGTTTCCAGGTTGAAAAATTGCAAGGAAAAAAACCATAAACATTGGCAATTATAATTGTTTCTGAAAAGTCAAAAGTGGAGGCTCTGGTGGTTATACAATGTTAACATATTTATTTGGTAGCAACAACAAAAAAGACCATGGATTTTATTTGTTTTAAAAGTGGATATAAAAAAAAAATGAACACAAGCCATTTGAATGGACTAGAAAAATTGATTCAGGTCTTTGTATTAACATAAAGGCAAGAGCACATTACTAAATACATAAAGGGTAAGTGACTCAGGAGACTAAACCTGCCCTGGGATATTCTCCCCAGAAGACAACAAGATTTCAGCCAGAATCATTTCTAATCATTATCTTCTTCCATGCTCACCAATGTTAGAAAAAATGCTGGATGTTTCTAGAAATAATCTTAGCTACTAGTAGTCACAACAGTCCTTTTATATATTATCTTCTCAGAGTCCTTTTATGCATAGCAGGCAAAGCCAGGAGACTCTATCTCCCTCTCTTTTATCTCTTTCTCCCTCTCTTTTTGAGCTGACCTACTAAATCACAAACTATTGCCTTTGACATGCAGAGTAACCTAATTAAGATAATAAATCACACATGTTATTTTCAAATGCTACTCAGATGTGGGGAGAGGTTGCTAAACAAGGTATATACACCAAAGGGTGGGTGTCCAGGGTCATTCTAGAAGTCCTTCTGCCAGAGACTGTAGGGAGGTGTTTGCCTTGAGCTCCCGATCTGGCTTTGAATTCTTTGCTCTTGTCATTGAAAAATATCTCCCTTCCTCTTTGAAATGGAGAGTAGCTGGGAGGCCAAGGGTGCTAGAGATTACCCAAGGGAAAGCTCTAGAGCCAAGTGTGCTAGAGAATTCCCAGAGGAGACTTCTGGAGGCCTGGTGTGACAGACACTACTCAGGGGATAATTATGGAGGCCACGTGTACTAGTGCCCACCCAGGGCCGAGTCCTGGCTCTCTCTTACTTGACAGGACTCTGGGCAAATGCTGTCATTGTCCTTTGGTTTCCTCATGATAAACAAGGTCACAAAGGCTCATTGGTTGCCTTGAAGACTGAAGTATACCTCACCTAATGCTTATGGAATCATGACCTTAAGAGTGTTAAGTTGTCCAATATTCATGTATCAGGCATAGCAACTGTGGAAAAGGCATTCTGTCTCCTACTGGAAATTCAGAGAAATTATGCTATTTGTCCAAGTGATGAACAAGGCTGCTCTAACCCTCTAAATTTGGGCTAGTGAGATGGCCACAAGGAGACAGCTGAGCTCCCACAAGTTGTCCTCTCACCTGCACATGTGAACTGTGCACACAATAAATCTATAAATTAGTAGAAAATACATGAATAGATATACATTAAACTTATAAATCCAGGTGTCTGAGATTTAAAGAATGGTCATCCATGGATCCATAGGCAGAAACTAGAGAATATAAGTCCAGAAATTATAAATGTCAACAGTTAGCTTGAAGACATAACTGGTTGCCTAGGAGAATACTGAATTACCCACTCTTTGAATATTCAAGAAGAGGCTGCAGAGTAAAGCACGGTAGAAGGAGGCTGGGCAGCAGGAAGATTTGTTTAGTTAATAAACATTTGTGGTTCCAACTTCAAGTATTGTACTATTTGCTGGCTCTATGTTAATAAGCAAACACATGGAACTTGGTTTGGTTATTTCCCCAGGGGTTTTTGAGGACTGAATAAAACACCATATTGTTAAGTGCCTAGCAGTTCCTGGACCAAAGAAAGCACTCCCAGGGGAGGCCACACTGTGAGGCTGGGATGTGATGGAGAGAATTTTCACATTCGATTGACAACTAGACAAGATTTATCATCCAATCCATAAGCAAGCACTTTCTGTCTACCTTCTACCTAGGCAGACACAGTGCAAAGGGCCACAAGGTTGCAGTCAAGAGGAAGACTCATCCTTGTACTGACCCTCCAAGAACTTTGTAAATTAATAGAAAACTGTACTGTGGAATGAAAGTAAATTAGAGCAGTGCAGTTGTATCTGTGAGACCCAGAAATATTTCATAAATCAAAACATGAAGATTTACATTGATGCATTGACACCATTTTTTTCCTGAGGCAGGGTTTCTCTATGTAACCCATGCTAGCTTTGAACTCGTGATCCTCTTGCCTCAAATGCCTAAGTGCTGGGAATATAGGTGTGTGTGCCAACCTTCCTACCTTCCTGGCTGCATGGATAGGGTGCTGATGATCGATAGTCTAATAATCCAAGGAAAAGAGTATACTTGGTAAAAAATTTTGTCCACTACTGCATTTAATCCTTCTATGTGTTAACCAATAACAGATTTGTTTTCTACTCCTTATTTAATTAGAAAAGTGACATCTGTAGGTTGGTTATATTATTTATACTGTATGTACAGAGAACAAGTCATGAATGTGGCACTACTATGTGACCTTAGGTGTTCTAGAAGCAAAAGTTGAGCTGTGATTCATTCACTGAAAATAGGGCTACCAAAAAAATGACCACCAATAAGGTGAGAAAAAAGGATGGAGAGAAACAAACAGAAACATTTTTAGAAGTGTGGACCCAGGCTGATGTCAAGAGGAGCTGTGAGAAGAAATTGTATGATGAGGTGGCTTATGCAGAGGCAGGAAACCTGAGTGGTTTCCCATAGCCGCCTAGTTGTCTTCCTTCCTCACCACACCAGTCAAACGTTAGTGACTCCCTGCTCCCAAGAAACTGGGCACAACTTTGCAGCCATCTCTAGGTGATGTGCTAAGATAAAGCTTTCAGAACACACTTCTGTGTGGCTGTTAGTAGTCTGCCTTTGTGAGAGATGCAAGATGGAGGAGCATTGGAAAACAGGATCTTCCTAGGCTACTAACAGCAATGACTACAGTCTCATAGCTGGGTAGTAGGGGACAGAACCAAAATAGTGAGTTCTTGCTCGGCACTTTAAAATCAGTCCCTGTCTGTCTCTGGCTAAGCCACATGCATGCAGCAACTTGATGGTCTTTACAGTTCACCTCACGGACTTCCCCCCCAAGCTGAAATAAGTATCAACCCATTTTCACCAAAGAGGAAATTAAGGCTCTGAGCATTTGAACTGAAGACTATGTGGTCAAATTGGGTTCACACATAAGTCTCTTGAATTTGATTGAATTTTCTTTCTTTTTACCTAACAGTGGAATTTGACCTGAAGAGCCAGTGCTGCTTTTAACAGCCAGGCAACTGTATAAGGTGATGTGCTGTGGATCCTCTGCTTATCCTGTGCTATGGAGGGATGCTTGCTCTGGCTTTTGTCTCATGGTCAGTGATGTATTTTTCTTCTAACTTCTGCCAGTTGCAATATATTTTAGATCACCCTTCATGTACAGTTCGATGGAGGGTGACTTTCGAGTCCTCATGTGTCCAATCTCACACCCTATTATGATTACGTCTTGGCTGAGACCTGTGCATTACTTCTTTCCTTTACACTCTGTGGGATGGATGGAAACTGACCAGGTTCAAGACACTAGAAAAACAAACATGCAAATGAAAGAAATTATCTTCTCTGTCATCACAGAGAAACCCTGCTCGGCTCTTGAGTTTCTTCTTTTGTGAAACTAGGGCACTATTTCCTATCTCTCAGAGTTTTTATGTAGGTCAGAAACAATATATTTAATATACCAAGCACATAGCAGGTATGGAAATGATGGTTATTCTTATGCAATCAATAAACCTGCACAGGAGTCAAAGACACATAGTGGGCTGTGAGGCCTTCAGCACCACTGTATTGGAAATCTTCTGCCAAGGCTCCATGTGGCTGATACAATGAGCTTTCTTAATATGCTTAATCCATGATACACGCTTGCTAGACAAGGCTTTCCCCTGTATTTCCCAATCTCCTTTCCCTTCTCCATCACCACTTTCTGATTCCAGACATGTCCTTATGCAGAATGTCTCCCTTTGGTAATAGTGATGGCTCTCTTTTTTTTGGCTGGAGGGTATTCCTCTACAAAGCCTTCCTGTAAAAGGGCAGGGTCTCTGTGACCCTTGAATTAGTGGCTTTGGTCACAACTCTAGTGAAACCTTTAGGTAATATGTTTTTCTTTCTTCTAGAAAACTGACTGGCAATCAGGAAAATCTCATACCTCATTCTTCATTCCTCCTCCTCATATTGGACTAGTTGATTCCTTCCAGAAATGCAGCTGAATTGATGACAAATTATGAGACATATTGTTCTTTCCAGTCTGTACACAACTCAAGGGCATTTCTTTTGACTTCTTAGTACTTCTTCCCTTCTTATTAAAACCCCAAACACTTAATTCTTGGGTCTTTTTCTTTTTAATTAATTTAAAAATTGGTACCATGCTTGCTACATAATAAGGACTCAAGAAAAAAATCATTTTAACAAATATAGTGACTTTTGTCCCCACATCTGTAAGCAACAGACATGATGGGCACTGGCATATTCTACACTCCATGTTTTTTCTGCTGGGGATTGAAAGAACAAGGCCACCTGAGCTCAAAGGAATATCATGCTTTTTCCCCAAACTAGCCTAGGTCCAGGCTGTTAGCTGATAGTCACACAGCATCACCAGGATTTCAATACTGTCTGATTCCTGGAGGAAAGAAAAGCGATGTTATTTTCTCTTTGCAACAGCAAATGAGGCATGAGTCCAACCCCCTAGGAGACGCTTTGCCCAGTAAATCTCAGCTGCTTCTCTAGAGCTCTCAGATGGCCTTGGCTTGAGCTGGAGTCAGAGCCTAAAGCTCCCATCAGGGACCTGTCTTTGTTAGTAGGATTGATATTTGGCATGGTCAAGAGGGACCTAATACCACTTGACTTCTGCCTCACTGCATTTTCTTCTGACAGGAATGGCCATGGGTCTATTGCACTATCCTCTGAAGGTAACAGGGCTTGGATGAGGTCTAAATGCCTAAGGCCAAGTAGAAAATGATGGTTTTTTTTTTTTTCTTCTTAGAATATACTGATGACTCACTGTAGTTTAAAAAAAATGAATATGTGCTATGAATTGGCACTCCTGGCATCTTTGCTGGTGGTGGTATGTGCAAAATTTTGATTCCCTGAGTCAGTACTCTGTGCCCCCAGTAAAGCAATTAATTGAATATACATCCACTCATCACTTACACTGCGTTACCCCATGCTATGTGTTATGATTGTTCCAAGAGCTCAGTCTTACCCTTTGTGCCAGTTCTGATTTTCCTCATTCCTAACCAGCACCCCTGGGAACAACAGACTAGGCTCCAAACCATATCTGCTCCACCCAAGCATCTTCTTGGGCACAGAGATCCCCATTGGAGCTTTCTTTCAGTCACACATTCCTGAGCAGCTTTGGAAACTTAATGTAATCTTTCTGGTCCCTTTTATTCTTCAGATTAGATGTCATAAAAGACCCAAGGATATGCTGCAGAGGGAAGCACTCTGCATATCTCAAAGTCTGCAGAAATCTGCTATTAATATTTCTGCTTCTCTTTCTGAGGAGACAGTGGTTGAATGACAACCCTAATGGGTTCTGAACAGGAAAATATCCTCCTTGCTGTCAGAGCCTGGCCAGGAATGGGGTGTGGGCCACGATAAGGTCAGGTCAGTTGGGATTGCTAAGGCACAACCAAGGTGACTCATTTCCCTAAGAAATCTGCTGAGAAAAATGTTGGTTTCCCCTTGCCCTTCCTCTGGCTCAAACACAGATCTTAGGGTGGAAGACTTTTGGCACCAGGAAAAACATGTCAGGTCAAGTCAGAAAAACACTGCCTCTGAGTCTGAGTTTTTCTTTAGAGTTCAGATAGAGGTGGGTAAAAGTATATAAGTAAATAGCAGATTACTCGTGCTTTGGCAGCAGCTGGGCTCTAAACCTGATAGTCAATGTGACCTTCAACAAGTCTCTTGTGTTTTGGGGTCTACTCTCTACTCTTTGAGCTTGTCAAAGTAACTCCTTCATCTTGAATTTGCTTAGATGGAGAAGCCAATCAAGGGTACTTATTTGTGTGTCTCACGCCTTCAGAGCAAACAGTCAGGAAATGGTTTTATACTGGTGGCTTGCATTCTCTCCCACCATCACGACCACACTTTATTTTTTTAATGGAAAAGGTCTAGTCTATTTAATTGTAAAAAGAAGATTAGCATGTATGGTGACAATGCAGAGGCTTAGAGCTGGCTTTTGTGACCAGCCTCTGCTCTGCGGCTGTTCTAGGGAGAAGTGAAACCCCCGTTTAAGCGCACACGTTTATGTTGTGATGTTTTCATGGTTTAACTTCAGTTCTTGGGATTTTTAATTTTCTTTTCTCTTTGGGACTCTAAAATTGGAGCTGATTTTGAAGCACATACATGTTTATATTCTTATGAGTATGAAGTGGACGGTCATAAGTACATACTGATCTTTCAGGAAACAAATTCTGGTATGAGTAAAGGCTACCCTTTACCCTGCCCACACAAGCTACAGGATGGACACACACACACAAAGAGATCTTCCATGGCCTCTTTCTCTCTCTTAAGTAGCTTTTCAGAGGCCAATTGCCCCAAAAGGCAGTGTTTACTGCCCAAGATCATTCTGAAATCCAAGGATGTAATCTTGTTTATTATGGTTTTTGCCCACTGCTGGGATCAGAGTTATATGCAAATATCCTCTGAGACAAAATTGGATCTTAGGGCACCTCTTTCCAGTTATCATATGAGTTTCTAGCCTCAGTACCATCTTCTTCCCTTAAAGTTTATGTGAGTTAAATCTACATGCAGGCTACAGGGGCTAAACCCACATGCAGGCTGACGTGAGAATAGATACAACTGCCACTTCCAAAAATAATAGAGACTCTCAGTGAGGAGGATATTTAAAGTGCAAGTAAGAACTAAAGCTGATGACCACAGAGAGACATTGAATTTAAAAGAAGAAATTCAGAAAGGAGAGGAGAGAGGTCCATAATACCAATAATTTTTTTAAGCAGGAAAAGAACATAGATTTGACAAGGAGGGTGCAAACAGAGAGCTATTTTGAATTGGAGGCAGGTTAATTATATTTAAAAAAAAAAAAAAAAAGAAAGACGTCTCCAGAAAAATCTTTTTTTTTTCAGTGCAATAGTTAAGTTCCTTCATATTATAGAGACATATACACAATGTTAACAACCATGAAAAACAATACAAAACGCCCTCCGTTTAACAAGTAGAAAAATATAACTACTATATATGGCAACTGTGAATCTAATACTGTACAGAAGTCATTTGTGGGTTTTACAAATAAATTATAGCTTAAACGTCTTTTTAAAATTTTTTCCTCCCCACCCTCCCCGCTTAGATGTACACCAGAAGTTACAACAGGAAAAGTCCCGAGCCTAACTGACAGCAAATTAGTGCCAGTCGAATGTTCTGCCCACAAGCTCGAAGAATTTCTTATTTGGCTCATGAAAATACTCGTGCAGTTTATGGAGTAGTTTGGGATCCACTTGGGGGTGCGCCCGGCCTTTGGACTCGTGTAAGCAGCGGTCCTTGCCGCTGTCCCGCAAGCAATAGAAACCCTTGGTTTTGTTAAAGTAGAAGTTCGAGGCATTGATCTGCGGTGACAGCTTTAAGAATCTTTCGACCTTCTGGATCTCGGGGAAAGGGTCTCTGATGAGGCGGTCGCCATCCACGATGTGGATGTGGCCCAGTGGGAAAAAACGCAGCCAGTTTAGCATGTGTGCATGGTACAAGCTGCGGTTGAGAGCCTTATAGTCCAAGTTGAGCCGGCCATCCCGCATGAGTAGATCTTCGATGGGTGGGTAGGGCTTGTGTTTCTGAAGGTGATTGTACAACACTTGGGTGTAGTCAGACAGCACACGCTCCGATGGGTCCCTCAGGATGAGCAGCAGGCGGATGGCCGGGTTCATGCTGTGGATTCTCTCAGGCACTTTGGGCGAAGTGAAGTAGGCTGGTGTCTTCTCCACCGTGAGCTGGTGCGGGAAGGAGAAGGGCATCTGGGTGAGGTACCAGGCCAGGCCTTGGCTGTAGTGTTCCTCCCAGTCAAAGAAATGGACCTCGTTCTCAGCTGCAGCCACATCAGGATGCAGGCTGAGCATCTCCAGCAGCGCTCGGGTACCACCCTTGCGCACCCCGATGATGATGGTATGTGGCAGCTGCTGTGTGGAACCATTGGCTGCTGCACCTTCTCGGGCATCCTCCGGGAGGGTGCCCACCTTCCTTAAAAGCTCCTGCTGTACAGGCCCTGGGCCAGGAGCAGCTGGGTGGGAAGGCACAAGCTGGGGCTGGGCCACCAGCAGCACGGCACCCAGGAGCAGCAAGGTCATGCTGTATACCTCAGGAGCTTCACTGGGCCACACGCCCCTGGATCCTGAAGCGGCAGCAGAGATGCCTCCCGGTTACTGGAACATGAGTGTATCCAGTTGCCAGTTACTAGGGAGGAAACGAAGAAACTGTTAACCCCAAGCAAACATGGAAGTAATCCAAGCAACATCGAAAGTCATGAGCCCTGCCCTCACCTCGCCCAAACTCTCTCTTTATTCTCTAAAGGCGGGGTAGCAGACATTTCTCTAAAGGACTAGAGAGTAAATATTTTAGGCTTTGTGGGACGTATGTTTCCATGGTAACTCCAATTCCAACTGTGCTTTTATGGATCTGAAGCAGCCAGGGACAATAGACAGAGTCAAGGGTGTGGCTGCGTTTCAATAAAACTTTATTTACGGACACAAAAGTTTCAAAGTCAAATATTTCTCTTGTGGGATTAAATTATTACTATCCGTTTTAAGACCTAGTTGTGGTTTGAGTGCCTGCGCGCAGGCGCATTTGCTCATGCGTGCCCGAGGCAGCAAGGGCAGAGGCCAGATGCCCTCTAATCACAGGCAGCTGTGAGCCACCCTGTAGTAGGTGCTAGGAAGTAAACTCAGGTCCACTGCAAAAGCACTATGTACTCTTAACTGCCGGCCTGTCTTTCTAAGCCTCCTCCATATTAATTGATACCTTAAACATAATCTATACATTTAGCTGTGCAGTTGGGAAAGGGAAAGGGGGCTTTCCTGATTAGCCATAGTTTACCAATCCCTGGTATAAAGAAAAGGACTAGAAACAGCCTTTAGACTCCAGGAAGCATCTGAGAAACCTTGCCCTCCTGTCAGTCTCTGGCAGAGGCTCGGGTGATACAGAAGCAGGCTGGCTTCTGCATCCCAGGTCTCTCATCAGAGGTTTCTATTCCGATGGGACATATAGCCTATGTGGAGGGGTGAACAGTCTGCTGCTCCGCGCAGCATTAGAGTCTGGTTGCTACCCCGCTGTGGACACAGTGCTTCCCAGATTTTTGGGTCTGGCCAACGGTATTCAGACAGATATGACAATATGCTGAACCTATCTCTTCCTCAAGGACTTTATCCCTGCAGCTATGCCCTTGCAATAAGAGCATCTCTGGTCAGCTACAGCTCTGTGCGGGAAAAAGAACAACTACCCTGGATCATGAACAAGAACCAAAGTTTATGGTTCAATCACTGGGTTTGGGGATGGTTTGTTGAATCTGGCAAAGGTAAGTGTGTGTATACCGACTGCAGGTAGCAGACTGCAGGATGACCGGCACAGGTTGAGGCTGCATGCTAGGTTGGTATTATACAGAGGGATGTTTACTCATTTGCTGAAAACAATCGGAAAGTCTTAGTAACAGAGAAAGACCCTGAAATGTGCCTAATGGGATTAAAAATGGAACATCACCAGAAGAACATAGAACTTTACTACATATAAAGTGGCTCATGGTTGGCAAAGTTCATTGTCAGCACAAACACACAGTGTAGCATAGGAGATCAGGGCTAGTATCACCACCAATTTATAGCTCATGGTCTTAAAATCTAAGGATTAAAAAAAAAAGTCATAATTCATTGTAAAACTCTGAGCCCAAATTGGAGACCTTTCTGCTTACAAACTTCCTCCCTTTCTTCTTCTTCCACTTTTTTGATCTGCATTACCTGTTGGAATAAAGTCCTTGCAGGACATGAACTGCTATCCCAGATCCAGGGACTCACACAGATGACAAGCCATGAGTGTCCCTCTGAAGAATGGACACAAACTACCATGCTTGTCATTCTCCCACAAGTAGACGCACTGACTTGCTTTGGTCATTCCCAAAGGATTGGAAAAAGTGTAAGTTATGGGGATTGTAGGCTTTCTCCACTCAGTGACATGCTTGGCCCATCTTGATATCAAGCTTATTATTTACTTGACCAGAAGGCATGGACAAAAAGCCAATTCAGGGCTTCCAATTTTGTGATCACGGTAACTGATCTGTTTCCCTCAGACACAAGGATATGCAGTTTGTAAAAGTGCATGTTAAAAATGTGAGCACTGGACTCTTCTGGAAGACGGCTTAGCATAGAAATACTTGCAGCTCTTCAAGAGGACCTAAAGTTCAATTGCAGCACCCACATGATGGCTCAGAACTGGCTGTGACTCCCCTGACAGGGGATCTGAAGACATCTGATCTCTGCAGTCACAAGACACACATGTGGCAGACATACATAAATACATACATGAAGACAAAACACTCATATACATAAATTAACAGCTAAAACATGAAATAAAACCAAAGCAAAAGTCTTGAGCACTGAACCAGTGAAGAGCCTTTACAGAGAGCCAAACACACAGGAAAACAGGCTTGTGGGCCATGGAACACTGCAAGAAGTGACGAGGTCAGCGAGGAAGCCCTTGGGAAAGGGGCTCGTGGTGGCTGTGATTAAGATGAGTGTGTTGCATTGGTTTGGCAAAGGAGATTTCTATTCCTCAATGAAAGGATTCAGAAAGCTTTGCCAAAATTTAATTTCCTTCTCCACTGTTCAAGTAGGTAGAATCAATGGGTCATTTATTCCTGCCTATTACACATTTGAGGGCGGTGTGCACAGGTAAGGCATGGGTAGCACTAATTTCAACATGTTAGAGTGCCTTGTGTGTGTGGTGGCCACTGCTGTCATGTTCTTAGAGGTCTGCCTTTGGACTCAGGACTCAGGAACAACCAACAAGTCACAGTGTTCAATACTCATGTGACAAACCTACAGGCTACAACTGAATTCAATAGTATCTGGCTGCTCATGTTTTTTCTGCTTTATTTTGAAGCAATTTGGTCACCATACAATTCACCTGAGACTTCTTCCTAGAAAAGAATTGCTAGCATAGAGTAGATGAGATGCTAAATACAGTTTGTCTGGAATGCTAAGAGTAGGAAATTAGTCCAACTGGTTATCTAATAACAAATGGTCAGCCCTGAAAACAAAGATACAAATAACATTATGTAGACTGAATAGGTTATATTTAGAGATATATAAATACAAATATACATATTTTATATATGTTTACATATGTATGTGTATGTACACATGCTTGCAACAATAATTAATGGAAAAAGAGAAAATAAATTTGGAAGAGAGCAAGGAGAGGTATATGAAAGGTTTTGGAAGGAAAAATGGAAGGAGAATTGATGTATTTATATTATAATATCAAAAATAAAATAAAAATTTTAAACTGGACACTTAGGCGTTCAAAAACTCCTTGCTTATTTCTGCTTTCTATGAATAAATTTATTTATGTCTAGATCTTTTTCATTCTAAAGATATTGGTGGTATATGGGTAAAAGTGACTGCAAACACACACACACACACACACACACATACACACACATTCTCTCTCTATGTATGTATATATATATATACATATATATATATATATAACAGAGTACACTTATGATGCACACATATATAGAGTGCATATCTAAAATGTATATATATATGCATATTATATATGCAAATGTATAGAATATATGGTAATATATGAACTCATTTATGTATTCAACATATCTTCATGATATCCTTATGTTTCTTGTGCTTTGCTTTGGTAGCTCAGGTAACCATTGACACAACCAGAAATGCTTGGTCTTTTACTCACAAGAAAGAGAAACATCTGCAAGTTCACATGCATCTGAAAACAATCTTTGGGTCATCCTGACCTTGACAATGGGTTTTCAAACAACAAGGAGGCAAGTCCTTCAGCCTCTGTCTTTCTTTTCACACATGAAAAGACCCTGGGATGACTTGGCTATAGCCACATGGAAACTCTGGGCTGGAACTTTCAGCTGCTGAGTTCTAGTCTAGTGGCCTGAGTGTTATTATAACTGTCTCCAGGGGCTGGAGAGATGGCTCAGAGGTTAAGAGCACTCTCTGTTCTTCCAGAGGTCCTGAGTTTAATTCCCAGCAACCACATGGTGGCTCATATCCATCTTTAAGGTGATCTGATGCCCTTTTCTGGCATGTACATGCAGGAAAAGCACTGTACACAGAGTAAATAAATAAATAATTCTAAATAAAAAAATAATCTTGGTGATCTTGACATATAACAATGACATTTTTGGAGCAGGTGTTAAAAAAGAAAGGCTCTGTAATAAAGTTGGCTCTGACCACACCTCAGTTCCATTTCTAGAAGGCAAATGTTCACAGAGTACAATAGGAATGCTATTCGTCCATTCATTGCCCTTTGGCAGTAGTTGGGCAACAAGATCCACACAGCCTGCGAGGCCAGGAGCCATGCCTCTAGTTTCGAGCTTAGCTGAAGTGTCTTTGCCTCTTTGCCTCATTCTGATCATCTGGGAAACAGGATGCTACCAAAGGTTCCTCTGGCACATGAATGAAGAATTGTGTACCAGAGAGAATTAACAGAATTAACAGAAACGAACCATATTGGTGCTTTAGGTTTTCCTAGAAGCCACATGTGAAAAACCCATTTTACATGACTCGATGTATACAAAATGTCCTCATTCCAGATTAAAATCATGACATAAAATTAATGAGCAAATTTTTTCAGTATTTTGCAATAAGCCTTGATTAGCCAGAATGTGTCTTTCTGGCAGCAGCAATTCATTCCCTGGCCCTGCGTAGCCAAGGGCAACTGAGGTGAGTAAGGACAGAGGTCTGAGGAAGATGTAGTTCCTCACATGATACCTTCATAGAGATGTCCCCTCCCCACTCACAGAGAAAAAGCTCCCATGCAGGAAAAGGACAGGAAAGGCGAGCCTGAACTTGCAGGTGACATAAATACATTCATATTCTATCTGTTGATAACTCCATTATTCTCCCACAGAAAGGAAAGCAGGTGACCTTGAACACAGAGGGCTATCTGAAAGCTTGGAGCTGTCAAGGGCACAGACACAGACTATTTCCCAGCACCTGGACCAAAGGCCAGGCATGCTGGCAAGAGCATTCACAGTTGCTCCAGCTTCCATTGGCACCAGTCTCTGGGCTGGCAGCTTCACGCATAGCGTGCCTGCAGTGTTGACAATGAGCCCTCAAGACATCTAGACTGCTACTGGAAAACTGGGCTCAAAGGAATTGAAGGTTTGTCAGGAACGAATGAGCAGGGCTCGCGTCCAGAGGGAGTCTGAGCAAGGAGACCCAGGGCCTTGCTATGACACTCACTCCTTCATAGTGCTCATGATTAGTGTAGGTGCTGGGCATTGAACCTGGGTCCCCAGGGCCTCACTGTCACTCCCATTTCTTCACAGCACCTAGTATTAGTGTTGGGTGCTGGGACTCAAACTTGGGTCCCCGCAAAGAGCAGAAAGTGCTGTTAGTCATTGATTCACCTTCTCTCCGGGTCCTTGATTGGATACTTAACCAAAACGTGTGCATCTAACAAGCCCTTTGGTTTGAAGTCCTGATGTATAATCTTACCTCAAACAGGGGACAAAATTTTTATGAAGACTCAGACTGTCTAGGCTGATCAAATTAACCTTCATCTTTTACAGATGGATTATTAGGTTCAAGAGGGAAGCCATCATACTCTCTGCTTCTTTAGTCAAAGTGACTGTTTTTCTGTGTGCTGAGGTGAGAAACTAAGGATCAGAAGCCTACAGGTCTCCTTGCACCCCATCCCCGTGACAATACTGAATGGAAAAACCAAGAGTCCACAGGCTTTCCCAGAATGTGGCTTCCATTGTCCTCTGAATTCAGTATGAATTGTGCAAGCTGGGGATGGCTTTAGCATGGGACCTGCATAGCTCTTGGGCTTCCATCTCTTCCTTTTGCCAAAATCTAACCCCACTAGCTTCTTTATCCCTCATAGTTCACCAAGTCCATCCCAGCTTTGGATTGGCAGTCACAGATTCCCATTTCCAGAATGCTGCATCCCAGGCTTGGGGGCGCTGTCCCTTTCTTTCTACTCAGATTTTGTCTTAAACACCAGCTTCCCCTCAATGGTTTTCACATTATCTCATTTTAAAGTCCCTGCCCATTGTACCAAATCACATCTGCCATCCACCTCTCCCCCCAAGTCTTGCACACCACTGAGTCTCTTGGCTGTGACCTGTCTTCCTTAGATGCTTGCTCCTGAGAATGGCATTATTCCTGGTACATTGTAGGGGGCAAAAACCTCTTCCCTCCATGAACTTGTCAAATGCAAGGGCCTGCAAGGCCAATGGCTATAAGTTACTGAGAACAGATTTTAATTTAGCAAAAAGTGAAACATAACAGCCTACTCATTAGAAGGACTGCCAAAATGCATTGTTTCTTCTATTCCTAGAGAGACAAGAAGAAGCCAGATGTTGAAGGAGGTCAAGGGAGAGTGCTTCATATTGCTCTGTGATTGGACAATCTCACCCAGGAGTCTAGAAAACATCTTAATTAAAAAGCAGGGGTAGCTATGAAATACCCTTCAAAAATACTTTAATTTTCTCCTTAAGTCTCCTTATTACATAATTCACATTATGACTCAGACTCAAAATGTAATTAACTCTAATATACCCCTGCAGTCTCACCAGTAGAGCAGGTTCATGATTGGAGGAAATAAGCAGAATATTTAATAAGAGAAACAGTGATGCCCGTGTGCCTCTGTCTTCATGAGACTTTCACAGTTCTGACACCTGAGCACACAACTGGCTCAAGCATCCTCTCTTCCTCCCTCCCTCCTTCCCCTCCCCTCCCCTCCTCT
>OU015747.1:28053262-28066926 GCA_907169655.1 Acomys percivali | reverse complement strand
ACACACACACACACACACACACACACACACACACACACCTATTCACCTTTAGGCTAACTTTTGGTTGCCAGGAACTACTGGCAAAATCTAGAGGTTTTTAAAGATTTCTCTTCCTGTTTAAAGGACAAGAGAGGCCTCCATGTCAATTTCTCCCTACTTTCGAGCAAAATAATGAGATCATATGTGTGAGAGACACTGTGACCTTTCATCCTGCTGGTGTGGGGCACCAGCACACAAAAGGGGGCAATCAGCTATACTCAAGATGGTGTTTTTGAGCTGACTTTCAATCAAAATCTGCCTTGCCCAAAAGAGAAACCAATAATAAGTATCAGATGCCACTATGTTGATGCTATCTATGGGCCAGGCTTCCTAATGGATGTTCTACATAGGTTACAGATAGGGTTCTCCATCAAATAGAATACAGATTTTAATAGATAAGACAATGAAGGCTTTTTAAAAGCAAAATCACTTCCCAAATGTGAAATATCCTGGTCAGGGCTATCTTCTTGTGCTCAGAGTCACTGTGAACTCCAATCTACTCTCACAACAGAGTTCTAGCCCCATGCGTGGCCTTACATCCCAGGAAGATTGCTAAAGGATAGCTCTAACATCCCCTTGAAGGGTTCTTCACATAAGGTGTGCAGATGGAACTTAGAATAACAGGGGAGAAAACATTTTCCTGAATACCCATTCCCAGGAAACACAGAGCAGATAGGACACCACTCTAAAAGGCTTCTTCAAGAGGTAGTTTAAAAAACCAAACTGTGAAGCCCAACCAAAGAGGAGCCCCACATCACCAGACAGAGGACCCATAGAGGCACAGTGGCCCATCCCTCCACAAGGTGGCACTCAGTGCCCTAGTCTTTTCATCTGCAACTTTTCACTGCCTCAGGATCCCAGCTTCTCTCCAGCTTGACAATTACAGTTTTGAATACCTTTTCCTCTACATCAGGAGCATTACTTTGAGATCCTGAGCAGTGGGACAGGGCATGCAGGTAGCTTTAACCTAAGACAGGGAATGAAATTAGTGTTAACCTAAGTGCCTGCACGAGGATGTAAGCAAGGCTTGCAGAGGACAGTCTTGCCACACGTTACTGGACTCCTTGCCCTTGAATTCTGTTTGCTTCTTTTTTTTTTTTTTTTCCTTTTGTCTCACCTTCTCTTTCCTCCCTATGCTCTCGGCTCCTTTCTGTCTCCATTCTTCTCCCTCACAACATGTACTCTTGGTCTTCTCCTGTCCTCATCCTATACCATTTCTTCATCACTGTTTCACATGAGTATGATAAAGGAAGATTGGTAAAACAAAAGGCCGAGACACTGCCCTGTTAATATAATGTATGAACTTTAGTTCTTGCCTCTGTGATATTTATTTAATTTTCTATCCAGGGTAACTGTCGCTTTCTGTTGTCAGCTTCATGTGACACTATCTGTCAGGCATCATGTATTTCCTGACATAGTTTATTTAGTTAACTGTGCACTAAACCACTGTCTGTTTAAATTTGAGCATGTCCATTTCCCAGATGTGAAGACTGAGGCTTAACCATTTGATGCAACTTACTGTCTATGGTACACTTCATATGTAGAACTGGCTGGATAAATAAATGTCATTCTACCCATATATTTCTAGACAATATTCTATAGAAACACACCACTAGCAGGCTGCTCATACTATACAAAGAATTAATGCCATGTGCAGCAGAAATGTATTGTTTTACCTGAAGCAATAGCTTCCATTGAGGAAGCTATTAAAAACTGCCCTAGAAGCTATACATGCAACAAATGCCTTGCTAGTTTGATTCCCTATCAAGTGGCTGCCTGATCAGACATACTCTCATCCATCCTCACAACATGCTCCATCCATCTTTGTGAGGTCTCCACTCAGTTCTGTGTCCTGGTCCAGCCATCCAGGCACAGTACATCTGAATGGCCCTCAAGCTGACAAGCTTTGCAGTTATCTGACAGTAGAGCATTTTCAAGGGAAGCTTGCAAATGGCTGGGCATCCAGTCCCAGTGGAGCCATGTGGATATCTAACCTTGCTTTCTTCGACAATTTCATGCATGTATATAAAGTACTGCAAATGATCTGCCACTTATTTCCCTCCCATCCCTATAGAGCATCATCCACCATCCTCATCGGTCCCAGGTTCCTGATTACTTTTTTTGTCTGTTTGTTTACTTGCTTGATTTTGTGACTTAATTGGTTTAGCCAGGGCCATCAGTGTGGCTGCGGGATTGGAACCATGCACTGTACCCTGATGGGGTCACCAGTAGGGATGCAAATAAAGGCAACAAAGTCCTCCTCCCTCCTCTCCCTTAATCTATCAGCAGTGAGGGACAGGATCCCCTGAGTCCCTCCTCCAACCACACTTGACTTGTGCAGGCCCAGCGTAAATATCCCCAGCTGCTTTTAGGCCATGGTCACCATGGCTGTGCCTTGGTAGAAGAGAGCACTTCACAGCTCTGTTCCCTACCATCTGTCTTTTAGACTCTTTCCTCCCTTTCTTCCATAATGTTCCCTTGGCCTCACAGGGGTTGACAGAAACTACTTGTTGAGAGCTGAGCCCTCATCCAGCACCTGATGCAGTTACAGCCTCTGCATTCACTGTTGTTGACTAGAAAGAGGGAATTAACATCTATGTGTATAAACATAAAGATTTAGAGTGAAGCTTGGCACTGTCAATTTAGCTAAGAGACAGTATTAAGTTCCCATTAGGGCCCATTATCTCCTGTGCCATGATTTTTTTTTTCAAATAAGGTTGACAGTAGCAAGCATGGATTCTTTCTTGTGGGTTGTGAGGCAGGTCTCAAAGTCACCCAGAGAACAGTTGGTTGCACACATTATAGTGGTGCTGCTACCACATTAGTAGATTCATCTCGCCTGTCAGGCTGGTTTCGCAGTAGGATTCCTAAATATACATTCATAATGTATAAGACCATTGACTGACACCTTCTCCTCCCATGTGCCCCAGCAGCCTGTCTGGAACCTTCTAGCACTGTGAAAGCTAGCCGCCTGCAGAGGGGATGGTGCTGCCACTTCCACCCCAGCTTGACTTCTCTGTGTTATGCATCCAAGGGATGCTAGTTCTGAACGACAACCAAGAAAATGATAAAAGCTGGTACTGTTTTGGAGATCCTTGGCCAACAATTTATAAGAACATACCCCACCCCTGGCACAGGATTGTTGTTTTAATAACCCGTGGCTTCTAGGAGCAGCTTTTCCCAGCCATGCTGAGTATCTCCCTTCAAACAGTTTACTAAAAAATAAACTCTGGTGCCCCATATTTGACCACATCACCTGGATGGGGAGGCCTGTTTGGCACTCAGAGGAAGGACAGCAGGCTATCAAGAACAGACCTGATACCCTATGAGCATATACAAGGGGAGGAGGTCCCCCTCAGTCACAGTCCTAGGGGAGGGGAGTAAGAGGAAAATGGGAGGGAGGGAAGAATGGGAGTATACAAGGGATGGGATAATAATTGAGATGTAATATGAATAAATTCATAAAATATATTTAAAAATAAATTATATGTTTTAATTTGGATACGAGATTGTTGGTTTCCATTTCAGTTTTTAAAAATACCACTTCATCTGGTGAAAACCCTCCTTCCCACTTCCTTGTCTGTGCTCTCCCTTCACTGCTTCCCGCCCGAGTCGCCCCTATATTCCCTCTGCCTACTTTCACGTCGCCTATGTTCTGCTATCCTCCCCTCCTTTGGGCCACAACCCTCCCAATGGCCTATTCCCAGTTTCCTCGATTCTCTTGGCACTGCAAGCTAAACACACAGAATTAGAAATTCTAATACTAGGTCTACAGAGATGAGCTTGGTCTGATATTTGCATTTAATAAGGGCCTGTCTTAGAAGACCCAGTACTCCTCTGGTAGACTCACAGGTCAAAAATTCCATTTTTCCCACAGATGACTGAGAAAGACCTGGCTCATAATATCAGAGTCTTAAAGAGTGAATGTGTGTCTCAGTTACTAAATACATACCAGGCTCTGTTTCCCTCTTTTTAACAGGCAAATAAGATCTCTTAGGCCAGGCTGCTCCTCGCTTAGCTTACCAGGGAAAATAACATTTTTTTTTTTCCTTTCCTCTTGGACCATTCCCCGAGGTTAAGCCATTTTACCTTTGAGATTACACACTGTAACCCTTTCCTTAGCTTCATATGGTTTGGAGTTTTCAGAAAAGTAGGTTCTCAGAAGACATAGGAGACTAAGTAGGACTCTGAAAGATATAGGATAGCAGACAAACATCATCACAGACAGACAACCCTGACACTCAAGGACACTCAGCATACTGAGCCTGCCACTACCTATAGTCACAACCAACAGTAAATGAATCCTTAAGTATCTGCATTATATCTAAACCATTGTTTATGGTTTTTATGAAATTCAAATTTCATTGGCAGTTTTATATACTCATCTGCAAGTCCTACCAACCTTTATACAAGGCAACTTTCTAAGTGTGGCACTAGGGCCCTGTTATGTCCTTATAATTTCAGAATAAAGTTGAGAAAATTAAGGCCCACAAAAGTGACCCATTATTGAAAGCCGACGCAGACTGTAATAACAGCAAAGCCAAAATAATTCAAAAATAGAATCTTGATATCTGTCTCTGACACACAGTTCCTCCTTCCTGCCTTCCTAGCCTCAGAAGGGTCTGTCTGGAGAAGGGGTGGGAGTCAAGGGCAACCCAGTTTTTTAGAGAAGACAGCCCAGCCCACTCTGGCCTCTCTTTCGGAAGTAGTTATTTTTCTGAGCACAGCGAGGCGAGCATGCTTTTTCATTTCAGCTTCATCTGCAATCACCTTTCTCTCACTGTATCCTAACTGCTGATATAGGACTTTGATTGACTCTCTTAAATGGAAGAATGAAGACATTTACATAAAACAACCTACTGCAGGGCTCACATGCACTGAATCTGCAGGAATTCCAGGGGAAAGGCGACAAGACGGAAAATGCTGAACTGGAAGTTCTTGATGATAAAAGAAGCTGTGAACGGTTTTCAGTTTACGTGGATTTCTTCACGGACAGAGTGTGGGTTCCTCATTCAGTCCTCTGGGGGCTGAGTAATTGCAAGCTATCTGCTAAGCACGGGTAGAGGATTCTGGCTGCAGGTCCTGCACCTACCATATTCACAAAGGGAACAGAAAAAGAAAAAAAGAAAGAAAGAAAGAAAGAAAGAAAGAAAGAAAGAAAGAAAGAAAGAAAGAAAGCGTGTCCAGGTCTCAGTTTCCTTCAACATAAATTAAGGAAGCCAAGCTCTCCCATCTTTGCAGGACTGAGAGGGTGGGGAAGGGTGAGGCAGACAGCTGGTATTATCACCAGCTGCCAACGTAAGGCCTTATCATTATTGCATTCTTTCTAAATCAGGGAGGGTTTTCATGGCCAAGACAGGCTCCACAATAGGCTCCTGCCAATAGATCAGTTACTCAGACGAATTTATACTTACTTTGGGCATCCCAAAATAACTTGTTGGGTTCTCAATAATTGGATCTATACCAATTTTGACTATATTTGATTACTATCCTCTTCTTCTTTTCTCTCCTTTTTTCCTAAATGTTTCTTCCTCCATGAAGCCCTCCCTCATTTCCCCAGATGAAGACTCTCAGGATTTCATTTTTTGAGCCAATAGTTGGGAGCAGACACGGTGTTCTGGAAACTGAAGCAAACATACACCTCCACGTCTTCGCTCTCACGGAGCATATCTCCTTGTGGGGGAGTGCGGAATAGTAAGCAAATGAGTCAGGCAAGCAGCAAGATAACCAGAGCTAAGCACACTCAGGAGCTACGCAATTGTCTTAAGAAAGTATTGATGTGAACAAAGGGAAAGTGACAAAAGAGGCTTATCTCTGAGATGAGCCCAGTAATGACGCTGTACACTACGCACCTTTTATGCACAACAATGCTAATTTATCTGACTTTTCCTTGGGCATTCAAAGTATGCCTTAATCTCCTGGATAACTGCCTATCAATGAAAGTCGGGCAGATTTGGAAGATGGTCTCCAAGGGCACAAGCACACTCCATACCTTGAAAAAAATTTAAACACTTTGTTCCTAGAGACAAAGTTAATAATAATTCTTTAAGAAAAAGAAGCATCAGTCCAAAGAAAGTACCACTAGGGTTGGAATCCAGGCATAGAAAACAAGTTGGAAAGCACACACATAAACTATTTCTGGCACATATGTATATTCACTGTTCATTTAGAAAGGTCCTGAACACCAGTGTTCTAAGCATGGACTCTCCACAAGGATGTCTTCCCCTCTCCTCTTCACAGCTCTGCTCATCTAGTCACCTGTGGTCCTGTATTGATGTCCTCCGTGTTGGTCTAGGATATCATTGGTTGGTTTAGTGCTCCACCATCATACCTACCACAATGCCTGGTGCAAGACAGATGCTCAACGTGCCCACTCATCACTTAAAACAAATTAGGTGCACAGAGAAATACCAGAAATTAATTGGGAATTGAAGAACACAATCAAGACTCCACGTTCCCACACTGAAAACCGTTTTGTGTCAGGCAGTAAAACTTTACATCCATTGCTCTGAACTAGAGCCTAGGCTACCTGTCTCAGGCCTCCCAACTTACTGGCTCCCCTGACATTCCATGCTGCACTTCCCTGATTTTTTTCATCCTTAGCATAGGCCATCTAAGTAGTTGAGATTTTCATAGGTTCTCCTGCTCTGTGTCCCCCACTAGAGAATGCACACCTGGGTGGGGGTTTCCATCTGCTTTGTTCCCTGCTGTGTTGCTGGTAGGAAGTAGTAAGCACTGCAGGGCTGGAATTCAGCAAATGAGCTCAAGGTGTAAATAGGACTCTGAAGCTGCTGCCTACTGAGACAAGGATCAGAGGCATCCCAAACTGGCTGAAACAGATGCTCCAGCCACATGGAACGGAAGTGATCTCAACAGTCTAAACCCCTTTCCCCACACTCCTGTTGTGATCTTACAGGTTAGATCTTCAGTGTCACATTCCAAGCCCAAACTTCCTTCTATTGCAAGCACCCGGGAGCCATGTAGTCTGTAGGGCTCCAAGGTCCCTTCATAGAAAAATGCTCTGTTGAGCCAACATGCACTAGTTAGACATGTTGAATTAGCTACTAGAACCTGACGTCGGTATATTTTACACGAATCTGCAATTTATATTAAGCAGTAAATAAAACCTGGCAAGATTAGAGCATACGTTTCACTGGCAACAAAGTGTTGGATCTGAGCTCTAGGCCTGTTTCTGTCTATGCGGGCTGATCTTTGGCTGGCAGCTGAAGGCACTGCGACCCCTGCTGGAAAGCTACCAAAAAGCAGGCAGTATGAAGGAGAAAAAAAAAAAAAAATTAGGAAAGACGTCCTTTGGGATCTATTTCTGTTATGTTTAAGCCTTTCCTTCGAAGAATGATGTATTCATTTTTCTAGCCCTCTCCTGGTAGCACATAACTATTGACAAACTATGGCCCAGTAAATATTATTCTAACGGCCTGCAAAAGCTATGGGCTTAATTCCCTGTGGGTGGAGGGAGCTGAGAAGACTTCATGCCAGAGGCAGTCCTGAGGATGGATTGAGGAGGCTGTGTGCATCAGCTGTTTACGGATGCTGCTTAACTCAGACACAAAAAGGAATTTGTTTGAAGACTATGTGCTGCCTCTAGGAACTAGGGAGATGCTGAAAATCCAGGATTGGAAACTGAGAAGGAATGAAGGGAAGCCAACTCCAGGGATCACGTCAAGATGGTGCCCAAGGAATGGTTCCGCTGGGAGCACATCTTGAGACTGGGATGCTGCTGCTGACGCCAGCCACTTGATCCATGACCCAAGTCGGTGATAAACACTCTACAGTTCCTCTGTCCTTGAGCTGCTCCCTCCAGATTCCAATCCCCTGGTGGGATCATTTAACTTAGGTCAGGGCTGCAAGATACAAAGTAGAAAAAGAAACTCCGCCTCTAACTAGGAGCAGATCTCTGAAGCAACACTGTGAGATTCTCTATAGAATAATGACATTTGCTTGCCGATTTACCTTCCAGACACTTAGTGGGACTTCGAGTGGTGAGGGAGGGAGAGGCACCCAAAGCAGTACTGAAGGCTGTAATGGGAACACATAGATCTAAATTTCCAATCTGGAATCCTCTGTACCTTCAGAAAACTGACAATGTTTCCTAATCTGCAGATTCTCAATTGTTAAAATAGAAGTGATGCCATCTGCTCCCCTGAATAGCTGTGAAGATTGCCGTTCAATCATTCATTCACTTTCCCAAACACATTTAAGAACTGCTTATTAAGTGTTTGATACTAAACTAGGCTTTGGGGACAAATTCTGGAAAAGGAGATAGAGAAAGAAAGAAAAGAAAAGAAAAGAAAAGAAAAGAAAAGAAAAGAAAAGAAAGAAAAGCAAGTACTCTATCCAGATGACCATGTTAGACCAGGGAGACCCACAACTCCTCACACTTCACTCTCCCCCAGCTGAGTCACTGTTCTTTAACTTTTCTCCAGTTATGATTAAGCACTATTAAGTCCCTCCCTCCAAATACATCTTGTTAAGGCATATGTACATACTGAACGTAAAAGCAAAACTACAGCAAAAGCCTTTACAGGGCCAGGGATGCAGGTCAACTGTTGGAGCGCTTGCTGAGCACCCTGGTTTGAAGGACAGCAATAACTGGGTGATAAAGTTATGTCTACAGCCCCAACACTTGGAGCTGGGAGCAGCAGGGCCAGAGGATGTCCAAGGTCATCTTTAGCTGCATAGTAAGTTTTAGCTCAGCCCAGGATATAGGACCCTGTCTCAAAGAAGACAACAAAGAAAACCAACTCTAAAACTTAATGCTGATCCTGAATATTAAAATTATAATTCCTAGAAACAGTGGGGCTCAGTGCTGACGCAGTTCATGTAGAGTTCACATAAGACAAAACATATTTTAATCTGCCCTCATTTCAAGTATAGTGCTCGTGACGAACTCAGGAGTACCCCAATTCCAATTAAAATGAGCATGAAGCAGATATAAAAAATATCAGAAAGGCAAATACAATAAACAAAATTTCGCAAATGTTTTATAGTCAGCGGAATGTCTTTTATGTGTATTGTATTACTTCCTCTTAATCATCCTCCAGTCACTAATCTGCAGGAAAGACTAGGAGGCTTAGAGAGAGAAAACTGTCAGCCTAAGGTCACAGGGTCAGAAGTTGGCTTCACCCCAGCCTGTGGTCTCAGCCTGAGTAGAAAGCAGAAGACATGATGCCCAGGTTGGGGACTAGGGAAAAGCAGTATTGGTATTTTCTAACCTCAGCTACAAAGTCCCTGCCTTCTGTACCATCTGGGAAGCCAGTACCATTGCCACAGAGCAGCCAGGAAAGTTCTACACTTCCCAACTCAGGCCCTGGACCTGGCTTCTAGATACTCCTGACAGGCACAGGTTACTACCCACTGATGCACCCACTTGTTTGACTGTCCCTGCCTCCAAATCTAACTACCAAAAAGAGGAGAGAATGTGGCTGGGTCCTGCTGGCAGCTGTGTGCCACCCAGGGGGCATGCTTGGTCTCAGAAAGGCAGAGCACAGAGTTGAGCAGAACATACCAGCCAGCCCACCCCCAACTGCTTTGAAATCACCACTAAATTTTATCTTGAGACAAGGAAAGCTCCCTTGAAGCATCTCCCTTAGGAGAATCCCTGGGATTTTTCAAGGCTGAGAATTTCTTCTTTTGAGGATGAAAACACAAGTCCCAGCTTTATAAAGGAGTAAGTCAAAGCTCATTCTGCTTAACAAGGTGTAGGGAGGTGCTAATCCCCTGGAGGGATAAAGCTTGTGCTCCCACACCAGCAGCAAGGGCCAAAATTCCCTTTGTAAGACCAAGGCATCACTTTGTCACCAGCTTCTCTGTTCAAAACTTTCCATCTCAAAGTCCTGGTGTATTGCATGCACACAGCAGCTTGGCGGAGGATGTGATGCCCAGAAGCATCCATAGCTCAGCCTTGCACACTAAGACATCATCTCTGGCTGCTGCCTAATTAACTACAGAGACTTAAGACTGCTTAGTCAGGAAGTTGCCCATCCCTGTGGAACAAGAATTAGATGGGTAACTGACTGCCAAAGAGGCTCTTTTTAAAAGTTCACCTTCTCATACCTGGCTGTGTGATGGGGGGTTGTGGGGGGAGGGTGAGCAGGGGTCCGGGTGTTACCTTACATAACTCAACGGTCAGTCTCAATGCTATTTTTCCAATCCTGTGAACTGGGAAAATAACTGAGCATGCTGAAAATAGAGAAGGACAGCACAGTGATGGGAAACTTAAGCATTCATCTAGAATTTTAGAAGGTCCTGCTAATTCTAACTGTACTCACGTTGCTGGGAGAGTAGATAGCAAGACACTCCCAGTGTCAAAAGGAATTAGCACTTTAGAAATGCTGGAGCTAGGAGTGCAGAAATTGAGCTATCTCCATCGCCTTTTATTAAAAACTAAAGTTAAATATGAAATTAACTACTGGGTGAAAGCTGGTAATTGAATTTCAACAAATTCAGTAAGATTTGGGGGCAGAGCTGAGACCAAGGGACCTTGTTTTTCCCTCCAGCAGCTGGTCAAATACGCAGGGCTGGGGGGAGACACCTGGGTACTGTGTTGGGGACTTGCTCCCCAAGGGTTGGGTGACCCTGGAAGCTGGGGCAGCCTGTGTGGCAGTGGCACTTTCCTGAGAATGGTGAGCCCAGGCTGAAGCAAGGCGCACTCCCTCTTTCTCCCTTACCCACTCCTCCTAGCCTCACCCCAGCTCCTCACTAACAAGAAACTGCTTCTCTAAGACTAGCTTCAAGACTATGGATACAGAGTTACCTACTTGCATCCCCCCCCCCAAAGCATCTTAGCATAGTTATGGATAAAAATAGCCCAGAATAACGAACGAGGAGCGAAGAGGAGGAGTAAGTCTCGCGCAAGGCAAAGCAAGAATACCATAGCTTCTGCATAGTGGGGGTTGGACAGGCAGGGTGCTACTCCTGGTCCAGACGAGGACTCCGCTTGTGCAAATGAGGTCAGGTGCCCCTTTAGCTTGGGTAGTGCCATAAAGGATCTGAGGCACCCATGAATAATTCCTGAGACTGGCACAGCCCACCAATTCCTACCCTGCATCTGGCTCAGGCATTGGTTTTTCCGTTCTCCTACTGGCTTGAGCCCGAGGTTCCAAGAGCTGGCCCTCCAGTTCCAGGAAAGGCAGTGTACAGAACGGGTAAGGCAGTAGAGTCCACTGCTGCAAAGGACGGGGTGTGTGGCGCACCTGAAGAGGTAAGGCTTGGAGTAAGCCATGCTCATTCTAAACAGAGGCTTTCCTGGTTCGTGTCCTGACATCCCTTATCCACCCGCCCCCTTCTATCCGCCTCCTCTATTGGTGGTACCCGAAATAGAAACCAAGGAAGGGAAAAGTAAAAAAGTAACATGAAAAATCAACAGCCCTATGTAACAGCTTTTCTTCATACTTACGATCCTGCCTGTCGCCTTCCTCTTAGAGTACCCCAGCAGATTCTAGCCCCCCCCCCCATTATTGCTACCGAATGCGAAGGCAAACCAGACCTAGGCTTCCGCAACGCAGACGCCCCATCTCTGAATGACTCCTGTCAGCTGTCCCCCTGGCCCAGTTCTCTGCCTCAGGTAGATTGAGCGCTCCGCTCCTGCTGCAGATGCACAGGGTCCTAGAGAGAAGCCTCAATGCTTAGCAGCGGCCGGCGACGACCCTCCTGAGTCAGCTAGGGATATAAGTCCAGTCTTTCAAGAGTCAGAAACTCTTCTCCCTTCTACTCCATGTCGCGAATTCTAGAGACGAGGTTCCAGGACACGAGGCAGCAAGATCGGAAAACCGGGAGTCTTCCCTCTAGTAGCGTGGACTCTCCAGTTTACCAGCTTCAGCCTCTTTTCACCTTGGGCTCCGTACTTGTCCTAAGTCGGAGCTCCAGAAGAAGGTGCCCACACCGGCCACTCCCCAGCCTGACGCCCTAACCCCACACGCTTAGGGCTCACCTGAGTCGTGTACCCGTCCAGCCGGTCGGGCGCCCTCAATCGTCTCTCTGGCCGGGCCATGGGCAACACCACCGCCGAGCACCTGCGCCCCTTGGAGCAAATTCCCAGGCACCCTGGGGCTGGCGAACCCGGAAGGAACACAGGGACTCACTGAGAGTTACCCAGCAGTGGCGGCAGCTATCCGCTGCAGCGCGCAGAGGACCTTGCAGACGAGCGTTTTGGTGCCGCTCGAAGAATGGGAGGAGCAGGAGGAGGAGCCGAGCCGGAGGAGGGGACAGTGGAGGCCTGAGCTCCCAGAGAGAGCGGAGGGCAGAAGAGGATCGCGAGCGCCCACTGCTGCCTTGTTAGCTCCGGTGCTGCCCGAATCCCGCCTTCTTGCGCGTCCCTCTGTGCCGACTTCCAGCAACCCAGCTAAGCACCTGGCTTCTGGGCGTCTGTGTCTGGAAGGAGTCAGCTCAGCCCACCTCTTGCGGAGGCTCCTCGGATTTCAGCCTAAAGGGAGAGAGACTAGTTTAGTCTTGAGAGTGGGACTTGTGGCTTGGATGACTTTATCCACCTTGCAAATCGTGGACTCCTAGTCCACTTCCTGATCCCTGCGGATCCGAACCTTGGGCCCATCTGTCCGTTAACTTTTTCGTAAATTCCGCGTGGTCCCCAAGACCTCCGCAGTAACCAAGTATGTTTGCATCCAGCGCTCTCCACCAGCGCCCTTTGGGCGCCTGTGCACAGTGCACAGAATCAGAGGGCTCCTGAGCCCTTAGCTCAATCTTGCTCTGAAGCAAGGACAGGAGGCACCTGAATGACTGGCTTTAGAAGGTGTAATGTCGCCAAGAAACACCCTCTCTCTCCTTCGCCTCCAAAGAGGATTGAAATTTAACAAGACCGGTGCGAAGGATTCAGCTCTCCTTTAGCAAAAGTAACTAGCTTGGCAAATTTCACTTCTAAAACTACTCGAGGTCTTCCTGCGTTCCAAAGCTGAGAGGTTTTAGGTGAGAGCCAACCTGCATATTGTGACTCAATTTACTATTTGGAGGGCAAAGGAGCTGGAATCTCCTTGGAGACACTGAGCTGCTTCACAGCCAGAGCAAGTTGCCTTCCAAAGCAGGTTACCAAAACAAAAGAGGGAAGAGAGGAGGAAGGAGGTGGTGAAAGGAAAGAGAAAGAAGGCGCTAAGTACAAATCAAGAGAACTTCTTTTAACTATTTTAATATCTTCCAATCTTAAAATTGAGAATATAAATATTTAACATTTGCATTTCTTAAATCAATATTCTCCCATCTAAGGGGGAAAATTCCTTTGGGAAATTGACCACTTAATGGTGCAAAGATTAGCCTAGGTCCTTTTAGAAAATAAAGGAATGCTGCGTACAGTATATTGTAGCTTATAAAGCCAGAAGCATCTTAGAGACCTTAGACCAAGTCTTCTTTTTGAACTATATATTTTTAGAAATTTTAATCTTTAAGTAAATATCAAATTGGCATGCCCATTTAATATTTTTTAAAGCACATTTGCAACATTCACCCTAAGTTTGCATCTTGAAAAGTCTGAGCATTTAAAGTTTACATTAGGTCTAGAAGCATGCTTTTTCTTCCGTTCGATGAGCATTGTATAAAATCCTGCAAGTGGCTGTATGGCCAAATTAAGAGTTAAGATTAACAGGCTGCCATTTATCAAT
>OU015747.1:28027710-28053252 GCA_907169655.1 Acomys percivali | reverse complement strand
CTGCAGCTCTATGCTGGGCATGTGGGTGGAGCTTTATGGAGAAGATGAAAGCCAATTCCACTTCTAAAGCAACTCATAGATGTGCTTGGTAGGAACAGGAATCTATGGATTCATCTGATGAGTGTCCCAGGCTCCTGGCCTGTTGGGTACCAAGAAAATAGAAGGAACATTGAGACTTTTGCCTTCGCATTGCACCTTCAACTCCCAGCTTCAAGCAGCTCAGCAGGTTTCTTCTCTGAGGTTCACGGTAAAGTTCTCTCTCTTCATGTGGCCCTCAGGTACCTCAAACTGACAAAGCTATCATCTCATAGACTCCGTCCATCTGAACACCAATCTATCTTCTCACTATATATCTATCCATTCATCTATATGCTAATCTATCATCTGTCTTTTATCCACTTCCCTACCCATAAACTATCTACCTCTCTATTATCAATCTCTCTATTTACCTGCCTATCATCTATATATTTACTTATCTATCTATCTATCTATCTATCTATCTATCTATCTATCTATATATCTATCTATCCACCTATCTCTATATCTCTATATGTCATCTATTTATTCATCTATAAACCTATTATTTATCTCCTACCTAGCATCTTTCTATCATCTTCCTACCTACCAACCTACCTACTTGACATCTGTATATTTCTTTATCTACACCTCTATCCATTATCAATCTATTTGCTTGCCTATAATTTATCTACATGTTTATCTGTTTATCATCTATCCTTTTATGATAGTAAAGAGTACTTCATCTCATGCTTCGAAGTTTAGACAGTTAGTTCCTAAATGAAAAAGAAATATTATTTTACATTGGAAATGAAAACTTCTCTCAATATATGTCATAACATCATAAAATAAGCTTTTTGATTAACAAAAATAGCTATTTCATGTGAAATTTAGAAAGTCAGTTAGACAACATGAAACAAAACAAGAAAAACATGTAAGTGAAATATGCATCCTTTAACTCCATGCCAAGAGATTTGAATATATTTTGTACATGGAGAACTCAGAGTTGAAGGGTGAATGTTCCAGCTACGTACAGCAATACTGGCTAGAGAAGCAGGCCCAAATCAAATCTGCTGTCCTGTCTCCCTGGTGCATGTGCATCAGAGACCAAGAGAGAGGACTGCAGTATATTCTACATTATTTCCTCAAATGAAGAGAGTTGAGTTCTTCAAGCCTTCAAAATGTACTTACATTCCAGGAATGTAACTATCCATAAAGTATTTAAATGCAATATTCATGATATTGTTGTAATTGCATTGCATAAACTAATTGACAAAAGAAAATGCTAGGCTTAAGAGCTCAGTTCTCTGTGTAATTGGGCTCCTCTTCCCACATATAATCAGCCTTTAACTAGAAAAGCTATAATGGTCTCAGAGTTCCCAGGCATACCCTGGCTCTCTTTGAGGCCGTTGATTTCATGTGATGCTCTGTGAGCATCTGTGTCAAAGGCCATCCTACTCAGCTCAGCATGGAGGGTGATAGACCCTGAGTACACTGGTGGACTACCAGGGGGTACCCTGTCCCCACAAGAGACATATCAGAGAGGGGCTGGCCCACTGTTTCCAGGATTTAATGCCCTTCTTCAGCTCCTGTTCATTCTGTGAAGGGTCCTGCCCCTTAGGGTTCATCTTTCCTGGAAGCAACTTTGAGTTGGCAGGGGTTCTGCCTGTCAGAAAGGATGACATGTGTTTACTGACAGATGTGGAAAGGATCCTTGCAGATGCTTCCACCAGTCCAATCCTTCCTCCTTTAGGGAGCAAACGGTCTTCAGGGAGTGGCCAGCTGGCAAGGGTTCCTGGCTGTGACTCAGGGACATTTTTGTACAGGAAGAAGTTCTGCCTGATGTGGGGTGGCCCTCTCTTCCTGGATAAGTATAGTTCCTGTGGGGTCAGCTAGCAGGGTTTTTTTTTTTTTTTTTTTTTTTTTTTGCCTCTCCTGTGGTGACACTTTCCAGCTTAGTCTCTTTTAATGAAAAGGAGTATGCTTAGCCCTTTCCTGTTTTAGTCATTTTTGCACCAGCACAGGGGAGTGATGCTGTGGCCAAGGCTGCTTACACCCTCATCTGCCCCTCTAAAGCCCTGGTGCACTTTCTCAATTCTATTCATTTACAGAGCCTGATGCCATTTTTTACCACCTCCAATTTGCAGCACTTAAACCCTGTCCAGCTCTCTAATTGTGTTCATGGCCCACAGCTTTGCTGATGTTACTGTGATTCCAGTGTGTTCATAGTCCATGTGTTTTAGCACCTGCTTGTATTTAGGAGAAGAGGAGGGAGCGTACTCCTCACAAATGTATCTTAAGGAGATGCCATGAGCCCTACCAGAGAGGTCAGGTTGCATTTTCTGCACCATACAACTCACAGTCCCAATGCAATATAAAATGGCAACCTTGAAAAGAGTAAATATGAGCCCAAAGTTACAAAGAGAAGAGACTTTAACGACACAGGCAGACCTGAACTATCTACAAGCTAAAGACGGAGGCATGAAGCTTTCTCTCTCATGGCCCTTAGCAGGAGACAACCTGCTCAGACCTTGACCTTGTTTCTAGAATTGTAAGATAACAAATGTCTCTTGTGTAGGTCATCATCTTGTCTATGGCCCTGTGTTAGGGCGGGCAACCTTTCCAGTCTCCGCTCATAAAGCATTTGGTTTTGGCTTGGCAAAATGTAGAATTCCTCGTCACTCTTATATGACCTGAGCCATAAAGCACTTCATTTTTATTTCCAATTTTCTTTTTACTTCTGCATACAGACTAAAATTTTTGTTCTTAAGTCAAATCTTAGTGTCTATTTTTAAAAATATTCTAGTGATTACAGTCCACAACTATACTTCATACCATGCCAATTAAGCTGCTGTTACTACATAGATACTGGTTAGCTATTGCTTCATGATAACACACCCACAATGTTTTTGTCCGAAAGCTAGAAGTGTGTATTATCTTTTGGTCTTGGTTGGCACAGTTAGGGTTTTTTGGTCCCTGTATCTCAAGCTGTGTACAAGATGTAACAGTGGCTATAGAGGCTCTGTGGGTGAGGACCTATGTCCCAGTTCATTCACTTGGCTGCTGAGAAGACTCAAGGTTTTATAGGTTGTTAGGGTGAGAGCTGAGTTCTTTGATGGCTGTTGCAGAGTCCCCCTCCGTTACTTACTATGTGTTCTTTTTATAGGGCATTTCATAGCAGGTAGTTGGCTATGAACTGAGCAGGTGGCAATAAAAAGGGCATCCAAGGTAGATGCCATAGTGTCTTTGTAACTAAATCCGTTGACTGTCATCTTGCATTTGACATTTTCAGCTGTTGAAAACAAATTACTAGATCTAGCCCATTCTCACACTGAGTGAGTTTCTTGGCAGCACACATACTGAGAGTTGCGATCATTGGAAGGCAACACAGAGGCTGCCTTCCACAAGGGAACATCCTTACAGAGGGAAGCATCCTTCCATGGGGGAGAATCCTTTCATGGGAGAGCATCAGTCCATGGGGGAGCATCCTTCCACAGAAGAGCATCCTTCTACCTGGGGCAACTTTCCACAGGAGAATATCTTTCTACAGGGTAACATTCTTCCATAGGGGGGCAAAACCCTTCCACAAGGGTGCATCCTTCCACAGAGGAGCATCCTTTCATGTGGGAGTATCCTTTTACTGGGGAGCATCCTTCCACATGAGCATATCCTTCCATGGGAAGCATCTTTATACAGGAGGGAGCATCCTTCCACAGGGGGACATCCTTCCACTGAGGAGCAGTTATGGACCAGCAGCAGTGGTGGCACCAGCACCATGTGACCACCTGGCCAGCAGCAGGACTAAGTTGCCATCAGTCATGAGGCCTTCCAATTTTCTCAAGTATTAAAATGTGCAAAATCAAAACCCTCAAGGTCAATAAATTACATTATATTAATTATTAAAATCTTTAAATTCATATTTTAGATGTTTTTCATGTGACCTTAACATTGCATAATAGATAATAATATTATAATAAAATATAAAATAATAAGTAACCCTGTATCAAAAATTGAGGCACTAGTAAATCGCTTAATCTGTCAAGATATGAGTATTAATTAGTCTACTCAAGAATGTGTACCAGTATTGTAAATGTTGGTCATAGCTTTAAAAGTGTAAACTTTTCTGAAACGCGCTTCGATGCAGTCTAGGCTACCTGAGATTTCACCATATAGCTAGAGATGAGCTCCTGATCCTTCTGCCTTTTACCAGTAAGGCTTACAGAGCACTGCTTCCCTCTGTCTGCTCAGAGAAGACAGTCCTTATAACAGAGGAGAGAAAAGTTCCTGTGCATCATGGCCTTACTGTTCTGGGAAGACGTTCAAGCGGCACATGCTCTACTGAGTATAGTGTGAGTTGACATGGGAACAGAAGCAGGTTGCCACTGGAGTATCACCCAGAGCACTGTGCCTTGTTTTTAACCCCCAGATCTTTGCTTTCAAGATCCCCACATCTTTGCTTTCAAGACTTACTTAAGCATAATGGTTGGTTGGTTTCTGTATTTCGTTCTTTATAACATACTCCCTTTTAAACATTAAAGGTGATTGGGAAAATTAGAAATAATAAAGAAAACAGCAATAATTCCACCACCCAAAGGCAACTCTCTGGTGAAGACTGGGGCAGCAGCAAGGCTCAATTGAGTGGGAAATCCAGCCTTTGGTCTCTTGTACTCCAGCATTGCTAAGACTTTAACGCTTAAAGCAGTTCACATCGAGCTTTATTAAACATAATGTTGATTATTTAGTTTCTTGATTTCTCAAGCACAGGTACAATTAAAGCAGAAATTTTCATTTAAAAAGCAATTACTTCAACACTTACTGCATAAGACAATAAATGTAAAAGCCCACATGCTTGTATATGCAGATCTAAAGAAATACAAGTAATAGATCAACCTCCGGTTCTTGTTGTTCCTGTATGATTGTTTCTTATTTTGGTGTTGGCAATTGAACCCCGACCCTCACGTATGCTCAGCTCCTGAGCTCTACCACTGCACCAGCTCTGCAGCACTCACTCCTGATTCATGAAGCAGGATGCAAGAAAACTGTTTTAGAGGTCAAGACAGCTTTTCATTTCTCACGCAGGGGATGTGTGGGACACTGATGTCATTCCAGGATGCCCTGTAGTCCTCTTCCTTAACAACAGGCCTTCCCTATACCCCCTAAAGTCTCCAGTTAGCCTGAATTTTGCAAAGAGTTCCTTGTTTTAAATGCCACCAATACATTTACTTTCTGTCTCTCAGTCCTGTTCGCCACTGTTTAGAGAATTCACCTGCTTTTGCACATGGCTGTAGCTTCCTTTTAATGCTGGATGCCGTGGGCTGAATGCATGGTATTCTTAGCTGCCCTTCTGTGGATGGCATTTCTGTGGTTTCTGGTTAGTGAACACTTTGACAAACTCAGCCTCTTGGAGCAGTCTTATATAATCTTCAGCGCATAGTGGCAAACATTTACGTTGGTGAAGACTTCATGTGAGGCTGCTATCCTAGGAGAAACCCCAGCCTGGTTGTTAAGACTGATCAGTTTTCAAACCAAGCAGGATCTACTTGGGCCTCATCAATTGTGTCATCCTGCTCCTTCTCCAGGACCGGCAACAGCAAGCCATTCAATTTTGGACACTTTGTTAACTCTGTAATTGGGCTGGAACTTTTTTTCTAAACCAGGCACCACTATGAAGAACTAAATTAATTAATAAATTAAGGGTGTCCATGAATTCATAGAGGTCCCCCTGCCTCTTGCGTGCTGGAGTTAAATATCTGTGCACACCTGGCATGATGAGTTTTTTTTTTTAAGTAATTTCTATAAATTTGTACATGTGTTAGCCTACCACTGTGGTTCTGGTTTCATACATGTGAACGTGGCACAGAAATAATGCTAATATCATTATCAAACAATACAGGCAAGATCTGAGAGCCATGTGTGTTATAAAGTAAGTGTTTAGTGCTTTTAGCATTAACCAAGATTGGAGAACTCCCACCAGAGATCCCATCCAGGCCTTGCAATTTCCATTGGCCAGAACAAGACTTGGCAATTCTGCCTCTTCACCCCCTTCATGCCACCCTGGGCCATATTGCCAGCTTTAGCTGTGAATGTTGTTGAGCTGGCTATAACTGCACAAATTTTAAAACATTTTTTTTCTTCGTAGGACAGCAAGTTGGTTTTGAAACAGACCCTTGAGTAATCTATATTGTCATAAGCTGTGTATCAGGTGGGTACTTTTGGACTTGGTCATTCCCAGAGTTGTGGTTTGTTTTATTTATTTAAGATGAGGTCTCATGTGGCCCATGATGTTTTTGAAATCACTCTGTAGCTGAAGATGGTCTTGACCTTCTGACTCTCTGGCCTCCTGTGTGTGGGGATTGCAAGCATGCCCTACCGTACTTGATTTATATGGTTCTAGAAGTTGAACTCAGAGCTTCATGCATGTTAGGCAAACACCCCACCAACTGAGTTACATCCCCAATCATTTTTGTGTGTGGTCTTTTTTCGAGACACGGTCTCTTTGTGTTAGCCTTGGCTGTCCTGGACTCACTGTGTAGACCAGACTGGCCCTCGAACTCACAGCGATCCACCTACCTCTGCCTCCTGAGTGCTGGGATTAAAGGTTTGTGCCACCACGCCCAGCTACATCCCCAATCTTTACGAGAGGTGAAAATGAGTGGCAACAGAACAAAAAACAATCAAACAAAGCTACACTCTGACTATCAACATTACGTCTTTTAAAAATTAGAGGATGTGCCAAAGAGCAGTGGAGTATTTTGAGCCAAATGTTTCTTTTGTCTCATCCAGCCTTCCTCGGCACTGTGGGCACACTGAAGAAAAAAAATAGCAGTTTTCCTTCTCTATACCACTGGGGATTGTTGCAATTCTGGTGGCCAGACAATAGGAATTTCTTAAAAGCTGATAAGTAAGCTTTAATCAGCCTGCTTTTTCTCCCACCATCTATGGAAATTTCACAGATAAATAAGTTTAATTTGGGGGAAGGAAACATAAGAGGTGCCACAATTTATGCCTGTGCTGCCCAACTCGGCTGCTTTCATTTATTATTCCTTATGGAGACTAGCTACTAACACTTTCTTTTAAGGTCCCTTAATTAAATTCAGCTTCTCCTATTTTTCTTTTCATCCATTCCCTGCCCCCCACCCCCAGATTAATTTAGCTCCTCATAGCAGTGCTTTCTCAGCTGTTGGATTTCATTAACAAGATTTGAACTTCTGTAGATTTCTCTTCCCAAGTAGTTTGCGTCCTCCATTGCTCTCCCAGGCAAGGAAACTGTTCCACATAGACCACAGCTCAGCAGGTAGGTGATTTTCACAGTGAAGCCTGTTGTTACTCTTTGTGTGTGTGAATGGAGGTTTCCAAAACTAGATGACTAGGCCAAGACTGGAAAGGATGATCTTTTTAAAAAATACATTTTATTAATTTATTCATATTACATATCAATGGTTTATCCCATCCCTTGTATCCTCCCATTCTTCCCTCCCTCCCATTTTCCCCTTACTCCCCTACCCTATGACTGTGACTGAAGAGGCCATCCTTCTCCTGTATATGCTCATAGGGTATCAAGTCTCTTCTTGGTAGCCTGCTGTCCTTCCTCTGAGTGCCACCAGGTCTCCCCATCCAGGGGACGTGGTCAAATATGGGGCACCAGAGTTTGTGTGAAAGTCGGTCCCCATTCTTCACTCAACTGTGAAGAATGTCCTGTCCATTGGCTAGATCTGGATGATCTTCTTGGACATTTCTTGGAAAGAATTGTTGCTCCCATAAACATCTGACTTGTGAGGGAGAGAAGTACTGTGTCCTCCCAAGGATGCTTCTCTATTGAGCATTGGACTTACTTGCCCACTGCTGTGTGATTTGTAGCATTCTGATTTCCACCTATGGTGAGATTGTGTGTCTCTCTCCTCTATGCTGCCCTTGACCATGTGACCTTCTTCAGCCAATGGAGTGATCTGATTAATAACATTCCCTAGGAAAAGTCCAAAGACATAAACTCCCACCAACTCCCCTGCTCTTCTTACACTTTTGGTTCTTTCGGTCTGGTCCCAAGAATGAGAAGAAGATACAAAAAGCCACCAGTGCTGATCCTTAGCCCCTTGCACTTGACATGAACATGAAATAAGCAACTGAGACTTCAGTAGTGCTGGTTTCCTTCATCACTTAACACTTCCAGTTTTGTTTTGTTTTGTTTTTAATTGAAAAATTTATTGCTTTGTCTTATTTAAAGGACACATCTGGTGACAGGGAATGTGTCCTCTTTGTTAGGCATAGCTTATGTTTGGCTGTCAGTAGAATAAGTTCATGATTCACTGAGAGCTTCCAATCAGAAGCATAGACTTCTTGCTAGGACATCAGTGTCTACTGGAAGTGATTTCACTCTGAGCAAAAGCTGACCCTGCAAGACTTATTTTTACTTATGCCTTTGAGTTTCATTGTCTAGATAAAATTATCTTTGGTGGTTAGTCTTCATGCCAACTTTGTAGGATCTGGAATCTACCACACACACAAAAGAAATCATACCTGTGGGTTTTCTTCTGGGGTTATTTACAGAAAGACTTAACTCAGCAGGGAAGACTTTCCCTAAAGACTCATCCCATGAGATGAGGCCCTAGATGAACAAAAAGGAAAAAGCAAGCTGAGCACCACCATTCACCTCTCTGCAGTGGGCATAAAGCACAAATGAAACCAGTGCCACTCTTGCTACTACGTCTTTTGTGCCATGATGGCCTTTATCCCCTCTTAAAACACGAGTGAAAATTAAACCCCCTTTCTTCAATTGCTTCTCATTAGATATCTTGGGACAGCAAGCAGATAAATCACTAACATGTCATCTAATTGTTCTCCTTGAGCAAAGCTCTCTAGGGTTCAACAAGAGTGTGGTTATCCACTGTAGAATTTTGACTTTGCAGAATCAATATCCTCAGTCTTTAGCCCTGCCTTTATCAGCATCTCTTTAGTTTCCTGGGACCTCTCTTTCACAGGAGCTTTAACTGAACCATTTTTTCTCTTAGAATGGGGAACCTATGATGTGACCCATCCCCCACATGTCCTCACAGTAGCACAGTGAGGAAGGGTCCCCTCTGGTTCTCTGGATGAATGAGTTAGACTTGTCTAACACTGCCCACAATTGCTTTGCTATTCTTGGCAACTGCCTCATGCTGCTGACTCACTGACTCAGCCAAATCCCTTAAGCCTTATTCACAAGCCTTTATTACCCAGCCCTGCCTCAACTTGTGAAGTCAATTTAGAGGGGCAAATCTTGATCCTTACACTTGTCCCTGATAGATTACTCACCTCATTTCATCTTGTTTGTGGTTTCTGTCTATTTGGGAAAAGAAAGGCTTTGATTTCTGGGAAAGAAATTCACACAGGAGTAAAGAGAAAGAAATAACTTTGTCCCATTAACTTGATATAGCTTGAGCACCCATTGTCTCTTCTTGCTGCCTGTAGTTAATTATGTGATGTTGCTCCTTGCTACTGCTGTGGGATCTTTATGTATTTTTTGAAGGGGTTCCCTAATACCATGCACTAACTCTAATTGTCTCTGTGTGTGATAGGCTCTAATGGGGCTCCCTATCTCAGTCTCTGAATGTGCAAATTCATGCCCTGTTGTTTGGTTTTAACCAACAATAATATGGTAGAAAAGGAGTTAGTGTCATTGCACAGTCATGACTAGATTACGGACAATAATCCTATGTTAAAAGTTACTTCTTGTTGGGATAAGACCACATGGCTGAGAGCTGAGGGCAGTTATTATTTGTCAGATAGCAAGAAGCTGAGGACCTCACCCTGACAGCTTGCAATAAGCAGCATGCAAGCCAAAAACCCACAGGCCCTGGAAGGGGATGATTCTCTAGTCATACTTTGAAGAGAGGCTGCAGGCCTGGCTCACCCTCAACTGCAGCTTTTTAGAAGAAATTGGAAGCAGAGGATGAAATACAGCCAGGTCTGATTTGCAGAAATTGTGATATACTAAATATGTGCTATTATTGCCCATCAATGCATAACTATTGTGCATATAACTAAATAGTAGAAACCAAATTAAATTGAAAGCCTATGACATTATGAGGCCAAGTAAACACATTACTATATCTGTTCAGAGGGTTGGATTGACACAGAGAAACTGTGATGATTCCTGTGCTGTGCACATCCAGGTTTTGAAATGTTGCTGGATATTATTAACTAGTATTATCTGAGCACCCATCTGCTCCAGTGGTCCCAGATCTCATCCTTTCCTGGCCTTTGGATCTCTGGATTCTCACCCACATCTGAATATCTTCTTCTCTTTCTTCCTAACCTCTTACTTTTGGCTCTCCATTGATGAAAGTTTGTCCAATGTGATTTCCCATCAAGCAAACATTTCCATCTTGCTTCTATTCTATGTCTTTCAGGTCTGATTCTCCCAGACTTTCTGCCCAAGGAGAAACAATTGACATTGTAAGGTCCTTACATGGTGAAAACCTGAAGTCAAGAGCATGAATTTTAACAGATGCCAGTGGGTGTTAAGGAATCTATGGGACCACCATGGCCAACAGAGCAATGACCTATAGGAGGCAAGAAGTCAGTTCAGTTCAACATGACTAAGTAACTGGTATTGGTTCAAACTTTGGGAGTCCTGACCTAAAGTAGTTCACTTCAGGCATATTTAAGCAAAGCACAATTTGGTGAAAACTTTCCTGTTGATAACTCAATCCCACTGTACAATAAACCACAAAGTAAGCTAAGTAAAAATTGGATGTGACGACATTGAAACTCTTTGCCAAGCACACATGACACCTTCTTAAAGATGGATTTTGTTTCTAAAAATTACTGAGAAAAACAAGGTCAAATTTAGGCTCTAGGGGAGGTTCCAGTGTGGTCTATGGCCATACAGGGGTCCCCAGGCTATTAGCAACATCTGATTCCAGCCTTCTGGTTAACAGGTTGTGCATCTCATAATTTAAAAGAACAACTCTGTGTGGTTTACATTCTGTGTTCCCTAGTGCTTATCTGTGAGCACAAGGACTTCTGTGCCTTCAAATCTCCTCAATTTTATTTTTTTAAAGAGAACATTGTGGATATTATAGAGGCTAAGGTTGAATTATTGCATGAATGGCTAGTCTAACTCATATAGTCAAACATAACAGAATTATAAGAATATCTAACAGATCACCAATGAAAAAGATAAACATCTTAATTATGATACCTATCCCAAGGTCACTTGAGAAATTTTGGTTATCTCTGTATGTAGATCGTTAACTTGGCCATCGATAGTATGAAAGAAATTTGACACATTAGAAAAACAAATGTTGACCACCAAGATTATACTTGAGCAACAAATAATCTACAGGAGCCCTATGTTGTAAAATTGTGGTTCTCAATTTGCCCACATCTTAGTTAATTTCTCCTAATAATTTTTGCCGTGATATTAGTGTGTTTACTAATCACACTGGACATTTTTGGAACCTCTCTTTGCATTGTAGTAATCATTCCTTGGGACTGGTAATAAAAGTGCAAATGAACAATCCTGAGCATACCAAGATAATTTTATACTCTCTCCTATTACAGATATGACTTTTATCTGCCATGACAACAGGTATTTGGAATCTGCACTGGCAAGCTGAGAATTAACATGTCATTCAGTCAGTAAACATAACAGCATTGATTTTGGGTCACTAGTACTATGTCCTTATGGTGTCCCCAAGGTCTACACTTGATGAGTCAAAGCCTTGATGTCTCTCCTTCATTGGTGTGTCATCTACCTTGACACACTTAGTTTGTCTGGTGAGCTCAGGGATGTTGTGCTGATTAGACGCACTGGAGTGGGAACCACCTGAAACTTCAAGATACAAGCATATCCTCATCCCCATGTTAGAAGAACATTGGGCATTTCCTATTGATTCATTTCTAGGTCATTACACTAAAGTATACTTTTAGCTATGTCTCTTTTAGAGCAAAGTGCCTTAAGGCAGCAGAAAAAGCATTGTCCTTTAAAGTGAAAAAATTTAAAGCTTAGAATGGCTAATGTAGTGTAGTATGTGGGTAATCAGGTGAGTATATCACAGAGACTCCTGCAAGTGGGACCAGTAGATTTACCTAAAGCATTTTGATACATACACTGGGACTCTTTTTCCTTTCAGTCTGAGGCCTATCTTTGTCATCATACAAAATTCTCTGTATATGTACATGATGAGAGTCTAAGTGCTGGGACTAACTGAGAGTCACTTCCGGACCTAAGCTGATAGTCCCATGGCATATAACTCCAGTCATAATTTGAATTTTCTGGGAAATGCTTGATGTCATGAGCTAGTTTGACCCCTGCTTGTCATTTTTGAGGCCTCTGGACATTGGGAACTGAGGGGGGCTCTAGGTATTGGCTTTTGTTTTCATAACAGCTACTTTAACACACATCTGAGTTTGCCCCCAAAATAGTCTTGTATATTTTCCTAATGTAATTAATTATAATGAATAAAGGGCTAGAAAATACAAACCCCACACACCTTGTCTTCTTTAAAAGCAAAGACCCTTTCAAGCTAAGTCAGTGGTCCTCCTATGCTAGACTTTCAGGTTCAGAAAGTTCCTTAATGAATTATATCACAGAGGCAAAGCATATGCTATGAACAGCTTGAGTCATGTGGAATGGATGTCCCTAGAACCCCAGGGAAAGCAGAAGAGGGCTGAGTTAGTGCTGGTACAAACCCTTAATTTTGCTGACAGTAAAATGGAAACCCAGAGAGGTTTAGTGCTTGAACCCAATGTATGCCATTAATTAATGGTAACATCCAGATCTGATTTCTGAGAAGGTAGCCATGACATTCTCTAAAAGATCATAAAGAAATTGTAGCCCATAGGGGGAAAGCCAGTCACTTTCAATTACTTGGAGAAAGGGTGAGTTCTAACACAGGATGCTGTACCTTGGAGGGCAGGCACCACATCCAAAGAGAATCATTGTCCACCAGCTTGTCTAGACTTGGGGGCGTCCGGATAATAGGCATGGATAAAAATAGCAGCTGCTAAGTTAAGGGAGACAACGGCCTAGAGGACAAGGCGTCAGGCATGGCCTCCTTTCCTGTAGGTCTCGTGGGGATAGGGAAAACCTCTTAGATGGAGTTTTGATATTATAGGACTGTTTATTTCCCCGTTTCTGCCCTTCAGCATTTAGTAAAAAAGGCCTATTGATTTTCATTATTTTTAATTCCAGCCTCACCTCAGCTGTACAGTGGGGAGTTAAGTGAAAAGTCTTTTCTGTCTGGCTGGAGAAGTTACGGATTATTATGCTCTAAGCCCAGCAGAATGACAGGTGGCTAGAGTGGAGTCAGAGAAGGACATGGAGCAAAGGAGAATTTTAAAAATTAGGCTAGAGGCTCAGAATATGGTGTTTTTTTTCCTCCACTGACTAATTTTTGTTTACAATTCATTCAAGGCCCTAGGCAAAAACTCTATCAGATCTCCATGGTTTACCATTGTGTTCATTACTTCTCACTACAGTAACAGTATCAGAAAGAAAGAAAGAAAGAAAGAAAGAAAGAAAGAAAGAAAGAAAGAAAAAGAAAGAAAGAACAGTAGAAAAGGAAGATGGAGTTAACTGGGTTTTATCTCAATGTCAGCTAGATCTGTTGTTGCTCAGATAAGGCAGAGCATCATGGCTGTGGAACAACACGACAGAGACCACTTACCTCATAAGAGCCTGGAATAACAAGAAAGAAGAGGAGAAAGAGGAGGAGGGGGGAGAAGAAAGAGGAGGAAGATGGATAGGAGGAAGGCAAAGATAATGATAAGAAGGTAAGATGAGGAAGAGTTACATCCTTCAAAGGCCCATTCTCAGGACCCCACTTCCTTCTGGTTCATAATATTTGTCAGGAAATTATGAGTCCATCATGGGTCAATTCATTGATATAATTAGAGTGCCCATGATTCAATCATCTTCCCCAACCCCACCTCTAAAGATGGTATTTTGGACCAAGTCTTCAATACCTTAGCTTCTCTGGAAGCCCTTCATACATAATGCATGGCAAGAAGCACATCAGTGTTCTCCTTTTTTCCTGCAGTCTTTACCATGACTCACAGATGCTTGGAGTTCTCCCAGTCTTTGAGTTAGCTGGTAAGTGGTCTATTCTCCCATCAGATTGGGATCCATCTATCTCAATGAAGGACAAAATATTTCTTTTAAATAAAGTCTCTCTTAGAACCACCACATCAAGTGTTTGAAATACTGACTGTCAGCCGTGGCTCTTTAGGGGGTAGATACTTTGTGAAGAGAGAAGCAGGAACATGTCCAAGTGACACTGCAGTCTCTGATGTCACTCTGACTTTGAGATGTGGCCCACAGGAAGATTCACTGAGTGTCTGCAATTGATACTTGACATTTTTGTGCCCCAGACCTTCCAATCTGTAATGAATAATGTTAACAATTGCAGTTATTTGCTTAGTGTATTAAGAGATCTGATGAATGGAAAAAGCATTTTATTGGTATGGCAAGCACTCCTAAGATTAGTTCCAAGTACATGGCTTATCAGTCTTGTTCTGTCAGTCAATATTCTCCTATGCACACCTATTATATTCACCTGTAGTAAATATCCCCAATGTATCCTCTGACCTCTCGCTAATACACAAACCTGAATTTGTCTTAGTTTCCTTGACTTGACTCTATCTGGCCTCCATCAGGACTGAACTGCACAGACACCTCCTCTATGGATGAATCTTGCAGTTCTCTTTCTCTTTTTCCCTTTGTCCAATCTAGAAGGGACTGTGATTTGGAGGAAACTGCTGCCTGGTCTAGAAAACACACTAAGGGCTTCACAATTTATGTCCTGACACATGGGCATAGGTTTGGGCTTTGTGTCATAGGGCATGCAACTTTTAGTAGGGCATTCTCTTGCCAGCTTTGTGGGCTCTTGTCTGAGAGTAGTGGTGTCTTTAAAAGAATAAATTAATAAAATAAAAAAAATTAAAAAAAAAGAAAGCAGGTTGTGTAAGCCATGAGGAGCAAGCCAGCAAGCAGCATCCCTCCATGGCTTTTGGCTTCAGTTCCTGTCTCCAGGTTTCTGCCTTGAGCTTCTGTCCAGATGTGTTTTCATGATGGACTATAAACTGTAAGCTGAAATAAACCCTTTCTGCTTCAAAAAAAAAAAAAAAAAAAAAAAAAAAAAGATTTGGGAGGCCATTGCTTCTAAGGCCTGACTTGTAAGGTGCTGAATATCTGTGGACCCTCTGCTTCTCTGTGAGTACTTCCTGAAACCTGACCTGTCCCCACATCAATATATACATGTACTCTCCTCCACCAGAGAACTTGGAAGTGCAATTGTCGGACCCTTAGACCCATGGAATTAAAAATTCTGGGCCTAGATCCAGTGATCTATATTTAGAAATACATTGAGCATCAGCTGACATGGACAAAATTACAAACTGTCTGTCTAGAGCTTCAAAGCCCATTGGATTTTCTGAGATGGTATCTCCAACCACTAGGGAAATCTCTTGCAAGTATCTCCTAGAGATCCACATCACGTAAGGAATTGCATAGTTGTGTTCAACTTTTTATGATAACAGCAATCACATAGGCTCCAACACTGACCTCCTGACCCAGAATCTCCAGGGGCTTTAGAAATACAGTTCTGAGCAGACCTGCGTGAGTATTATCAGGAAGCTTAAGGGACTTGATAACAGGAGAGCTGGCTTCATGGAGGGGTGGGTTTCATTCTAACAAATATGTTGAAGGTAAACTCCAAGTGGACAGAGTCACCGGAAAGACATTCTGTCTCCAAGAAGAAGAGGAGACAGAGATCTGCACAACTGCAGCGTTCCATATCTTCTCCTCCTGGTCTCTCTTGCAATTACTTCTAGACATTTACAGGTCCCGGCTTTGCCCTGTGACTTTATGCTCCCTTCTTTCTTGAGCCTCTGTGTGATCCAGTAGTGTGATGGCCACTCTTGGCAGCAGTCTTTATTCTCAGGTGCTCTACTTGATTTTGCAGTTGGCCTGTCGTGCCCATGTCCTAATTCCACCGTATGCTTGAAGACATTTCCCTCCCAGAGTTGCTTCCCATCTCTCTAAAGCAGAAGTCTTACGTTCTGAATGTAGCTTGAACTTTTCTACCTGCTTCAAGCAGAGGCTTTAGTGTAGGTATGTGTGTACGTGTGCATAAGATTAAAGCACAGACTCTATAGTTTCATACCATTGGTGGTTTTGGATATTTTCTAGAAGTCTTAGAACGTATCTCTAAGAATGATGGGAGACACTGTACCTGCATCACTTCCTATCCTCTCAGATTCATAACAAATGCGCCAAGCTATGGCTTACAAGCTACCCACTCCTACAGCCAAAGATCACATCAAAATATTTTAGAAGAAAAAAATTAACATTTCAATGAAAGACGAGTATAAACATTTCCTTAGTGGAGTGGGTTAAGTGAAATATTTCTCCATGTGCTTTGCCAGCAACATAGAACAAGAAAGAATAGTTAGGACTAGAGCCATGAATCAGTGGTTAAGAGCACCAGCTGCTTTTTAGGAGTTCAGTTACCAGCACCCACATGCTAGCTCACAACTGTCTGTAACTCAAATTCCAGGGGATTGAACACCCCCACACAGACACACATGTGGGCAAAACACCAATGCATATAAATAAATAATTAATTAATTAAAAAAGAAAGAATAGTTTTTGAACATATACTAAAGAGCTTTCTGACACTATTTATTATATCCTGAGAGGAGGAAGGGGTGTAAATATCGTGATAAATTTATTAATTTTGTTTACTTTAACTTCAAAATGTAAAGGAGAAATTAATTAAATAATGAATGTTAGTTAGCTTTAGGGTTCTAAAATGAAAATTTAAACAAAGATTCTAGGACTCTTCTTATTCAAAATGTAATCAACAGACCAAGGAACTAAAAGCTCCTGGAAACATACTGAAAACAAGGATTATCAGGCTCCATCTTGGGCCTGCTCAATCAGAGCTATGTCTTATAAATGATCCTTGTGTAATTTACTACTTACAAACATTGGAAAACCACTACTTTAGAATTGTAAAGCTTTGTATTTACTAGCATATACTTTGTCTATTGTTAATTTCTATATGTGTATGGTTGTCAGCCATTCCCTAGTTAGTAACAAATATAAAATCATTGATGGAACTCAAGACAAAGGAAGCAAACATTTAAAACTGGAAAAATAATAATTGAAGACAGTAATAGATGATATCTGATAAAGATGAAATGACACAAAATGTCAGTCACTGGGAAAACACAAATGAAAGCCACAATTAAAGGAGAGGAAACATTTATTAGAACAATAATAAAATTGCACAGGGATAAAACCAGTCAATACTAAATGCTGTTGAGGGTGTAGACCAACGTGTAGTGCCTTTCACTGAAGAAAGAATGCAAAACAGGACCTTAACCTTCCAACATACTTGCGTGATTTCTTATAATGTCATAACCTCACCTTCATAAGATTCAACAACCTTATCTAGGCGAGACCATAAGTCACAAAAATCATGCATCTAAACATTCAGAGCTGTTTCACTGCTAATCACCAAAACCTGCAAACATGAAAATGCCCTTTAGCTGCAGAACATACAAACAAGCACGGGCTTGTTCAAGTAATTGAGAATGCAGTAGTCTCATCAAAAAGAACAAATTACCAACTCGCGTGCTGAGTGAATCTAGAATGCCTTATGTGAGGTGAATGGAAGTAGACATATTTGCGTGTTATTCTGGAACAGGAAAACCTGTAAGATGGACTGATAGTGGCTCTCTGGATTCAGGGATGTGAGTGGGAGAAGCTGAACAGAAATCATAGCTGTTGTCCTTATTGCTTATGGTGGTGGCTATGCTAGGACTCTCAGAAAACTGTACACTGAAAGTACACATAAACTAAAAACAAATATTTATTTTATTTTTGAGGTTATTATATGACAATATTTCTTTTATTTTCTTTTCTCTAAACCCTCCCATATACCCCTCCCTCTCTCCTTCAAAAGTTATTGCCCCTTATTTCACAAATTGCACGCACGTAACACACACACACACACACACACACACACACACACACACATATCTTCCTAAATATAACTTGCTCAGTCTGTATAAGATTACTTGTATGCATGTTTTCAAGGCTGACTGCAGAAATCCTTCAGTGAGTTCGTTTCACCCTTCAGCCATTCCACAGACACATAACCAAACTGAAGCTGAAAGGGATGATGTCACATGGCAGTGACTGTGACAATGACTTTTTGGCCCTTTCTCCCTTACCACACTTCCAGCCACCATTTTTGGTGAAGAGTGCAGAGGGATTCTTTTGTCTTTCTCCACCTGGATTCTTTGATCATGCCAGCTTTTCTGAGCTGTGTGTTCCTTCCCTGTAAATAAGGCATGACCTGGAAAGCACAAGAGGCAATGAGAGCATAAAAATTTGCATACGGTAATTAGACTGCTGTATCATGAGCTTGCTTTATTTGCTTATGTTGGAATGAGAACAAAGGTGTACCTCTGCCCAGTGTTGGGAGTGTCATCCCTGGGAACTAGAATAAATAAAAAAGCCCAGGAAGGCCTGCGTGCTTCAGCCTTGTTACAGCCCCGAGCTACGCAGCAGAAAGGCGAAACGCATGGCATCCTAGTCCTTGGCGGGTTGGCCTTTATCTCCAGTAGGTGAGGTCTTCCGGTTGGATCTTTTCCAGACAGGTGTGCAGAGAAAGCTGAGAGCCTGGCTCATGGGTGAATGGTTGCTTTTTGGTGCGTGGAATTTATTTTCATATCTCAAATGCTGTGCAGCCTCATGGCAGGGCACTGAAGAAGGCATAGATTTAAAGGACTCCAAGTCTTCACTGAGGTGGCCACTATAACTGCTTCATGACCAAATTAACCCATAATTTGTCATACAGTTCTGAAAACATGTAGACGTTTATGTGTATAAAATGTTGCCAAACATGTTTAAACCTTTCAAGTTTCCAGGTCAATATGGGAAAAGTATGATTAAAGACTCTTGTTGGTGTTTTTCGTTTGTTTATTTGTTTTTGTGAGCCCAGAGGCTTACGGTTTTCTTATCTTTGCCTCCATGCTGTCTGTGAAAATCCTGTTAATTCCAGATCCCGCTTGATTTTAGATATAGTTAGTTCCTTGTGTGTTTAATGTTTGAGGAACAGTGGATCCAACCCAGGGCCTTGTGTGTGAGATGCCAAGTTCTAGCACTGAGTTACACCCTTAGCCCCGCTCATTCAGTTTGGAATCATGGAAATTGAAACTTGACCTTTTCCTTTCTGTTCTTGTTTTATATACAGTTTTAAAAAAAAACTATTTTACAAGTGAGTGGATGAACTCTAAAGAGGAGTAGAGGACAGGCAGAGGTCATTCAGCTTGCAAATTGTGTGGTTAGCAAAGTGGGCCTTCCTTGAAGCTTCTGGAATTCAGCTTTCCAGGGTTTTTCTGTGCTCCCTGTGTGCACCCTCTATACCCGAGGCAGAGTGCCTTGTGGATACAGTAGCAGTTAGGGAAGAATCTACACCAGCAGCTTAGGAAGTCAAGTGTCAAAAAGTGACTACAAAGTCACACTGTTCAATGAAGAGAGGAAAAAGAAAAGGATAAAGCAACAGCTACAGTTGGAATGGCGGACTCCAAACTACATTGTCAATACTAATGTTAAACTACTAAAATACCGTATTAATCTTAAAACCTTTATTATAATGCTGTTGTGGACTTCACCTACCTGAAAAAGCTGTTTTCAGTTCTGTTTCCAGAGTGGTATGGCACAGTGCTCTCTACTTTAGCACTCACAGTCATAGGATGACCACATTCATTCTTCAGCATTAATTACAGAGTTAAAGAAAATCAAGAACACGTGAAGCCCAATTGCTTCAATGTATTGAGAAGGAGAAAACAAAAAACAAAACAAAAAAAACAGGTGGATGGAATTTTAACTGCAGTGGCTGGGACACTGCAAGGAAGTCTATAGCTAATTGCAATAAATTGAGCCTATAAGAAAGTCACATATTCAATGAACAAATTAGTTCATTAAAATGTATAAGATGGTAATTATAATACCAAAGAAGAGTAAATGCATTTTTTAAGATAGCAAAAATTAGGAAGGATGATTGACATGTATGATGTTCCTCCTTTTCAAGTACCTGTCTATTCCAATGTGTGTGGTTTTTTTTTTTTTTTTTTTTTTTTTTAACCTTCTTTTGTGTCTGGTGGTAGGGGGAGGAAAGCACAGAGGTTCTGAAAAGAGGTAGGAAGTCACCAGTATCAGAAGGGGCCTATCAGTACAGACAATGGGAAACAAGGACTGTCAATGGGTTGTTACATGATAGAATAGTCAAAAATTCAGAAGGAGAAGCTGGGGAGATGGCAGAGTCAGTAAAGTACCTGTCACACAAATGGAAGTCCCCTAATTCAAATCCTAGCACCTACATTAAAAAGAGACGTGGCGGCATGCATCTATACTCTCAGCACCAGGAAGGCAGAGAAAGATGGGTCCCTGGAGTTTCCCAGAGTGCTTATCTGGCAGGATTGACAAGCTCCAGTGATAAATTGTTTCCAAAAGTAAGGTGGAGATTGACTAAGTGATCAAGTAAGAGATCAAGAGCCAACCTTGGCCTCCATATGCTCATGGCTGTGTGTACGTGTGTGTGTGTGTGTGTGTGTGTGTGTGTGTGTGTGTGTGTGTGCATGTATCTCAGTCTCTTACATACACACACACACACACACACACACACACACACACGCTTTAGAAGAAAAAGCTAAAACTTAAATGGTTTTCTTCTCTGCTTGAAATGAAAGCCTATGGAAGATTCTACCAATTGGATTGAGATGTAGTCATTAGATATTGAGCTGAAATGAAACTTGAACCAAAATGTCTTATCGTTATCTGCTAGGCCTGCCACAGAGAGAGCGGCTTAACCAATGTGCTGATGGGCTCATCGCCCTAAAACGGGAGCCCCAGAGCAAGGTGTGAGAAGGTGGGATCTTGCTAATACTTATAGGTGGAACCCTTCTGTGTTCTCATAATCTTTCTGTGAGCCTATTCCACTCCAGTCACAAAAACAGCAGTCGCAGGGTAATAGCAGCCACTCAACCACTCCATTTGCATTCCTTTTCTTTACCAACTTCTAGTGCTTCAGAATATAACAATATTTATTTTAAAGTACTAGCACATACAGAGGTACACATCAGTGGAAGATTTGAATTCTTGCAACTAGGGGAGGACACAGTTGTGTGATGGAACAGCCCATGGCATAAATGAAATACACAATACCAGCTTGCAAAACAAAACAAAACAAAACTCAGCCTTGAACAGTTCTCTTCACAAAACAAGTCAGTACTGATTCTATGAGGAACCAGGTAAGAAATGCCTTCTACTCTCAAAGGAACCTCTTCTCTTGATCACTAATTGCCTCCGAATGTTTTCTGATTTGTAACAGCCTTTTGTTTTGATATTTGGTAAATTGTTATACCTGGGAAAGGTGTATTATTATACATTAAAATAGATAAATAATAGGAAAATTGACAGGCCAATCGATCAATAATTTATTAGGGTTTGTATGTAAAACTAGCAATGCATGGAATAACCATTGTGCTAATATGTAAATATCATGTGTGTGTGTGTGTGTGTGTGTGTGTGTGTGTGTGTGTGTACAGAGTTCAAAGCACTTAAAGAGAAAGGATAATCAGCCTAAGCTTTTATTGAGATAGATACGGGATTTCACTCAGGGTTATATTTGTAAAATTTACTTATTAATGTGATAATTGTGTATGTTTATGCTGAAATAGATTTTTCTTATTATACTTAAAAGTGTAATATATATAAACATTAAAGAAAACACATAGTTGATCTGATTTTCTGTGCACACAGAGACTCGTTAAAAATTACACTTCATAAGGAGGAGTACAGAGATCTGCAAATCATAGGGGATCCGTGGGGTGACTGTGTACACATCTTTGTCTTTTCCCCTTCTCATCTCCCAGGACAGGTCCCTTTTATTCTCAATGTAAAACAGGTGTGTGTGTGCGCGCGCGCGCGCGCGTGCGCGCGCGCGTGCGTGCTAGGATGCTGAGTTTTACTTAAATATGAGCTCCATTCAATGCTTTTTTTCCTTTTTGAGATGATTTCTCACACTGATTCTGCCTTTCTGGAAAATATTCTAGATGTAGCTGTACTTCTTTGGGAGGTAGAATTGTAAATGACAATAGTACTATAGTGGCCTACGTCAAAACCATTCTTCTATCAAAAGTTCCTTCTAAACATTCACTGATCTTTGCTGATCCCATTGTGCTCCAGGTTTCTCCAAGCTCTTGCTTGACCTTGTATCCGCACTGTGTCCTAGTGTCTCCTTACTCTTTCTTTTTCAGATATGAGCAAACGTCATAAGGTGGAGATAATCAAATCCATATTTGTTGGTTCATTTTCTTGTTGATGTGGTAAAATAACAGACAAAAGCAACCTAAGGAAGGGAGAAGTTATTTTGTCTTATAAGTCAAGATTATCATTAGCTATAATGGTGGATAAGTCATAGCATCAGAAATTTCGACCAATGATCACATGGCATTCAGAGTCAAGAAGCAGAAGACAATGAAATTTTGTGCTTAGCTCAGTTTCTTTCTCTTTGTTATATCACGGTAGAACACAAACCCAGGGAATAGTGCCACCCACAGTGGGTGGATCATCCTACTTCAATTAGTGTAATCAAGATAATCCCAACAGCCAAACAATCCTTGAAGAATCTCTTCTTCCACAAGAAGTTGACAAATGAGGTTAACTATCACCCTATCTTGATATTAAACATGAAACTGAAACACATACTGAGACACCTGGTCAATTCCAAGTTATGCTATATATGGATAATAAGACACACCATCTTACTTGGTTAGTTGGCCAATATCATCACTTTACAGTACAACAAACAACAACCATAAAATTATATAAACCCTTCCCTTTCCATAAGAAAGTATTTTGCATTTGTGTATTCAAACAATTGTAGATAAAATATGTTTAATAAAAGAATCGCATATTTAAAAAAAAGAATCACATATTTACTGTGTATATATAGTAATATTTTGCTATCTTTATTACCTTAGGAATGCACTATAACAATGATTTAGAACTCACCAGCCTTCTATGAGGTATTATAATTAATCTAGAAATGAGTTGACATGGCCAGAGTTGTGTAGGTTGCATGCAAATACAACATCACTGTGTTTAAGTTCCTACTTGTGAATTATGTTGACCCACTGAGATCCACAGGTCCTGGAGATAACTGGTAAGTCTCCTTTCCTCAGCCAGAAAGATTGGAAACTGGAAATATTGTTTTTAGTCAGAAAAAAATTGTGGACATTTCTTAATTTCCCTCATGACTATTGAAATAAACATTCTTTATTTGCAGGAAAAACCCCTAAAGACATCATACCAGAATGCTGAACAATCACTTTTTATCTACAAAACAAGCAAGCAAGCAAACAACCAAACAAACCAGGAAAGATAACATTTTATTTTCATGACAGAGAAATAAAATATGTAACTCTAGGTCTACCAAATTAATATGATATCTTTGGCACATCAACACTCCAAGGTTTTAGTTTTTAAGTATTTTATCTCTCCACTGTTGTAATTTTTTCAAATAAATGCATATGCTTGTGTCCTCTGAAAGAATGAACAAGATTTCTTTGGAAGGGGCAGGGGAGAAGGAAGTGTGGAGGCGATTTCACAAGGTCACTGAGGTGAGGGCTCTCTAAGACAGCAGGTATTTTCCTCACAGAAGAAAAAGAATTCACAAATGTATTGCATTTGCCAGCTTTCTGTAAGTAATTCTGTACTTAGGTTCTGGTGGCTCTTCTGGAGCCTATAGTGATCCCCTGGTGTCCCATCCTTCTCAGTACTCACTAGAGAGCATTGGTGTCCTCCAAGAGCCTGACACCAGGGCCAAGATCCTTCACAGAAAGAGGCTAACACAGCCTGAAGAAAAGCAAGAATGCTTTTTCAAAGGAGCATCTTCCCTGTGGGAGCTTTTCCAGTGAGTTACATCACAGGCTCCGTGGTTCTCCAGGTTAAGGGCTGTGGTCCTTGTTTTCTAACAGCGCTGGTAAGTAATGGAACTTACCTTACACAGCCCCGTGAGCCAGCATACTGTGATCGACCTCTGTCCTATTTCGCTCTTCCTGGACCTCCATCCCCTTTCATATTTATCCTGTTTCCAATCAAGGATAGATGATTATGAATGATAATAGTTAATATTGTTAACTCTACAAGATCTAGAACCTCAAAGAGAGATGCTTATGGGCATTTCTTTCACGGGATATCTAGACTAGAATAATTGAGGCAGGGAGACCTATTCTAATGTACTTGAGACCATTATCAGGACTGGGCTCATAGTCTACCTAAGAAAACAAAACCCCGTCAGTCTTTCTATGAATGCCAGCTGACCAGCTGCCATGTTCTCATCTTGTTGCCATGATGGACTGTACCTTCAAACTGTGAGCCAAAGTGAATCCATCCTTCCTTAAGCTGCCTCTTGCCAGCTAAATGTGACCACAGCAAGAAACAGGTAATTGAAAAAGTGATGCTTGTTATTTCTCTGCCAGAAGAACACAGATATCACAGGAGATGGGGTAAGCCATTGTCTTCAGGATGTTCTCTGGAGGAGGAAGAAAAAACCCAGACACGTAAAGGGGAAGCCCCAGCTGCCTTTTTGGAGACAGAGGCAGGTCCTAGAGAAGGTGTTAGATGTCTATAACCTTTCAGTGCCATGGGACAATGCTCAGGATGAAGAGGAAAAGATGGGGACATGCCAGGGCCTTCAGCCTCCAGGAATTAGTTCTGTTAATTACTCTTCTCATCTTGGGGTCAAATCACATGATCTGTGTGGCCAGATAAACCAAGTGGTTAGAAACTGAACTGCTTCTTAGAGTTAAGACTTAGTTCTCCTTTTAGTGCTTTGATCATTTAAGCAAATTATGTTCCTTTTGGGGACTGGTGGGTCTCCACTATTTTGTTTTGTTTTTTTATTTGTTTGTTTTATTTTTCTGTAGTAGTGACAATACTTGAGTGTGTTGGAACCCGGAACTATGGTCCAGGGAGCAAGCTCCAGCAAGCAACTCTGTTGGCCTGGCTGCTTGATCTAGCAGCAGAGGCCTGAGCCTGCAGGATTTTCCACCCAGCTAACAAGGGAGGCAAGCCTTGGACTCCTGCTCAGATTGCTTAGGGATCCCCAAAGGGACTAGGAACTCCACACATTTTATGTCAAGGGCCTTCAACATAAAGTAGGACTATTGTGCAAATCAAAGGAGACTGTGTGAGGGAAAACACCCAAGAAAAAGCAAGGGATGTTGTTTTGTTTTATTACTAAGGTAACAGACTTTGGAGGACAAAGAAGTACTTCTGGCTCCAGAACACTTCAGATGCTGGCTTTGCAAGGCTTCTGTGAGAACAGCACATGAGCCAGAGTACATGATCCAGAGCTTTGGGGCCATAGCTATGTTTACCCTTGAGGCAATAAAGAATTCAAAAAGTGTTGAAATGTGCAGAGAGAGAGAGAGAGAGAGAGAGAGAGAGAGAGAGAGAGAGAGAGA
>OU015747.1:28009495-28027700 GCA_907169655.1 Acomys percivali | reverse complement strand
AGAGAGAGAGAGAGAGAGAGAGAGAGAGAGAGAGAGAGAGAGAGAGAACATGAGTGCTTAAAGAGAGAATAAAGAGAGAAAGAAATGAGTAGATTTATTGATAAGAAGCCAGAGATTTTGTTGGTGCCTTTGGATGTGTGCTTCATCATCTGGTGACACCCTCAAATGTCACTCATGGCCAGATCAGTTAAGGAAAGGCCTGCTAGAGCATGCTTATGCACCCTGGTGACCTGAAAAATACGACAGAGGCCAGTGTGTTGGGAAAGCTCATCCTGAATGGTGTCTAGGAATGATAAAGAAGGAATTCACTCACTCACTCACTTGCTCACTCACTCACTCACTCACTCACTCACTCACTCACTCACTCACTCACTCACATACTCATCCACTTATTTAATCAGTCACTCATCCTCTCACTCAGTGATTCACTCAGGAATAGTATACAGAGCATGTTACCTCCTTTCCTTTGGAGCACTTTGTTTTATTTGATCTTGTGCTGGTCTTGTACCTGCTACTATTACTGGGTGAGTTCACATATGCAATTGCCCTGCTGTGTCCAGAAAACAGCTTCAGTATAGTCATCCCCCACTACATCCAATGTTTTTTCAATCCATTTCATAATAAACAACACATATCATGTCCTTTTGCTTATCAGTGTTTTCTTGGGTACTACTTAAGAATAAGAATATTACCATTTACCATTTGACTCTTCCTGCTTCTGGGTTAACTCACTCATTATGATCATTTCTAGTTCAATCCTTTTGTCCACAAAATTCAGGAATTCTTTGTTTTTAATAGCTGAGTAGTATTCTATAGTGTAAATGTACCACAGTTTCTTTATCCATTCTCCTACTGAGTGACCATGTCCCCTGGATAGGGAGGCCTGGTGGCACTCAGAGGAAGGACAGTAGCCTACCAAGAAGAGGCTTGATACCCTATGAGCATATACAGGGGGAGGAGGTCCTCCTCAGTCACAGTCATAGGGGAGGGGAGTAAGGGGAAATGGGAGGGAGGGAGGAATGGGAGGAAAGAAGGGATGGGGATAACAATTGAGATATAATATGAATAAATGAATAAAATATATTTTAAAAAAGAGTATTACCATTGCTCTATAGTACAGCTTGAGAACAGGGATGGAGATACCTCCAGAAAAACCATTTATTGTACAGGATTGTCTTGGATATTATGTTGTTTGTTTGTTTGATTTTGTTTTTCCATATGAAGTTGAGAACACTTCTTCAAGGTCTGTAAATAATTTTGTTGGTATTTTGATGGCAATAGCATTGAACGTGGAGATTGCTTTTGTTAAGATGACCGCAGTAATAAAGTGGTCATGGTACTGGCAAAGACACAGACTAGTGGATGAATGGAATTGGATCAAAGACCCAGAAAAAAAAACATACACACCTATGGGGGATTTTTGACAAAGAAATCAAAACCATGCAGTGGAAAAAATGGCATCTTCAACAAATGGTGCTTGTCTAACTTGATGTCTACATGTAGAAAAATGCAAATAGATCTATATCTATCACCCTTCACAAAACTTGATAGACTTGATACAAGTGTATCAAGAACCTTAACAGAAAACCAGAACCATTAAATCTATCAGAATAGAAAGTGGGGAAGAGCCTTGAATTTGTGGGCACAGGAGATAACTTCTTGAACACCAACAGCTCAGGCTCTAAGATCAACAATTAACAAATGGAACCTCATGAAACTGAAATGCTTCTGTAAGGCAAAGAACACTGTCACTATAACAAAACAACCTACAGACTGAGAAAAGATCTTCACAAACCTTACATCTGACAGAGGGCTAATATGCAATATATATAAAGAATTCAAGAAGTTAACACAAAAAAAACCTCAAAATAATTTAATTAAAAATGGAGTACAGAGATAAAAAATCTCAACAAAAGAATATCCAATGGCACTTAAAGAAATGTTGAATTTCCTTAGCAATCAGAGGAATGCAAATTAAAATAACTCTGAAATTCTATCTTATATCTATGAGAAAGGCTAAGGTAAAAATCTCAAGTAACAACACATGCTGTCAAGAATGTGGAGAAAGGGGAACACTCCCCCATTGCTGATAAGAGTGAAAACTTGTACAATCACTTTGGAAATTAATCTGGTGCTCTTTTAGAAAATTAGAAAGCTCTAAGACCCAGTTATACCACTCCTGGGCATATACCCAAAAGATGTTCCAGAATACAAGGATATTTGATCAACTATGTTGACAACAGCATTATTTGTAATAGTCAGAAACTGGAAACAACTCAGACATCCTTCAACTCAAAAGTAGATAAAGAAACTGCGTTACATCTACACAACGGAATACTATTCAGCTATCAAAAAGAAAGACATCATGAAATTTTTAGGTCGGAAAAGATCATCCTGAATAAAGTAACCCAGATCCAGAAAGCCACACATTGTATATACTCACTTATATTAGGCATATACTACAGGATATTAGACACATTACAACCCACAGACCTAAAGAAGCTGAGTAACAAGGAGGATCCTAGGGAAAATGCTTAATTCTCATCCCGACGAGCAGGTAGAATAGACACTGGAAGCTTTTGAAGAGAGAGAACAGGATGAGAGCCTACCATAGAGGTCCTTTGAAAGATTCTACCCAGCAGGAGATCAAACAGAAGCTGAGTCTCACAGGTAAACTTTGGACAGAAGGCAAAGTCTTATGGAAGAGTAGGGGGATAGAAGGACCCAGAAGAGACAGGTGTCTCACATGAAGACCAACAGAGCCAACAAATCTGGGCACAAGGGGTCCTGTGGAGACTGATGCAACAAATAAGGACCATGCATCAAGAGGATGTAGGACCCCTTCTCAGATGAAGGCAATTGGCAGCTCAATCTCCATAGGGGTCCCCTAGTAAGGGGAGCCTGGGCTGCCCCTGCCATACAATCTGTTGCCTACTCTTTGATGACTCCCCCTGGTGGAGTGCCTTACCAGAGGACAGAGGAAGAGAATGCAGGCAGTCCTTATAAAACTTGGTAGGTTGGGGTCAGCTGATAAGGGAGAAGGACTAGCGGGAATAAGGGGAAAGATGGAGGGAGGGTGGGACTGGATGGGGAGGAGGGTTGGGGCTACTATTGGGATGCAAAGTGAATACATTTTAAAACATAAGTTTAAATTAAAACAGAATAAGAATATTGTCTTTACACTGGACTTTGCATTTGGAGAACTTAACATTGTTCATATGTTCATCTGCATTTCAAAAATTCCATGTGTTATTACTCCTGATAATGTGTAAGCATGACATTCTTCTGGTTTCAGACCTGGGCCATTTATGTTCCCATGTTTTCTTTGATCTTGAAGGTTTCTCAATCTTTCCAATTTCATCATACTGATAAATTTTTAGGAATGTGGGTCCATTGTTCAGTGTTTTTTGCATGTTTCGACATAGGTTTTTGTCTCCTGGTAGGGGTACTTACACGACAGTACTCAGTTCTTCAGGCTTTATTCCCGAGTCCTAAAATGCCTGATGCTCCTTGTTGCTAATGTGAATTTTGATCACATAGCCAAAGTGTCATCTGTTTCCATTATTGTGTAATTATAATTTTCTTTTACAAACTAATAGCAATCTTGAAGAGAGGATTTGAGACCATAAAATGATATCACAGTTCACCAAATATTCCTAATTTAGCATCTATTGATGTCCCTCCCACACACACTCCTGGTCCTTGACCACATTCACACAGCTTCACCTTTGTCCTGTGATTTGTGCTCCAAGGAAGAGATCTCCCCGAGCAAGCAAGCAAACACTCAAAAGTTGTAACCTAGTGAGTTGAGCAGAAGTCAAAATGGAGACAGAGATCTGTGTGTTAACTCTACAGATGCCTCAAGGAAAGTTGGCAACACATCCAAGGACTTGAGTCTTTAGCTTGAGAGATTCAGTGGAAGGTTAAATTAAAGGTGATGTAGAGAAAGGCTGGGCACAAACTTGAAGCAAAGACAGGGCACATATCAGGATACATTCTTAGTAGTTGGATAGGAAAGTCCTCTGAGTTGGCTCATCAATAAAACTGAGACAATCTTGATGGTCTTGTGGCTTTTCCTGTATTCTAGACTGATCCTGGGTGTGAAGTGCCAAGCAACCGCTTAGCATCATGTAAGTGCTCATTAAATGCTCTCCTTCTCTTTGTGTTATTGAGACATCACCATGGAAACTCACCTCTTGCTTTCACTGAGGCCCCTTTAAAATTTTCGCAATTACTCTAAAAGCTCCATTTTACCTCTGAAATGAGAAATTCTAAAGGTAATAATATATTACGTTTTCTACTAAAAGTCAATTAAATGCGGGGTCGAAGCTGTTCCCGAACTCAACTGGGAGGCCTCAGTGACGCTTATACTTCAAAATTGCTTTCATTATTCTTGGTAAATTAATATAACAAAACTAATTAATCATTTTCTGTGAGGATAATCATTTATCACCATCTCACTGTTAACATATAACAATAATAATTGCTACTTTTAATAGTGAATACTTGGTACTTTGTCAGTTGCTTTCTAGTCTGTACTTCAGACAGGCCCTCTGTGTTATGATGACTGAGTTCTCCCCAGTTCACAGATGGAGAAACCGAGGCTCAGAGTGTGCGAGACTTGTCAAAGTTCTCACTGCTGGAAGGCGGCCATGCCTTGGACACAAAGGCTTTGTGCTGAAGGTTTCCAGTATGCAAGACTCAGAGTTGTCCTGCACTTAGCTCAGTCTAAAGCCAAACATTATCAGGTAAGTGAAACAGGAGTGGTGACTACGGCTCCCCAGGGAACATTGAACGTACCCACTTTCACTTCCCAGTTCTTCTTGCCACTAGGTTGAGGCCAAGAGCATTCTTCTGCCTAAGCTATGTGAGCAAACCAACTAGGTTCTTTTGGAAGGAGCCTATTGGAAGCTAGACTGCTGGTTTCCTTTCTTTCAGTCTGCTGAAGTGATTCCATTGTCACAATGTTAGGGTGACTAGGAGGAAGAGTGGTTAGAGCCTGAGTCCCACCCTGAGAACATCCTGCTGAGCACAGTTAAATTTTGTGTATGGCAGACATCAACTGTATCATGCGGTGATGGAGCTGTGATCATTCCTGTTATGTAGAGCAGCCAAGCAGAATCTGCTGATACAAATGTGAATGCTTTCCAGAGAACGAGCTGTCAGGAGAGGTATAAGGTTCTCATTAGCTTTGGTATCAAGGAGGCCAAGTAATCGCTTTTGCCATCAATTTTAAAATTGACTGCCTTTGTAACTAACTTTAGGAAAAACTAAGAGCATGGTCTTGTTTTTTTGCTTGTTTGGTTGTTTTGGGTTATTTATTTATTTTACTTACTCTTTGAAAATTTACCTACATGTATACAATGTATCTTGATCATATTCACTTTTCATCTCCCCCCTCCAACTATTACTAGGATATGTCATCACATCTACCTCCCATCTTTGTCTTCCTTTTGGTGATTTTTCATTATTCAATTAAATTGTAACCCACTGAGTTCAATTAGTGCCAGCCACATAGATTGCATCTATCCCAGCCTGGCTTCAAAGTAACTGAGAATGACACTGTATTTCTGATCCTTCTGCCTCCACCTCCTGAGTTCTGGGAATGGGGACATGCATCACCACATCCAGATTACATATGGTGCCCTGGCTCAAACCCAGGGTTTGTGGATGCTAGGCATCTGATCTACTGAGTTACATTTTTTTTTAAAGAGAAGAAAGACAAAAATAAAAATATAAAACTCTTTTTCTTTACTGAGATCTGGCTTACCCTGAGCAAATCCTCTGCTCCTGTACAGAAGAATAGAGGAGGAATCATTTGTAATATGTGATAAGTACCTATGGAAGGATATGTCCCACATAAAAGCATCTGCATACATCAAAATCTTAGCAAAAAGAATCACAAACAATGAGATATAGACTGATTAGAGAAAACCATTTTTGAAACACTGTGAGTTTTCATTTTTGTACCAGAAAGCTAAGCTTTGTCTGAGTCTCATTAATAAGCCAGTAATGCTGAGATAACTAAGACCGATAAGGAATAAACACAATTAGACTGGATGTTGCTATACGTATCACACGCTTTGAAAGATTACTACAATTGACTTTTGAATTTGTGTAGTTCTTTTATAAAGTAAATTTTTTTGGACTATAAAAATATTTTCCAATTTCCCTTGAAGAGAAATGGCAGAAGAGGTTAATTAGAAGTCAACTGAAGACTACTTAAGAGAGTGCATATGTAATTTCTCCAGCATCATACTTAAATAGCTCAAGCTAAAAAAAAAAAAAAAAAATACCAGCCCATAATGATTCATGACTTTCTTCTTTAAGCATTTTCTTTTGTTTCCTGTGTTTTCTTTATACTCTTATTCCAAATGTTTGTACAATCCTAAGTGCTGCATAGTGAATGCTTCCATTTCAATTCATGAATGCAACTAAACACAGTGATTCTCTTCTGATCCCCTCATCAGGAGCTGCAGGAAATTACCATCCACCATTGTTTTAATGTCTCTTGGCTCATGCCTAGGCCCATTTCCCCATCCTGCCAGGTGGTTCACTTTTTGATGTATTACATAGCTTTACTCACCTACCGAGGCCTGTTATTTGATCATTACTCAATCCGTCCCCTCTGAGATGCTTTCCTTAGTCTGACAGCATACCCTTCAGTTTCCTACTATACTCAGCAATTTTCTCTTCACTTTATGTAGTCTACATTTTCCATTTGAGTGCCAGCTTTCTTCTGTATGTATGTGCTGCTGTGGATTTCATGCACTATCCTTTTAATCTCCATAGGCTTAAATTCAAATATTCACCAAGATGTTTAGAACTGTGGCTCTGAGGGTAATTAGGAAATATCTTCTTGAATGGAAATGGTTCCTGTGTAAGCAAATGGAGAGATTTGAAATCTCTCTGTGTTTCACGTCCTCACAACAATAAGTGAATCATTTATTAACCAGAAAGAACTCACATCAGAAGCTAGACACTGTTGGCACCCTGTTCATGTAACTCTGGTCCCTATAAATTGAGAACATTGAATATCTTTTTTAAAGCTGTCCCATGTATGGCATTCTGTGACAGAGGCCAGAATGAAGATGTGTGCTTTTCTTCTTCCTTTACAGGTTTCCTAGGATTAGGAAAGTCTTGTAGAATATTCCTGGATTGGCCTTGGAAGGGTAAGAAACTGTCACTATTTCCGTTCTATATTTGGTTAGGGATCTCACTTTGCCTCTGTCTGCAGTAGTAGGTTACTATCCCAGTGAAAAATGGAGAAGAGGAGTCTATACCCCCAAATTATAACTATCAGAACTTCTAAACTGTTGGGACCTTACTTTGTCTTCAGGAGGCTAGTGTTTTCCCCAGTTTTTCATCTGACTTTAGCCAGTCTTTTCTTTACCAGGATCAATAGTGTGCAAAGGGCTTCTTTAAGAAAATAAGGCTTTTCCATGATAATGTTTTACTTATGCCATGTGAAATGCTTAGAAACAAAGAAATAGCCTCTCGTCCTCATTTCCTACTTTAAGGTAAGTTTTGCTCTTTGATGGTCTCTGTACTCTTGGTCTTCAGAGAGAGAACTGCCTACCATAATTCCATATTGCTATCATTCTCTCATGATTAAGTGTAAGCTCTATGAAGCCATGAACCATTTGTCTATGAGATGTTATATCTTCCTTGCATAGTACATTGTTGTGTTATAGTAGGCACACCTGACCATGTTTACAAAAAAAGAAAGAAAAACAACAGTAAACTGAGTCCCAAGCCATAAGGAACAAAGGAGAAAAAAAAACTCCACACAAACTAAACAAAATCTTATCTTTCAACTATGTCTGCTATGTTTCACATTGTTGAAGAAGGAACTGAAATTTATACTGAAAAATCAACTTTGCCAAATTTGAAATTCAACGTATGAGGAATTTGTGAGTTTTGTTTTTGTTTTTGTTTTTGTTTTTGTTTTTGTTTTTGTTTTTTTTTTTTTTTTTAGATTTCTCATTTTTGTAGATTGGTTGCACCATCCTAAACTTCATGTAAAAGTATGTGAACAAATTATTTTCTAATGGGCTTCTGGATGGTATGTATCTCACTGTTTTTGTTAAGTGTTGCGCAGAGAATATATGTGTATAGGTAAATTGTATATGTCTACTTAACACAGCACAGCAATGTCTCACAATTAATGCAAGCTCACTGTTGTTCACCATTGCTGTGTTACAGACACTGTGTTAAGAAATTTGCATTAATTATTGAAGATTCAGCAACTATATGTGTCAACACCATTAACAATAGCCTAATTCATTAATATATACACTAGACAGTTACTACACATGGTCCATGCCATGTGAAAGAAATTGAACTCAGCATTACTGATAAGATTTGAAAACTAATTCAAAATTATAAATTTTCTTAGAAATTAAATTTCAGCACCAGATAAAAGTTGGGCAAGTACTGAAAGTATTAATTATTTTAGATGTTAAGAATGTTATAACGTATAGCAGAGGAGAGAGAAGGAGTCTCTCCTCTGGTGTTTTGCATTAAGAGCCCTGGGAATGAAGATACTAGAGATCTAATTGGTTAGGGCTGTCACAGCAAAGTGTCATGGATAGAATGATTTAGAAGAATAGAAATATATTTGACTAAGCTCGTGAATGTGAGGAGGGGCATACCTTGGTGGTATGAGATGGCTTGTCTCGTGAGTGCCCATCTTCATTTTATAAGCAGTGCTTCCCAGCTCTGACCTCAAAGACAAAACAAGGCATTTCTCTGTGTCATTGTTTATCAAGAGACTAAATCCGGTTCATGGGCGTTCTATCCTCATCACCTTCTATTCCCGCCATCTTGTTGGGTAGGATTTAACATGTACTTTTCTAGATGACACAGGCATTCAGACCATAGCAAAAGACTTCATTAATATGAAACACAAGAGCAGAATATTGAAAAAAAGAAAGCTGTTCAGATATGTGGGGAAAGCACATTGCAGGCAAAGTGAGCAGGATGTCCACAATGTGATGGTTGAAACACCAGAAGCTATTGGGAGAAAAGGGTAAAAAACGTTCGTAGTTAGAATAAAATAAACTAATGAGCAAACTGAATAGAAATGGTGTTGCAGTTTCCCCATTACAGAAATCCCTGTAGACTCTTGAGGATTATGGCTTTTGTTCTGATTACAAGAGGTTGTTGGGAAATTTTGTGCAGAAAATGATGGTTTACACTTAAAACAGTTATTCTGGCCATTGTGTTGAGAATAGAGTGAAGTGGAAAGAGAAGCAAAATAGGGATTCTAAATAGGAAGTTTCTCTAGTACTCTAGAGAAAAGGACACAGTGGATTGACTGCTCCAGAGATCTTAGATGCAGGAGGTAGGGGGATGTTTATAGGTAGCACCCACAGAGTTTGCTGGATTGAAAGTGAGTTCGTAAATTAATGAGAGAAATCAAAGCGGGTACCAAGGTCTTTTCCCAGACCAAGCAGATATTACTGAGTAGGTACAGTTGAAGAAGGGAAGAATTTGGGAGCAAGGATCAGGAGGTTGTATTCAAACACATTAAATCTGAGATTTTTCTCAAGTACTCATAAAAGATGCTCCATGGGTGATGGATATGTACGTCTGGAGAATGAAGATTGCTAAAGGGTAGAGACATTAATTTGAGAGTGCTCAAACAGAAAAGATACAAGACCTTAAAAATCTCCTAGGAAATGAGTCTAGAGGGAGTAAAAGTTCAGAACAAAAGAACCGGACATTGACACTGGATCAGACCTGACAGGATTCATTCCTCTCAGCATCCTGGACACTGACATGCTGCAACCTTCACATTTCAGCATCAAGTACTTCAGTTGATGTTCCTCAACAGAACAAGACAACTCCCAGGAAACCTTCAAAGAAAGCTTGTAATCCCAATTGGTCCAGGATTTCAGACGGTCGGTCCCACGCAGGACTCTAATTAAGCCTGGAGTTTCTCAACATTTAGAAACTGGACCACAAATGCTATTCTTAGCTTGTTTAACCTTTTCCCCAAATTTATTTGAGTCCCTACAAGGGTATTATTCATCTCCAATCAGCAGGAAGAAACCGTAAGAGAACGAGGCCCCATTTCCTTTAAGACGGGCCTTGGATAGGATTTTGGTTGCTTTCTTGGGCTATAGAGGGTTATTTTCTATGGGAGTTGGTTATAAGTTATTATTGGTCTTATTTAGAGAGAAAACAAGGTTGGATGCAGGGATGTCTCTCTTTTCCTTTATCTTCCATTCTTAGGTTTGGAGATGGGATTGAAAAGAAAGAAGGGGGAATATAGAAATATGTAGGAAGAAAGAAGAAAAAATATATTAGTGGAACTGCTCCTCAACTTAGTGCCTTAATTGTTACCCACAAGGCTATCTTTAATTCACTGGTATAGAATTTTGTATATAGATGCAAAATAAGTATAACTTTAGATACAATGGTATAGAATTCAAATGTAAGATTATATATATGTATATATATATATATATATATATATATATATATATATATATATAGAGAGAGAGAGAGAGAGAGAGAGAGAGAGAGTATTTCTACTCTAACATGTGGTATATTTTACCCATATGAATCAATTATAGTATAAGGTCTACTTCCAATACTATGAAAGTGCTATTGTAGGCTGTTTAGAATAAATAAGTTATGCAAGCTAATACTTAGTTGATCAAATCATGGTCATATCAATCACTAGTCTATTTTTATCAAAAGAATATACATTTTTGGTGCAACAGATAGATATGATTCTATAGAAAGATAAGGCAAAATAGGTCGATAAAGTCTTCAAAAACCTCAGAGACATACAGAATATGGCATTTAAAAATGTTTTTTATTATTTTAAAGATACACTGACAATGAGACAGGTTAACTCTTGGCCATGCCAGCCTACCTCATAGAGGATGATGAGAATCAAAGAACCTCCTTATGGAGATGGCTTCAAATGTGCCAAAGCAGCCACTGTGCAGAATGTCCTTGTTTCTACCACAGACAGAATTCTGCCTGAAAAAAGGCAAGCTTGGATGCAGGCAGAGTTAACAGCCAAACTTTACCCAGACAAGGTAAGAAAGTCCTCAATAGTTCCTGCCTCACAAATATGTCTGTCAGATATACTGCTCCAGAAGGCTGAAGATAATGTTCCAACTTTATAGATAATTTTGGGTGACTATTCAGGTAGCAAACTGTCTCTGTCATCTTCTCAATTGGAAAGCTACTAATCTGCACTCCCTGTATACTCAGGTAATCTATTTTATTCCTTCTGAAGTCTCTGATTGGGTCGAAGACTAGATAGTATAGTTTTACAATTAAGCTTAGCTGTTTAAAGGTTAAGATGTTTTTAGGTCTTGATAGATGTTTTCAGTTGATAATGTCAAGATATGATAGATATTGATTTACATTCAGAATTTTAGATGCACCAAAATAGGAAAGATGTTTTCTTCAAGGCTGCCACACACAAATAGCCAAAACACTAAGAATGTAACATTTATATAATTCCTGATTTTGTCATGGTTCTTCTTGCTCTAAGTACCTTATCGTATATGTGTGTAATAATATGAATGTATATGTAAAATATTTAATAAAAAATTTCAAGGACCGAGATGTGGTACAAACATCTTTTAGATACTCTTTCTGTTCCATGAAGCACTGTCTCAAATAATGTGATGAATATATTTGGTTTCTTGTGTGGATTTTCCTGTAAAATCCTAGTAAGAGGGAATGAGGATTATTAACCTAGGAAATCCTCAAACCAAAAATTTGACATGGTGCTTCTGGATAGGAAAGATTTAGAAGACATGGGATCAGACAGAGATAGCTCCTGTCTGTGATGCAGCCCTGCACACTCTTGCCTAGTCCAAAAGAGGATATTCATATGAGAATTATAGGTATATAACATGGTCAAGCACTGGTATTTCTGCTATTGATTAAGAGTTCTAGATAACAGTGTGCCTAAACTTTGACACAGTGTTGAGCTTTGAAGATTCTACTTCTGAATGTGCATGGCTAAAGGCATTATCAGGAGGTAGAGACCCCAAGGATCACTTAGCCAAACCAGGGTCTGAGTCTTTATTAAGCCATCAGGCAACTGTCTGGAGAGAAACAGTTCTCTAAATTTCTCACTTCATTTGTGAAGGGCACTGTGGGAGTTCCCACAGAGATGTTTTGCTGGCCTTAGGGGATAACCCACAAGTGACCCTACACAAAAGAGTCAGTATCTAAGCCTGTGATCACAACATGCATTAGTCACCACTCTCTTTCCAGGAATTGGAAGATACGTTTTGGATGTTTAATACAATCCATTCTGAAACAAAGGAGTGTGAGTAATCAGACCCTAAAGGGCCAAGGAGGGGTTGACAGAAGATGCACATCCTTGCAGCACTCTTGCAACTCTAGTTCCAGTTCTCTTACAACTCAGGAGTCTCATTTTTCTCTCAATGGGTTCGTCAACTGTCACGTGACACACAGTTCTTCCACTAAATTATTGTACTGGCATTACTGTATACAATTCCATTGGCCTTGGCCAGTTTTAAATGACTTTCTGTCACTAGGAAATAGTTTCTGAACCACACATTTGTGATTTATCTAAGAATCCTAGATAAGCATGGGGACTAGACAGACAACAGCTTGTGGCTGTCACAAAGGCTACGCTAGTCACTCTCACCATCTCTGCTTTGTGTGCCTTGGGGTATCCCTTAACTCAAGAGACATGCATGGACACAGCACAAAAAAGGAGAGACATGTTTCTTTTTCACCTCTAAGCTAGCAGAGCCTGGGCAACAAATACATTCTAGAATTTTTATCTTATTTCTTTTTCATCGATAAACTCAGCAGAGTCCTAAGTTTTGCTTGAGGATTTTAAATAAAATCATGAACATGAATTATGCAGACTAGTTTGTAACATGAAATAATCAGTTAAATATAGCTCTTTTAGTTTCTGCTTTCTTGTAAAAAAAATCATGGTATAATCTTCTACTTTTTAAACCAGTCTTTCCTTTAAAAAGTTAAAATCTCTGGTGAAAAAGTTTCCTTTCTATGCTGGCACTTTTCACTTGTTAACTTGCTGAGCCTCCTAAGGACTGTTTGGCTCAAGTCATAAATAGTAGCAAGGCCACCACTTCAAAGCACAGAAGTCGGTTTGCTTGTTTACTTTCTCCACTTCTCCTTCTTCTGAGAGAGTCTCACTGCAGAACAGAGGATGGACTTGAACATACCCTGTAGCCCATTGTGACCCCAAACTCATGATTCATACTACCGATCTGCCTTAGATTCTCTAGTATGGGACTGCAGGTGTGCACCACCACATCTGGTTTGTGAGTGTATGTGAGACACAAGCCCAAGGGCATGCATATGGAGGCCAGAGAGCAATGCCACTGTTGTGTTGCTCCCCCATTGCTCTCTCGAGACAAGACCTGTCACTGAACTAGGAGCTTCCTGTTTGGATCAGGCTGGGAGACCAGTGAGCCTTCAATATCCACCTGTCTGTGCTTTTAATACTGGGGCCCCAGAATTTGGTCTTTTGCATCCCTGCCCAGACTTTTGAATAGGTGGAAATCTGAGCTCAGGGCTTCATACTTACACACTGAGGCTTCTTCCTAGGTCTCTGTTTTGGCATTCTCTGGCAGAACGTTGCTATGTAGCCCAGGATTTATGCTCTGCCACTTCAGTCCTCTGAGTGCTAGGGCTATGAGCATGTACCCCCTCATCTGCTAGAATGGTTTCTTTTTTTTTTTTTATAGCAGTCCAGTAAATGGTCCAAAAGAACACCAGGTGACATTTGTTTCCTTAGCTGAGGCATCTATTCCCACTGACCACACAGATTCCACAAATGATATGTCCATCTTTTCAGACAGATAATGAAGTAACATGCCTTATCTGGCTGATATCACGTTGTCAGAGGAAATTGAATTTCCAAACCTGTCATGCTTTTCAGTGGCCAAAATGTAACTAAGAGAGACAACAGGTTATGGATCCAGAATTTGGTCTTTCAGTTTCCTGTATGAAGAATGGGAGTCTCCCTCTGAGGGCTGGTGAGGCACATATAGTCCACCAGGCTGAGATTTCTTAAGTCTGGGAGGCAGAGATGAGGACTGGACATCAAGAGCCCCTGCCCACAGCATGCATTCTGGCCCAGGATGGGTGGACTTTTGAACTACTTAACCTGTGGAAAACTGGTTCTTAGAATGTATTCAGAAGCAGGACAAGAGATTGTGAAAGAAGAGAAATATATTCTAGACCCAGATATACACATAGCCACGGGGAAAATGAATGGGAGAAGCCTTGGGTTCAGATTATCAAAATCCTTCAGGCAAAGATCAGAATGCTTGCAGATAAACAGTGTTTCTTCTTCTTCTTTTTTTTTTAACAATTTATTTTTAATTTACATATTCACTTTACATCCCAATAGTAGCCCTCTCTCCTTTCCTCCTTGGTCCCTCCCTCTCACCATCTTCCCTCTGTCCCCCCTCACCTTCTTTTCAGAAAAGGGGATACTCCCTACTAACCTACCCCAATATATTAAGTTGAATAAGGACTGAGCTCCTCCTCATCCACTGAAGCCAGGAAAGGTAGCCTGTTAAGGGCGAAGTGATGGAAATCAGGCAACAGTGTCCATGTCATACACAGCCCCCACTTAACTTGCTAGGTGACCCACATGAAGAACAACCTGTGTATTGGTTATATATGTGTAGGGGTCATAGGTCCAGTCCATGCAATGCTTTTTGGTTGGTTCTTCCATCTCTGTTAGCTGCCATGAGTCTACATTGATTGATTCTGGTGGTCTTCTTGCAGCATTCTTGTCCCGTCAGGGTCCTTCTATCCTTTCCTCCCACTTTTCCACAGGATTCTCTGAGCTACTCCTACTGCTTGTCTTAGCATCTGATTCCATCGTCTGTTGGGTGGGTCCTCTCAGAAAATGGTAAAGTTAAGTTTCTGTCTGTAAACATACCAGGGAGTAAATAATTGTGTCAGGGGTTGGCTGTCTCCCATGGGGAGGGTCTTAGGTTGGGCCAGGCTGGGCATGGGGCCTGTCCTTAAGTGTGGTTTGTATCCACAGTGAGAGTCCATTGGGAAGAACTAATTTGATAGCTTGTTCTGCCTGCCACTCATAAAAAAGTGATCCTTCACTATCCAATGTTCTGACCGAAAATCTCTTCTCTGCTGGACAGGGAGTTAATTGCACTTGCTAGATTGCTAGCCCTGGTAGAGGTGAATCCAGGATTCAGTGTTTTCTGATTAACTTTCTCTCTCACATTGTCCTGACACCCTTAACTCAAGAGTCTTTCACCCCCATTCCCCGGAATCTTCTTGTGCTTCCTAGGATCCCTTGTTCTTCCCATATAACCTATGTTAGTACCACAGCTGATATAGGAGATTATAGAATACAGTTTATCCAACTCCCAAGGCTTCAGAGATCCTAAAAGTATGACTTGAAGGGGGGTGAAGATAGCTAGAAAATAAGGTGATCATCTTCTATAACCCCTTCCCTTACTCCTAGTAGGCACCCGCTAAGAGTATTAATGGGAAAGTGACCCACCACTTATGATATGCAGCTCTTTCTCTCTCTCTCTTTCTCTCCCTCTCCACATTCTTGATACATTACTTTCAGAATAAACAAAGAAAGACACCTCTTTTCCAGAATCCAATATACAAGCATGGAGGAAGAAGTAAACACACTATGACAACGCTATTTAGGAATATATCACGCTAGTGTAGTATTTATGCAAGATTCACAGAAAGAATCAGGAAACTCTAGAGGCAATCAAGTCAACATAAAATACATCACCCTGATAAGTGTTCTCATCAGGTAAGAGAAGCTCTCCCATCTGGAGAACCATCCTTCCCCTCTCTCCTCTGTGAGGTCTGAGCCCTCAAGATTATCATGAAGATAATGACTCAAGGCAAATGCCTTTGTTTTTCTTGTGAAGCTGTGATGGATGAATTAAATGCAGTGAATGAAGAAAAGAGATTAAAAAAAAAAAGGAGAGGACATGACTGCTCTTAGGCATGCTGGAGGAGAAAGTTTATCATAGATAAAGGGGAGAGCATAACCAGAGGCAGAGACATCTGGGAGAGTCCAGAGTGAACATGACCATGAGCCATGTGAAGAGACAGGGGGAGGAGAAGGAAGAAGAGAGAGAGGGCAACCATGCTCATTAGCTAAGAGGCCCAAAAGAGGGTGGACCAGTAGATGAAAAGACCAGGTAACACCAAAATGGTTAGATTATATAGGGAAGGGTAGCTAGGGGAAAGACTGCCCAGTCCTTGGGTTGGAGAAGTTTAGGATGAGGAGCAGGGTATGCCAGCTAGGTGGGCCTTGTACCAGGTAGGGACTGAGGGATTCAGGGAGACCCATGTTGCCAAGTCAACTTTGATATGTTAAGTAAGCACCTAAGCTCCTTTGTCCCATGTGGGGGCCTGGGGTGGGGCATGGCAGGGATGGGGGTTTGAAACCCAGTGCCCAACAGCTTCCTATCAGTGTTACCAGAATGCCCAAAATGATTCTTTGAGCTAAAACTAAGATACCAGCAGTCAGGGATTATTATTTTTTTTTTCTTCACGTCTCTGGAAAAGTTTCTTAGCACTTCCAGCCTGTTTAAGTTGAGGCCAGTCCTTGGTTTGTGGCCACCTAGTGCCAATCTGTTTCCCTTGTCACACAGTTTTCTGCAGTCATTCTCCCGACTCTCTTGCTCCCTCCCCCTTTATAAGGACCTTTGTATTTGTACAGGTCTAACTCAGAAAACATGCCAATCTTCACATCTCTCTCCTTTTAATCACATTTGAAAAATCTCTTGTGCTATCTATAAGCTAACATACACATATACTCTTGGAATTAGGTCACAGAAATCTTTAGCATGCCTACCAAAATTAGCCAATCAAAGTAGCCAATTTCTCTATTTCAGTCATTGCTATGGAAAAACAAGTGACTCTGGCTAGTTAAATTAGAATAAATCCCAATACAATGTAGTCACTGTGTGGAAAAGCCTACCTTAAAGAAATTGTATTGTGGGACAGTGGGTAAATTTATCTCTGAGAAAAGTCAACCTGGTGATTGACCCACTGACCTCATCCACATCTGAACTTTGTATTTTGAATAGATACATTCTGCCACTTGCTGTAACCAGTAAATTTTCTCTCATCATTGGCTAGAGAAAACTACCTTCATTGGTTATAAATACTAGTAATTGTGTTCATCCTTCCTCTCTCCACCCAGCACACTACTAAGAAGATTACATGGAAATCTCACTATATGTTCACCCAGCACTACCCCAAGATGGTGGCTGAAGGTGAGTACAGCTCACAGAAAGAACTGGTTTATGGGGGAAGCCTAGATATCACCATCTCTTTGGAGAAATGTAACCACTTTGCCAAGGGTGACAAAGTGATGTTGAAGAAAAAAGATAAGAAAATCAAAGTGTCTGGCTAGTCAAAGTATCACACTCCCAAGTACCTACATGGAAACTGTTGTAGGATTGGCAGTAGGTTGGAAATTCTAGAATCTTCTTTTGTGGCACATTATCTTGTATATTTTCTATAGTTATACTTAGTTCCTTTTTAATGGAAGTTAGGTTTTATTTAGCAGGATGTGACGTCTCCACCTGGCAAATGTCTGAATGTTGCTCAGAAGGACCGATAGCATTTAAAATCCTGGTATAAAGGTCTACTTTCACATGTGTACTTTGTCTTCCTGGAAGTGGGCTTGGAAATTAATTGAGCAATTCTAGCATCACCCAGGTGAGAGGAATACAAAGTTATTTTTTATTGGTAGAAGACAAGATACCTAGATCTATGACAGATATGCATGCTGGAAGCTTTGGGAGAGAGAAAGTTTTCTAACAAATATATAAAACTCACATATGTGTCTATTATTTGTGTATATCATGCATATACATGAGCTACAAGTACTTTCATCAGGGGAACTCTTTCAGCTCCTTGCTCACACATTCCCTCTCTTAATGAATATCTACCAGGTTTTGGCATCTAAGACTTTGTAAATTGAGATGGCAAGAAGTTGGCATTTTGGGGACAGACATTTTACATCAGACATATTGTCAGGTAAGTTATTCATATCATCCTGTTTTATCTGCACAAAACTGTATGACACAAGGCAATTCTCTTTCTTTCTTTCTTTTAGATGAATCACAGGCAGACATGAAGTTATATAATTTGTTCAGGGTCATATAGAAAGTAAAAGTAGGTACTGAGACAAACTAGG